>CAJVRN010000126.1:7055000-7655000 GCA_911728415.1 Lagocephalus sceleratus
ATGTAATTTCTAATTAGTGCTATGACTCCATCTTCTGGTCTTTATAGGTAATTTACTCCCATTAAAGGAAGTCTTATACCAGCATATTGAATTTGTTCAAAGACAAGAATAATGTAAACACTTAATTATTTTTGATGACTTTAACATATATTTCAAATGCATTTAGAGTCCTTTTTGAATACGCCCATTTTTCAGTTTCCTTGCACGAACACATTTTTTGCCTTTACAAGATGACTTTAAAAGTTGTAAGACAAACATTTGTGACCCTCCATATGATTTATTTATTATTCTATTAAAAAGACATTTCGGAGCATCAAGGCTTCTTGATTATGATCCACACAAAGCTGTACAGTATTCATCATGCCTCGAATGTGTCACAATTTCATGAATCTATTTATGCATTTTAAAAGTTGATAAAAATGTTCACCTGACATCTTGATATCTTGGTGACGCTGAAAAGCACAGCCAGTGTCTGCCCCTCAGAATCCCAGTATTTCTAGATCTTGGCCTTTGCAGCTCTTCTTGACTGAACCAAAATGACCATACTGTGAATCCCCACACTGTGCCCTCTTAAAAAGTCTTGCAAAGAGGTGGGTGAAAATATTTGTTGCACGTTCACACTGTGACATCGAGATCCTTATCAGGAACAGTGTGAACAGATGGTTTCGAAAGCATGCAAAAATAGTCAAGAGTCCATAAAATCATGTTTAAGAAAAATGAGTTCATTTGTTTGCTTCTTCACACAAGCCACGGTTGAATAATATTCTTAATGAAGTTGGCTTATTATACAATGTTTTTCGCAATATATATATAGGTACTGAAAATTCATAAAGTTCATCAATGTCTAATTATTGTTGTTAACTGTATAAACCCGACAACTTCTGTCATGATCTTTATAAACATTTTCATTGATGCACATGTTCATTTATCCTAAGGAAAAAAAAAACTCCAAAAAACATTAACACAAGAAAACACAATCAAAAACTGCCTACGGTTATGTCCCAAATGCCACATCCATATCTTTAGAGATTTAATAGAACGATCATGAACCTGATGACTTTTAGAGTCTTTTATGGGTTATGAGTTCTAAATGTCTAACTAATTATCTAACTCTGCCCTAAGGCAATTATTTCGCTTAAAAGGGCACGCAGTAAATAAGTGTAACGATGCAGGAGCGACCTCTTGTGGTTGAATGTACTGTTGTTGAGGAAAATAAAAATAAATAAATAAATAAATAAAAAATGATTCAATGGTGTGAATCTGCAGTCACATGTGGTATCTGTTTTATCCCAGTGTGGTGCTTTACCTGCCCTTGACCTCCAGGTGGCGCTCGACAGTGTCCCAAAAAAGGATGATTGACGTGAGCTGTTCCGGCGAAGGCGGGCTCTGGGGACGGATGCGTCAAGCTCGACCTACGGAGCTGCAGAAGACAGGGAAACACCTACACAAAATAAGGTGATTCCGTGACTGAACGACGTCAAAATTATGTAGTGCCATTAAAGGGTTAACAAGTGCAACCGAAAATGAACAAAAGTACAAATGTACATGTATGCATGCAAACCTAGTTATGGGTTTCTACCCTGACCTATCGGATCGTGTTGAAATAATACTGCAGCCTTTGCTTTGAAAGGATTTATCGGATGTGCGGTACTTTACGTAAGTTAACTTAAATCTGTGGAACGATACGGCGATTATAAGAAGTGGATTTGAAGACTCCCTCAGTCAGTGGTAATTGCACAGGTCATTTTGATCTATTTTATTTTATTTTTTTCAACCAACGGATTTCGAACATTTACCGAATCTCGCGTCGCGTGTATTAACCCATGTGTGTATCCGACTCCGAACACTTTACTGTCATCCGCGCAGTGACACTTGTTGTACCTTTGACCGAAAGTGGCTCTTTGCGTAGTTGCTGGGTACTTATTTCGAGCCAGGGCACGCTATCAATTAGAAAAATCAGAAAAAAAATACAAAAAGGGGTCAACTATAGTAATGCATGTGCTAATTCGCAGGTGATGGTACAACAGGGGATCGATCGTGTGCACGCAACCTTGGATTTGGGGACCCCAGTTTGAGTGACGTCATCAGAGCCCTCACGTCTTAATCACTGCAATGTCTTCCAAACCACCCACAGGGTGAGTAGGCCTTTTTAATCTATACCTGTTTACCTTAATGCTTTTTCTTGTTGTGCATTGTGACACTGCGACCTTTATGAGACCTGCCGTTCAGAAAAAGTGACATTTGTAGGCAGAGTTGTGTGAATAGTGTCTTTGTTTGTTGTTGTTTTTTTTTGCAGATATGTGTCATTGCAAACATAAAACAGCATGTATTAAAATGGGGGAGGGGGGGTTGAAAGAGAACAATTGAAGAGCACCTGAAAGGCATTGGTGGCCTCATGGACAACACAGAGGGTTCCAGCAGACACATTAACATGCAGGGTTTTTTTTGTTTGGTTGGGTTTTTTTTTTTTTTTTTTTTCACCTCCAACGCAGTTTGAGCAAGCCCAGGGCGTTTGGTTGCCAGTGGAGAGCTGTCATTTCATTGTTTTCATCCAGTAGATGTGGTTAACATCAGAGCAGTAAATGCTGGTCCGCTGCTATCCCAAATATTGACTAATATTTCTGCACTGGAACACATAATTAAGGGAGGTGTTGGACTTATGAATCAGAATCTCTTCTGTTGCGAAAAAGGACAAGGTGATACTGGAGTGTTTCCATTACTCATATTTTACTGCCACTCTGTGTGAATAAGCATCAGCTGACTGCACTAACAGCATGATAAAGACTGGTGCTGACTACAAATGCTGGGGGGTTGACAAGACATTTTACTTGTGATACGAGTTAGTACGGTACTTTTCACCAAGTGTGATCTCTTGGGGAGATGACTGAAATAAAAATCATCTGTGAACAGGAGAAACAGTTTAATGACAGGAGAAACAGTGCAGGCATGTTTTGTGTTTGTTGTGAACCAACTGAAAGGTCTCTTCATATTTGTTCTTCTGTACAGCATGTAGAGAAGAACACCTTATTTATAATTGAATTTGTAAATCTCATTTAACATGCACTTCGGTAATGTGAATCTGTCAGTGTCCCACTTACTTATTATAACACGGGTATAATTATGTTCTACTTAGGTGCTAATTATCATAACTCGAGGACAAACACTGACTCATCAAATTTTATGTCTGACTTAAAAGTAGTGTTTAAATATGGCCAATATTTTGGGACTTCCGTTATTCTAGACCTTTATATGCACTCTTGTGGATACTTTAAACTACTGTACTCTGCTGTTTTGTGGAGTGAGGTTGAAATACACGTTGAAACATGGATGTTACTTTGGTCACAACAGTAGGGCACGATTGAAAGAGTAGGGATGTGGTAAATTGAGGTTTAGGCTATTTTCCCTCTGATGTTCAACCAAAGGGCCTTTTAACCAGATAGTCTTAAATACAGTGATTTCAGGCACTTAAGAGTTCTGTGGCAAAATTACAAAGTAAGCAGGAAAGAGTCAGATGGCTGCACAAGCAAAAATGCCTTTTCATCCGGTCACCGTATGACCTTTCTTGGTGTATGAACCGCCACAGCCACTGTGTTGTTTTGGTCCTCTTTCTCACATATTCACACCAGCAGGATCTGCTCTACTGTGTAGTCAAATCCTAATGAAGCTTAATAAACCGTTACTCATTCACACACGCACACACCCACACATGCATGCACACGCAGTCATAGAGCCGCAAAGTGAAGAGAAAGGCTGCCCTTTGGAGAAAGGTGGATTTCATGTGTACCTTGCTGTTGAAACCCAACCTGTGTGTGTGTGTGTGTGTGTGCTTTGCTTGAGTGTTGCATTGTTAAGAATGCTCAAGTTTGTACCTCACAAGGAAACATTTTCTGAAGAAAACATTCATTCTGAACCGTACAAACCTGGTATCACACATGGATAAAAAAGTAGATTCCTCTTTCTAATGCATTAAATGAGTTTCAGTTTTTTTTCTAATAGCACATTAGCAGAAGTAATATGAACATTAAACCTGGAGCTCAAGTAGAACGATGCAGTATAAAAAGGACTTTTGGCCTTTGTTTCTGTGAGCTGAAGTGGTAAGTTGTCTACTATTTTCACTATGTGTGTTGTTGAACTTTGTTTCTGCCACTATATCTGTTGTTGTTTTGGGAGTGCAAATAGCCCAGAATCTTGTGTTGTCAAATGCAAAATCCTCATCAAATTTAAAAAGCTTTCCAGTTACCAGCCTGTGTCATTGTAGGCCTTGTGTGCTGTCATGGGAGCAGTACAACGATGAGCGTTAACGCCAGTTGTTGCCCGCTGGAGCCAAATGTCAGGCTCTTTGTATTGTAATGCCATCGGCTAGCTTTCAGTCCAGTTGCTTAAAATGGACTTAATGTTATCCCTGGATGGAAGATTTGAAGGTGGCTTCAGAGGCAGGCTCCACACCCTACACATCCTTTGCAAAATGTCTATTTATAAGTTTAAAGTTGCGGTCCGCCACTGACTCAACACTACGGTTTTTCCTCTTTTGTTTGAGGCTTGTTTTACTTATTCTGAATAGGAACATGTTTAGTCTGTGCCTTTACATTGGGATTTTTCAAATCCCATTTATAGCGGTCATGGCTTTTGAAATGGGAGGATGAACTTGAGGAAGTGGGATCTATTTTTGTGAGGTACCACATGGCTGAGCGCAGACGGATTGGTAATTCGATGTGGGGCAAGTCACTGTTCTCCACACAGATGTTGCTACATTCACAGCCTGGAGTGTGCTGAGCTTGGGCAGGGTGGAAACAGAATGGGTGTGTTGGTACACACAAACTCGCTCGTTGCAATTCGGGGGATGTTTTCGAGCTAAACTTGTGCTAACCCCTCCAGCTAACCTCACAAGCAGGTGAACGTTTTTCTGCTGTTTTAAATATTCTGGCTCCAAGATACTTGCACAACAGCACCATGGTCTGCTCGCCTGATTTCTACGAATAAAGTAAACATGAGGAAAGTACGCGCTGATCATATTAAGTTGGCCAATAAAGTTAATGAGTTTGATACTTTGCTCCATTGGTGATTTATTCCCTTTGTACCCATAGGGTGCTTAATAATTAATTTATTTACATCTTTAATAATATGCCTCATTTAAGAAATTAATGATAAAGGCTGGATGTCAGTAAGTCTCTGTTTATTGTTTAAATTAAAACAGGTCAGTGCTACAGCACAGGGTTTTTCAGGCTTGCGGCAGACCAGGGGGAAACATTTGAAACATCCAAACTGGATTTATTTATAGACTGTTGTGCTCTATCAACCCCTCCCAAAACTTCCTCCAGCCATTCTCCGGTGTGCCAAATTTGCCTCACTGAAAAAAAAAAAAAAAGTTTTTGTGTCTCTTAATCAAATTTATTAAGTATGGTGTGTTTAAATACATGCATGTTGTGGGCCAATAGTATTTATTTGTGGAAGCCTGTAGTCATCTGTTAGCCACTGCTGCATGTGGGTGTGTGGTGGGGTGGGGGTGTGGGGCATCCAGTATGTGATCGGACGGTCTCCCCTAACACCAACTGGAGGGTGAAAAAAAAAAAAAAAACACATCGTCTGACACTCTTAAGATGTTCATAGTTTCCACCATGATTCGCTGCTGTGCTGTTTACCTTGTTTGTTGCAAAATATTGTAAAGTAAAAACTGAAAATGACTCTACTGCACGGTTTTTGTTCACACGTTTAATAGGGTGTTTTGCATGGCTACCAAGACCAACAACATTATCTGTTTTCCTTCTCTCGTTTCTCCAGCAGGAGTTCTGTCTAATTGCATAAACAGCTTAGGGACCAGAGAACAGACTAATTAACATTTCCTGCTGTTATGCTTCAACATTCCATCTTTCTTTCCTTTCTTCTCAAATGTGTACAACTACAACTACCTATTTCCATTTCCTGTCTTGTCCTTTCAAACCATGCAAGTGCTTCTTCTAGCCTCCCTGACACTAACTCCTACTAACTGATTTTTTCATTTGTGATATTAATGATTTGATATCTAATATTCTAACTATATATATATATATATATATATATATATATATATATATATATATATATATATATATATATATATATATATATATATATTTATGTGGTGTGTGTGTGTGTGTAGGAGCAAAAATTCAAATAAAGTTAAGTCAAGCTCAGTGCTTTGTATGCTGTATGGAAACACACTGAATTAAATGTGTGTGAGTCCAACCAGCCTAATTAATCCCAGTGAGTTTAAATTCATTTAACACCTGATGCCTGGTGCTTATTTATTATCTTTCTTGGTTTATTGTTACTGTTACTGACTCTGCATTCTCTTCCAACATGTTTTCCTGTTGGTTGTGGCCATATATATCCATTTTTTTGCAAATTAATTTAATTTCAGAGTAAAAGAATGTCACCTTTAATGCAAACTACATGTCGGACTTTCCAAACTGTGCGTCCATTTTTTTTAAGTAAAGACGAGAGGGCTGAAATTAACAATGAGCTACTTTTCGAAGCATTGTGGGTGGAGTTTTAACCACATGGCTGGTAATATGAGCATCGGGACATATGCTGAGCAAAGAGGCTGCTCGCTTAGCAACTGCAAACAAACGCTTCGCTGGGCTCACGTGTCACCAAAGCTCACTGCTTCCAATTCTGAGGGGTTGTTCAGTCTCCTCGGCGGTCTCAGCCCCCAGCCTGTTGTTGCATCTCCGTCCATCACTCATATCCAAACCCCACAGCTGCTGCTAAGAGGAGGCCCGCCTCTCCTGCAGTCAAGTGGGGGTAAATATAGGTTGCCATGGGGACACGGTGACACCCAAGGGGTATGCGGGCTGAAGTAACAGGTCGGTGCATCAGAGTGGGCGGAGTGCCTGACAGGGGTCCAGGATGCTGCTTCAAATACATAAGGATGTTAAATCTCAAAGAAGCACGAAGGGAAGTGGAACATTGGCTCTAAAGAGAGGACATGCGTCCACAAGTGTATTGCATTAGTGTGTGCGTCATGGTACACTGAGAGATAACCTAAAATTAGTGTTTTATTTAAGGAACAGTGGTGCTGCAATGGTGGAGATCAATGATGGGGCCATCTTTTAATGTATATCTTTATTAAAACACAAATTGAGGTAAAGCTTTTGCATATTGCAAAACTCAAACTGAGACTCAAACTGGAACCGGACCTGTTAATGTCAGTCCCAGATAACATGCCGTTGATTCTAGCCATTGTTTATGTTCTCAGAATGCATGTGTTCCTCATAAGGAAAGTAGGTTAATCAGTGGTGTATTTATGGCCAATTAATCTGCCTCAGTTGTCTGTCTTGTTAGAGGATAATGGCTCATTGTTTCAGGGATCCTACTGACACTGTACAGACACAGCTGATGGGATGCGTGTCTCACATGGGGACATGTCTGCTTGCCTATCTGTCTCTGATTAATGTACTGGCTCATACATGTTTTTTTTTTTTTTTTTGGGGGGCGTTGTTTTGTTTTTTTCGCTTTGGCTGCTTTTATGCTTTGGCTGCCCCAAAACAAAACATCCTTGAATTCAAATCAGACAAGCAGCAGATCTGTGGGAAAGAGTACAACTTAATTTTGGCCTTATTTTATGACAATACGGCAATGGCCCAGTATGCCCGATTTAGTGTGTTAAAATGGAAATATGAGCTTGAAAGTTTATCACTGTTAGAAAAACAGGTAGCTGTAAGTTATATTTTTAAGAAAAGAGTCTTCAATTAAAACAGAAGTCTTTCAGATAGAATTTGATTAGATCAGATTCAGTAATGGAGGACGTTTGTTTATGTCATTTATAAACCTATTCCGCTTATAAAACCTTCCAAGATTCAGACGGTCTGCATTTCTGGGAAAAACAGAGTCATCCTCAGGGAACAAAACAAGGTTGACTCTCAAGGTTGAGTCTAGTGTGTATCAGTTACGAGCGTGACTTCAGCTGTTCTCTAAAAACAGAGCCTTCCTTTTCTTTTATTCACAATTTGTTGGTGAGGTTCTTCCCACCAGCAGTAACACACTTGTGAACTCACACACACTGGCTGTGTCTCGCTCACCCAAACAGACATACACACACACTCTTGTACCAAGACTGTTTAATTGACTTGCATGCAAGTGACAAAGTAGATGGACTGGTAAATGACTGTTCTTTGTAAACAAAGGGGAGGTAATAATACATGAGTGTCACAGCTACGCCCATTTCTTTCCCCATGGTTATGTCCATATTGGTAATCTGTAATCCCCCATAGTTACCATAAAAGAAGTTGACCAACAGGTTAATCTTTGCTGTTTTATGGCTGGTGTGTCATCATTAAATATGTTACCACCGAGCTCTGACTTCGAATCATCCAAAAACAAACATCTGTCATGTTTGAATGGTCATGGGTAAGATGTTGAAAGAAACCTGTCCTTGTTAGTGCCGTTTAGTCAAGCAAAGAGAATGGAGTGTTTTTGAGTTTTCCTTTGTGTGTGCGTGTGTGTGTGTGTGTGTGTGTGTGTGTGTGTGCGCAATTCTGTTTGTAACTCTGTTCCTGTAGAAGTGCTGAATCTCTCTCTCTCCTTCTCTCAGTCTCTCTCTCTCTCTCTCTCTCTCTCTCTCTCTCTCTCTGTTTATTCTTGCTTATTCCACCTCTGTGGGAGACTAAGCTTTTCCTAAAGAAGTCTTTGTGCATGTTCGCAAAAGGGGAAGAGGGAGAGGCAGGGCAGTAAATGAGATGGAGAGAATACTAGCTGACTGTGCAAGGCTTGGCTGGGGCCCATTTGCACTGTTACTAGGCCTTACTAGGAGTTCAGTTTACCTTCAAAAGCACTTTTCAGCATATTTTAATACAGCATATCTTGAATTTATATTATGTGCATGCTGTCAATCTTTGGATCTTGTCTTCCTTTTTTTTTGTCATCTGTCCTCTGCCAAACATTCTGTGTTGCATAATGCCTGGTAGATGATAAGAGACCTAGTGGTTAATGATTGATCAATGGCAGGTTAGAGTTCTCCATATTCACGTGCATTCCTCACGCTTTTCCTGCTGCTCTTGCTTTCATACACAGAAGGAGGATGGTGGAATCGATTTGAAGGAACATCATCTTGAGTGATGGAGCTTTGTCATCTTTTCTTATCAAATGTATACTGGCGTCACGACAAAGACAATAACGGGGAGAAAGAAGATACATTTCTCACTGTCAGCACAGCAAATGTGCAGTATTTGATTCCGTTATTACCGTTTAGGTAAAGCCAAAGGCGACTGCAGATTGCATTGGCAGCATATCATTGACACCTGCTACATCTCTACCTATACTGTCAGAGCAGTAGTTTGTGTGTGTGTGTGTGTAGGTGTGTGTGTGTGTGTGTTTGCGTGTTATCTGTTAACGTGAACACCCGCCAATTATGCATGCTGTCTATCTGTGAAATTGCAGTGTTGAGTAAGCAGATTCTGTATCACCATGTCATCTGCAGATTTAATCCTAGCATATCTTCTGGTTGTTACATAATCAAGGTGAAGTTAGGTGACACAGGACAATATTATTTATTTCTGCCAATAAGCTACTTTACTGTGGACTCAAACAGAAATCAACATGACTTGACTTCATGTCTTGACCTGTGACCCTGACGACATTAAAACTTCAAATAAATACATCTTTTCTCCTTTGTCTTCTCCAGGAAGAGAATGAAGGGGCGTGCCCCATCTCCTCCACAGGCTCCTCAACCTGCTCCACGCAACATCTTCAGGACCCCCATACCCGACGGAGGGAAACCCGGCACGGATGCCAAGGAGAACATACTGAGGCCGACGGTGCGTTTACAGGTCAGAGGACCGGAGGGACACCAGACATCAGTGACCGAGGATGGCAGGTGAGGCGGCACGCACTGGGACGGGACTACTCATTTATTCTTGTGATCACTTCACTGACAGCAGAAAGAGAGCTGTTTGTCTGTTTCGGGTCTGTTTGGGTTGCTATGCCAGAGGGGCCTTGTCAAGGGGGTCACCATCCAAGTCTGAGCAGGCTTTGTTAGAGGAAGCTGGTGAAGAAAGTAGATGTCTATCCAACCGATCCTGTCTGTCGCTAATGATCTCTCTTGAGACTGAGAATTAGGCAGGATAAAAAGATGAGTAAGCAAGGATACTTTGGCTGGTCCTTGCAGGTAAGGGGTTAGAATCCTGTGTGGGGGAAGTTTAGGATAAAAATATTCCTTCTTCATGGGGTCATTTGTGGTTCATATTGGCTGATTCCGTTTATTAAATTGGAGAAGAATGCAGCTGTCATTGCACTTCTATTGACAATACGGTCAAAGACATAGCATGGTGATTGAGTATTGTCTCAGTGGTAGATTTTGTTCACTTGTTAGTGACTGACAGCGATAGCTTTTGTAGTGGCGTCTCTCTCAGTTCACAGTCATTTGATCTGGCCGTTCCGAGAAACCACTGGAGACTGTCTCTAGGTTTCTTTATGTGAGGATTGATGGGTAGTACTGTAGGCCTCCCCACACACATGCACACACACACACACACACACACATAGATTTACACATTAAGGAAGTTGTCATTATTTCTCTGTCACATTAACTAAATGCAAAGCAGAACATCATAGTTTTATCGTGTACTGGTTCTGTTGATGTCTCTGTTGTTCCTTGGATTTGAAGCTATAGATATAAAACAGTAGAAAAAATCAGCTAAATGTGTTCCAGAGTTTAAATCTTGAACTGAATTGACTTGTAATCTCTGAATAGTACCAAATCTATTTGCTTCTTACTTATATGCTTACAGGAAAATAGTGCACATGTCCACCTTAATTACCTTTCTTTTACCAGAGCTGATGTTACAGAGTCTTTGTAACCCTATCATGCTTGCTGTTCCCTTCAACGGCTCCCCCGTCTCTCCGCTTCCCCCACCTGTGCGTCTTTCTGTCAAACTCCATCCCTCCCTCCCTTTCACTTTCTCTCTCCCGCCCTCCTCTCTCTTTCTCGCCCTCTCAGTAAGGCACTGATGGACCTCCTGGTCGAGCTGTGCAGCCATTTCCATCTGAATCCGGCCGAGCACACCCTGGAGCTCTTCTCACCCGAGGGCCACACCTTGGGGTTCAAGCCCAACGCTCTCCTGGGCTCCCTGAATGTGGCCCGTGTCCTCATTAAGAAGAAAGTGTTGGAGGAGAAAGTGGTGCGCAGGCCCGCAGCCAAAGTACCTGAGGTGAGTAAAGATGGAGGTGGCGTGTTGATGTTATTTTCAAATGATGCAGACCTACTTTTGTAATATGCGGTAAATTTAGAATACGATTAAATAACATTTATGTTACCTGTGTGTTTCTTTTAGGAACTAAATGAAAGCAGACCCAAATGCTTGTAAAGTCCTTAAATTAATATAGTAGCTGTGCCCTTTGCATGCACTCACAAGTATACCCTGTCGCCTTTTGTAATATCCCTTCCTCCGTTCTCTACCTTTTACCCCTGATTGCTGACAGACAGTAAGGAAACCCGTAGGGCTCCATACTAAGGTAGGAAGCCAGGTGGATTAAAACTGGCTTTACATGGCGAAGTCTGTTCTCATACCCTTTTTTTTCAGTTCGTTCTTCTTCTAAATCATTTATATTTTCTGTTCACTTGCCTGTCTGAAGTTCTTTCTCCTAAGCATTGGCACCTTTCTGTGGCTGATTTCCTCCGCTTCTCCTCTGCTGTCTTCCTACTCTTTGAATATTTGATGAGAGCCTTACCTTTAGTTACCATGCATTATTTCTCTGCTCTTCTCAGGGCTCACTGGTTGCTGTCTTCTGTTGACCCTGTCTGGCCACAGGCCAGAAAATGACATCATTTGAGACACCGCTATTCACTCCTCTATTTTATTGCGTCTGACACTTCTTAACAATTACATCAGTCTTGGTTCAATTTGGAGTTTTTTTTTGGTTTTTTTAGTCACACTATTTTCACCTGTTTGCAACACCGCACTCATATATAACTGTGAATGTTACTTTAGTAGAAAAACCAAAGCTGTTGAACACAAGTTGAAGAGACACTTGGATGGATTCTTCAGGCTTTGGGATGTCCCTTTCATAGATCACACACACACACACACACACACACACACACACACACACACACACACACACACACACACACACACACACACACAATGTTGACTCTGTTAAACGTTTCCGGCCATCAGACAAAGTCTAATTTGGTGTTACTCATTGCTGAAGTGCTGCATGTTGGGGTTTGTTTTTCAGTCTTTCTCCACATGTTTTTCCTCAATTTTTTTGGTGTGTGTGACATGAAAACTTCATTGAAAGTGTGATGATGTGTGATAGTTGGAGTTTAAAGTGGAGCGCTGCAGCTGACCTCAAAAGTAAAACATCTCTTTGGCTGGATAATATGACCTGCTTTGCTCCTTAGGTAATTAATTTCTAATTATTAGCATATTTTTTTCTTTTCTTTTGTCAGAAAACGGTGCGATTGATGATCAACTATCGCGGCAGCCAGAAGGCGGTGGTCCGGGTCAACCCATTCGTACCACTCCAGACACTGCTACCACTCATCTGTGAAAAGTGCGACTTTGACCCTGCACATGTCCTCCTCCTGAAGGACAGCATTAGCCGCCACGAGCTCGAGCTGGACAAATCTCTGACAGACCTGGAGATCAAAGAGCTCTACATACATGATCAGAGCCTAGGTAAATGTCACTGTCAGTCCGTCATTTATTATGTAGTCCTTGTTTTTTTTGTCAGTCTATTATGTTAAATGTTGGAACTGAAAATGAGTCATTTTCAGTGGCGATACCATGGCACGTCCGCATGGTGCAAAGGTTTATGTGCATTATCACAATAATGAAGCATAAGAGCACTATAAAATTCCAGTTGCAACTGATTTAGAACACATGGCAATTGTGCAAAGACAGTTGACAGTACAGAACATAAAGCTGTTCTTCTGTCCAGGAGCTGCCCTACACTTTTATTGATTCATTTTCTTACATGGTACATGAAGTTACACATTCACATGGTGGATGAAAAGAACAAAAGATACATTGGAAAATAGAATTTATGTGAGAGGATATTGAGCCAAACCGGTTAGTAGCAAGCCCGATAAAATGTCAGTGCAAAGATCCCAAGACTGTAATTGCATTGCTGTAAAAATGCCAATGTAATTAATGTTAGATAAGTATATGTTTTATGGAGACAGAATCAATGAAAGCAGCAGCAAGTACATCAGATATCAGAGAATCCTAGAATTCCAAATGGATTAATGTCAAGTCCTTTATCTGTTGTTGCATATGTTGCACAATACCACAAAGCCTTCATGTGTGAAATATTTCTGTGTCATTGCCACAGAGAGTGCACACGGTTGATTCTTGTCAGTCATTTGTACAGTACATACAGCACAGATGGTCCTGTGTTTGTTGAAACCTTGTTGTGTTTTTCAGTTCTCCAGCCTAAAATGGCTTCTACCCCAGCTCTTAACTACTCAGGTATTAGTTGTTTGAGGTCTTCTCTGTGTTAGTGTTGCTGGTTCTAACCAAAGACATTAACCCAGCTCATCACCACATGTTTACTAATCCTGCTTTAGTAACATACTGAACATGCATGCTTGCTTTTTAGTTCCCCGTATTTTGATCTAAATTTACAACATCCATGTAGTTAAAAACATAATACCATCCCCGGGTCACAGTTTGCCTTCACTATAGCTTTTTTTTACAAATATAAATGCAGCTGTAGCATGCAGACTCCGTCAGTGACATTTTCATGGGACATTCTTATTTACTGTTCTGTGGAGTGTAAAGGTTAAAAGTAGATGGTGTATGAGAAAACTGATGAAACAGCGCCCTCTTCTGAGGAGTTTTATTTTAAAATTAAAATTAGATACAGATATTAATTCTTATGGCCAAACCAAATGTAATGCCTAGTGATCACAGTAATAACACTATTGTAATGGTAATTCCTTTAGTTAACCTTTGCACAAGCCTTTGACTGAACCTGAATCCTTCATTCCTCCAAAAACTTGCTGTCCTGAGGCCCGCTAGCCAGCTGCTTTCCTCTTTCTCATTCAGGTGATTTTTATTTCTGTAGACTCCATCCGCTCCAGCACTTCCAGTTTGAGCAGAGGAGAGAAGAAAGGCTTCCTCGGCATCTTCCATCTCAGCAGGAGGAAATCTAAGGTGAGTTTCAAGATTTCAGTTGTTATTCCACTGTCTTGCATTTGCACAAGGGGTGTATTGAGTTTTCCCCTTTTTCATTTCCATCTACTTACAGTCATCCTTAAGCATGTGAAACAAACTGTTAATCATGCATGTTACCCATACTCGACTAGATACAGTCTAACAGCATGCCTTAGCACTGGGATACATTTTAGTTGTGCCTTTTATTTGCAGACAACTGCTATGGACACAGATGACTATGATGATAAAGTAACCCAAAATACTGATGCACAATCCAGTGTAAGTATTACTAACACAACATATCAACACACATGTCATGCAGGGATAATCAAATAAGCTCAATAATATTAACTAACAAAATAAAATTACTGACTTTTTTTTTTTTTTTTTACATAGTTACAGATCATATTTTTCTGCACCACTTTGCGAGTTGAGGTAATAGAAACAGGCGTCCACTAGGGGACAGTAACGACCTCTATTTGTTTTACCTAGAATATGCAGAAGCATTTTGTCAATATAAGGAATATTAAAAAATTATGGCTGCACTTCCCTTTACTGATATTTGAGAGCAAAGGAATGTTAGTTCAAATGGGGGAAAAAAAACATTTGCAGTTATCAATATTTTATGACTGAGGAAGCAGTTGAATTAAAAAAGTGAATAAAGAAAAGTGAATAAACAACACACAATTTTTTTTTTTAGTCATAACACATTTGAAAAACTCCCCCCTGAATAGCATGCCCGGAAATAGTTGCTTGTGATGGAAAGATTTGAATGAGTGTGCCGATTCAACCCTCGGTGTACCTTTACTCACTGCATGAAACAGCTCTCAAGCAATTATATTTGTAACTCAATAACGTTAATTTGATTTTAAAGCCATGAGCCTTGTTTCAGCAGCAGCCTCTTTGGCTCACCTCAGCTCAATAAGGTAGATCAAAAAGGTAGTTTAAACGGATTAAGTTGAGAAACACTGCCCTGCGCTGCACTTCTCCACCCTGCTACCTCTTTGTTGTTAAGGTTCTGCTATTGTCTTCTTTTTCTTAAAGGGCTGCAACAGTTCCCCCTGACTGTTTATTTCCCTGAAAAGAAATTACAGTGCTGAGAAGACCATAAAAAAGAAAATATATGAAAGTGAAACAATGAGTGGGCTTTCAGACTGACTTGTTCTGTTTGAGCAGGCTTCAGTATTTAGTATTTCCTGTATTCATTTCTTTGCCTGTCCTATGAGTGTTTCAGAGCCAGGGACTTTTGTCAGTCCACCTAAATGCACACGAGCAAACATATGAAACATATTGCATGCACACACACACACACACACACACACACACACACACACACACACACACACACACACACACACACACACACACACACACTGTAGACACAATTTTATTAGCCTGGAGGCATCAGATTACACTAACCCAGTTGCATTAGCTCTAAAAGCCAGGTCTCTTCCCACTAATTGTTAGGGGCCAAACGACTGCACTTGTGTGCATGTTATCTTTGCATGGTCTTAAAAATGGATACTTTGAGTCTCACATTGTACCACAGCACTGATTGTGAGGACAAGAAACTTTTATAAAGAGAAGTACACTTGGTCCTGTTTGCAACAAACACAGTTATTGTATAAAAAGGCCTCTACACATATTACTGTATAATAGTGTATCTCAGGTTTCTTCTATCAATATGGGTACTAACACTGGTGCTAACAACGCTGCTTCTTAACATGTGATTTATCTTAAATGCTCACTACACGTTTCATATTTGTCCTGCTTAAGGAACTGTGTGTACTTTACCAGAGTCTCCAGCTTCAGTGGTCTTTTGTCTCCATCTCTCTCACTGTCGCAAACAGCCAGACAACAATCAAAACACCCCCCCTATCTTCTCTATTGTTATTCATATATGATTTCTATATGGTTAGGCTCTTTGTCACCATTACCCACATTGTCAGTTACATTTTTAAGGCAACCATGACGGCGCTGACCATAATATACAGTTAATAACACATGAGAATTGGTTTTCATGTAAAAATATTTCTATTTTGATCAGTCACAAGCATTCCCCAGAGATGAGGCATGTGGATGATATTTCCCAGGCAGAAGTTTAATGCGCTCCTTTTATGTTAGAATTTCTGCACTTGTGAGTGCTGCAGTATGTCTGTTACATTTTGTAGTCTATTTTGACAGATTTGAGGATGTTTACCAGAGGGGAAAAATAGAAGAAAGTTGGTGGGAAAAGTCAGAGAGAGTTCATGCGGATTTTGTCCTTTGAACATCATATTTTGTTGAGGTGAACACAACGAACTTTTTTACGATTCCATTTGGAAATCGCATCAATCATTCACTTTTTTGTTCTGACAGCTTCTGTCTGCTGCCTACCAAAGGTCTCTGCTCACAGCCCCCCCCCCAGACATAGAAAATAATATATTCTCTCTTTTCTTTCTTTTCCTTGTAGTAGATTTGTGAATGCCATGTTTTCCCAGCTTTACTAATTATTCACTTTGTTAATAAATTACAGTCTTTCTTAAAATGGGATTTGCTCCATACTTATGAAAAATGATCCCATTGCGGAGAAAAAGCTGCACAAAGCTGCTGTCCTCAAGGCCAAGAAAGGGTGTTCTTTTCCCATCTCCCACTGTGAGATATTCTAACCTTGGGCCCAATTAATTCTAATGACCTGAACTTTATGTTCTTATTTGCTCTGGTTTTATGTTGTATTCCAGCATTGTCTGAGCACATCAATTAATCTGCTTTTAAATGCTTTTCTTTTCTTAAATGGTGGTGTGGGTGGGGGTGTCGGTACCCCTGTTGTGCCAAGTCTGTACCAAGCTGAACCATGGGGAGATTCAGACATTCAGGGGCACTTTGGGCTCACTTTGATCAGATGGTGAAAATAATTTTTGTTCCAGTCCAGCCACCCTTTGAAAATGGTTCACACTTTCAACTTGGTGTGGTATTGTTGTGATTAAAGAATGGACCATATGGGCATTGACTGCAAAATGCAAACGTCACATTTTTATAATTGAATGTGATTGTGCCTGTCACTTCAAATTTATTGTGGTATTACATAATTAGATTAAATTGTATAAATGCACTGAGGAAATAACACAGGGAAAGTGTTTGCTTCTTTAATATTTTGTACAGATTGGAGTATATTCCTGGTGCAGATGCATGTATTGCAAGTGATCAGTTACAATATACAGTATATGGCATCTTATAAGTATAGATATATACTGTTCCTTATGATATATAGTATAGGTATTCCAATCATCACTGGATTTATCCCTTAAGCAATGCTCAATTCCCCCTATTATCCCGCTGTCTAGTTCACTTAAAATGGATATCACGATATTCTAAAGACTCTAACCTGCTACATTATTTGTCATTTACTTATACATTATTTTTTTGATGTTACCACGCCCACCAGGGTCTGTCCACTATGTCAAGGGTTTCCATATCGGAAGATCAGCCCACTACCTTGGGCCACTCTCAGTCAGTGATGAATATCCCCCGAATGTCTCCCATAAAGAAGCGAAGGGCCCCAGCACTACCAGGGGCCCCACTGGTCACCGTAGGATCCAGTACCTTTGAGAGCCATCAGGTGCGTATGCAAGTGTATGTACATGTTTTCATTCATGACCTCCGCCAAGGAGGTTATGTTTTTGCCGGTGTTTGTCTGTTTGTCTGTAAGCAACATAACTCAAACAGTTATGGACCGATTTTGATTATATTTTCGGGATTTGTTGGCAATGTGAAAAGGAAGAACTGGTTTCATTTTGGGGGTGATCCGCAAGAAATCCTGGATTCTGGATCACTTAACGAAATTTTTGCTAACATTGTGGTAAATGGGGCCAAAAGGAATTGTTGCGCTTGGCGGAGGTCTGCCGCTCTCTGAGTGCTTTCTAGTTCACCATTAGGTTAATGTTAAGACTCTTGGTTCACCATGTAACCAACCTGAGTACCCGTGGCTACAAAATTATTACAATCTATAAAACATCCAGGTTTATCAGGCTTTGGAGTGGAATCCACACATGCTGCAATCTGTTTTGCGCAATCTTTCCTCTGTGTGTGTTTTGGCCCGAGCTTTAACTCCTCAAGGTCAACGCAACCTGTATCGTCTTTAGAACAACTCCCTGTGGTCTCATTATAACACGATGTGAGCATACAGAGAAATGTTGTTTAGCAACCAACATCCTGTCTCTCACCTTCTGATAATAAGTGTTTATATTTGGAGGAGCTGGCCTGTGTTCTTGAATGATGTTACTGAGCGGAAATGTTTGCAGGAAAGCAGTGACAAGAGTTATCCACGCAAGTCCAATTATATATTATACCACAATTATACAGACATGTGTGCACGCACAGATACACATACACATACACACACACACACGCACATATTGACACTACTTTGTTTCTGTAGTGCATCTTGTGTGTCTATTAAAAAGCATGAGGTTTTGTGACTGCCCTGGAAATTCCCTCCGAGACATTCATTTGTCTGTCCATCTGTCACATTAAGAGTTTTAACTGACACTGCAGCTGAGCTTCACAGAGCGGGAGTTAGGAAGGGCATCTGAGGACCTGATGACTGGCCTAATTATAGCTGTCTCCATCGCTCTCATATGACTTCTCTGAAATGTCATTCCGTCAAAGGACACACACATATGCTGTCCTCACAGTATAAGGTTATGGTGTCATGCAGGACAGGGTCGTGTTTCGCTGCACTGTCTTTTTTAAATGCATGAAACCGGTGCTGCTTTATCAATGCATAGTCAATAAGACTGAGGAGAGCAACATTGTTTGGTCTGTTTTGTTCTGAACATACATAAAGGATGCATGAAAAGGTGCCACGTTGTGACACGCATCCATGGATCTCATATCTGGAATATGCGCCAGCATATACACTGCCACCTACATTCTGCTGAAATTGCCCTCCAGTTGGGGGGGTGAAGGCTGTCAGGCAACAGTAGAACAGTTCAAATACAGGTTTGTGTAAGAGATGGCCTTGAAGGGATGGGCTGGACGGGCGCCAGGCTACCTGCCCTAACGTACACACGGTTCACCACGAGATGGATGCTGTGCATGTGCGTGCTTATCCATTGGAGATAATGGAGGATTAGTCACAAGTGATGCAAGTTATATGAGGACAACTCTATAGGCTATAAACACAGAGTGGTTTTAAGATTCAGAAAATGTGAGATAAAATTTTGCACTTTTATTTAAGAAGACAACCACATGCCATGTATATGCCTTGATCTTTCACCTGGGGCCTATCACAATTACAGTGAGAAAAATATACAGACCCATAAGCTGATTTTACATTTTATTAAATTAATGAGCTCAGTGTATCTTGCACATTGAATGCAACAAAGTAGTGTCAGAAATGTTTTGGAAAAAATACACATGCTGTAAATATAAATTAGTCTTGGTTGGTGCATCATTGAGGTGTTGTTAGGATGGAATTGGCAGGCTGTACAAACTTAATTACAGAGAATTTAAATGGAGAGGTCTTAACTCTAGGATCTCTTCCTCTTAACCCAGAGTTAACCCTCGTGTCAGCCACAAATCCTGCTTTGCAGAGCAGGTCTCTGGAAGACTGTAAAGCCGCGCTTGGCCGATGGAGAATCCGATGTTTTCTTTTTTGGCTCAAGCAGTCATACAGTTGGAGCCAAGTAATGGCTGTTTCTTCTGTTTAACAATCAACAATCTGTTTCTTTTTGGGAGCAATGCTGAATTAAATTATGTTTTGGAACATCCAGTTCAGAAAAACATAACCATGTTCCTTGCAGAGTTTTTTTTTTTTCTTTCCCCCAGCATTGATAGATGATCCATTATTGCAGTTTATAAAGTAACCGTGTCTACATTGGCTTGTGTGATAAAGAAGAAAAATGATGAGCTTCTTACTGACTGCAGAGATTCTTTATGGCAGTAAGTGGCCTGGACGATAAAGGCAGGCTAAGAGTCAGCATTGAGAACGATGGCAGGAGGTTTTAGAGGGATTTGACATGTTGGGTTATATCACATTAACATTTTCTCAGCTTTGGGAATTACTTCAGAAAGTAATTACAGCAATTAACCCCTTTTAAACTTAAGTGGGCTGCCTTTATATCAGAAAGAAAAGATGAAAGAATGAAGTAAAAATTTGTTGTGTGTGCTAAAATCTCCATTGACTTGCCAGAAATTCCATGATTGTTGTTTATAAAACAACCCTTTGGGGGAAAAGCCCTAAGAAACATGGGTGGATCCTAAACTTCATAATTCATTACAATTTTTATTTATTTTTTAATTTTACAGTAGAGTTAGGGAAAATAAATAGTTTATATCCATGCTTAGCCATATGGCAGCAGATTTTTTTCTGCAAAACTAATCTCACAATACTAAAACAGTCATTGCGTTAATTGTTTTCTGTGCACGTTATACTCCTGACTGTGTTCAGGAGTATTTTTCCACAGATAAAGCTGGCATCGTTTTTTTTTTTTTTTCCTTCTGTCACTCAGAAGAAGCGAGAGTCGGCAACAGAGGCGGGTTTCTTTTTCACAGCCACCATCAGTCCGTAAGAACAGCAAACTCCAGCCTGCTCTGGTTCAATCAGTCAGACAAAGCGCATGGTTCCACTGGAGCCGTGTTCAGATCTGTGTGGGTTTTCCGCTGTGTTGGTTCTCTGCTTTGTTGTCTCTGTTTATCTGTATTTTGTCAGTCTTGCCCCTTATGAATGTCTAATTTGGTGCCACGCACCTTTTGTTGTGCCACTTTTACAATGCTTGTCAACTTGTTAACCCCCCCCATCTTAACATAAACAAGTGGGTGGGAAATAAGTGCGGTGGGGTTTTGTTGTTCTCAGTTGCTGCTGTATTTGTGGTTAGATGGGCCTTTCCTCTTCCAGACAAGAATCCTTCAGTGAACAAAAGACCAAAATAGGAGGGAGAACTTAATTTTTACCCTCTGTTCTTGCAGATTTGTAAGCTCAGATGGAGGCAGCAATAGAGGAAGACTTCACTACATAGGACGCATCACACCTTTTAGGCAGTTAAAAAAACAGAACATGCTACAGTGTTTGTCTCAGTTGGAAATTGCATCAGGTTACTTGCATATCTTTTAGGTGTGTGGGTGTGACTGTGATTTTTTTGCATATATCTTTGGTTGTACATTACTAATATGACACTCATATTATTGATTCTTTAATGAATGACAGTTTCTTGTATTCTAAAAACCTTTGACCCAAAACCTTTTGTGCAAACACTAAAATAACAATAACAAATAACAAGCCGAAAAGGTGTCGTAAATGTACATTTCAGTAGGTTAGTAGGACAAAGTAAAGGACAAAGAAACTGGGTCAGCTATGTGTCTCCATATCCTTAGCTAGTCTCTTCTACTCCCCCTCATTGTTAAGACTTTGAAAATAAAACTCTTTCCCACCCCACACACCCACTTATTATAACTCAGACACACACATGCACACAGCATGTTTTTGACCTCGGTGCCCACAGGATCGAGACAGTTCATCTGCAAGTCCATTATTGTCCCTGACATCATTATCTCCACACACATCCACATGTATGTACATTCACACATGCATGCATCTGTGAGTGTAAATACATACATACTTCATTTCACATTCCAGTCTGTCAAAAAGCCCCTCACCCACCAAGTAACTGATGAATGGTCACGCAACAGGTTGAAGCCTCCATGGGTGGCCCTGTGGCCCTATCTGATCAACATGCTTCAACATGGGGCCCTTTGCTTCTCGGATCATAAGAGTGGAAAATTTAATGGACACACTAGACTGTCCCAGAATGCCTTGTATGAGCTTTTGTGTGGAGGCACATTCCCTATTAAAATATACCCATGACCCATGTGAATTTTTTTTTTTTACCCCATGTCAGCGTCGCACTATGTGCTTGTTGACATGTCCATCATTCTTTTCCAAATAACAAATTAGATAAATGAAGAGCATTTATTGACAAGAGGTTTATATTGTTCTGGAGTCTCAGTAGAGTCAAAAATAACAGCTGAAAACATGTAAATACTGAACTACTGCAGTCAAGCTTTGTTCTCATGTTTATGGAATTGCTGCTATGGAAACACCTAAGTTGCTTCTTACAAAAGGTGTCACACCCTCACTTAGTCACAATCAGTTAGATGAGCAGCTGGTGACCTGTTGATTATATCGTGTGGGTTTTATATGGTAATGAAAACCTTAACTTTGAATATGCACAGCCAGCCTGCTTAAACTATGCTTGAATATAGTACATTATTATGTGTTTCAGCTTTAAACCAACTGAAAGAGGTCTCCTGATCATGGCTAAGGCCAATCAATAACAGCACATATTCAGCCCCACAACCCCTTAAGAGCCCCTAATTCATACACCACAGCAATGCCTCAGATATACTTTTGAGAGTGTGTATGTGCTCGGTCTAATGTTTCACCCTGCAGGGAACGCACACAAACAAACATACCCCCAAATGTGCATGCACGTGCGCACACACACACACACACATAGAGCTTCATAGCATAAGTCAATCTTCTATTTTGGCTTTAATTTTGCCCCACATTGAGCCCCATCGTGCCCTACATATGGGTGTTTTTGTCTATGTAGGAATTCCAAAGAAAGGAAGGGTCAGGAGAGGTGAAACAGTTGGGGGGGGGGGGTCTCGGTAGCCCGCCATGCATTGAGTTCATTGGGTTCATGTGCATGAAGACAGCTTCCTGCAGAAAGGCATGGTGGCTTGATGTCTGTCTTTTCTTTCTATATTATGCAACCCTGCATACAGCTCCAGGCATGTTCCCTGTGTTTCATAGAAAAGCTGTAACATTTCTGAGTGATCTACAGTTAGAAACGTTGATGAGGTAGTTTTCAAGATTCAGTTTGTTCATTGTTTCACAAAAGCAGCCGTGACAGTGAGACCTACTAACAGAGGGTCATGCGGATGATCTCTTTAGCTTCTGAATGTAAAATGAATGCATCATTAATTGTTTCTACCAAAACAAAGTCATAACCTCTATCAGTCCCATACCAAAGTAAACACAATAAATAACTTTAATGCATGTTGTCTTCTGATTTCTAGCGAAATGTAGAAATTCCTAACACTCTTCACATTTACGCCCAGATAAACATTTACAAATTAACTTCACCTTCTAGAAGCCAGGTATTAAATTAGCTACTATATGATTAATCTTAGTTACTGTAGTTACAGAGAGTCCACACTAGAGGTTATTCTGCTTAAGCTAAAAATAAGAAGGAAAAAATCCCGGTGTATCACTACATTATTGCACACATTATCTTGTTCACTGCCAGGTATTATAAATCTTGATCGAGTAGGATCATTTAAATGGAATGTTGGCACTGGGTTTGAGGATGTCTGCCAGACCTCTACGTGATTAATTACTCAGTAGTACTTCAGCGTTGATAATCAGCCTGATTTATTGTAAGATAGTAAGCACACGCACACGCACACATTTATATGTATGGAAGACATGCTTAAATTGATATTCTGCTGTCTCTCTGATTTTTCTTTCACTTACTACCTGCAGATGGGTGTTGGCTCAGAAAGTCAACAAAAGAAACGAAAGGCTCCAGTGCCTCCCTCCAACCCAACTCCTGCCACCCCAGGTCCTGACAACACACGAGCCCCTGTCGCTCCCACACCTGCCAGTCAAAGTGCACCTACCCCAGTTTCCATTACCAAAGTAGCACAGTCATCGACCGGCTCTGCTGTGGTAAAAGAAACAGAAAATCCAGCCCCATCGAAAACAGCGGTAGAACCTCCCCCGGCCACCCCATCCAGCAGCTCCAAAAGCAGCAGCACCCCTGACAGTGCGGCCTCCAATGATTCCAGCTCTGAGCTCAGCCACAGCCTTGACGACACAGACACGGACGCAGACCAAGACCAGACCAGTTCCCAATGCAGCAGTCTCAGCAGCAGTACAGTGAACAGCTCTGTGCTGGTTCAGCCGACCAGAAAAAGCTCCAGCAACCAGGTGGCGGAATCAGAAAAGTGTCTTCGCATATCTGCCAAATCAAAACAAGAGACCACCACAGCCAGCAATTCCAGGCCAGAGACTGAGTTAGACCTCAACCTAAAACTGGATGAAGGTGAAAACAGACACAGTGCAATGGGTAAGTACCCTGGAAATGATACGAAAATGTTCAAAAACCAACACCACACACGAGGGCGATGGCACAACACTTTGAATGGGAATATTATCAACTGTACACAACCCATATCTACAAAACTGAAGCAAAGCACTACAGGCACTGAAGTAATTACATCTACATTTTGTCTTCGTCTATCTTCCTGACACATAACAACTTTCATTTATCACTCGACAGTAAATCATTGATCACCGCAGTCTTGGCATTAATAGGGAACACTCCTTTTGTACGTTAAAAACTCAGACAGTCTGCCCTGGAGGGCTGAGCTGCCAGGCTGCTGCAAATCTGAAAGTCAAACAGTCGAGAATGACGTACATAACTCTGTGTTTGTCTGTGTGTGAGTGTGTGTGTGTGTGTGTGTGTTTGGCTGGACAAGTGGAGCTGGTTTTCATCATTTCTCATGAGAGAGCATAGTCATTGTCTCTTGCTTGCACTTAACCACTCCTCAAACTCATCCTATTTTTGTCATTTTAGCTCTTTATCTGTCTCTTATATCCACCCACTTACACGCCCCATCAAAGGGGGGGTGCACACAGAGACAGCCACGTCTATCATAGATGCAAACGGGATCTAGCTGAACTTTAGTTGGCCTCATATTGATCTGTACGCATCCTAGATCTTTCTCCACAGCAAAGTGAGATTGCAGCAGAGGGCTGTCATGTCCTCGGAGATGAGAGGGCTGTAGGTCTCAGAAAAAGGATGAGAAAGGTGAGGCTACCACAGTAGAGTTCAGAGGAAGGAGCATGGGAAGGTTTTGGCACCATGATGACAGGGTCATAAGGTAGAAATAAAGAGTCTAAAGGGATTTTAGAGACGGAATCCCAGTGGTACGGCAGATTAAAGCAAGAGAATGAAAAAAAGAATTGTATTCAGGTCAAGAGGATGGCCCGAGAGCTTTCATATATCTTGGTCTTCTTGCTTCTCTTTTTCATTCTTTTCTGTAATATCTGAAAGTAACAACTTCTTTTTTTTTTTTAATTTCTACAGAAAACCTTAAAGAAAAACAATTACCTTTACCCCGGCATAGCAATATGGTGGTCAATAAACCCTGAGCTTTAGAAACCCCAATGCTCAGTTGAATTAATCTATGCTTTGTCTATCACTATCTTTTATATTTGTGAATATATTGCCATTAATGGAATTGTTTTATGCATTTGGATAAAAGTGATCTGGGATTTATTTTTAAATAGAATCCACATGCATAATAGTTATGTTTGGTCCGTAACCATACCTGTTTGGCCTTTAAATACAGCCTTTCACTAAATCGTCCAAGCACTATGAAAACCAGTACGAAGCTTGTAGTATTTCTGATTCTGATCATCTCAGCAGACAAAGGGAGGAGCAATTAAAACCAGGCAGAGGAAGCCAGCCTTTTAGCAGCCTGACATTACTCCCTACCCTGCTTGCATGCTTGTTCTCCTACAGGAACCATTGATCAGCCAGCACCACCAAAACCCTGTCGCTCCACACGCCGAGAGTTGCAGAAGCGTGTGTTTGTCTCCTTCCTATCTTCCCCTCCGAATGAGCCCACTGTCAGGGTCTCAGCACAGAATCTGACAGA
Source organism: Lagocephalus sceleratus (assembly GCA_911728415.1). Classification (NCBI taxonomy): domain Eukaryota; kingdom Metazoa; phylum Chordata; class Actinopteri; order Tetraodontiformes; family Tetraodontidae; genus Lagocephalus; species Lagocephalus sceleratus. The sequence continues at coordinate 7,080,845 of CAJVRN010000126.1, forward strand.
GGCTGAAGAAACAGCTCCCCAGTGTAGATCCCAAATGGACCCCCTCTTCCATTCTTTCACTTTTAATCATCTCTTCCCCCTTGCAGCTGCTCTCCTGGTGTTCTGAATTCTGTTTCATTTATCCTAATGTGTTTTGCAGCTATCCTTTCGCTGTCAGAGCCTTTTTATACGTGTGCGAACTCTGACCACCACACTGTTCTCAAAGCCTTCTCGTGTCTTTGCATCACCAACTGAATTGCTAAATGTTTTTCAGTCAGTGAACGGTCAAGATACAACATTTCTATCAATGTCAGCCTGTAAAAAATGTCCAGAGTTATGGCTGGGGTTAATATCAATCCACTGAAGTCCTTCTATTGTCTGCATATATAAATCATACACCATGGTGCATCATTATATAACATAGTTATAGCATAACAGACTAGGTCACATGGCATACGCATACATTTTTTCTTTCATGCATTGCAGTGTTGTATAACCACCATGCAGAAGAAGGTGTTTGAAGATATTTCTGTTTCAAATCTCACCTGTTATCTTGTTCACCACCCCTACCCCACCCCCCACTTTGTAGTGTATTGCTGTGGGCCTGTGCGTCTGCGCTCCAAACACACCTGAAGCCTCCCTCTGGCCTGAACCCTCCTTCTGCTTCATCCCAGCCCCTTTCATTCCTGCTGGACCTTCTTCTGATGTCTCAAATCTTTTTACTGTTACCTCTCTCCGATTCAGTTTGTTTGCTTTTGTCACCATAATTGTATTTTTCTTTTTTTTTTTTACTCATGTATGTATATATATCGCTGATGGTTTCGCGTTTCAACATGATCCCTGAGAGTTATTGATTATGCATGAGGTCAGAGCTGAGTTAAAAATGGACGTGCGGAATGTGCTCAGAGGACTATAGAACAAGCGATGTATCAGTTACAGTGTGATTGATGAATGACAAGCTGAAATGAGGCCATATGAGATCTATTAGTCAATATTTTCAGTCATGTGATATCTGGAGATCAATAGTTGGCCAGTGTATGTTGTCTGTGCTTCTCTAGAGTGGGGGTCAATTCAAGATAACTGAGAAGTGCATGCATCCTGTCTTTAGCGATATTCTTTGCAGAGTGATATATCAGATTACATGATGCTTTTAGACGGCGATACGTCACGTATTTAACTAATGATAACTCCACGGTTATTTATCATTGTTGTGAAATCAAAGATTTGCATGGCTGCTTGTTTTTTTTATATATGACTGGTAGGGAATACATGTTCTATTGTTTGAAAAGAAAACATATGACAATATTCCAAGAATCAATTATTGTCAACGAGTGTGATCTATATGTTGCAAAAGCTGCTTGATCTGCAGATGTCGACTATCTGCTACACTTTCCAAGTCAACCTAATGAGCCTTACCATCTGAGGTTGGCTACAGCACTTAAAAAATGTATCCTGAATGCTGATGTGACCGGAGGGAGATATACAATAACTTTTATATACTTTCTTTAAGAGTTCCAAAGAGCATTTAATATGGGTTTTGGTTTAGAGTAACGGTAATGTTTTATGGGGGCATTGAGATGCTGGAAGAACTGTAAGAATGCATTTAGTTCTCTTTCTTCACTGTCTGTAGAGGCTCCTCACTGTCTGGCCTCTGTGCATGCAGATTGCAAATTCAAAGGAGAGATGTGAAAACCCTGCATATTGTTATTAAGTTTTATTATTATGTTTAATAGTCCCCAGGGGAAATTCAAACCTCACAAGCCATAGTGTCATCACACTACCCGACTATGAGATCGCGTGTCACACATTCTCTCTCTGCGGTAGAGGTGTGATCCAGGACTGTATAAATAGAAAACATACCTGTAAAGACATACGTGCATTTCAATGACAGTGTTCAATTAAAGAGCATCTGTTTCAAGAATCAAGGGTTCTGCTTTGAGATTACCATGGTTTGATTTTTTTTTTTTTTTTCCTTTTGCAAATATCACCTCACAGTGTTGATTTGGCTTGTGTAGTTTTGCACTTTCCTGACTTTATAACTGAACGGCAGTCAATTTAGAATGCAATACATGTATGTATGTAGGTATGTATGTATGTATGGTGTGGCATTTTATAACAGCGGCTTGTGTGTGTTGGTAATATAATTCTGTGTGCGTGTGTGCATGTGTGAATGTGCAGCTATTGCTGGCATGACTAAACTGTTGCTGGGAATGAGCTGACAGGACAGTCCTGTGAGTCATCACCACATCTCCTGGAACTGACTGTTCTCTTCACATTAATAGGACCTGGCCCAAATCTGACGAGCATAGCGTACACTCACTCACACGCACTCTCGCACGGAGAGGGAGAGAGAAGCATACACAGTGGGAAGAAATATGGAAGCACATGGCTGCAGATGCATGCGCAGACTCAGATACCTGATATTACCCGCAAGGTCACTTACTGTTAAGCTCATTTAGATAAATTCCCAGTTGAGTTGGGCTGCTGATGAAACCTTAACAAATGGTACTATATTATTTTTTTCTTGGCCTCGAATTGAATGAGATCACTGACAGACTCTATAAGTTGCTGAAAATCCACAGGACACACCAGAGTGTAGCTGTACTAAAAGGATGGAGCAAGACTAGATTTATACAATTCACCAGAGCCTAAAAGAGTACTGTGAAAATTAAATTAAGTATTTGTTTACAGTAAATCCACCCACACGTCATTAAAACTGTTTTATCAAGCCACAAGTGGTTGTGGTTTAGGCTTGCGTTTGTATATTTTGGATTCATTTGGATCACATTTCCTTGTGCGTGCCTGCAGTCTTGTGTGTATGAACACTAATGTTTCCTCTCTTTTCCCCTCATCTTCCATTTGTTCTTCCTTTTTTCACCTTTTCCTCTTTTGCTGCATTTTGTGGAGTCGTGTTTTTTTCAGATTTTCAGTGCATCTTGAAAGAAATTGCATGTGTAAATCTAAATGTAACAAAAAGAAATAATAACATTTTGGTTTTCTTCACTATATGTAACTTTTAGCCATTGGAGTGCTTTAAATTGATACTAACAGCTCCATAATAGGCCTATGATGCTGTCCAACACTGACACCATCTTCTTCTCTCTTCTACCCAGTGTGGGTCCACTCGAGGCAAAACTCTAAGGCCAATCACAAGAAACCAGACACTGAAGCCCCAGAGGAGGAGACCATGTCCACTGGAAGCAGCAGTGGCGGAAGCAGTCTGCCTGACCAGAGTTTCCCTGCCTTTGAGGAAATGGCTGATGGCGAGGACTCGGGCATGGTCAGCTCTCCGTCCGACACCCAGCCCACATCTCCTGAAGGGAGCTTGTCTCTGGACGGCTGCAGCAGAGGGCCAGAGAGAAAGCTGGGACCAGTACGGGAGGATTCCAGCGACAGCGATGAGGGATGTGCCACGTGGCGGTCAAAAGAAAGGTAGAGAGTACAGTGGGTGTAAAACAAAAAAAAAAAAAACAAAAAAAAAAAAAGCAATCAGATTTTCAGAGATTGTTCTAATGTCATGACATGCATTGTGTGGTAAGGCTAATGAGCTTTCTTAATATTCATGCCAATTTAATCACTTAATCATCAGCTCGCTTATAAATTCCTAATCTTCCCATTCGTGAGCAATGTCGGTACCACCTATAATTTCAGCTGAATCTAACTGGGCCAGTGCTAATAACCAAATCCTTGTCCCACTTTGTGTTTTATTTGAGTGATAGCATAAGCTGGCACCTGTTAGGTTTAGTGCTGAGTTTTAATTTTTATGGTTCTAGGCTGCAATTCAAAAGCATTTATGGAAAATGAGCATGGTCCCAGATCACTTTTCAGCCCTTGAGTTGTTGTTAAGGGTGTGTAGTAACATGCCACTGACCAGGGTTCTGGGTTCCATGGTTTTATTCAGAGAAATTATATAAAACCCCCTCCCAAATTCCAGGAAAATGCCATAACCTTGTTTTCTCAGTGTTGCAGAAGAAAAGAGGGTCGACCCAAATCTCTTAAGAGACAAATTCTATTTGGTTTGGCCTTCTTGTCATAATTTGTTATTGCTGTTATGCCAGTAACTCATGAGAATGCTGCGTTAGACCCACAAAGAAAGTGAAGGAAGTTTAAAGTGTAGTAATAATACCGTTACAGCTATATATTTCAAGGCCAGTAGGCTCCAGTACAAATAAAATTCAACTTGAACAAGCACTGAACTGTGTTTAGACTGGTTTCTGTGGCAGATTAGTATGGGAAGAATGCTGGATAAAACAACAGGATCAAATGAGGAGTTAATAGCAGCTGTTTGGTGGTGACTGTTAATAAAAGTTATGTAGTCATAAAAAATTCTGCATGTTGGCTGCTTTTAGCGATAAACGTGCTGGGGACCAGCCATGTTGCAGATTTGATGATTTGAAGATGTTGGTTTGTCATCCTTAGGCACAAGGACACCAAACCACAAGGAGTATCGGGCAAGTTAAAGAAAAAATACAAGGATGACCCGGAGCTCAAAGCCCAGATTCATCATACTTTGTCTGAGTTTAAAACAGACCTTACAAGTACGTTTGCATGCCTTTATGGTTTTGCTGATAATCCTGAAGAGGATTTTAGACATGAATGTGTTTTAATGTCCTATTTAAGACATCAATGCATTGGTTACATTCCTCCAAAACACTACTCTTTTCCAGACCACATAGACATAGTTTCAGCAAGTACTCATACCACTGTAACAAGAAGTAATGAGGTACCAGTGTCAGTGGTGGACATGGATGTACCAGTCACAGCCATAGATGAAGTGCTGGAGGACTTTGATTGTACAGTTACAAAAAATGAGGCAAAGTTATTCACCAAGACAGAGTCAGCTGGAAGCAAAGGTATGAGAATCAGCATATATATTTACTTGGTATTGACATTAAATATTTTATGTATATATTTTAAATTGACTTTAATTTTCTTTTTCCTGCTGTAGGTCCAAGCTTTTCTCACCACTCAAGTATTGAGCCGCGGAACAAAAATAATAACGCCCGTACAGCTGCCGAAAGTAATAAAAACAGCAGTGCAAATGTTAAACAGCTGTCTAAAACTAACCAGTCAAGAGAATCGCTGGAAAACAAGCCTAAAGGTGGCAAAAAAGAAGAAAAGGTACTGGAGAGAAAAGTCAAAGAGGGGCGTAGCAGCGAAAAGAGGGATGTGAAAACAGACAAACAAAAAGCAGCGCCGTCTGCAAAATTAAATGTTGACGTGCAAAAAAGGAGCGTGAGCACCGAGATCAAACAAGGGCTTCTGGAAATCCAGACTCAGTCCTTCCAAGGGAAGAAACCTGTTATTTCCTCAACCACCCAGAGCACAGCGTCAACAGAAAGACACGAAGAATTGCACAGAGATTACAAAACTAACACTAGCTCAAACAGTTCACATGGTAAAATCACTCGTAATGTCACATCCCGTTTCGGTACGAAAACCTTCACAGTGGTCCCACCCAAGCCCGCCGTCTCAAATGCCTTTACGAAAGTGCCAGCTGCCACATTAAGTGTTGGTGCCATTAAGATTGATGATCAAGGAAACATGGTGAAAGCGGGTATCAACCATAACAAAGTTGGTGGTTCATTGAACTCGTCAGAAATTGATGACAGTGAGGGGTCTCTGCTTCTGGAGAAAGCCAAAGCTTTTTGGAGCTCGAGCGAGAGACAAGAAGGTGCTGTGCTCCACAACAAAGGTCTCATTGACAAGGCTAAGGAGACCACAGACGGCCTGAAAAGTCCTCCCCCTGCAGTGTCAGAATGTGAACGGAATACCACTAACACTACAGACAGTGCAGTTAAACCTGCCGATAAATTCCAGCCCAAACGGATGGTTAAAGCAGAACCTAGAGAACCAGTGAAGGAATTTTCAACAAAAGTTGAAGTTGAGAACAAGATATCAGCATTTAAGCACATTCAGCAAACAAGCAACATGCCTGTAGTTTCTGTTGTTCCTGACCCGAGAAAAGACATTTCCTTCCTTAAAACCTCCAGACGAACCTCAAGCCAATATGTGGCATCCGCCATAAACAAATACACTATAAACCCATCAACTAAACCAAACCCCATCCCTGCTGTAGCTCCCACCTCCACCTCTTCCGAGACTACCAGTCTCCAGAGATCAGGCCAGCCTGTGCAAGTGAACCAGCACAAGACACCACATTTATTCATGTCAGATAATAAAGAAAATGGATCTGTTTTAAAATTAAATCCTCCAGGACCTGAGAAGATGAGCTCGTCAGAGAATGTGGCAAAAACCCAGAGGGATTTTTCAGAACTGAGAATGAAAAGGGAAGAATTTGGATGGAGCGCTATATCCAAAGAAAGGAACTCTAATACACTGGAAACAGGAACGACCAAGAATAAACACATCCAGTCAACTGGAACCACCCACATAAACATGGCACCTATTGGTGACACAGATAATATTAAACGTCCCCAAACCCCAAGAACTGCAGATGACAGGCTTCAAAATTCAGCTGCCAAATTAACCACAGCGCACAAGTCAGGGTACCGAGGCCAGGCTAGTGTGAGTAAACCCTGTGGTTTAACCTCTTCATTTAATAAACGAAATATTGATAAGTTGATACCATTAAGTAACCCTTCAAATTTCATCTTTAGAATGCATCGGACATTGCCAAGACCAACACCATTGTAGTAAGTGAGAAAATGGGAAGAAGTGGGAAATCCCAGACTTCAATTACAGAGACAGACAGCAATGTGACTTCTGGAGCTCTGCCGGTCTCAGTCTTTGGACCAGTCAAGAAGTTCAGACCAGTGGTCAGCAAAAGTGTGGACAAAGAGACATCGCTGCACAGCAGCCTGATGGAGGCAATCCAGACCGGCAGAGGCAGGGACGGGCTCAAGAAGGTGGGATGGTGGGATGGTTTAATGGACGCATGGATGGATGGATGGATGGAAAACATAACATTGTTTGTGTAATATTTCGGTCAGATAAACGTTCCAGGCCCCAGTCACATGAAGAAAACGCTGCACGTTGAAGAGGAGAATGAGAGATCTGCTCTTCTGGCTGCCATTAGAGCTCAGACCAACTGCGGAAGGCTCAGAAAGGTAACCCCTGCTCCAGAGCCAACCCTTTGAGTCAATATCAGTGCATGTGAGGGCAAGAACCCTAGAAATACACAGTATGATATAGATGCATTCATTTGTTTTCATCATTCAAAAACTCTCCAGCTAAATTAAACTAAACTGTGGTTTGCAGATTATTCAACTTCATGCCTTTTTTGCAATATCTCAACACCAGCTGTGATATTTGGTTCAACTGCAAAACTGCATTTTATGTCCATAATTAGTGAAGAAAATAAACAGTTACCCATTTTAACCACGTCATCGAATCATGATGACAGGGCCAGATATACAGGTAACCAGTGCATATAGTTAAGTTCAGAATAAGGAAATAGTGAATACTAAGCTCTTTGTATTGTGACTTAGTTTTCCAAGCATGGCTCATTTAGTCTGGACCATTCTGAATGTTCTTTACTCAAACTGGAATTTCTGGAATGTTGCATAACTAGATCCGACTCAGAAACTGGCAGAAAAAGAAATAAGAGCAATAAATACTGGTAATAAAACTAAACCTTGCCAAATGTTGGACAAATACATTAGATAATATTACATAAACCTGAAAATTGTGTGATGTAAGGAGATCAGGCAAAGATATGTGCGCAGTATCGAGTACGCGTGTTTCATAGGTTGCTGCTCCCAAGGGCACTCATGTGAGCATGTGTTTATGTGTCCTAAGTGTCTCTGCGTCCTCTGTGTCCTCCAGACCAAATCTGTGGCCGCCGAAGAGCTCAAGAGGTTCCGAACGGCTTCTGAGGAGGGGCAGGGCACGGCGCCTCATTCCTGTCCTTCCACTCCTTCCGTGACTTGTACTTCTCCTGTCTTTACCCCACCACCAACACCTCTACTCATGCCACAGCCAGCCATGAACGCACCCCCGCCTCCCCCGCCCCCGTCCTGCTCCTGGAAAAGCCGAGCGGCAACACCCCCACGAACCCCGCCTTGGCCAGGGAGGCAATGCTGGAGGCTATTCGCTCTGGAGCTGCCGCAGATAAGCTAAAAAAGGTGAAACACGCCCCAGTGCCAATGAATGACCAAGACCCCTTATCTATATTCTGTTCTCAGATGAAAATAGAAAGAAAGTGTTGTGCAAACAAAGTCATAGATCTTATATAATTTTAACCAGTGTGTAAATCAGGCACAGTATACACCAAAAGGATTGGGAAAATAAGTAAAACATGAATTAAAAAAAAAAAAAGGCTCTGCATAGCTACCGCATTTTTATTTCTGAAAGCATGGGGAGATCCTCAGGAGAAGGGGAAAGCACGAGACATCATGAAAGTCAGCAGAACCGAAGGAGATAAGGGCGAGGAGATATCAGGAGAGCAGCATCGGATTTGAAGCAGAGTCCTCACACATCTGTAATCTGACCTGTCACGTCTTGCCCTGTTTGAAAGACGTCACTGACAGAACAAAGTGCTTCTGTGATGCAGCAGCCCGAAAACTGGAAATTAGCTGTTGATTTCAACACATTGGCAAATCCATCTGAGGGCCACAGTGTACCGCTGTTTCCAAGAACATTAAAGTTCAGTTTCAGGTCAGCAGCTGTGTAAAATCAGAGGTGCCAGAAATATTTCTGCATCATTATTTCCTGCATGGCTGCAGCGTAACAAGAGCCAAGAATGCATAGGATCAAAAACGGTCAGTTTTGGACCACAGCGTTTTTCGGATAAAAGGATTAATTAGCTATCCCTTTACTCATACATATATTCTTCATTTGCATAAGCAGTCTTTCAATTTCCTAGCGAACTCCAGATAATCTTCCACAAAGCCTGATATAGTCTCTCTGGTATGCCTTGGTTTGCTACCAGTTGTCTTTACCAAACTGCAGAACTGGAAGCACAATCTGTTCTTTTTTTTTTTTTTTTTTTTTTTTAGGTGGCTGCACCAACAAAGACAGTCAAAGTGAACGGCAGGCTGGGGACGATTCAGCCAACCTCGTCGAAACCTCCTGCACAGTAAGAGGAGAAGCCTGCATCGCAGCAACCGGACACTTGTTAATACATTTGGTTTAGCGAGTCACGTTTCCAGGGGCTGCTGTTTGAAAGTTTTTTGGCAAATTTTGACGAATCACGTGGATGCATTTCTGTCCAAGGCCATGAGCGTATGCTAAAGAATTAAAGCTCAGAGAATGTTGTGGAACGGGGGAACCCTCTTCAGCAGTTGCTCAGTTTAACTTGTTCAGTAGCCAAACATCAGTGATATCTAAGCAGCAGCTAACATCAAGTTGACTGTCATTTTGCTGATCCTGGGTCTATTTTTAGGACATATTGCTGCTCCCAAATATCTTGCCATCTGTACTTGAAATCAGCAGTTTTTAACTGGAAATCGGTACCAACCACGTGCCAAGGGAAGCAATTGTAAGAGGTTTATGCTACATTCGGTCCATTTGTCGTTCGACTACACTTACAGTGGATGCCTTACGTCTACAGTGTTATGTATGTATGTATGTATGTATGCTTTACAAATTTAACATGATGTGCAATACAAGTAAAACTGATCAAGTTTCTAGAATTTTAAAGTTTGTTAATAAAATAAAATAGCATACACTTCTTTATTTTCTTCCTATGCCAACCTCTACAGCTGTTTTCTCGGTACTTTGTGCCTGTTGGCTGTCGGTGTGCTCTTGTTTTAGTTCCTAACCATCATTTGCTGCTGTTCAAAATCAAAACTTAAACTCAGTGCAGTAGTAACATAACCGAATGTGCCTTGGTTCTTTGATACACTGAAAGAAATACTTTATAAGTTTAACCATTCCTTTATTGTAAAGAGAGCTTAAGCACTCACACACAAGGTATAAGAAAGCAATAGTTTAGCTGATCAATGTCATTGATTGATTTCATTGTTATCACATTCTCCTTCCCTGTAGGTGAGGATAAGTTATCTTGTTGACACTGAATGAAGTTCATTTGCAGGTGCTGTGAAGGGAATGGAAATTTTGTTTATGCTAATTTTTAACAATTCCCACAGTTTTATTTTGAAAGTAAGAATCTTTTTGGTTTATTTTTTTAAAAAAAAGAATCTCTTCCATTTATTTGTCATCTACACACAAGGACAGTTGTTTTTGTGTTTTTTTTTTTTTTTTTTTTTTTGATTGATGGCATTAAGATTGTAGAAAAAATGCACAATTCCGGGGCTGTGTCACTTTTGATTCAATAAATAATTTTTTTTTGTAATCAAATGAAAACTGTCTTGGAGTTCATATCACGCTAACAATGCTATTTCCCCTCCTAAATGGAGATGGATGTTCGACAGATGGTTCCACGAATCTTGCCCCGTGCAGCATTGGTCTGTTTTGTCTGTCCCATTCCAAGAACTCTGACAGTCCTGCTGCGTGTCCTCATGATGTACTGCTACCCTCTTAACTTTCTCCCTCTGCTGTAACACAGATGAGCTACTGTTCCAGGAAGAATCTCATGCTCCTGACTCACCACTGAGTGGTCACACAAAATGATTAACACAACATGAACCATCCTGGCTCCTGAGAGGAGTCACTCTGCGCATCTTCACCTTCCTGCAGGAGAAAATAATGAATCAGTGATGTCTGAGGAACCTAATTTTGTTTCCAAATGTTTTACTGTCACTTGAGTGAGAAAATCTGACTTCTTTTGTCTTGACTGTTAAACCCTGTTCAGCCATTCCAATTCCAGGGCTTTTAAAAAAATGTTTTTATTGTGTGTTCCAGAGAGAGAAACACTTTAGCTGCAACTATGAGCCTGAGTTATGTCATGAAGTGAAAACCACACACTGAAACCGAGTCACTGCATTCCTTATAGCACCGCAGAGTAATTTCACTTTGATGTTCTGCATTTACACAGCCTAGGTGCCAGGAACATGTCACGGCATCTGTCATTTATGACTGATTATCTTATCACGCAAGATCCCGGCCTCTCTGGAAGTGTTGAGGTTCCTTTCATGAAGTCGCAGGCCTGTGAGAATCTGAGGCGAAGAACGTTCACCACCTGCCTCAGCTTATTCTGCTCAGCTTTGTTAGGCTCTGCATGTGAGTGACGGACGTGGTGATGGCATCTGTCAGCGGGGGGGGCTGTGTCAACTTTGTTTTTCAGTGTTTGCTAGTCTACTGTGAATGATCAATCAATCTAAACAAAGGCCCCCGTGTGATGTTGAATGTCTGATGAGGTGAAATCAGTATTAATATGCTGTAGGTTTATATGCATGTGATCTAGCTTTGCAGGGAAAAAGGTTTTGTTATGAATATGAGTGGCGTGACTTGCATGTAAGCATGAGAGTGGGAGTGTGTGTTTACAGACTAAGGGGATGGAGTGTGAACCCCCTGCTCTTCTAATTCAGAAACATGCATACAACACTGATGTAGTGATGCCCTTTTGCTTTGTAGACTTCTGTGGTGTTTTCCCCATCAGCAAAGCTTATCAAAGTGAATTATAATATGTGACCTGGGGCTCACAGCAGAAGGTAATGCCAAGCGCAAGCAGGGTTTTTGAAGTTCGGGGTCAGTTCATGTGCAGTATTTCATAAATCTGTACATGTTTTAAGCATAAGCAGTGTGAAGCATAACAAGATGCTGTTGTCGACATTTGCACATGCTGTTCTCTCTGAACGTCTTATGTAAACAGCTCAGAGGAAAAAAAGTACAACACTGCTGGAAAGGGCCATGAGAGAGTTGACTTACAGGCCTGTGTATGGTACACTAGGTAAAGAGTGACTGCTCTGGATATGCATTGTTTTAATAGTTTCATATATGTGTTGTGTAACTACTGCCTATTGGCTGTTTTGGATCATGGTGTGACAGAGGAGAGGGAGGTGGAATACCATTATTGCAATAATTTAATTCATACTTCCTTGTTCCTCACAAAACAGCTGCAGATCTACAAACAACAAATACAACTGTATTTTGCATAATGTTTGTCTGCCTTGCATTCTGCTTTTCCCTGTTGTGCAATGTGTGAAGCAAATGAAGGCAGCACTGCAGATAACAAGCTTTTTTATTGTTTGTTTTTTTAAGATGCATAAATGGAAACGTTAAAGAGTAAAAGAGTCAATAAATCCTAATAAGTCCAAAGGCAAGCTATTATAGATTCCCTCAAAGAATTGACGTAAGATTTTAACTATATACTTTTTTTTTTGGCACAGGGCAAGACAATTTAACGATTAATTTAACCAATAAAGATGTTGGGATTACAAAGGCCAGATAGTATTTTGGGCTATTTGTCAAGGCTTCAATTAATTTTATTTTGCTTAGATGATCATCAGTTCGAATGGTAAGCATATTTTCCGCAAATACGGCGATGCAACTATAAAGAAAGTATCAAAATACTTGGTCTGTGTCTTTCCATTTGTTGTGATGTCAAAATCTTCCATATAATCTGTTTCCAACGGCTTTGATTCTTTTTTGTTGTCAGAAAAACCTTTTTCCATTTTTTTTTAAAGAGCCGAATCCCCGAACACGCCCTTATTCCCATAGGACGTGAACGCCGCATGAACCACCCCTCAGTTTGGGGGGCGTGGCCTCGTCCAGAAAGGAGGAGTTGTGCGTGCGTGCGTGTGTGTACGTGTGTGTTTGTGTGCGCGTATGCATGCGCGTGTGTGCGCGCGTGTATGCGCGTGTGTGTATGTGTGTGTGTCCTCCGGGCCGCATGTGATGAGCTGCCTGCAGTCTGTGCGGCCACTGTTTTCGCCTCCTTCTCCTCCTCCTCCTCCTCCTCCTCTTCTTCTCTTCCTCCTCCTCTCCTTCTCGTCTGTGTCTGTCCAGTCCGGGAATGTGGACCACCGTGGCCTGATCCACCGCTGCCGAGTGTCCCCCTTCATCTCCTGCTTCATTTTTTTTTTTTTTTTTTTTTAAACAATAAACTCTGACGGCCGTGGCCGTTTCTGCGAAGTGATCTGGCTCAGAGGTGAGTGCACGCCGCCGGATAAAGACGCCGCTCTTCCCGGTCCTCTCCACCCACCCTGCGGGAGGACAGAAAAGTCCGCGGGGAGTTGGCCGAGTGCGCGTCATAAAAACTTTAACGCGCTGTTGTTGTTGTTGTTGTGACACGCACACTTTCCTCACGCGTGGTCTGTGCGCGAAAACCCGCCTAACGGGACCCCGGAGATCCACGCCTGCCCGACTGACAACATCCAGTCATTGAACTCCGAGAGCAAGTTTATTCATCCGCTGACCGGCTGATTTGCAGGCACTATTTTACCTACCCCCCCCTCCAAACCCCCTGCAAAGCGTCATGAATCACGCTCCCCACGCAATCGCTGGGGTTCGGATCTCACTTGGGTGGTGGTGGGGGGGCAGTATTTGGATCCCGACAGGCTTGTTTACCATTGCGTAACAGCGCAATCTACGGTGGCCCATAGCCTACTTTCTCTCCAGCAGGGCGCCCCCCCCTTGCTCCCCGCCTCGCTCTGCCCTCAACTTAACACTGTGAATTTCGCTGGCCCCGTCTTATCGCCTTATGGCAACGTTTGCTTTTGGGGGTGGGGAGGGCAAAGCAAGAGGCGTTTTCCCAGGGACACTCATGGATCCTTGCTGCATTGCATGTCGAAGGGTGGGGTAGGGTGTGTGTGTGTGTGTGTGAGAGAGAGAGAGGGGGGGGGGGTCTTCAGTGGTTCTCCAATTGCAGCGGGGCTGTTAGGTTGCAGAGGCTGCAACAAGTGTCTTTATTTTGCCAGTTCCACAGGTAGGGATCACTGATTGAATGCTCTGTGCATGCTGTAAATCTTAAAATAATCATAGCACTTACTTTATATGTTCCGTGCACAATCTAATATATTATCTATTTATTTATTTATTTTTTAAATCTAGCCATCAGGAGTGACAACATGAGGGGGGTTGCATGAATCTTCTGTGCCACCTGGCCTTCATTATGCCTAGTTCTTTCTTTCTCTTACTTTTGAACTGACAGTCAGTAAAGATGGGTGGCGCGCTGTCACCTCCCTCCACTGCTGCAGTGATAGTGGAGCCACTATAGCTCAGAATATGGAAACCAATGAGAGCAGAGCTCAGCTGTCAGCCATGATGAGTTTGCCTTTTTTTTTTATGTCCTCAATAAATGAACATTATCCAAAGTGATACGAGCACTGAGTGAACACTGAAACCTTTCTGAAAACTGAATCTTTTATGGAGGTGGGAAAGAAAAAAAAAAAGGTGTGGCTTTTTTCCATTACTGCAGCTTACCTGCAGAGGGTGCTCATCACGCTCCGGCCTGATATCCATAGAACACGATTGAGTTTATTTTAGAAATTTTAATTGTTCAATTCTCACGTCTCAGGTCAGTGGTTTCGATGAAAGATCACTTTTAAACAGAATTTCCCCACTCCGACATCGTGGTACGTCCTGAACTTTACAACAAGGCGTGAAAGCTATCCGACACAGCCCCTATAGCTCTCACTAGTGATGAGTCAGTGAAAGGTTCTTGACTGTGAGCCCCTTTAGCATTTAGTGGGAAATGAAAAGTTCTGTTTTGCAGACCCTCCCCCTTTTTATGAGGGTCGTCCACGTGGGCCTCTGTGGAGGTCTAACAGAAGCACTGACAGTGACCTGGAAAAAAACAAAACAACTTACAATGGACAGAAGAATAAAAAGAAGATAAACTGAAACAATGCGATACTAAACTACTCATAGAACACTTGTTTAATGACAGCAGCACCGGGTGAGGTGGGGGCTGATCATTACGGCTGTGTCTCCTCAATGATGGTCTAATCCACCCTGCCATTTGAGCTCTCCAACAAATCAATTTCTTTATTAGCTGTGTGTGTTCTCTTCCGAAAGTTACTCAGGAATCCAAATGCATGCTTCTTGGAACTATTGACCTGAGCCTGCATGTGCATTCTGAATACTGATTAAGGCCTCTGGTGCATGTTTTAACTGAAAGTACTCAATTAGTGCACTTGTTTTTTTTCACACTTTTTGAACACTTGTTGAAATAAGATAAACTTGATAAAGGAAACAAAGCCATAGGCTGAAGAGTAGCTGTCTGCATTGTTCTGGCATTTCTTCCATGTTTCGCAAAGAGCTCTCCATACTAACGGCCTGCTGCTCATGGCTGAAGTGGTCATGTGATCGCTGCTTTTTGTACGTAAGGAGAGTTAAACGGTGCTTTAAATTCTTAGCTCTGGAGATCGTATTTCTTAGCGTGCATAAAGGTGTCACTTGTCTGACTCTTTGAGTTGTCCCCTCCTGTGCATGTCACTTCTGCTGGGTATTTTATGAATATCTGCATCTTCTGAGGCGGTAGTCAGGCTTAAGTTGAAATGACTTAAATACTTTTGTACATTTGGCTCAGAGGTCCAGAAACGTGTTTGTGTGTATGCATGTCATCATTGGACATGATGGACAGCTAATCATGTATATGTATGTATGTGTATATGTATGTATGCGTGTGTGTGTGTGTGTGTGTGTGTGTGTGTGTGTGTGTGTGTGTGTGTGTTTCTTTTTTGTCTCAGATTCTGAGATTTGATGCCAGCTTTATAGTCAGAGCTGTTGACTTTAGGGGTTTCATTGGTGGGACCTCTGTGTTGGTGGAGACAATAGATCAAACTGCACTGTGAATATCCTCATGGGTTCGAGTGCATGTGGTGTTTGCACTTTTAGTCCTTGAGATGGTTAGATAAATATTGGATTAATAAAACTCTTTTATTCTAATGATGTATTCTTAACTTTGCCACTGAAGTGAAACACACATCCTGGGCTACCACTGGCATTTCACTCAACTGGCAACACCGCGCTGTAGCACTTAGTGAACACGTGCATTCCCCTCCTCATGTTAACCTCTAATGTGTGTGGTTGCTTCAAGTCTAAAACACGCTACAGTTCAAGCGTGCAATATTTACACTCCCAATTGTAACCAAGGATGATCCCCCCTGTTATTTCCTGCTATCTTTTATTTAATTATGTTGTGGTCACATCTCTGTGCACATGGCAACTGTTCTCGTTCGTGGTTTATTTCACCCCCTCAGCATCAGTCCTGCTATTTTCAGGGCCATGCTCAGTAAGCACAGGCGTGACGGGGCATGAACTCCATGACTACATGCTGCCAAAAGGCTGCTGACTACACATATTGCACATAATAATTATACTTGCAATAAACCACGCTCCACTTGCTGCAGGATTCAAAATCATGTGCTTGGTAGGGATGGGTGTTTTATTGGAAAATTAGTGATAATTACTAATTTCTGCATTAATTAACGTGTTTTTCTTGCAAGACCAACAATGATGTAGTAAATGTTGTCTTGCACATAAGTCTTAATTTGTTATTTCTAATAGTGGGGTCAGGACTGAATATTTACACTGTACACTGTTTATGGGATATATGCTAACACCGTTCACACAGTCACCTCATAAATGGTATAGGGATTGATTCCAGGCTTGTGATCTTTCTCTGTGGAGTTTTCATCTTCTTCACTTATATATGTGGGGTTTCTCCAAGTCTCCAATAGTCAAATTAAACAAACATTACTTGATTGAAAAATCTTAACTATTACTTTGCAAGTTAATTATGTATGTGTGTAACAAACAGACTGGAGATCCACCCTGGAATAACAATATGAAAAAGACAAATAATAAACCTGAGAATAGGTGTATATATTACCACACATTATATGACTTTTGGTTCTAGTTGGTCAGAACAGCTAATGTTAATGTAATTTTAGATAAATTCTTCTCAATCACTGATTTTATCACACTTGGTAGCCAGTTTCATATTGCTCATTGCTGTTTTTGTTTACTTTTTTGTCTCAGTAACTGCATTAGTATGTGTGTTAGCAGTAGTGTTCAGCTACAATCCACAGAGGAAAAGGGGAGCTACCCTAATAGCTGGTACTGGTCCTATAAGAGCTCGGGCTCATGCTTTAGGCAGCATTCCATTGGGTCTTGCGTCAGCCGGCAGTCATTCAGCACTAGTTAGTCGAGGCTTATACACTGTTAATACCCCTCCCTGATGTCATGGCACTATTAACCCAAGGCTGCTGGGGATCACAGCACAGTTCATGTCATTCGACTGAGACCAGCTGGACCCAAAAGCAGTTTGAAAAAGCAGTTATGTAAAATTTGGAGCTCACTTTTGTGCAAAGATTGGGTTTCTTTTTACTCGGTTCTGTAATGAATAATTTCCTACTGTATATATGTCCTGTAAAGGTTCTTTATGGAATTTTCACCTTTTTTTCAAACTTTAAATCAATGTTAACCACATTAACTTATAGGAACACTCAGTATTGACCGCCCGATAAATGTCTCTTGTACTCGGATCCTTCCATTAGCAGATAATTTGTCATATTTTAGCCTTTAGGGAGTAATTTCTAAGAAACAAATTCTTTGCCAAAGGGAGGTTCATATTTTAACTCTGAATCCACTGTTCCGTGTGGGGAAGGTGATGCGTAGTTTGACTTTCTCACTGTTTGGTAGACCAAATGTGGCTGAAGCCCAAGGCTGTGTAAAAGGCAAGAATGTTGCCTTTATTTTATAAGTGACTAAACACTTGAGAGCTGCCTAATGTGGTTTGGCGGTATGATGTGTCATATAAACCCCCTTTCAACCATAAAATGTTTTAAATTTACCTCTCCACATTTTCGCCAAAATCTCCCGGGGGAATAAGAAAAACTTTCCCTTTCCCTTCCAAACATTTTTTTTTTTCCTTGAAAAAGTGCATAGGCAGTGGTGGGACTTTTCAGATTACCTGGTATACTTGAGGGGCGAGGCTGCATGCTGAAGAATGCTGATTGGTGGATACTCTTGCAGCGTGTTTAAGCCAGTGAGCAGCTGCAAACATGTTTGTTTTATTTATACAAGCTTTACTTCCAAAAGATCACTTACAAGAAGTGGATGAAGGAGGTCCAAACCAATGTGATGAAAATCCAGGAGTGTTTCTTTGCACCATGGCCATGGTGTAATTTATCGGTGTATGCGTGGCTGAACGTGCACCAAAGGGTTGCTTTTCCAAAGCGAACGGGGGGGGGTTCCAAACTAAATGTCCCTGCATAACTAGATCATACTCACTCAGTTCAGCAGAACTGCAGTCCAGATCAACCACATAACTTATGCTGTATGGATGCAGAACATTCACAGATGTAAACAGAGTTAAAGCTTTGTGCATCTTTATTTTTGACCATGTGTTGCTTAGCTGTCACTACGGAGGTGCCCACTTGTTTGTTTATGGTTTCTCCAAGCCTTTGTCATCGACTGTCATGGAACATTTACACAGGCTATTGTACATGCCAGGTGTAATCTGTTGGTTCAACTCCAGTTTGTGTGCACACGCCTTTAAGAATGCGAAAGCTGACAGCTTGATGGCAGAATTATTGAGAGTAGAACACCAGCGTGCCCCAGATACTAACGTTACATCAGATAAAGTAAGGTGTGCAATTAACATGAATTCCCATTAATTTTTTTCTTTTTTTTCCACGGGTTCATTGCCATCACTTTCACCTTTATCTCAATCTCCGACCGTTTAAACTTGTCCCACCAACCCAGCTGGAATCTGCGATGCAAAATCAAAACAAACCATGGTTAGTTGGCTTTGCTAGATGCAACGTACGATTAAAAAACAAAAAGAGCCTTCTTTCCCCTCCCTGACATATTTCCCAGTGCAAAACCACAGAACAATACAGGCATTTTTCTGTTCTTGAATTATAGCACTGTCCTAAACCTCATTCTGATTCTCTCTTGTGCTCTGGATATAGCACTTTTGGCAGCACATGTATGTTTTGTCCTAAAAAAAATTGTTCTCTGCCTTCTGGTTTTTCAACTTTTATGCTCAGACTTAGACATGATCAGGGCTCAGAGTGGTGTACTTTGGCACTTGTTAGCATTCATTAAAGTATGTAAGCGAAATAAATCCTGTTCTATTTTCCCAGCAAGTGGTTGCATGGAATATTTCTTTCCCTTTGGAATTCCAGTGTTTTAAACAGCTTCCAAAAGGACTTGCTGCATTCGTAGAAATGACACTGCTGCACCCCTATCGTCGGGACCTTTGTCAAAATATTATGCGCTGCAGACAGGTGTAGTCAAGACGGTGTGACGAGAAGGAGAAACCATCTATAGTAGCTTTAAGGGGCCACTGTTGCTGCCAACTTGTGCACAAGCACAATCGCTCCCAAGCTCCATCCATTCATCTATGCCATTGCATAAGACCAGTTCTCCCAAGCAGCCCAGTGAAAATCCTCATCCAATTAGGCACTGTCCATGTTTCCAAAAGGCCTTTCTCTCATAGACTGGTGCTATTCAGCCTCCCCCGGCATGACATCAGGCACTCTCTTATAGCCCTACTTTACGCTCCTGCTCTCAAATAATGAAAGCTGCCAATTAATGACTAATCAACGTGTGCAACAAGCACATCCAGTGAGGAGCGACTACCATCTAATCGGCTGATTAAAACAGAAGACAGAGATGCTCTGTTCAACGCTCTCTGACCATCTCTCACAGTGCCGCAGAAGTGACAACCAGAATACGCACTTCACCACCAAATTTGCAATATGTTAATTTGAATAAATTGTACTGTAAGCTGAGCGGCTCAAACCTTACCTTAGGATATCAAAACTTTAATTAATTATTTTTTTTATCTCCATAACAGTGAGTACTGTCCAGTTTTGCTACAGTGCGATCACATTTCATGAAAAGACCAATTCCCTAATTGAAGCTGGTATTGTCTTTTTTTTTTAAGTTTCCTCCATGAGGAAATATTCACTTTTTTAAACATTCCCTTTTTCAGCCCATAGTTACATAATGCAATAAAAAAAGACACATTTATCTTTCCGCCTATCCCATTTACTGCCTCACATGTCACAACCAAGTCATAAAAGGAAGTTTTGATCCCTGTCAGCATCAGGCCAAATGTGTTCATTAAAGCCATATGTCTAAATTAAACATATACAGTAGAATAATTGACCTCGCCTCTCTTGGGGTTGAGTTACGGTCAGTATGAACACTTCAGTGAACTCTACAAAAGACCCCAGACACCCAGTTGGATCTGTGCCATTTTTTGAATTAAGACGTTGTTTATGTTCTGAACTGGAGCGGTGTGGGATGAGGGTAGGGGTCGAGGGGCGGGTGCTGGGGCTGGACAAGGTTTAGGAGGAGATCGAGATAGCTTGTGTGTTATGGTGCAGAATGGCGTAAGCAGTGTGAAAGATAGGGCCAGTTTGGGAGAGTCTTGTCACATTTCTACATCTATTTATAGTTTAACATACAGAATTGCAGTCCCTGTATGTAATGCACAAGGGTACTTTAGAGTGAAACCCAATAATCAGATGAAAATTGACTCCTCTCAGAAGTAAAATAACAATAAGCACTGTTCATTATTCATATATTTAGATCTTTTTATTTGTCCTGAAAAATTAAGAAACAGTTATAACTGATCCTTCATATATTTAGGCATACTCCAGATTTTTTTTTTTTTTATACAAATACAAAGTGACTATGGCTTATACTGACGCACGTTCCATGTCACAGAATCGGAGTTTGCTTTATTGCTCATGCTTTTATCCACCGAGTATACCCCGAATGGATAAAATGTGCCGCCTACATTCCAAAGATGACTGAGCAGAGCAAAAAAACAGTGTGTTAAGCTGTGTCCAGTCCAATCAGCTGAAGTCAATTTAACCCAGATGAACACATTTTACAATTATATACACAGGCAAGGCAGTGGGCACAGCTGCACAGCCGAGGGCGCAGATGCAGCCTCTGAACCGTGTGGACTTTTGGTTTATGAGTCCGTTTGTGCTCCCGCAGCTTAAAATTTGCTCCCAAGCAAAAAGACTTTGGATTGAGAGATCTCAACTCCAAGTTGATATGACAGCAATAAGCCAACAGTATGTCACTTGTTCTATTTTGGCCCATGAGCCAGACATAAGAACCATGACATCTACATCCATATCAGTAAGTTCACCTTAAGGGCATCTCACCAACCAGATACAATGATAGAGCTTGTGTTAAATATTTCTTAAACAAGACCATTAAAAACGAATATAGTTGCCCAGTAGGTGCAACAGTGAAGAAGATAGGGAACAGAAAAGCAGATTATAATGTAATAAACATGATATAATGTAATAAACATGATATAAACATGAAGAGACAAGACCAAGCAGACAGACAGGTTGTCAATTGAGAGAGACAAACCAGACCAACAGGCAAGCAGACCTGGGTGTAGAAAACCAAACTGACACCTTGGTTTACAAAGCATGTTTGGCAGCGCAGCTTACACGACATTTATTTTTAGGGTTGGCCAACAGTCAGAGGTTCAAAGTTTAGTTTTAACTTATTTCTGGATTCACTGAATACAAAAATGTTTTCCCACATTGAATAACCATTGATTTGATATTATATTTGTGTTCCGATCGTTTGATTGCCATGTTCCAGTTTCCAACAGATACCCAGTCCGGCAGCCTCTAAAGTCCTCTTAACATCCATTTTTGGTCTGGTGAGCTGGTGAGCTACTGATCCAGCCATCATGTCAAAGAGCAGACGCATTCAGGGAAATGCTTCTACCATATCAATTAGGCTTTACTTTATATAGCCTGGGCTGGTAATGGTTTCACACCTTTCCTTTTTGGCTTCCCACAGGGATTATCACCCTGGGATGTCAAAGTTGGACCCTTGGGTCGTAAGCAGATAACAGCACATTAACCTCTTCAACTGACTTTTGCATGAGGGTTCATCGTGCCATGCCATATACACCGATACATACCACAAAGTAAATAACGAATATTTATGTTATTTCTGGAGTGTAGTTTGCTTTCAAACCAGTACGGGTTCATCATTTACATGCGGTAAATAATTAAGGTCACAGTGTGTTATTGTTTCACACGCAGTTGCAGAGTTACCCAACAACGATAATGTTGCATCTATTCATAAGTTGTTTCTGGTTCATGTATGTGCTGGTATTATTACTACTCTCAACTGATACTGTTGACTCTAGTAAAGGATTGCCTCTACTGAATAATTATCTTGACTTATTGACTCAAGTCACTGGTGGTTAAGTTGTTTCCAACTCATTAAATGCAAATTGCATAGTGTATAGCCCACCATTAACTGCTTCCTAGAGCAGATTTCCAGTTGCTACCTACATAATAGCATACATGAGTGCAGATCTAACAGATCCCAATGTAGGTGTGTTTGTTGTTTTTACCAGAATGGCCAACATATAAGTACTATATTTGTTATAAAGGTCAGTATTTAGGGCGAAACCTGAAATGTTTTGATTGGGTTTTGAAAAAATAAGTTTTCAATTCTAATGCAGGTAATTAAGGTCCTCTTCCTGCCTTTCTTGTGTGAGCTCCTGACTCCTGAAATTTAACAATCATACACTTTAGTCAGCAAGCGTGCAACTCTTAATGAAAGGTCTTTTGGAGATTTTAGGCCGATGTTAATTTGTTTTGGTTTTGTTGTAAACTGTGTGCCTGTAAATGATGTGTAAATGACGAGCTGCACTTGCATGCCAGCCGACTGGCCACACGCATGGACGGGCACAGTAGCGCATGCACGCACGCACACACATTTTTGGCAGGTCCTTTGAGGGGGTTCCATAGATTTTGGTGCCAAGTTCTTTGATTAGAATGCTTTCATTGTTGTCCATCTTTTGTAAGCCCAATTTTGGAGTTATCAACAAAAGGTTTCAGGGTTAAAGTTTTAGAAATTGGGAAATGGGGACACAGAAGGGCAGTGTGGATTATTTTTAACTTTTGCAATAAATAAGACAGCGGGAAAAATGTAAAACTAAAATAATCGGTAATTACTCTAACTTTCTGATGATGAGATTCATCAACTTGGCTAATTTCTAATTGGAGATCATGTGCAAGTCGGTAAAACAATAATTGCTGGGCAATCAATCTGTATCAACTAATAATCGTCAAAAATAATTTGATCATCTGTTGATACGATATTCACAGCATGTCCCGCTGTTAGACATGAGAACTGGTGCACATGAGGGTGGTGTCGCTAGATTAGAGTTTAAAATTTAATGCTTGTAGCAGGGGAATGGCTGTCAACGTTCATAATGTGTTCAAGCTGTGCATCAGCAAAACCCTCACACTAATTAACTTATAGGCCCATCTGTAATGATGGATGATGCTGCGCAGACTGAATACATGCATAGAACAGATGATGATACATTTTTTAATAAGTAAAGCGATCACATTGTACTTCTTGGTCAGTGGCCAGCAGATCTGCAAAACACACCCACAGCACATTTTTAGATAATGGATTGTCAGGGCAGCCTTTGGCCAAAACATCTGGGGCCTTTGCCAATTAATCTGATCATTGTCAGCCTGGAACAGCGATCAAAATGTGTAGACGCACATTGACAGGTTGAAGAAGTACATCAGATTCACTGAGACGCGAGCTCAATCTGACACGTGATACGGATATTTGAGATAACTTCCAAACACAAGCACCAACGAGCAGTTGAGAGTTGTTTTGTTGAGAGTTGTGTTTCGCCTTAAATTTGTTCATCAAGTTTAATCTGACATGCAGATCACAATGTCTTTTAGATCTTGCCTTATCCCGGGACTCCACCCACCTCTGTCCTATAAGTGGAAGGTGGGCTAGATTAGGTTCTCCCATTTTCCTTTGTATTGCAGGAATCTGAAGCTGCTCGTCACTTGCCTTATATAGTGGCATTTAACTGATCCTATCATCACGCTGACACTTTGCCCCTAAGGACTAAATATAGAGGCATTAAGGCCCACATGCAGCCACACATGCAAGGAATATGTAAACACAAACAGTACACGTTTGAATGCAGAAAACCATGTACAGGCAGAGACAGGCACACTGTACTACCTCAAGAGCAGCCCGTTCACAACCGCTAAAGCAAACATGAGATAATATTAGCCAACTATAAAATGGCATAGCTTATTTTTAAAATACCTCCCAGGGGTTACAAACTGCTGCATAAAAGGCCATCATAGTTATGAGTGCGCGCTGTTTGGTTCCAAATATACCCAGGGGTCTAACTTAAGACCTGGAGAAGTGCCTGTGGGATATTTTTGGGCCACTGTTTACAGGTGTTTATTCAGGGGCAGCAGAGCCAAGAGGTTAATAGGATACCCACTTTAAGAAGTTCACATAGACTGAAGTCTGTGTTGTTGAATTTGTGGTTATTTTGGCCCAAAGATGGTCAGATGGGAGAAGATTGGAAGAGAAGTCCCCAGTGGTGTAATTTCTATTGCAATTACAGTATGTTTACGAACAAAGACCCCACCCTAGCAGATTGCTGTTTGTATCATATAGGGAAGTATTGTCAATGCTTTAAAACATTATACAGTAAGATGAATGAACCTGTCATTCTCTATAGAAAGCTATAAAGCTGTTGTGTTGTACCTCGGCTCCAATGTAGACACTGAAAACATCACATTACAAATTACCTCATGGTCAAATTAGTATCTTTAAAAAGCTGGTCATTTGAGTAATTATAGTAGATTTGTGTTTATCTCGCTAGAAATATGATGCAAACTTTCTAAAAAAAAAAAAAAAAAGCATATTTTTACAGCACAGCCCAAGAAGGTAGCCCTCCACCAACAGGGTAGATTTAAATTAATTACACTGATCTTGAAACACTATTGAGGAGTGATCACGGTTCTTCCCAGGCTGATGCTGTTTACTGTGTCTAGGTTAAGAAGTACTCTGTGATATATTCGTCTTCTGAGAACTAAGATGTCATCCTCCTCTTCTTTACTGGAACCTCCTCTGCTTTGTTGTCCTTCTGCTTTAATGTGCCCCACTAATCTTCATTTGTCTGCTGATTTTCCTCTGCAGGCAAACATTTTTCATCGAGGCAAATTGGGCAAAAGAGCTGAGAGACGTGAAGCATGGCTGTGGCCGGATGTCCGGATTATTTCCTGCATCATCCAAATTACCAGGTGACTTAATTTCCTCTAAAGAATGTTCTACACATTTTTATCTGGAGCATATTATTGGTAGTAGAAATGACATTAGGCCTCAGTTATTATGTGTAGGATACGGTCCACATGAACTACAATCACACATGGACCTCATGAAGATGTTTTATCCAGACGTGGTTGTGAAATTTGAACCCTTTGCCTGTACAAGCGCGCCACCTGATTATTTATACATCTATTCTAATAATAAACTGACCAAAATGCACTCAAGGTCGCTCGGATTTGCTGACAAATAGCTGTAGTGTGTGGCTTCAGCTTACAGTGGCGGTTGTCAACAGTTTTCAAGCCTTCTTGTTGAATCATCGATTGTCTGTTATCTCCATTGATGTGCACACTGCACCTCCAAAATGGGTGTAAAGGTGCCCATGGATGGATGATGCTTTTGGGAAACACCTCAAAATGATGTTAAAAGTCTCCACCTCTGAACAAGTATGTTCATTTGCTGTATTATGTAAAATTTAAGTTCCATTCCTAGAGTGCAAAGCAGCGGTGTATGAGACAAGAGCCTGATATTATCCCAGTTGAAATGAAAAAAAAAAAATAACTGCCTTGTCTAAGATTAACTAATACCATTCATGTTATAATAAAAGCATTAAACAGTTGTAATGAACAGGAATGGGTTTTACTCATTATCAGCGCCAAACCCATGACCTTTGACCCCAATGTGTTATGTAGGGGAGATTCACAACCCACACATGCTCCAAAAGGGTATTTTTTAAGGAATAATGGATTTGCTAAGTTAAAAGCTGTGGTGGAGTGTGGCGTCCGCAGCAGGGCTGTGTCGTTCTTTCACCGTTTTCCACTTGCAATCTGATTGACACACTTACATGCGCACACACTCACTTTTCTGTTTGCTTGCAGCACATTCAGCTTAAACAGATGTACCTTGACTTGCTGAATGAGAAACCCATTCAGTGCAAAATTCCAGGGTTAGGGAAGATTTTTTTTGCCCCCAATAAAAACGCAGCAGCAGTCCGAAACAGATCCGAGTGAAGATAACATTCATGCTAAATTCCAGCTGCTGCCAGCTACTGAATGCGGAAAAATAACGGTCTAATGGGATCTTTTTAAAAAAAAAAAAAATTAAATTTGAAGATAATAAAAGTTGTACAGTACATATATCTGTCAAATCCCTTTTATTCTGCTGAATAAACAACTGAGTCAAACAGTGAATCATTATTGTAGTACCTGTATGTTTTATTCATATAAAATAACATTAACAGGATTTTGTTGTGTTTCACACAACCAACCAGGATTACAAGACCTCACAGGCTTGGCTTGAGCTGCTTGTCAAGTAGGAATATTTTATTTTTTCAGAAGCCATTTCATCCCAAATGTAGTTCTATAGCTGAATTCAAATTGGCTACTTTGATTCACAGCAAAACATTGTCTGGTCTCTGGACAGTTTAGGTGTCTTGGAACAAATGGAAAGGAACTTACTTATCAGCCAAGCTACTTCAATTTGAGTAATCTTCAAAATGTCAAATATTTGCTTTTTCCAGCTTCCTAAAGGTTGTTGGTTGGATAAATCATAACAAATACGACATAATGAAACACTTATCCATAGTTAATACTAAATGGTAGTACATCATTAACCGGTTTGTACGTGTCTGGACTGCGACAGCAGCTTCAGCTGACTTTTGACTACATAAACAGATGAATGAAGCTGTATCACACAGTTTCAGCCCCCTCTGATTTCATCCTGGTTAATTATGTAAGATGGGATTTCAGCACACTGTCTAATGTTCATGTGTAACTGCGCTGTATCAGTTTGTGCTCCTACTGCTGACAGCAAGAAGTGGGCCCTGGACCCAGGAACGAGATTTCAAAGCCTTCTGACAATATCTCACTCCCAGGAAATCTGACAGGAATGGAAAAACTGTGACTTTTCTGCTGCTTAACTAAAAATCTTGTTGAGACTGGAGTCTGTAGCTCTCAGCGGAAGCCAGTGCTGATCACATTCAGTGTTCCTCACTTCTACAGTCTAACCTCAGCCTGACCCCTTGTTGAGGTGCAGTCTTGATGTGTGTCTTTTCCCCGACAATCACTGATCTCCAGATCATTCTGTCTCTGCTGTTTTCAGCGTCTGCCCTCCTCCTGACTCTTTTCTTTTTTTAAAGTCAACATTTAGCCCTTTGATGCCGATTTGGAGCTCCTGTCAACTTGATCAAAATGAAAGAGCCCTTATATGCGTCTTGACAGAACCCAGCCTATGTTCGCTCCTGCTCTGACCCCTCTGTCAAAACCTAAGCGACAAATGTGCGTCTGTGTCTGAAAGCACGCCAATAGTGTGAGAGAAACCACAGGATTAAAAAGACGGGGCGCATCCGCATGTTTTCTTCAGCAGACTGCTATTATTTTCTCTCCCTCTGCTTTGTAATGACAACCTTGTAGTGTTCATTTTACTTTTAAAGCTAGGTTAGGCAGAGAATTGCTCAGAATTCAGTCCATAGGATTTACATTCTATAGGACTTTACATTCTGTCTATGGATGCATGAAAGGCTGTCTGGCTTTTAGGTTTTTTCTTTATTTTTTTTCTAAAGATGCACAGAAAAGGTGTGCTTCAAAGTATGCGTGCCTGTGCATTTTAATTAATTTACTTCCAGACAACCATTGAGGACCAGTATATCTTGTGAAAGAGTTGTGCTTTTTATGCTCATTGGAGCTGAACCATGACCATCCTGCCCTCAACACACACACATGCACGCGCACACACATACGCACACACACATGCTGACACACATGTTTGCTGTGCTGTACCGTTCCCGTCCCACCAACCAAACCAGCCTCCCCAGTGCTGTTTGGGTGACTGGGTAGGGATCAGTCACAGTCTGGTAGCTGTGGTCCCAGATGGTGCATGTTGATGATTGGGTTTATGTCCCATACACAAATGGGTCTGCTGTTTTTCGTTTTTTTTTTTTTTTCTTTTCTTTTTTATACATTTCAAACGAGCCCCATTAAACTACAACATCTCTTTTTTTGACCCAGCAAGGACTGCTTAAAGGCAATAGAGACAATGCAAAGACGGAACAATGCAATGTAATGATTGGATGCGGTTGGGTTGGTTTATATAGAGAGAAGTTTGGGAGGGTGGCAGTAGACAGAGCTACACCAATGTTGAACTTCCAGTTATATCCAGCTTAGATTGAATGTTCCCACCAGTGCAGAGATCTACACAGAGCACTATAGACTTGTTGAGTATCAAAGCTTAAGATTTTGCAGGATTATATATTTCCAAACTGTTGAGCTGAGCCCTTGTTGGGAAGAATCGAGTCATCAGAGTGGAATTCTGCTTCAAGTTTTATTTTTCACAGTGAGTCACTTCCCTTTGAACTTCCCATGCAGTCTCATCACGGCAAAGGTACAGGAAAAAATTTGATCTGTTTCTTCACAATCATCTATTTTGCACTTACAAATGACTTTTTAGGGAATGGATTTATGCAGTTTGCTGCAAGAAACACACAAATAGAGTATGACGAATGTCCAGGAGTTTCCAAAAACCAGCTATAAAGTAACTGTTATTTACATAGCTTTTGGTTTTTTTACTGCTGATGGTTAGCCTTTGAATCAAGCGTGGAAGAATAGTTTTTAAGAATCCCTAAATATTTTTTTTGTCATCTGAATGCATTTATGGCTTTAAAGAAAGGACTTGATGGTTTGCAGGACACTTGTCCTTTATTCTCCAGAGGCAGCAAAGATAACTCAGGCCAACACGCCCCCCCGTCCCCCAAAAAAAGGGTCTATCCAAAAAAAAAAAAAAAAAAAACCAAACATAGAGTAATTAATGAAAAAAGCTTGTGCAAGAGAACCCAGCCTGACTGCTATTGTCTGACACCACTCTTTTGGAGGCAGAGCAAACGAGTGCAGCAGCTTTAATCATACAATCAGAGGCGCTCCGCTGCGTTACACTTTGTTTGTTCTGACTACAGGGGTATGGCCCAGTACGTTCTGTTCCCACTCCTGCTGTTAGGCCCTGCAGAAGAAACTGCATACACACACACAGCGGCTGACCCAAAGTTGTCCTCTTTGGTGGCAGTGCTTAAGTAGCAGCAGCAAATCAAAATTAAGTTTTACTGTGCCGTGCCAGTTGCTGAGACCAGCGTGAGGAGGAACTAACACGAGGTTGTAGTTAAACGATATCATCTACTGCTTCATGCTCGGCATGTGCAATATTCTGCAGATATTGTGCAGAATATATTTTTTTTCTAGCTCAGCAAATTTAAGTCTGGGTTTCCTTTTTGTTATTTGTTGTATTTAATGTCATATTTTCACAAGGCCTCTGGTTTTAATTTAGAAACTCTACATGTTGACACATTTTAGATCCAATAACGAAAGATCAGAAATGAATTATATGAGTTTCTACAGTGATCTAATAATGATATCTGGAGTTTAAGGTGAAAATTGTGTGTACAGACGACTTCCCATTGAGCTGAATGAGCCATTATTTTGTCTTTCTCAGCAGGACAATATAGACCGGTCATCCAATCACAGACAAGCTGACCTTATTGGCCCCACCTTCCAGCAATCATCCCATCGGAGTTCTCCTAACCATCAAGGTTAGTATTATGCATTGATGCAAACAGTACTATGTCAGATTGAGATAACCTTTTCAGTAATTGGTGAAGTAATCTTACTGTGCATTTTACTGATGATTTCATACATAAAATGTCACACAAAAAGGTCATACAAATGACCTTGTGTGTGTGTGTGTGTGTGTGTGTGTGTGTGTGTGTGTGTGTGTGTGTGTGTGTGTTGTCTCAGTATAGTGTGGCAAGGAGCTTGCTGCCCATTATTCATCAATGGGCTGAGGGCGGGTCAAGGGTGATAATATATATTTGGGTCTCTTCCGCTGTAAACATTTCAGCAGTTCAAAGGGCGATCTGCGCGGACACAGGGTGCCATTATAATTATGTTGTCTACCTAATTGTGCCGTACAGGATTCATCCAAGACAATCGGAGCATGAGATTTAAGCACAATATTGGCTCAGCATGGGAGGTAAGGGCGGGGAGTCTGTGAGGACTCGGTGATTGAATTAGAGCGCTTGGGCCTGGCATGAGAAATAAATGGAGCAGAAATTACATTGTCATTTTTTTCATGATCAGCCCGGAAGGAGGGAAATCAGAAGGATGACAAAGGCAAACGGGTGAACATAGCTTTAACTCTGAAAACTTTTTTTGAATCACTTCCAGAATAATGATATTCTTAATGGTGTGGCAGATTACAAGTCACCCATAACAAGTGTTACTCTGAGATGGCTTTTAATTACCCACATACCTGATTTCATCTTATGCAGGATAATCAAAACGCATGGCTTTAATTTAATGCTGCTTTTCTGAGGTCATGGTACCTCCACTGCAGGTTTCAAGTCCACTCTCTTGAGATCGAATGGTTCTACTTTCATTCTAATTTTTACCATTTCACAGCAGCTGGCCAACGGTCAGATAAATGGTATGGGCTGAGCCAGGATGTCTTATTTGTCAACACTGCAGATGCAGCTATAGTCACGTACTCCATGTTTGTCAAAATAAAAAATACAACGCTGAATCACTGAAATGTAGAACTGTTTTTGTCATATTTCACTCTGTGTTTTGCAGCCACCATTCTTTACTTGTTTATTTACAGATCCAAATCTGTATTGTTTTTGCAGTGGGTCACTAGAAGCAACATGAATAATCTTTGCTCACATCATTACGCTTGTTTTCTCATAAAACCACTTGCCCATTCTTCTGCAATTGAGGTTATGTGAGTTTTGCTTGCTGTGCTTGTTTTGAAGCTAAAGTCCTAAATCTCTTAATTTTGGAGGGAACAGTGCAGCTTTGTGGGAACAGGACCTGTTGTTTTGTTTGGAATGAGATGGAGTTGATGGGCTTATGAAAGCAGTTGATTTCTATGAGTAGTTTCTCCACGTGAGGTTTCAGCTGTGTGAACTCTAAATCATGTGTCATTAACCTGAATTAACCCCCGTGAGGCTTGTTTGAATAAATGAAATGACAAAGATTAGTTGTTTGCAAACAACTGAAATCTCGTGCTCTTGCATAAACACTTATAAAACTTATCTCCCCATTGTTTAGCAAGAAAAATCGCAGGAAATCTCAGTACTCATATAAATTATGTTGTGAAAATGTTTTTTTTCTTTAATTTGCATTCAAAAATAGAACTTTAACCTCTGGATTGATCAATCCTGGAGGTGAGATTAGAAAGTCAAAATGAGAAGTTAAAAAAAAACACTTTGCATAACAAACCTTTACGATGCCAGCTAAGATGTTGATCATTTTGGGATAAAATTAGAGATTAGGTTGTAAATTCTTTGGGATGTAACTCGGAATGAAGACATGCACCAATGACAGCTGGCTGTTTGTTTGTGTGTTTATGTATGCAGTGTGATTAGAGGGTGTCTCCGATGGACAGGAGGCTGCTAGGCAACAAATCCCATCAATGGCACCAATGTATTGCAGTGATCTTATGGCCTGGCTCTGGGGGAGGTGGGGGCGGATGGGGGGTGCTGACCATCCATGATCTCAGGCCTGAAATGACTCTCTCACCTCAAGTTATTCCAGTTATGCGTTTGTAGGTGGAGAATTACATGCGCCGCATACACGCAAGGGCACACGCCTGTAGGCACACGCACACACAAACAGACACACACAGGTGTAAGTACACCCCTTTTGCTTGGGTATGGCAGGGGGCTGCATTCTTGAAAACAATGGGCCCTTTTGAAAGGTGGGATTAAGGAAGCAACATGTGCACATGACAAGGTGATGGGGAATAATTTGCCCCATTTGTTGCACATGCAACAAAAAAAAAAAGAATAAAGACAACTGTGAAACTAAAAACACATAGAAGGAGCCCAACTCGGGTATCAAACCCAGGACTTCCTGAAATTCTGTGTTCCAGTCCTTCCTGGGCTTCGCTGTCTTCCCTCCCTCCATTCAACCCTCCCACACACTCCCACCAGGAGCCTTGGCCCCAAGGGTGTGCATGTGCATGCGCGTGCGTGTGTGTGTATGTATATGTGCGCGCGTGCGTGCCTGTCACCACAGAGGTATTGTACTCTCCGGTGCAGAGCCACGCTTTACAGTTTAGATGTGCTCTGTCTATACTCCCACTGATCCCTTTGAATGGAAACGCCTCTGCTGGGCTTGTTTTCAGAGCTTGTCTATCCCCCTGTGCTCTCTTTCTCGCTCACTTGTCCTCTCTCTTTCTCTCTCTCTCTCTCTCTCTCTCTGCCTTTAAATGATGCACTTTATACCACTTGCATACCCCTTTCTGCAGGAGCTTTGCCCCTCCTCTTTGTTTTTACCCAGCAGGGATGAATAAAGAATGTATAGACTACATTCCTGGGTTAAGGAGAAGCAAAACCGGAGAGCCATGCAGATCTGCTGTCAACACAATTAACACATTTCAGCCATGCCTTGCACACTAATATTTTGGAAACCAGTTAAATGGCTTTCATGGACATTATTCAAGGTTTGCAGACAATTAAATCAGACTTAGTCAGCCATACGTTCTCTGAGGAGAGAGGAGGGAGCTGAACTGTCTAAGACCCAAACTGAATGCTACTGGATAATCATTGATCCAACAAAACAATGTTTGTGTGTTTTTTGTTTAAGTTAATATGCCAAGTAGTTTTATTGATTGTCTGGTGGTGTCTCAACTGCGATGATTGACTGTTTTCATGGATTATGTATCAACTTTTGGTTTCACAGGAAGACGTCCAGTGCATACAAATAGAGCACAGCCAAGCAAAACAAAGCAAACCAAATTTCAAGTGGTTTGAGGTCACTGACTGGTTAAAACAAGCAATTTATTAAATCATTTCAGAATAAATTATGCAATTGTTATGGTCATCATTTGACAGTGTTTACCATAATAGCAGAACCCGGGGAAAGCACCACAGAACATGGATTTGTTTCAGATAAAACATAATGAACGTTCATTACTCTATAACTTATATTCATTACAGAGGATCTCAAAACTCCTCTCCAGAGGTTTAACTGTCCAATTCCTGTGTCTCATTAGCTGAATAAATGTCTAATTTACTTTGTTGAGAGTATTATTATAAAATGATATTCCTTAAAGTGGATTAAGCAAGCGTTTGACTGACACCAAGATGTGACTTTTTTTAAGGACATACATTGAAAAAAACTACACAATAGAGGGGCTTTAGAATTTCAGACTTTCATGTAGAAAGATAACAGGATCACTCAAAAGACTTGCCAAATAAATACACGAGAGCAAAATATTAAATACATAATTAAGCTTTGATATGTGGCTGTAATGGAATGTGGGACTTTCAGCAGTAGAGGTGATATCCAGTTGTTGACTGAAGCCTGTGAAGTGTTTAAGAAAAAAAAAAAAAAAAACAACTTTGCACGAGCGCTTCTTTAACTCCGACCGTGAACTTTTCTGAACTCTGAGCACAGAAACAACAGCGACTCCGGTTGCTTGGAGTGTCAGACGTTGACAGCTTTAAATCCTGTGTGTGCGTGACTGCCTGCATGCTGTCTGTGCCGCCGTCTTGCGTGACACATGCCTTTGTTTACCTGATTGTGACATGCACAGGCGATTGAACCCTGTGACCGATAATGACGTTAATATCGCACACGCTAGGGTCACTTTGTTTGTGCTTTCTTTGTATGCAAACAGCTCTGGACGTCAGCTCGTCGGGACAAAAATGCGTCAGACCTACATTGTTTTTTCAAACATTGTTTTTCTTCTTACGACCTTGAGGGGGAATGTCTCACCTAATGAATGATGGATGATATTCATGATGGGTCCGGGGCAGAAAAAAAATTATTTTAAGACTTTCTCTAGCTGTTGTCATTTCTTGTTAATTTTGAAGGGTTCGTTCCTGTATGTCTTGAATGTCTTCTGTTTATAAATATGAGTGTAGATAATGTCACGGCTTCCTTTTCTAGGTGTCTTTCCCTGGCCTAAGCTTGTTTTGTTTTTATCTTTGCATGCTCCCTGTGTCCTGTGGCATATAGCCCTTTAGCTCTTCAGGCTACCTATAAGTAGCTGCTCCAGCTTACCTGTCACTATTAATACCTACAGATTAACCACTTGTGATTCACAAGCACCTGTGATACAGATACCTGGCATGTTTTCAGGTAAAGCTCCTGGAAAGGAAGCTTTTCAGCATGTCAGCCAGGGACAAGAGCTGCTGGGGATTTTTTTTTTTTTTTTCTCTTCTCCTCCCTGGCCTGCTAACCTGTGGCTGCTCCTGGTGATGCTGTTTTGATGCCCTTGGTGAGAGCCAACGGTTTTCAGAAGTAAACAATCACGCTGTTCTCTGGCTTCAGCTTTCATGGCAACCGTTCCCTGGTGGAGCGCGACCTCGCGTCACCTACCGCCGTCCTGACGTGACCCCCTGAATGGCACGGCGCAATTTAAACCAAAAAGTTAGATTTCACCATGGACGCGCTTATTACTCCATTCATAGGTGATTTTTAGTTCAGAAGCCAAAAACCAGAATATTTAAATCGAACTATATGATCAGTGTTTTTCTTTCTCAATGTGAGGTTGAGAGTTGAACTTTGAGGACAATATTTCCCTGGCTTCCACGGGAATTAATTGTTTCCCCCTTTCCTTTTTCAAGTTATGTGTTTCATAAGTTTTGGAGATCCCCAACGCAAACCTCATGTTTTTGAAAACATCTGTACTGCACAAAGAGAGTCTGTCTCCCCCTGGTGGCTTAATTATATCTCACAGCGCTACTGGGTGGGTTCAAGATACAGGGATTTGATGATGAATTCATGAAATGGATTTCTTTTTCATAACGAAGAATTATTAATCACAAGATTGGGCACCCTGCTGATTATGATTTAGAGAGAGCAAAGTTTGGCATCCAGATTACCCAAATGATAAAACTTTCACAGTGTGAAGCAATTAGACGAGAGCGCTTCTTTTCAGTTTGAGCTCCCTTCAAACTTTGATTCAGCAGGGCTGCTGGAGACAACTAATAAAAAAAAAAAAAAAAAAACTCACCTACTGAATTTAAGGGTGCCACGGACTTTTTCATCTTTTCTTTTTTTTTTTTTTTTTTTTTTTTTTTTTTGAGGAGAGCTTCTCCTTTTGATTTGAATTCCAAGATGTTTTTAAGACCTTCTCATGAGTTTCGGGGCAGACAGACGCAGAGCGATGCCTTTGGAGCGCGCACCAAAGGCATCGCTGAGCGGTGCGACGGGCAGGTCCGTGCTTGCACCTTTCATCCCTGGAGATTTGGCTCTGGGGGCAGCACAACATACGTCGTCAAGGTAGTCTTGCTGATTGAGCACTCGGGCGGCAGAACCGGTTGCCGCCGTGTGCGCGCTCCGTCCATGTGAGCCTTTATTTATTTTTTTTTCGGTATCGCTTGGAATTTTTTTTTTTTTTTCGTGCGAAGCGAGTTCACGAGTTCAAACGTGGCCACAGTGAAATGATACAGAAACGGAAATAGAAAAACGGAAAGTCCCGGCAATATTCATAGACACCATTCCTTTTATTTTTGTGCCTGGACTATTTGAAACCGAAACTTTTATTTTACTTTTTTTTTCTGTTCCTCTTAGATTTATGGTTTTGGTCACAGTTTTATTGATTTGTTTTCTTCTCAGAATCTAGAAAGCCCTGTGTCTCACATTTTAAGCTCGAGGGATTTTCGTTTGACATCTGTTTTATATGAATTCTCTTCTGTGACCTGTCCCTGTCTGTCTCTTCCAGAGGATGATGTTGATTTAGAGGCCCTGGTCAATGATATGAACTCCTCCCTGGAGAGTCTCTACTCCACCTGCAGCGGTCAGCAGACAGAGTCCACGCCGTTACTTCACAATGGACAGCCGTGTCCCTCCCACCACCACCACCACCACCACCACCATCATCACCAAACGCAGCACAACCAGCCAAGACTCGGCCACCAGTCCGACGGGCTGAGCCACGTCTCCCCTGAGCTGCACCCCTCCTCGGCCGTCGACTCGCCCCAGACTGGCCTACGACGGTCACAGCCCATGCACATCCTCGCCGTCAGGTAGTTGTCCACCTGACACATACGGCGACACACGTCATTGTTTCTTGAGCAGCTTCAGCGCGCAATCTTTGGATTGTGTTTCGAACACTGTTAAAAACGGAAGCAGCCTCTAGGGGGAGCTGTTGGGACGGTTCAGGCAATGGTATAGAATTCATCAAAGAGACAGCAGGCAGCATTAATTACACAAACATGATAATTTATTCATTTATTACAAAAATAAAGAAAACAAAGCAGCATGAAATAACTATGGCATCCTCAATACAATTAAAGGACTTGCTCGGCTCAGCGTGATGCGCCTACAGGGATACACACATACAGATGCATATGAGCTACACCCTATTTTTTTCCTCTGTACATTGGGGAAAAAAAAGGGCTCATTGTACATCCCTGAGCTCTCTCTTGATAATTGGGCATAACATTTCCTCAATGTTCCCTATCTTTAGCCTTTCAGTGACCTCTTCCTTCATTCCAGTGCCAAAAAGGAGAAAAGGAAGGGATTCTCCTTTAATTTGGTATGAAGTGTGACGCATTCAAAGGATAATAATTTTTACCCCAAAGCTTCAATTGTATAGATTCAGATTATACACACACACACACACACACACACACACACACACACAAACGGTGAAGGGCAGCTTCATGCACACTGACATGTCAGCTTATATCCTTCACCTTTAGAAGATATACTGTAATAGAATCAGGAGGATGATCGGGTCATACAGTTTTCTGTCTTAAGAGCTATAAAATCTCACTCTGACAGACACTCACACACACACACACACACACACACAGCCCCAGAAGTACTTATTATTCAGGGCTGACCTCTGGATAACCCTGTTCTCAGGCTCAGTTGGGACGACATCAAACAGCCCGATCCCTTTTGAACTTGATGTGTTCTACAGAGAGAGTTTGGGAGGATGAAAAAAAAAAGAAGAAAAAAAAAGAGGAAGAGTCCTCAACACTGATTCTGTGAAATGTGAGCCTTGCTCGGATTTCGCAAAACTGACCTGACCGTTTCTTGAAGAAACGACTGCATCCTGAAAAGTTCACGATCGGCTGTCAAGTCATCACTCGCCTTTTGGGCTCAGACTAATACTCTATGTGCCTAATTTAAAAGACAGCTCTAAAGCGGTGTTTTGATTCAATATTGATGTGTGATAAATATTAAAGAAAATTAGCTGGCAGGCTGCGATTTGTGCTTCATTATGGTGAGATCAGATGGAAACAGACATGAGCCTGGATTCTGGACAGGAATGCTTTATTAACTCTAACACTGTCTCCTTCTCAAGTGCATACATGTGTCAGCAGCTCTCATTTCAAAGCTCCCCCATTTCACATTTAATGCGGCTCCTCTGATCCGTGACCTCAGCCATCGGGTCATGTTTTTGTCTCTTTGGCTGCGCGAACCGACGCTAAGGCTGCAAAGTACAATCTCGGTCCCTGTCTGTGGTGCCCAGGCGGCTGCAGGAGGAAGAGCAGCAGCTGAGGACGTCGTCTCTCCCGGCCATCCCCAACCCTTTCCCCGAGCTCTGCAGTCCAGCCAGCTCCCCTGTCCTCAGCCCTGGATCCCTGCCGCCAGGAGAGCCCCCAACTGGCAACTATGTAAGTCGAAAATGTCACTGTTGTCAATTACCGAGGAATTCACAAAACAACCAAACAGTTCTTCTTTTTATTTTTTTTATTTTTTTTTTTTTATCTGCAGGGCTGTTTGTGTGGGTTTAATATTTTTTTGCTTCACATTATAATTTGGTGTGGTTGAATGTGGATGCAAAACATGGTCCCAGTATGGGGTTGCTTTTCCCTTTGAAAAACAGGATGTGAGACATCAGCTGATATTGATATACTTCTCTGTTTATGACTGTTTCTGTGACTCCAGCCCCCCCCATCCTTCTCTTTGAAGAATGTGGGGATTAAATATATCTCATAAATGTATACGTATGTAGTGGCTAACGGCATCAGACATATACGCACGAGGAACCCCCCCCCCGGGTGTACATCTGCCGGTGTTTTTTCATCTGAGGCACGTTGATTGCTTGCATGTTGTAGCCGCGCAGCGAATGTGTGCACAAGAGGTGGTTAGCGGCTTTGTTGGAGGAATAGAACGAATGAGGTGAAGTGCGGAAGGCTGGGGGAGCCGCCACATGTGCGTGCGTGCGCGCGTGTACCTGCACATCTGGCGGCATGTCGTCTCTGCTCAGCCGCTCGCATTTGCGTGTTAGTTAACAAAGATTTAGGGCCTCTTCTGTCTATTCCTGGAAGTCAGAGCCTCTCCATCATCGCTTTTAATGGTCTTCACATGTTGCTGGCCAGTGCTGGTTACATTAACGTACCAGCTTACAGTAATGTGAGGGCGGATGGTTTCCCAGAAATATTCCTATTGGCTAAGATCTTGGCTCGTCCTGGTCATGGCTGTTATGGTGTGAGAAAATTCCAGTTAATTTTTTTTTTTTTTTTTTTTTTTGGTAACTGCACAGCTCATAGATCACCTGGTGAGCTGATAAACCCGTGGCTTTCAAAGTTGGGAAACTGTGGCTTTGAATTACCATGTGTGATATAAATAAAGCTCTAAATATTTAATGTTGGACAGAGTCTTGAAAGATTTAGTTTCATTCGAGCCTTGGTGAGTGGGAAAGCTGTCTCTTTCTCTGTGGGAATGTCAAACGATTGAATTACAAGCTGCGGTACATGTTCAACACTGCATTGTAAATCTCAGCTCATACAGTAAATAGGTCAAAGATTAATGTCTCACTAAGTGGTTATGAGTTTTGCCTTGAATTACTAGCTGTGACATAACATTGGCTCCATATAAGTAAAGCAGGCGTGTCTGGTAAATGCTCAGAAACCAATTTATTAGGCCTGCACGGGAGGGGAATACTGTTGGTTTTGGATTCCCACGTGGCCTGTTATGAGTGCAGTGAGCAGAGTGTGGGATTAAAAGAGGTTCAGGGGATTTGGAGAGCAGCAGCACAGGTAAATTATACCTGTCAGCTGCCCTTCTCTTGTTGAAATAGGTTATTTGTGGCTCTTCAGGTGCCCGTAGGAGAGTCACAGTGTGGGTAGCGATCGTAAATTCAGGAGCAGCGTTTAAGGCTTTGTAGAATGTCGCCGACATATAGATGGGGCATATATCTGCGAAGGTGTAGCGCAGATGTTAAGTTAAAACTGCAACTGTTTTTTATTCACTGGGTTCTATTTGGAGCTATTATCTCCTCCTATGGGATTGATTACCCACAAACCCACATCACAGCAGCCCTGTTTCATATTTATGGTTGTGTCAAGACTTCTAAACAGCAGGAATGAACATTTCCAGTTGTTCTTTTTTACTCTGTTGCCGTAGCCGAGAACTCTGAATAATCCTGTTAGTGAAACCACACTCCATAGTCAAATGTTTATTTAGGTGAAGTGACACAATTTGGGCCAATTATTTAATTTAGTTTCAACAAAACATTGCTGTGATGCAAAGCAGCTTTTTTTTGGCATTACTGGTTCAGTCTTGTGCAATTAAAAAGTGACACACGCACATCTTTGTGTGTGTGAGTGCATGAGCATTGTGTACGTCTATGTTGTTTTTTGGAGATGCGCACTTGCGTGTATGTGTGTGCGCGTGTGTGCGTGTGTGTTTGCACTCACGTCATTCTGTTTGTGTGTTCTCTAAACTATTTACAGAGCTGGCAGTGTCTCTCTATTGTTGATGGCAGTGGAAAATATGTCTCACTGTGGTAGCTTTTCAGTGGAAATTTATTTCAGCACCTTTCTGCTTTATAGAAAAGAAAAAAAAAAAATAGAAGAAACTCATCACACACGTGCCATGCATTTAAGCGGTGGCTTCTCCCTTGAGTGTTTGACTGCATCGGAGGAGGGGGGTGGGGGGGTGGTGGTGATGTGTTTCAGATTTGACATGTGGGATATAGAACAGGTAATTTATTGCTCCCACCACACTCGAGGCCTCTAACCGGAGTGATTCCAAACATATGCGAAGAGTTGTGTGCATTTTTCTGTCTTTATCCCTCCTCGTCACTTTGGCTCTCCCATCCCTCTCCCTGCCTTCCAAACATCCAGGCCAGTCAGCCAGCCTGCTGCTGAGAAGCTTTTCTGTTTCATTTACTGAATTTTCCATCCTCCGGGCGCTTTCTGACAGGCTCTTACACTTCTGTCTCTCTGTTTCTCCTTAACTCGCTCCCTGGCCTCTGTGCAGGAGGCATGAGGGAGAAGCACTGGCCTGTCACGAATCACTGTGCAGGCTGTTTGACATTGCCATATGATGTCTTTCCTGCATTCCTCTTCCCTTCCTGTCCACGTCTTAATAGAGCTGTACATTATTGATGTGGAAAATCCGAAAATTAGATCTGATAGCAATGTTCACTGCAGCATCAAGTTGCTGGCCGTCCAAAAAATATTATATAAGGATGTTGACCGGGATATCTAGTAGTTTAGTTTCACCACAGGTTTGTGACAGTCGGTCCTCGATAGAGAGTAGAAAGTCTTTGGGTTTACTGGGGTAATGTGTTCTCATAAATGCCCGAGTTATTCTCGTGTGGGAACAATAATCAACGGATTGCCAGATTTTGCGGATTTACTGTACTTGGACTAGGATGTCCTGCAGCTCTCTGTGTTCTATGCTGTGGCAAGATCCCCAAGCCCTGCCTCTGCAGCTCTAGTCTGTGTTTCATTATCTTTCTGCGGGCCTTCCTATCGTTTTATTGTATCTCGTTGCGTTCCTCGCGTCCCTCCGCCCTTTGGCCCGGCTGCAAACTCCCGAGCTGAGTCAAAAATCCTGTTGCTGTTTTAATATTCCAGGCTGGCTGTGGCGCTGCAACAACGTGTCCACTGGTAACAGATGACTCGATGAGTGTTTCTTCACACGCGATGAAGTAAGAGGACAAAAATAGTGCATCGTGCCAGACGGGCAGTGGCGGTTGGGTTGGCACTAATGACATCAGCTGCACACGCCTGATAATGCTTGCGCTGTGTGTCATGCAGCTCAAAGCAAATATGCAAACAACAGGTCTCTCCTTACTTTAACTCATAATAATGATTTCATACACTATAAAAAACACCTTAAGATAGCTTATTTGTTCCCTATACAGCTTTGCGCTATAAAGCTTTATGCACTTATTTTATTGTACATTCTGCTATGCTACACTTATATGGTAACTTAAGTCACTAGTCATTGTAAGATTTTAGTAAATAATCTGATAATACAAGTCTATTTTATATATAAAAGCTAATCAGTGTGTAAAAAAAAATATGTGTACAGTGCGAGAGCAAATTGCTGAGCAGTATGTTAAAATTAGCTACCCTCTAATCAATAATTACAATACTGTAATGCCCACAGAGTAATCTCGCCACCTATTTCTCAGTCTGTGATTCTCTTGCCCGCTCTCTCTCCCTCTGTCCCTGTGTGACTTTACTTAAGTCACCCAGACTTAACAGTTTTGACACGTACTTATCAAGAAAGCATTTTGAGAATGCTGCCAAGATCAAGTGCCCGTTGTGAAGTGTATAATTTAAAAGATGAGCTCGCGACTGTAGCCGTCTTTGTGTCAGATGGCGGAGATCATTTTAAAATGACTTCTAACCTCAAATCGTAACTTTTTATTTTGTGCGAGTTTGAAAACTTTGCCCGCACGGCCTCCTTTTATTCAATTATTCACAAAGAGGAGTAACATGCCAGATATGATGCATTAATGAGACAGCCACTGTCGGCTTTTCTATTCCATCATTGCACCAGTTGCCTAAAAGAATCTGAATTTATCATCACCGTGACTTCTAATATGCTGATATTCTGGATGTATGAATTCTGCATGCACTCACTCATGGTGCCAACCTTTCCAGCAGCTCAGAGCATCTGAAAAGAAATAAACACAAAAGTAAGGAACTTTGTCCAATCCGCTACT
This sequence comes from Lagocephalus sceleratus, assembly GCA_911728415.1. NCBI lineage: Eukaryota > Metazoa > Chordata > Actinopteri > Tetraodontiformes > Tetraodontidae > Lagocephalus > Lagocephalus sceleratus. Next base: position 7,122,665 of record CAJVRN010000126.1, read on the forward strand.
AGCAGCGCTACCACCAAACCTAAAACAACATTGACATATTGTGCAGTTATATAGTTGATAAAGCGCTGGTCTTTTGTTGCTGTGTCGTATTTACCCATCAGAGGTCACGCAGACACAAAACATTTCTGCATTCGTGTTTGAGTGCACGTGATTAATGTGCTGTAGCCCCAATATTGACTTTTCTTTTAGCTATCAACGATTTGACATTAGGAAAAATAACTGCCTGTTATTGCAAAGCGTTGCGGCCAAAAATCACACGGATGAGAGTAGCGAGAGTGAAATAAATCACGAAACTCGGGTCTTAAAGCCTGAAAGAAAATAAGCTGCCCAAAGAGCTGACGTGTGGCTCTTTATGGCCAAGAGGTGTCTGAAAAAGTACAATCTTCAAGTCCTTTTCCAAGTTAAGTAAACACGTTTAGATAATGACTGCCTCGCCGCGCTGAAAAGAAGGCAGGAGAAAAGCGTAAATGATGGGTATCGATCTATCCCTCCTCTCATTTTGCTAGCACTCATGCATGGCATTCCCTGGCTGCCTCTTCCTCCGAATTGGAAATACTCTGGGTCAGAGGTTAGATTTTTCCACTGTAAATGGAAAAGCAGAACGGAATGTTGTCGATGCCCAAATGGTCGGCCTCAGTGTGTGGGAGCTTCCATGGGAGCGTGCACGACTTTGTGTTTCTTAGAGTGCATTTTCCACAGGGCTTCGCTTTACCTAATTTACTGTACAGCATGCACGCTTGGAACAGATCGCCGATCAGCAGCGATTCGTGATTCGGGGCTGCGTGATGAGAGCCCAAAGGTTGACCTGGCCCCCACACGGCTGCCGCCGTATCGTTTCTCAGCTGATGCACACATGATAATGTGCACACAGGCGCTTGTTTGCGTTAGGCGTTTCGCACTCGCTCTTGGATAGTTTATATCTGATTGTTGTAGCTGGTGTGAATTTAGGTTTCAATTGAGCTTGTGCGTGCACGCACCCATGTGTGTGTTTGTGGCTCATCCCTGCCCTCTGGCTTCCTGATTCCTAAAGAAAACCCCTCTGGTATCTGTAAAACGCACGCACATATCTATGCACGCACGCAAGCACAAGCGCACGCACACAAACACACATGCATACATACACACATGGGTTTACCAGCAATCTTTGAGGTGCCTATACATCGAATTCCATTCATTTTTTCATTCATTTGTGCAGCCTTTCCTTACCCGAAACAGGATAAGATTATACCTAACTGTAACCTTAACCTAACCTCTAATCATGCCTTGTTCTTAAACCGAAGTCCTTACCTTGAAATTTAATGATAATGTTGAGAGGCCCAAGATTTTGGTCATGCAACAGTGGTAAGACCCCACAACGATGGTCAGACCCCACAGCGTGACTGAAAGTCTCAAGTCAGAAAGCCACGTACTGTATGTAGACGCTCCCACTCTTTGTCTCCCTCACACAGCCACATACTTCTATCTTTGTGAGGACGCTTACTGATATAATGCATTCCTTACCCCCCTACTCTAACCCTCACGTTTCACTGTCTAACCTTTATCCTGACCATGACCTAAAACTAATTTTATCCCTCGCCTCAAAAACATACTTTTCACCCTCAGACAGCCCCTTGAAGTGGTGGTCCTCAGTATGTACCCTTTACTACACACACACACACACACACACACACACACACACACACACACACACTTTATTGTGCTTTACTGTCATCTATGTCATTAGATATCAATTTAAAGTAAACACTTAAATCAAAGTGAAACTATTACATTTTCTTTTTTTTTCCCAGTCCTTATTTCTTCAATGAACTTTGGCCCAGTTCATTACCTATAAGATCCTGTTTCTCCTGCAGCTCAGGGCAGTCATCTTTGGCGATCTTTGCCCTTTTCCCCCCTCGTGCCCGTCTCTGTGTTTGACCTCTCAGCATGACAAGTTTATTGTCTTCTGGTAAAATCTCAGTCCAGAAATGACATGGGACGTCGCACAGCTTATTTTCTGGTCTTGAGAGGTGCACATGTGCATAAATACGCGTGTCAAAGTTTGTGTATGTCCAAATGGGTTTTTTTTTGTGAAATGGAGCAATGTGTTGCTGCCTTCAGGCATTTCATCTGGCCAGAGCTGAGCAGGACTCATGTAGGTCAGAGATACTGCCACTGTCTTTCTCTTTCCCTCTGCCTTCTCTCTGTCCTCTGTCTTGTTTCGCCACCCCCACCTCTCTCTTTCTGTCTCTCTCTCTCTCTCTCCCTCTCCCCCTACTCTGAAAAAGTAGGACAGCTCATATTTCTGAACCCATGAAACACAGTGTAGGAGGGAAGACACAGAAGGAGATAACTAAATGGGAAATTTAAAAGCATCTCTACCACTTCCCAGCAATCTGAGAATTCATCATGTACGCCATTTAAGTTGTTATTATTGTCGATCCTCACTTCCCTGACTGACTCGCTTTCTGCAACACAACCAAGAAAATATGACATTAATCCGCCACTCGGGAGACGGAGCGAAAAGGTAAATTAGCGCCCATCGTCACTGCACCACTCAATCTCTTAATCTTGATCAAATGGTTGGACTCAGACCACTAGATGGCAGTAATTCCACCACGCTGGACATGGTCAGTGCAGAAGGACAATGAACAAAGAAGAAAGAGCCCAGTATGGTGCTCAAAAGTAGCGAAAGGCATTGATTTATGATGCTTTAATCCTTTGAATGTATATCCTTTGCGGAATGTGCATGATTAATGGCTCATCAGAGGAAAACAAAGAGTTGTGACTGGGGTTTGTCACAGCAAAGAGAATATGACACTTCTTGGCTGTGAAATCTTCCCACTAATCAAGACAGTTTGATGTATATTATGATTTATATGAAGTGGGGGGGGGGTTATTTGCCTGTGATGTAAATAGCTTCCTTCTTGCATTCCCGGAACAGAAGAATCCGCAGATGTTTTCCTTTCGTGTTGCATTTGCTCTGGGCTTTAATTTATTATTCAGTATGCTTGTGTTCTTTTACGATCATTCAGTTTCAGAATTCTCACATGTTCCCCGAGAGAATGAGTTTCATGCCAGACGTTGCGCTGCACATGGGGATCTCTGCAAACGTGCTCGCTGGCGAGCGTTTCCAGTATATTTCCAAAATCATGCCCATGTTGTCATCTTTTGTTTGCCCAATCACAATTCCCATGCCCTGTCCTTCTGCCCCCCTGCTGCAATAGGACAATGGCCACAAATCAGCAGCGATCTGAAAGGACAGTTGCCGCCTGGGGTTCGCTGGCAGTCGGCCTCAGTACACAATTAAGCATCCGCTCCCACTTTTACTCCTGTTGGTAAAATATTTGGCTCCATGTGGGGTGTTTCTCAGCGGGTAACCCCAGCAAATAGGAGAGCGACTGTTCATCCATCATCGTAAACCCGTCAGGCCTTTAAGGAGAGTGTTGCTGTACCCTGTGCATGTGCAAATTTCATTTTCATGGGTAAAGACCCTCCATTTTAGTGACATTCTTGATGAAAATCTTCAAAGAATCAATCGTGCTATCGTTGCCTTTTACAAGCAGCTTAGAACTCAAGATGAATTCCTCCCTTGGTCCAAAAACATTCACATTGCGTGAAGAGACGGCTGTAATTGCCCCTAGGCGTGAGTGTGTGTGTGTGTGTGTGCGCTCTGTGATGAACTGATGACCTGTCCAGGGTGTACCCCCCCCACCATTGCCTGGTGACCATTAGGACAGACACCGTCACCCACTGTAAAACCAATGAGGAACAGAAAAGAAACCGTATGGATGAATGGTTACGGAGAGGTCCGAGCGCTTCTGAGCAACGTGAATTATCGCCTTTGCGTTTTCGCATTCAGCGTTTTAGGGAGTACGCAGTGCAGCAAAGCAGCGTCAGGAGGAAACTTCGAAAAACTCTTCAAGACTTTTCAGCTGTTGACACTGACTGCGTGACAGCGTGTCAATGCTGCCGGCTGGATTAATGATCTCATCGTCCCCTCCGGGCGTGCAAGTGTATAAATGGGAGAAATTGGGGGAAAATTGTGTCCTGAAGGAGTCCTCCATGTGGATTTGTCCCACATTTGGAGCAAATAAACAAGACCTGTATTTCCTTCACCCCCCCCGCCCCCGCGTTTCCATTGTAGCATAACAGGTGACACACACAGATGTTTTACCTCGGCGGTATGCAATTTAAGGATGAACTTTTCACCTGCCCCAGGTATTTCAGGTCAACACCTAAATTTAGAAAGGGATAAAAGGTGGCTTTAAATGGTTTAACCACTAATGACTCACACAGTCACACAGACCTTCTTTTTAGTTTAATTTGACCCTCCATTGTCGTCCAGGAAATCCCTGCTCTCTTAACTTCAGCACTCACATTTGTCCGAGTGGACGGACGTGTTCTTTAAAAAGGTTTGAAACCATACTTTGTTTCTTTTATAGATAAAAATGTAGACGAAGCCTGACAGATGGACACACACAGAAGACACACAGAAGTTCGGAACAATGGGACTGTTCTTCCTACGTTATCTATACATCGCATCTCTCTCTTCTCTCCCTACTCTTTTCCATTTTCTCTCCATCAATCCGCCCCGTGCCCGCCTCATTCATGTCTGTCTTCTTCTGCTTAACTGGGCCCAGATAGGCCCCTGTGCCTTGGGTTCTTAATTTGACGCGTTAATTGGATGACAAGGGACAGTTCACCCTCTCTTCCTCATGAGTCAGCAGAGTTTTCCCGGCTTGTGCCTCCCACTACCGCTGACCACCATCACTGAGCGGAGTATGGCCAATTGTCCCAGACCCATTCAGGTTTTTGTATCGTCGTCTCATCTTCCGGACAACAGATTGAAGGGGTGGCCAGGACCACACACAGCCCCACATTGTAGTCAAAGGGGCTTTATGGAGGATAATTCTTGATGCCAATATGAATCCAGGGTGGGTTACACGTGCCAGATTTGCCAATTAGAGTGTTGTCCTTAATTCAGGACTCGCTTGCAGGTTTGAAGTATGGCATGTCATGTCTTTTTTTGACTTCTTTGACAAACTTTTCTCTATCTGGAGGCAGAACTGATGGCTGTCAAGCCGCAAGTCAGACATCCGATATGAACAAATTAACAATAACATAAAGGCTCTCGTGCCTTTACCCCAGACTTTAGACTTGTGGCTGACATTTCACTTGCTCAAGCGTTGTCATCCACGATTCTCCTTGATGCAGTAAATACTTCTGCTCAAGACATTTGAAGTCTCCTGGGATCTCATTGCCACAGTTCATGCAGAGGTCCCCCTCAGTCAATGGTTGTGGTGCCTTTTTGGTGCCTTTTTGGTGTGTAGGAACTGTGTAGGACTGCTGCATACTCTGAATAGGACATTAATAAATCTATTTTACTCTGACAATTCAGTAAATGTAGAGGTTTAATTGTCTCTTTTTCCATTATATAAATAGCACATCCTTTCTCTTACTTACTGTCATAACTATTTATGTAGTTGTATGTTTTTTGCATTGTATAGACTGAATAATGGTTCTGTTTTTTTCCCCTCTTGTTTTAGAAGTTAACCTGTTATTCACTTCTCAATATAGCCACAGATGTAATAGATCCTAATGTCAGTGCCAGCTGGTAGGAATACAGTTTTCAAATAGCTATGTGCCACACTAGCTTTGGTCTGATGTAATGACACATAATGCCTATGTAATACCAGCACAGCTATTTATAGATTGGCAGCCAATTTTCAGAGTCAGATGCGTGTGAGCTGCCGGGCGTGCACCCACACGCTTGTGTACATACTTGAGTTTGCACAAAGTACATTCACACACAGCGCCGTTTAGTTTCTCTTTGTCTGTTGGTACGTGCCTGGTTTCTGTTTAGCTTTGCCTGCCTGTAGGTGTGCGTGTGTCTGGGTCGAGATGTGTGTTCTCGTGCGTGTAGAAACTCATGCTTGATTACATGTATGTGCTATTTACACAACATGTACAACAAGTATGAGCTTAGCCGTGCACCTGTGTATTTTAGGACTTGTGAGTGTTAATAAGCACATCTGGGTGCCTGTGTGTCTGGCATGTGTGTGTGTGTGTGTGTGTGTGTGTGTGCGCGCGTGTGTGTGTGTGTGTCCTGCCTGAACCTTTCAGTCTCTCCCTCGAGGATTACTTCACAAGGCAGTTATCAGACCTGAGTCATCAGAGGAGGTTGAGCGACTCTGCTCCACCTAAGTGAAGATGCAGCAGAGAGCACTACAGATAAAGTCGTCTTTTTAAATTTTTCTTTCTCGCCCCAGTGTCTCCCACCTCCTTTTTCTTCCCACACAACAGTCAAACGGTATTGCCTGACTGTGCGATAAGATTTCCATCGCTCCCACTCAAATACTTCTGCATTTGCTCATTTTCCTGCCTGCAGCTCACCGTCAGATCAGTATCGTCTGTGAAAATAAACCCGTCAATGAGGTTGCGCTGATGCCATTTCGCGAGCCATGTTTTAACCTTCATGTTGATATGTACTGACTGTTTAATTGTTGATTATGCCTCACAGCATTTTTACAATAGTCATAATGGGCAAATAAATGCGTCATAGCTGCACAATGTCCAACCAGTAACAACCTAAAATATATTAGTAGAAAACTCTTGGGACTGCAAACTCTTCATTTTCCTATCGCTCCATAGATAAAGGATATGAGCTTTTATGACTTTGTATAACATGAGAAACAATTTGGAAGTGATTGGTTGATAGACCAAAACCTTCCACATGTTCACACTGAGCCATCGCACCAGTTTTCATTTAGATGACAGACATTTCTGAAAAATTGCACCATTACCACTGACAACACTGAAAGTATTTGGGAACCGGGGGACGCTTATTGGTGCGATTTTAAGAGAGGAATGTTCTCTCAGTCTAGCCCGATGAAGGGGCGAGGCTGTTGAGCGGTTGAGGGTCTCCTTTGTTTTATTTCATGTTTCATAACACTTTTTTAAATGGCTACGCCAGCCTTCGCTGCAGACTAATACCAAACGGACTGCTGCACAGAGCCCCACGGTGCTTGGCTAGACTTCTATGAATCGCTCTGCTTAAAGTTTGCCTTCAAATATGTACAGAAACCCTAATGTGTTGCTTAAAATAATGAGCATGAAATGCTTTTGATCTATGTGTGCAATTCTGGATTCCTGCTCATATATTAATACCAAGTCAGAAATGCGCAGACCATAATAATTAAAAAGGGTTTAGTGGAATGCCTCGTGTTGTGCTGTGACTTGCAGACTTGTCTCTCCTTATTTGTTTAGTATAGAACTAATTTGTGATATGCTGCTCAGTAATTCCCAGTTCAGATAGATAGATCTGTTCACTGAAATGAAAGAATGCAACTTTTGCATTGCAATTTATACATTTTGATAAGGTCATTGTTTTGTATTTTTTATACTGACTGGAGTGCTGTTTACGCAGAGTCTGTCCTTAATAAAGCTTCGAGTCAGAGTTGATTTGCTGCATATTTGCTGCAGTGTTTTGAATCGCTGATGCCACCACAACTCATGATCTCTGATAACAAACGTAAAGACTCCGTCTTGTGTCCATCCGCCCACCAATTTTCTCTGAACCACCACCTATTCCTAATCGGGATCAGGGGGTTGCTGGAGTCTGTCCCAGTAGTCACTGGGTGAAAGAGGGAGGACCCAGCACAGGTCACGAGTCCATCAAAGGGCACACACCATCCACTCACGCACTCTCATCAAGGGGAAATTTAGAGTCTCAACCCTGCGTGAATGTTCTTGTGCTGTTGGAAGAAATTAGGGTACTTAGAGAAAACCTGATTGAACCCAGAAAAGCCTGAGCTGCAATTGAATCCGGAACCTTTTCGCTAACCACTGTGCCGCCCTCTATTTTATGTCTATTTTACAAATCTTTAGTGGCTTAAAATGTGGCTTTAGACCTGACTGACAACAATCCTAAAGCTCTCAGAAGTTGTGGCAAAGCAAACATTTGGATTATAATAATCCCATAATCTGTATTTAAATTTCATATCAAAGACAGGGTTTCACCAAAAAACAGTGTCCCCACTGGCCAAAGGTAGATCATGACGAGAAAAGACAGCTTGAACTTTATGGAGTGATGACCCATGTGATAATTACAGCCCGGCCCGATGTGTGAAAACCTGTCTTCCAACATATTCGGCTCGCTTGGGGCTTCCCCCGGCGGTTGACTAAGTGTGACGTAGGTGAGGGTGTGCCTGGGTCTGCGTGAGTGTTTAGGGGGGGGTAGAAGAGACAGCTGCATGAGCTAGATATGTGGATAACAATAGGAAGCATTCATGCTACACATTCTGCTGCAGTGTGTCACCAGACTCTCTCGCTCTCCTCCTTCTGCCTTGACTTCTCACATCTGCATGTCTCCTGTTTCTCCTCCTGCTGCACACACATGCAGAATTGCACGCACACACACACACGCACGCACACACACACACGTGGACGCGCGCACGCACATACAAACCATCTGCCAATGTGTATCAGCACTTATTCATGCACAAGTCCTTCTCTTTCTCTCTCTCTCTCTCTCTGTCTCTCTCTCTCTCCCCTCCCCCAGATTTCTCATTTCCTTCCCAAAACTTTCCCGCTACAGGGAATTGAGCTGTGTCATCGTGGCCGCTGCACCTTTTCCCCCACCGTTTCCTCTTTCCTTCTCTGGAAATGCTCTTATTCCTGGATCCAGACGCACACTCACTCACGTACAAACATGCTTACTCACACCACCTATCCTGTCAGAAGAGAAGTTGCTTTAAGAACAACTTAAAGCCGCTCTCTCCCAGACGGGGTGTGTCAATACTTTTGTCTGTCTGACACAGTATTAAATATCAGAGTTAAAAAAAGGAGGGGTTAGTGGCTTTTTTTTTTTTTGTTCTTCCAAGAGAAAGAATGTTGGCTCAAAGTTGGCTACCAGGGGAGGAGTAGAAGGTTGGAGTCCTTGAGTGCTGCTGTAGGTTTGTTTCATTTCATTTGCTCTGTAATGAGTCCTGTTACTGCTGTGAGAGGCAAAGAGATCTGACTAGGGAGTTCAAAGTTGAGCCACGGGGAGGGAGAAAGGGAGCCAGGCAAAAGAGGAAGAGGAGGGAGGGAGGCCAAATGAGAGGCCAAAAGAAGAAGCGAAAACCCCACGAGCCAACAAGCCCTCACTTGAAAACTTCTGAACATTTTGTTGCTGTTGAGAAAAGTGACAAACTTTTTTTCACTCTTTCCTTTCGCCTGTCGTCTTCTTCCTGCCCCCCCCCTCCTCCTCTTCCTCCTCCTCCTCCTCCTCCTGCCTGACACTGCCCCACACCCTTCTCAAATAAACCTTCTCTCTTAATGCCCTGAAAAGAAGCCGAAGCACAGAGCTTGCATGACTGTGCGTCTGTGTGTCTACTGGACTATGTATGACTGTCAGGGCGCGCGCGCGCGTGTGCTTGCGTGCGCGCGTGCGTGCGTGAGAGAACGCGCGCGCGCGTGTGTGTGTCAGTGTGTGTCAGCCTGTGTCTGTGTGGGAATGATTACATCAGCCTGCTGCAGCCTTATGATTGGTCGGTGAGCCTGTGGTTTGATTCACTGTGCCTTGGAGCCTGTGGCTGAGGCTGTAACCCTTTGTGAGAGAGAGAGAGAGGAGAGAGAGAGAGAGAGCGCGAGAGGAGGGAGGGAGAGGGAAAGAAAGATAGTTGTCAGACTCCACCGGCACTGGAAGCACTGTGCCATACCTGCTGCCATCTGGTCAATGACTGCTTTCTATGCCTCTGTCCTGTGAGCTGTACATGTCCCAGCTTTAGGTGGCATTTTTGAGGCAGAGCCGCTGGCCTAGATAGACTGAAGGACTGGTGTCTGTGGGATATGTGACAGGTAGCACAACTGCAACCACCAACTGTCGGCTGTTCAAATTTTAGTGTCTTTCTTTTTGGAGGAAAACGGGCACGGCAGGCGAGGTTTTCCGTAGGTGACCGCGCGGGCGTGTGTTTATGTGCGTGTGCGGGGGAGACGGGCTCACTCCAAAAATGCCTTCGTGTTCCCCGGACTGCTGCCTATTGCGGGCCGTGGAGGTAAGACCGCTCTCTTTTCTGTGGATTTTGTTTCGCGATCCGAGACCCGCCGGGGCTCGGCTCCTCTCCACCGGCGGGCGAAAAAAAAAAAGCGAACGCGTACCTGTCTTGGAAAAAAAAAGCCCGAAGATACTTTTTAAAGATGTGAGCAGAGTCGGGAGGGGGGGAGAAAAAAAAAGCGTCAGCTGTGTCGAATCACTGAGACTCCCCTGCATTTTCGCCGAGGGCATTTTTGGATGGGTAGAGCGCCTCGGGCCTGGTCTGCGCAAGCTGTGATGCTGTAAGCAGCATCTTTAGACAGCGAAAAATCTTTGCCATGACACATTATGTGGGATGTCGTGCATATGCGATGTGTAGGTTTTGTGCAGGAGGCTGGTTTCCTGTGCAGGGTTACCAGGCTGAAATGTTCTGCCGGTTAGAGGAGGCTGCTCCAGTTTTCTCTCTGTGCCATTACATGTGTCCTGTGTATCAAGTAACTGCAGGGCTGAAACCTGTAGACACAAACTGAAAGTAAATTAGGGAAGAATTGACCACAATAGGGGCTTTCTAAAGAATAAAACAAAATCTGTTGATGGATGATTCTCGCTCCTTTTTCTAGTTTATTGTTAAGTTAATTTGATTTAACATTCACGCTGAAATGTAATACGTCCCTCATTTTATTGTTGCTGGAGCTTGAAAGCGTATCCCATGACATGCCTTATTTCTGGATACTTAACTTTTTTGATAAACTGTAACTGGAAACGCTGTGTCCACTTCACCTTAAGCTCTGAGAAGCCCTTCGGTGTAGGAAGTCCTGTAAATGCATGTCACACTCCACAGCATATACTGTATACTATATACACTGCAGTGACAAGTTTCTATAAGCAGCGCTTGTCGCTGATTTCTAGCACCACAATTACTGCATAGCTTACCCTACCTGTTCTTCTCCATTGTGTGCTTTAATTATAGAGGTCTATGCTTTAGAAGCACAGACTGTAGGGAGCTATATGATAAATACTGTGCTAGAGTTTGAGGGAAATTGCTGGCTGCATCACGCTTTGCCCCTGAATTTATATATTTTTGCCTTGTTTTGTATGCAATCTGGACCTCGCTCGCTACACTTTCTCCAGTTTAACAAACGACGTCCACCTAATCTCGCTGCCATATTTCCTGTTCGCAGATTGTGAAGATTTTCAGCGAGGACGGCATGGGTAAAGTGGTGGAGATCCCCGCCGACATGACGGCCAGAGACCTGTGCCAGCTCCTGGTGTATAAAAGCCATTGCGTGGACGATAACAGCTGGGCACTCGTCGAACACCACCCGCTCCTAGGACTAGGTAAGGAGGCGAGCGCTGCGGGCGCCGCGCACGAACACACACGAGCACCGGGTCACGCACCTGCTTGCCGTGTAGATGTGCGCTGATATACACAGGTGCATCTACATGCATGCATGCCCACTTATTTGGGCAATCAGCCTAGGTGCATATTCTCAGACAGGCATATATTCAAGCATGAGTGCCTGCACATACTATAGATCCTTATGCCCCCATGGAGCCATACTGCTCAGAGATCTAATCAAGTACAATACTTGGGCTGTCGGAAAGGCTGCCGTAGCAGCGCTGTGTGCTCCAGATAGGATTTCTGAGTCAGTCATGGAGACAGACCTGCAGGGTTAGACAAAGGAAAAGCATTGTTTGCACGAGAGAGGGAAGCATCGCCAATAGATGCATGTCAGACTGTAAGCTGATGAATGATCTTAAACCACGTCCTCATAAAATCTGACGCAATAGCTGCAGGTGTGCTGTGATCGATTTAATGATTGTGCTGCGCGCTGACGATGCAGTTGGAGGCAGTTGGAACAAACGTGTTTGAAATTAGGGGAGAGTGTAACTGGATACCGTGTTTCCCAGAGGCTTTTATTCAGGAATACTACATTTCTAGAGTGACTTTAGAAATCAGCATGACACAATGAAGTCCTGAATATTCATCATTATAGATATAGGCACCAGGCAGCATCACATAAGGCCCATAGCATCATTTAACTTAGTCAGTGCTTAGAATCAGCAGAATCATGCATGACCCAAAAGATCTACCAATAAAACATGAGGATGAATCTTAGACAGGTTTTATTAGTTTTTGTCTTCTTATGTGGACAGATGTATGTTATCTGTAATTAAGCTAACAGTGACATTTATTACTGGCAATATGATATAAAGGTTAAAGTGTTACGCTCAAGACTGTCGAGCCTCGTTTCTTTCACTCACTTATCTTTTTTTTGATATTATATTACATCAAGGTTGCATGTCGGAGGCTCACGGAAGCAAACATGATACAGAAGGGTCATTGATTAAGAGATGTAACGCAGCCAGCTTTGGCTCTTTTTTGTGTCAGAATGGATTTAATGTTGCAGATTTAGCCATTCACGTGGCAGGAGGGATGATCGACGAGGATTTGAAAGGGCTGTTTCTCATGTTTAAGGGGCTGCAGCCCAGAAATGGTAACAGCACAGAGATGATAGTCGGGGAATAATGGGATGAAAAGGGCGAGAATCGGTTCTTTTTACACGGAAGTTACAGATATAATATTCTTTGACGGGTCATTACCAGTTCTAGAGGTTGCATGGGGTGCAGCAGTCGGAGAACAGATTCAAAGTTTATGCATTTGACAAATTAGGAGGAACAGCAGTGTCGCTCGCTCAGCCTTGCATATAATCAACAAAAGACACCAGAACACTCTGTTTCGGTGTTTCTCAGAACCAAATGGGGCATTAAACTCACACGGCTCGAGCAGGAAATTTTAACTTGGCGCTCCATTATGAAAGCAGAGAGCTGATGGGGTGAATTTATGCTCCGCTTGGGGGGAGTTAAAACCAGATGAATGAAAACCGGGCCTCTGATTATACAGCACTTAGGTTAGACAAGTTGAGCCTTTGCTGGTGTCTGTACAGTTTCACGTAAGCACTTTAATATAGTGCAGTACGCCTGCCGCTGAGACATTGCAGAGAGACACGTGACGAAAAACACCGGCACATGTGTAAATATAGCGTTGCCAAAATTTTGGCCGGCGTAAAAAAAAACCGTGACGCTGTCACGTGCGGGGACTGTAAGCCAGCATGTTGCATTATTAATGCAATGGCCGTTGTTGCAGAAAAAAAAAAAACACAAACCCAAAAGGTTTCACCATTCATCATGATCCGGTTAGACTACCCATCAGGGCTACCAACACAACACCACCAAATATGGCTAGATTGACTTTTGGTAAATGACATCATCGCTGTTGGCTCCGAGCAGCTCTGTCCTATTCTAGTCTGCCTGAATGTATATGCACGACTCATTCTTCATGCTGCTCGAAAGGAAGGGACTGTCCATTTGTCACTGAGAAGCAATAACCATCTGACTGTGGGTGTGTGTAGATCCGTCCCTATGTTCTCCTGTATCTAAAAACACATAACCCCCCCCAGTCCATATTGTGTCTTTACACTGAGTGTTTTATTGTGTGTCTGTACACTTGATGTCTCTGTATTGGCCACATCTCTTTTCATTTGTACATAACATTAAAATGTTGATATTTAGGAGAAAAAAAAAAAAAAAAACATGAAATTCTTGTCTAAGATCTGGCGGTGTGTGCGACTGAGGCGTCTGCGCTGCACATGTACGCGTCGTGATGCTTTATTCCTGCACATGTGGTTGGGCGATGCAGACAGACCATAAACAATGGCGTGTTTGTTTGAATAGGCTTATTCCAGGGAACCGCTCTTGGTCTTTCCTTAATGACTAAAATGGCCCTTTGAATTAAGACTGACCTCTGCTTGTCATGGCGGAAAGGTTAACAATCCCTGGACAGTGAGGTAGTGTTGGCAGGGTGAATCACTGTCACGACCATGAGTGACTCATCGGGGAGGTGGTACTGGAAGAAGAGTCGTGACAGCCTTTGAGCAATTGTGATTTTAGTTTTTTTTTTATTTGGGGGAATGTAAAAAAAAAATATATATATATATATATAAAATATATATATATTTTTTTTTTATTCCAGACCCAGAGATAGTGTTACCAAAGTTGGGTTACGCAATTTTAATGAAATCCTCAAGTGTTTCACTGGGGACGTGACATTGAGCTGTTGCAATGGTCTGAGTCATGGCTGAGCCTCACAGGACATAAATCACCGGGGCCTCTGTCCACATTCCTGCGAGGACACACTTCACCCTTTTTTGCCGTGAAAATAAAAAGCCTTGGTATCATAGCCATACCGTGCATACCATTGCTTAGATGAGCAGAAACCATTAAAAGAAAACAGCATCTGAGACATCTGGTTAAATCAATTAACTGCCATTTATTCTTTTGTGTGGGTGTGTGTGTGTGGGTGTGTGTGTGGGTGTGTGTGTGTGTGTATATATATATATATATATATATATATATATAAAATGGAAAAGTGGTGTAAAAAAGACACAAGGCCATGCTTTTGTGATTTATACTGTTGTTAAATGATCAGCCTGAACAGGATGTCTGCCAAATATTGTTGAACGCGTCGATTGGGATTTTACCAGTCGCACTGACTGCTCGTCTCCCGTCTCCCCTCAGAGCGCTGTCTAGAAGACCACGAGCTGGTGGTTCAGGTGCAGGCCTCCATGAACAGCGACAGCAGATTTCTCTTCAGGAAGAATTACGCCAAATACGAATTCTTCAGAAGCCCGCTGGTAATTGCTCTTTTTTTTTTTTTTTTTTTTTTTTTTCTCGCCCCGCTCCGAAGCGGCATCACGCGTCCTGCGGTTGTTGACGTTGCTTTTTTCGGTTCCAGTCTGACGAGCGTAAGTTACACCTGCAACGCGCTTGTGACGCGTTGGGATTGTTCTCGACGTTGTCTGTGACAAAGCGTCTCTTCGTTCCTTTAATCTGGTGAAATATTGTGACTGGCCACCGCACTAATGAGATTCGCATGACATTTCTTTATTTGTCACATTTTCCTACACTGTAATTGTTGTCACGGGGGTTGATATTTTCTGTCTGTCTGCATGCCTCCTCCTCCTCCTCCTCCTCCTCCTCCTCCTCCTCCTCCTCCTCCTCTTCTGCCGCCAGACATTTTTCCCGGAGCACATGGTTGCATGGTGCCAGGAAAGCAGTCGCACGATTCCGCCGTCTCAGCTCCTCCAGGTACGTGCTGCGGCACACGTGATCCGCCTTCCCGCATCTTGCGTCCAACTTTTCGCGCCCCCTGCGCTCCAAACCCGATCCGCCTCACCTCTGACCCCCCCCCCCGAGGCGGCGGGCCGCGTCAGAACCTTACGGCTGTAACTCCCATTAATCTCACGTTGATGCGCGATTGTCCGCAGCCTGACACCGGTGACGGATGGAAGGAGGTTTCTACTGCCGCCTTTACATCGCTGCCATAATGCTTTTTTTTTTTTTTTTTTTGGTAAAATCCAAATTCACACACAGACCAAAAAAAAAAAAAATGCCACTGGAGATTTTACAGATGAATGTGTTTGTCTGAGGAGTTGAGCACACTCTGTGGTTCTCTCCTGTATTAATATTAGGGCTGTCGGATGGCCGGCCACCCATATAACCTGTACCCCCCACCCCCCCACCCACCTCACAAAAAGCTTTTAACTCCCACGTCAATCATATCGATGATGCACTTCAAACACGCAGGCATCAGTCAGTGTAACGGGGAGTGATGGAGTCAGAGATGGTTTCTGACCTGAGCTCAACAAGGTGTTCCTGATCCTTTATGTTACCCAGGAACCATTAGAGTGCAGCGTCGCTGGGGGGGGAAGGGGGGCTGGGGGTGAAGCTCTCCGACCGAATCCTTCGTGCAAGCGTGTGTGCGCCGCAGATGTTTGGAAAAATGCTCATGCGTGAGGCCCATTGTCGAGCGTTTCCTAAACACTGGGAAACATGAGCTTTCAATATTGAGGGATCCTCTGGAACTGTTTAGCTTCCAGCAGCACGCCACGGATTCCGAATCAGCTTTAATAACTTTACCTGCCACTTTGTGATGGGATATTTTAGGAAACAAGGAAACCGCAAGCTCCAACAGTCCAGATGCCCGCAATTTATTGTTTTTTTTCCACAAGAAGAGCGCCGTGTTTTGATTCCACGTATGAGACGGATTTGTCCCAAATGACTCATTTCTGTGTTGATGCATCAAGTCTAAATAGATTAGCATTCTTTTATGCCTTCGCGTGTTCGCGTTCAACACGTCTCGGAGTCCCGTTTTTTTTTGTTTGTTTGTTTGTTTGTTTTTTTTCCTGTAATTTCGGTTCACAACTTGAAGACGTCTCAGTCCCGCGACTGTAGCAGCGTTCTGCGGTCTGCCGTTAATGCCCACGCGACGCCGCGCCGTTCGACTAAAAAGCAATACCCTCCCGTCCGCAGCCGCAGATGTGATCCACCTTTTTAAAACAAGGTATTAGCGGGTGAAGGGCAGAACTGATGTCCCCCCCCCCCCCCCATTTCCTTTCAGAACTTCCTAGCTAGCACCAGCTGCCCGGAGATCCAGGGCTATCTCTATGTGAAGGAGTTGGGAAGGAAGTCATGGAAGAAAGTTTACATGTTTCTGCGGCGCTCGGGTCTCTACTGCTCCACTAAAGGAACTTCAAAGGTAACGGCAGCCCACTCTTTTCATCTCCAAAGGGCTGAATTAATTTCATTCCCACCCTCCCCCTTTGTATTATCATCATAATTACACTCATTAGTTATCATTTTAAACCACACACTCATCCTACATCCCGTTTTATTCCAATGTGCGAGGGTAATATTCCAGATTAACCATAATTACCTGCAGAGAGTGATCCCTTCATTGGCGTGCCCTCTCTGCGTGCATCCCCGTCTGTCAGCGCCCCGCCAGGCAGCTTCTTTGTGATGTTCTGACCTATTAATTAATTCTGTCTGCAGGAGCCCAGACATCTACAGTTAATGGCAGACCTTGAAGACAGCAACATCTTCACTGTTATCACGGGAAAGAAGCAGTACGGCGCGCCCACGGACTACGGCTTCTGCATCAAGGTGAGGCTCGGACGGACGGAGGAAGAGCTGATTTCCTGCGCGGCGACGCCGATAATGAAGGAGCACTCCAGCCGCCGTCGTGAATTATCCCTCTTTTATTTTTGCATCTCAATCAGCCTAATAAAGGTCGAGGGGAGATGAAGGAGTTGCGGATGCTCTGCGCCGAGGATGAACAGGGCCGGACTTGTTGGATGACAGCCTTCCGGCTCTTTAAGGTGGTCTTTCTTCTCAAGTGCAGCGCGCTGCAGGCCTCGCGAACACACTCGCCACAGCTGTGCGCAGCGTTGTCTAACCGGTCTCCTCCCGCCTTTTGCAGTACGGGATTGTGCTGTACCAGAATTACAAGATTCCACAGCAGAGAAAAACGCTACTATCACACTTTTCAGCACCTGTGGTGAGTTTGTCACTGTCGCGGTTCAGATATTCAAGTCACCGTGAACAGCTTTATCTTTTCCTGCACCAAAAAAACAACAACAAACGATGATTTCAGCACCAAAACGTGTAAAATCCTCTACATAGACGTTTTAATTGGCAACGATGTGTCGAGGCTGCCCCCTTGTGGCGGGCTGCGGTATAGTTAGCAAATACCTCCCATGTTTTTTGACACCTCATTGGTTGTTTCTGTAGTTTTTTTTTTTGTTTTTATCGCACAGCATTTGAGTGTCATCCATCCATCTCTCTTGTCTGCGCGTTCGCAGCCTCGCCGCAGCTGTTGACAGGTGTCGGCTTTTATAACTCGCGTCTCTCTCTCCCCCCCCCCCGTAGCGGAGCGTGTCAGAGAACTCCCTCGTGGCGATGGACTTCTCGGGGAGGATAGGCAGAGTGATTGACAATCCCGTAGAAGCCCAGAGTGCCGCCATGGAGGAAGGACACGCGTGGCGGGTGAGACGCGGCCCCGGCTTGTCAGTCACTGCCGTTAACGATGCCAGCAGATAAGCTTGTCCAGAGATATCACCGTTCTATAAGAAGCACATCTGTTTATATTTTTGTGAAAAAAAAAGGGTGTTTTTCGCGACCTGTATTAATCGCTGTTTTTTTTTTCCCGTCTGGTTTGCCATCTCTCTCAGAAGAGGAGTCAACGAATGAACATTTTAGGTTCCCAAAGTCCACTCCACCACTCCTCCTTAAACTCAGGTAAATGGCAGAGCGATAGGATCAGCATGATTCGCTGGTCTTAAAGTCTGCTTTTAACCATGTTCGGTTTCTCCAGTCATCCATATAGCTCAGCTGTGGTTCCACGGCCGGATAACCAGAGAAGAGTCCCATCGCATCATCCACCAGCAGGGCCAAGTAGACGGGTATGCCACCGAACGTGAATAACAGTCAAGAAGAAGAGTTTTTTTGTTGTTGTTGTTTTTTTTTTCCCCCTACGTCACCCTGCTCTCTCTTGTTTCACAGGTTGTTCCTCGTGAGAGTCAGTCAGAGTAACCCCAAGGCATTTGTGCTAACATTGTGCCATCATCAGAAAATCAAACATTTCCAGATCCTACCGGTACGCACCCACTACTGTTTAATTATTATTAGAGTTATCACAATTAGACCCAGACAGCGGACTAAAGGTCACCTAAAATCATAAAAGGGTACTAGTCATCATTTGAACAAGCCGCACGGGTGAAATTGCTCACGTTGTCCTCTCCTCTTCCTTCCTCTGCTCGTGCGCGCTCCCGTGCGCGCTCTCTCTCTCTCTCTCTCACTCTCTCTCTCTCTCTCTCGCCTGCTCCTACCGACGCCTGCAGTGTGAAGAGGACGGCCAAGTCTTCTTCAGCCTTGACGACGGCGCCACCAAATTCACTGACCTGATTCAGCTGGTGGAGTTCTACCAGCTCAACAGAGGAGTGCTGCCTTGTAAACTCAAACACCCGTGCACCGTCGTGGCCTTATGACCCCCCTTCCCCGATCACTCAACCTGACTCTCTCCGAAACAACGAGAACCTTTGTGTCGGTCGGTTCTTTTTGTTTGTACCTTCATGAAAAGCTGGTGAATAGACTGATTGAATCCCTTGTCGTCGTTTTTATATTGTCAAGAGTCCTACGGAGACTGCTGGCTTCCTGGATTCGTTTCGGTTTCGCGCAGATGTTCGAGGAGTCCGATGCACAAGTTGCTCACGAGTTTCTGCAGTCGAGAAGCGATGAGATGGGGGAAAAAAAAAAAAAAGAAAGAAAAAAAAAATCAAACAACAAAACATAAAAAAACAGTACACTGCCGTATGAATTGATGCCGTTGCAAAATCTTCCACGACCGCGCTGCCATCAGCACGCTTGGAGTGCAGACTTTTCTCTCTTCAGCTGGACAATCATGTGGCTGCCTCTGCGCCCTGAGAACAGTCATTTCATTCAGACTTCATCACACGTACCCCAGACCGGGGGAAGTCAATTATCTCTTTAGCTTTGCACTCATCAAACTGGGAATGGCTTTCCACGGTGTGTGACTCCTCCGCCGCTCCGTCTCTTGACTGTCAGATGGCGCCGTCGCCCTCTAGCGGCAGAGGCGCGTAAGGACGCGTCGATGAGATTCTGATCGTTTTGAGTCCCTTCAAAGATGACGGATCTGCTTCACAGTTGATTGATTTTTTTTTCTTTTTTTTCAGATGTGCGTGGGGGGGGTGGTAAAGGAAAATGTGGAATTGTTTTCTGGAAGCATTGTTTTTATTTATTTTTTTTGTAACACTAGACAAAATCTGCATTGTCCACCTACACAGAAATTTATCGGTCATTTTTTGAAAACACAGGGTTACGTTCATTGCAACTGTGTATTTTGTTGTTTATATTTTCTGCTCATTATTCACATAAGCTAAAATAAGATAAGTCAGACTTCTTTTTTTTTTTTTTTTCTGTTGCACACTTTAGTTCAGGACTGGTGGTTCCCATGCAGCGTCTGCAAAACAATAGGCATGCATCCATTCATGGTGTCATTCAGGGTAAATCTTGCTTTGGTCATAGCTAAGTGGAAAATGGAGACAAGCTAAATACTCTGGGGGGGAAAGTGAAGCCATAGGCAGTAAATCACTGCAGGGAACTGGACCTGCTGCAAAAGATCCAATGGGCCAACAACAGAGCGTAGCCTTTATTTTTGTTGTGAATATTCAATCTACTTGCTACAAACAGAAAAGGATAACCACTAGCTTTTCCTACACACGCAAATCAAGAAAGCGATTTCGAAATGAACCCAGGAGTCCGGTGGGAAACCTTCCTTAAGTTCGCGTCATCTTGTCAACCTCCCTGTTCACAAAATGCCTCATACAGTATTTGTTGGATCAGGAAATGTGGTTTAGCACTGTGCTCTGGCTCCACTCCGACGTTAGACTCAGTATTACATTCCATATATTGTGGCCTTTAACTATCTGGGAATGCTTGTGAACCGTTAGAATTGCGTATACAGCACACCCGACAGGACAGATTAGCCTTCGCTTCCACTTCTCGACACGCTTCCCCTCATCTCGCCGCACTTTCTTTTGCCTGCAGTTGTCGAAAAGAACCATGTTAAACCGGAGCTCCAGAGAGTCCCGACTTCAACAGTACCCACTTTTTTTTATGACTTTAGTCCTCCTCTTTCTGGCTGACCATAACCAGAGTGTTGAACGGAAACCTGAATCTGGTCTGGGGTGCACTGAACACACCTAACCTTTGCCTCCAAACGTGCACTTTCAGCAGAAACCAGCTGTCTGCCCGTCTAAAGCAGTGAAAGAGAATCATGGGAGAGCTAGTAAATGAGATCCACGGCCTTGTGGCAAGCGTTTCCAATGATGATAACCAACTCCCCTCCGATCATTTGCCGTTCATCCATTTCTGAAGTGATAGTTTTGCCCAGTCCAGTCTCTGATGACGGCTCTGGCACCGTCAGCTCCCGGCTGGAACTTTGAATTCCAGCGGTCCTAACCTTTTAACAGCCGTGACTACTTTACATGCAGGTTGTCTTAAAGTACCTTGACCATCCGCGCTGCAGAAAAGCTGCACCGTTTTGACTCTCCGTGCACGGTCCTCCATTATTTATCTACGATGCAATGACTCAATCATTTTATTTTTTTTTTTAAGTATTGTTGCATCAAAATGTATTTATTTATCTGGAAACTGATTACTTGAAAGTGTTAGGTTTTATTTCTCTGCGCTGTTCTGTACTGTTTTCTTTTGTCATGACCATGAAATGATTGACCAGTTGAATTATTATTGCTGTAATGACTTAATAACAACCGAATGGTGTATTTTGTGATTTTTAATTTTTTAATTTTTTTTTTTTCCCCCCCGACTTCAACAACAATTTTGCCATTACCAACATTTGTTATGAAGTGATGTTTCGAACCGCAGTGGCTCCCGCGGTGGTGGCGGCGTTGGCGTTAGAGGGGTGACATGCGGAATGTTGTGGAATTGCAGTGGCAGAAAAATGACCCAGGGTTCCCGAAAAAGCGTTTATTTAAAAATGACTCACTTCTCTAGATCTGCTTTTTTAAAAAAAGTGTCATATTTCAAAGCGAAAACCACAGATGTTTTGGAGAAAGGTGCTTAAGACAGTCTAGATGTTCAAATTATCCCTTTTTTTTTTTCAAAGGATTCCATACATTAAATTGAATCGAATTTAAATCAATTGTAATTAAATCTTAAATCTTAACAGTGAAGAGAAATAGGTAGGTAGATCTTATCTTACAATTTTTTTTTTTTTTCAGGTTTGGGATTTCTGTCACTGATGAACCGGGTGGATTTTTGGTGAACATTAGCTTTTCCTTCTCGTGATCTGAGATTCAGTCTATTCCTTCTGCAGTCCCAACAGGGCATCAGTCTCAGTGCAAAAGGCAGGAAAGTAAAATCAGGAAGTGGAAGACGTCAGGGGAGCTCTTTGGTTTAGCCACGTGTTTGCTCTTAATAGAAATGAATGTAACTGGGTTGCTCAGGGTTGACTTGGCGTGTTTAAAAAAAAAAAAAAAAACTACTGCTCCATCGGTCCTTTTAGGAATTTTATGTACAAAATGACAATTCGACTCTAGCGTCGTAACAACAGACATTTTTTCCGTGATGTGCACCATCAGTCTGCTCATTGTGATTACTTGAAGCAAAATTAAGTAGATCCAGTATAGTTATCAGTGCTATTAAGAATATTGTTTACACTGTTTGTTCATTTAAAAAAAAGTAGTCAACAACAGTTAATTCATGAAAGCGATCTCAAAGTTCATATGTAGTGTTATTTATTTTTTCACAAATTAAGCATCAATTATTGATGAAGATGAAATCAAACATCTATCAGGCATTTTATTGAAGTAAAGTGCAGTGTCAGATGTTTCCTGTATTGATGAAACAGAAAAAAGAAGGTCTTTTGCTGGGACCACTGACCTGACAGCTATCATTCTCACTAAACTTGGATCCAAACCTTTCATTAATGACTGCACTTCGAGTGATCCTGACTAAAGGTGACCGAGACCGAAGGCTCAGGTTCACAATTCAAGTTTACCTTTGGAGATGAAAGAGGCCCCGATCCTGCAGTGATTATCAATGAATTGATTATGATCTTGATTGTAGTTTTTTCATATCACTGTCATTCTGCAAAATACCATGGCTGTAGAAATGAGTAAAGTTATAAAGTATATGTATGTATATGCATACATATATATATATAACTACATACACATATATGTGTGTATGCATACACACACACACACACACACACTTATGTGTGTGTATACACATATGTATAGACTATATGAGATGAGATGTATTTCAGGGAATGCAACAAAGAAAACAGTAACTTATCTCTTTGTAGTAAGAGAGAGCTCCTGTATTCAAAATGTGCTTTGCTTCAATCTGTAAATAGTTGAATGGCTTATAAATCTTAATTGTAACCTTTTCAGGTATTTTTGTACAACTAAGGGACTGATATATTCTGTTTATTGTAATTAGAATAAAACATTAATTCATTGATATAAAAAGGTGTCTTCATTGAAGTAAATATTGCCGTTTATCCAAGTGCATTCTCTTGGTTATCCACTAGGTAGCGCAATACTACAAGAAGGTCAAGTTGTTCCTCGATATTTAAATATTGATGGAAATTATTATTTTTCCATCTGTGGATGGTTTGTTGCATGGATTTGAATTGCTGGGGTATTTTCACTGTATCCTTCACTTGAATAGGGTATAATGCAGTCCATTTAGAAAAAAAAACATAAAATGAATTAAACTGATATCTATCTATCTATCTATCCATCTATCTATCTATCTATCTATCTATCTATCTATCTATCTATCTATCTATACACACATATGTATATATACATATGTGTGTGTATATACACACATATATACATATACATATATCGTATATATGTGTGTGTGTGTATGTATATATATATATATATATATAATTACTCACAGCAATGTTTGACTTAAATTGTTATATTCCATAGAATTTTTATTCATCATTACTTTAGAGTGTATGTAGAGACGACCACACTGTTTGACAAGGTATGTGTTTACCTGACAACACAACCATGTTAAACCGATGCACAAATACACTCATTAAAAAGTAAAACAAGCCACTTGAAGTGGAAACAAACAAGTGAACAAATAGCCTGAGATGTGGAGATGGTCAACAATACCCCTAAACAGGAAGTTCATCTTCAAGGATGCTGTAAATGATGCTCTTGATGATGACGATGTGTTGATTCTAAGGGTGCTTTTCTTTGTCAAATAAACAGTTATTTAAAAGAGTATGCCTTAAATAACCATTTGCTTTTCTTTGTTGAATCAACAGTTATTTAAAAGAGCATGCTTTAAAGCATACATCTTGATTTTGACAGTTTACAACCCAACCCAAGTCCCCTTGTTCATCAAGATCAAGTTTGTCCATAGATCTAGTCTTTGCCATAAGAAACTATTTCAATCATTGCTGATCATTTTGATTGATAATTTGTGACACACGAGTAAAAGTCAAAGCTACATTTAAGTGTGAAATGACAAACATGCTGTACCCATTAAAACCAGTAGAGGGCGCGTTTGAAGGACAATGGTCACTACTCTAGACTGGTTATGTGGTGGGGAATCAGTGTGTGTCTTGTATTTGCCCAAGCCCTGCTCCCATTGGCTGTCTCCAATGGGAGGTTGGTGGGGTGGGGGGCGGCTATGGGAAGATAAAAGGAGCAAATGTCGCTCTTCCTCCTCACACATAAACGCACTCAAACACAACACGTGCCATTTGTGTGTGTGGACACCAAAGGAGAGCATCCACCATCCAAACGCTTCCACTAGAGCTGTCCCCCTGAAATGTGAGTATCACACACAGACACACACACACACACACGCACGCATACGCATGCATGCAAACACGCGTGTGCTTAATCCTGTTTGAGATGAGGATAAGGGGAGGAGATTTTTTTAAAACCTCTGTGTTGCTTTTGCGCAATTTGCGTTGGAGTGCAACAGGTTCACCCTTGAGCAGAACTTCCCTCGTCAATAAAACTGGATCGACGGCTGGATTTGACATGACTTTGAGACCACTCATTTGTTAATAAAAAGGTGAGAGGGGATCATACTTTCCAGCTCAGGCGACAGAGGAGTGAAAGTAAAGCAGGCTGTGATCAGCTTAATTTTGTTTGTGAACAAGGTCAGAGGTTCACGAATACATACGGATTGTACAAACTGTGTCAAGGAGTGCGGCTTACATTGCACGTGTGCGAACGCGGTCATGCATTAAATCTGTTTACTGCCACTGGTGACTCATCTTTCTGTCAAACATCTAAAAAAAAAAAAAAAAATCAACTGGTCCCTTTTTTCCAGACTGAAAAACTGGCTGAGAACTCTATGACTATGTCAAATATTTATGTTAAGTCAATATTTAAAGTGTTAACAAATAACCCACAAGGCTCTTAACATTGGGGATGAGGTAGATGAGGATGTGTATGGTCTGGTGACCTGTACTTACATCAGAACTATCAGCTGAAAAAGGCCCAGCAGTCACTGAGTGTGAAATCATTCCCTGCTTTCACTGATTTTGCCACATGCTTCTTCACTTTATTGATGTAATAAACACATTCTGTTCACCATTAACTCGCTGCGAGGTCAAAGGTGGGACTTCTCCTTTATTTTGCCCGTGGTGGTTCTACGATTCCGCATTAGCTGACGTGGAGCCTCTTCTTTTTTTTTCCAGCTGCAGGATGGACACGGGAGAGTTCCGGCGCAGAGGGAAGGAGATGGTGGACTACATCGCCGACTACCTGGAGACCATAGAGCAGCGCCCGGTCTACCCGGACGTGGAACCGGGCTATCTGCGCGGTCTGATTCCTGCCGAGGCCCCCGTGGAGCCCGACGATTACGACGACATCATTAAAGACGTGGAAAGGGTCATCATGCCCGGGGTGAGCGCCTACCCCTCGCCGCTGTTGCCCACCTGGGCTTTGCGGGTTAAATAAATAAATAATGGGGAAAAAAAAAAAAAAAAAAAAAGGTATAAAGCTTTGTTTTGATGTGAGTCACCTGGTTCCAGGTCACCCACTGGCACAGCCCGCACTTCAACGCCTACTTTGCGGCCGCCTCGTCGTACCCTGCCATGCTGGCCGACATGCTGTGCGGGGCCATTGGCTGTATCGGCTTCTCTTGGGTAACGCAGGCTGGGTTTTTTTGTTTGTTTGTTTGTTTGTCTTTTTTCTTAACGTCATTTATTTGTTCCACCGCGAATATCTCCTCCCCTTTGTTTGTTTTTGTGTCCCCAGGCCGCCAGCCCGGCCTGCACGGAGCTGGAGACGGTGATGCTGGATTGGCTCGGGAAGATGCTGAAGCTGCCCGAATGCTTCATAGCCGGTACCAGCGGCCACGGCGGAGGTGTCATTCAGGTAATCTCATTCGCGGGCCTGGTAATCTCGTTGGGCCGCTTGCGCTCTCGCCACCTTTCCTCCTGCAGCGCGGCAGCAAAGCTCTGGCAGCTCGACAAAAACAGAAACAACTCACGCCGACCTGTTGCGTCTGACTGCGTCACATAAAACATTTTAGCCGAGGACGTGATTCCAGGCTGCAGATGGGCTCAGATCAGCACTGTGTGTGTGTGTGTGTGTGTGTGTGTGTGTGTGTGTGTGGGGGGGGGGGTGTCTAACTCGACTACAACTAAGATTAACACAAGTGTGCATTAAGTCGCACCTCCGTTCATTTCTGAGGTTTTATTCCGGTCCCTGCTCCCCTTAACGATCGCTCACCTGTCTCCCCCTGGCACGCGGCACCAGAAGATTGCTGGGGAAATTGCCTTTTAACGTGTCATCGACGGGCAAAAGCGGCAACGGTGGTGTTGGGGATTGTTCCGTGCCTGAAGAGGCTTGCCGTCGGTTTAGCGAGCTCTCTGACGGACGCTCGGCGGCAGAAGACGCTGCTTACCGGAGCATGAGAGCGCACCCCGATGACAGATCATTTCATACCTCCTCTATTGTGTCCACCTGAGCACGAGGACGTGGGTTTTTGTTTTTTTTTAGAAACGCAGCTTACCAGCTCACTATGGCAACGGGTAGGGGGTCTTCTCGTTGTAGCGGGGCTAATAAGTGGTGCGACGGCAGATTGTCAGTATATTATTAGACCTGAAAACAACATAAAAGGCCAGTTGCCATGGCCTCAAAAGGAAATGGATTGCTTAATATGTTGACATTGATTGAGTGTGAGAGACCGTGTGAGTCACCGTCACGTGGATCAAGGTTTTTATTTTACTTTCCATGTATCAGCTCCTTGTGACAAAGTGTGGATTCTCTTCTAAAGGAATATCGCAGACCGGCTTTGCAACAATTCTAGTGTTTACACACACTTGGTTTTGTTTTGTAAAATATTTAAATACTTAGCAAGTAGTTGCACCAGGGTTTTCTCAGCTGCCACAAAGATGCCAGGCCCAGCCCAGTGGCATCTTTTATTTCAATACTGTTCTACTTTTTTAATCACGAAGTGTCGTGTTTTTTGTTTTTTTTGTTTTTTTTGTGTGTTTCTTGTTTCTGGAGTTGGTTTCAAGTGTTGAGGGGTCAAGTAGTCAGTCTGTGTTCATTTGTCCAATTACAGCATCGCAAAATGCAGCTAATGCTCATCTACTGTAACATGTTCATTATAGTTTTAAATGGAATTAGAGCATAGGTGTACCTGCAGCAGTACTACTTTTGGTTGTGGTTCGCAGCTTGTCATTAACGCCTTTGCATCGGACCTGTTCTGGGTCTGCAAGAGGGATTTCCGTGTATTGATTGAACATTTAGAACCTTTCATTGATTTGCTTGCAATTGTGCCACTCGACTCCCCCAGACCTCATCATGGATTGTTCTCTCACCGTGTCATGACCCACAAAACCTTTTCAAAATACGAGGATTCACACCCTTCTACAAGGTTCTGTGATTAAAAAAAAAAAAAACTTTTTTTTTTTTTTTTGGACGTTGCACATAAGTTAGAAACCAGCATAACGCAAACAACACAAGAACAACAATGAGGTTCTGGGTGGTTGCACAAGTCTCGTAAAAAATGGCAACGATTTACTTTTCCGTCCCTCCTTGTCCTGTTTACCACGGCTTTCCCTTTAGTCTTTGCAGTTACCATCCACGTGCTGACGTGATTTCACCGCTGCGCTACTTGACATGTTGCCATCTTTCTCTGCATCAGGGCACAGCCAGCGAGGCCACCCTCATCGCCCTGCTCGCCGCCCGCTGCAAAATGATCAAGCGGGTGCAGGCCTCCAACCCTCAGCTGTCAGAGGGCGAAATCTTCTCCAAGCTGGTGTCTTACACTTCCACATACGTAAGCACTCGACCTTTTTGGTACCGTATTGGAGGGTCAAACTTGATTTTATTTGGCTTAGCTGTCAACTCTGAACTGTGAACTCAGTGAATCATTGAAGAGAAGCTAGTAAAGGTTTTGGGACTGAGGGTTCAGTGAGGCCGCAGCATCCTGCAATCAGGTTTAATACCAGACCGGCTATGTGATCGGGTTAGGGATGGGCCCGAGGGCTACGCGGACCTTTACAGCGTTCACATGACCTGCTGATCGTGTCTGACGTATGTGAGGATCGCTGTCTGCTTAGCAGGAATACGCGGCGGCTCAGCAACCCGCCGTTTCCTCCGCGATGAATATTCAGCGACCATTGACGTGTCCTGTTTTTGGTTTTGGCCTTGTAGTCTCACTCCTCTGTGGAACGTGCCGCTCTGATTGGAGGAGTGATGATGAAGAAGGTTCCCACGGACAAGACTTTGGCTCTGAGGGGAGAGAGCCTGAAAAGGATGATAGAGGAGGACAAAGCGGCCGGACTCATCCCTTTCTTTGTAAGATGAAAACCTGTCTGCGGTGGCCGCAGATCAATGGCCAGCGTATTCTATGTGTAATGTCGCGTCAGTGAGCTCTGAGTCACCCGGGCCCGCGACAGCGGCAGTGACCTGCGGGCTTGTGTCTTGCAGGTCTGCGCCACCCTGGGCACCACGCCATCGTGCGCTTTTGATTGCATCACCGAGATAGGGCCAATATGTGAGTCAGCATTAGAGCAAATGTAACCTTTTAGCCTCATTGTGGAGGGGGGAGGTTATTGCCTGTAGTTCATCCCTGTGTACGTAAACACACGCAAAGACGCTCCTCCCACACCAGACACACACACACACACACACACACACACGCACATACGCACACACACAAATTGCCCACTTCAGTCCAATGATGTCAAATGTGATGCTTTGCCAGCCGTCCGTGTCTGATTCTTGTCTTTTCCAGGCAATGAGGAAAACATTTGGATGCACATCGATGCAGCGTACGCGGGGAGCGCGTTCATCTGCCCCGAGTTCAGGCCCCTGTTGAACGGCGTGGAGGTGGGCGCTCAATCATTTACAGCGAAGCGGCATTGTGCTCTGTCCACCTCGGTGCGCGTCAAGCGTTTGTCCGAAAGTGAAAACGCACACTCGGGCGACACATCGGTTCGGCATTGCTTAAGGGCGCGACAGTCCGTTTCCGTTAAATTGGTGGTAAAATATCTCCCATAACATCTATGACGGGAACACTAGACGCGCGGTGATTATATCCAGCTGCTTTATTTCTCACCGAAAATGGCATAACGTGAATGTCAAGGAGGAAGCATGCAAGAGTGAGTAATAGGCCAAACAATCGGTTTTAGTGCAGGAGCATCAATCTGGCGTTTGAAGCTGCCCAGGCAGCTGTGCAGAGACGCAGAGATAAGGACAGAGTAATTTCCTGAGGCAGCGTTAGACCTTTATATATCAGTGTTTATTAGACACACAAGTTCAAACAATGTTGGTGGGGCGATGGGGGAGCAGAGCTCACTGTAGAGGTAGCTGTGGCTTCATCCGTGTCCTCCCTGTATGCTTTTAAATCCAAAATACTCAATTTTCCTTTTTTTTTTTTTTTTTGGTAGCATTTTGTTGATGGCGGTCATTTCTGTTGCAGCTGAAGTCAGTTGTAGGGTGCTGCAACGATAAGTAAGTTTAGCGAAATGAATAAAACGGATGAAAAGGATGCCTGACGGATGCCAGGCTTTTAGGTTGAGAGTGCAACCCCTTGGTTGCTAGGATATGAGTGACTGTGAAGCAGACAACCAGTCCCCTTTAAATCGGTCAGCATGGCAACTGTCAACCTCTCTCTCTCTCTCTCCTCTCTCTCTCTCTCTCTCTCTCTCTCTCTCTCTCTCTCACTCTCCCTCTCTCTCTCTCCCTCTCTCCTCATGCTTGGTGTTATTGCATTTGTGGATGCAGAGAAAAGGATATTACAAAAGATAGAAAACAAAAAGATGAGGACAGATTAGGAGAGGTTTGCCTCCCTCTAAATGATCCCTGGTAGGAAAGGGTTATTCTCCTTCTCCTCCTTCAAACTCTTTTGCATTTCAAATAAGTACTGCTTGCTTTATGCCTCTGGCTCTGTATGAGACTCTGATAAATAGTAATTTATGATTGAGCTCTGATATTAGATATTATCTAAATATAATTTAATATATTTTAATTTTAAAAATATTTTTTGATGGTATTTTTAATTGTTAATTATTGTATTTGCTCATATTTAATTGTTTGATATGCAGTTTGCAGACTCCTTTAACTTCAACCCTCACAAATGGCTTTTGGTCAACTTTGACTGCTCTGCGATGTGGTGAGTAGCCGTGCTCCCCTGCACCATGATTGGTGGGTTAGGGTGGATTATACTGGGTTACGGTACCCCTCCAGGGCCAAATTCAAATTTATTCATTTTATGGCACCACCTGCATTTTGTGTTTGCTAAATTTGCCATCGTCCCATCTCACTGAGGGACATCTGTCCACGCCACAATCATGTCCACAGCAAAAATAGAGTCGTTCCTCACACCTGGCCGTCCTGTCAGCGCTAGATGGAAACAGAAATGTCTGGAACGTTGGCGTGGACTGAAAGGAAGAGCTCATAAAGCGTTTTCCACCACGTTTGGCTTCATGGAAACACAATGTTTACGGTGTTTACAGTAATGTGGGCTGCAAGATCTACAGTTTGATTATTAATTTATGTGTGTGTGTGGGTGTGTGTGTGTGTTTAGGTGTGTCTGTTCTCACCCTCTGTAGCATTCATGTTTGTTATTTAAAGTCTTGGATCTGATTCATCAGGGTGAAGAACAGAGCGGACCTCATTGGAGCCTTTAAAGTAGATCCCCTGTATCTGAAGCACGAGAACCAGGAGTCAGGTAAAAAAAAAGTTCACTTCAAAATATCACACCACCTGAGGCAACAGCCCTGGTGCCTGCAGCCTGTTATTCCATTTCCTTCAACTTGGAGGAACCCACATAACCCTGGTGTTACGCGCATAATTGTAGATCTTTGATAAAGATACAGACGAGCAGTCAGGGCTTGAACTTGAAAAATTGAATCTTTAATAAAAAAGTATTTCTCAGACATCCAATAACAGACCCCAATGGGGACAAATCTGTCTGCAGCTGCATCGATCTTACAGTCAAACCACCCTGAGAAGGTGACAGCTCACAGTGGAGGTCTCCCTTTTCCATTTGATAGACACCACCCATCAGAGCCTGCACCCTGTTGCAGGCCGAATTCACCTTTGCTTCAGGTGGTTGTGAGCAGTTCAAGGACGGCTGGGAAAATGCAGAAGTCCAGAAAGAGCACGAACTGATTTATGATACAATGTCATACATAGGAGCACATAAAACCTTTTTAGCCGAGGACGTGATTCCAGGCTGCAGATGGGCTCAGATCAGCATTATAATTTATCAGCGGGACAAACAGAAAGACAGGCAGCCTCCTCCCACCACAGGAGACACCTTACAGAGGCTTTCACTCATGCAATCCGGGCTCTTCAATCTAATTAGTGGTTATCGGCACTAGCTAACAACATGGGTGTGCATTCAACAGGGATGAGCTGTCTGGAGCCAGTGGGCTGTTTGGACTGAGGGTGCATGACGGCAGCACCTGGGCAACAGAACACAATAGATTTTCCAGCTGGTGTGTTGTTCCTAAAGCTAATGTGTTTGATCGCTTTTAATGCTGAAAGTCCAAATATCTTTTAGACAGCTGGGTAAAAATAAAATGTATTACATTGCCTTTCTTAAATTTAAAAGCACGAAAGACATTTAAAAATATTGAATATTAATGTTGTAAAATAGTTTTCAGCAGTATATAACAGCATATAATGTGGGTTTCCTTCTTTTTTTTTTATCAATCTAACTGAATTCTGACTGCTGATAATGAATGTTTTCTTTCCCAGGTCTTGTCACTGATTATCGGGTAAGTAATGTGATTCATCATCATATATGCTTCCTTTGTTCTTAAATAAAACACCCAACCTGCACAGAGCTGTGGTGAGTCACTCTCCTTCTCTTTTCCTGCTCTTTTCCTCCTTTTTCCTCCTGCAGCATTGGCAGATTCCGCTGGGAAGACGGTTCCGTTCCTTAAAAATGTGGTTTGTCTTCCGGGCGTACGGGCTCCAAGGTCTGCAGGCTTACATACGCAAGGTAGGAGACCGATCATTTCTCAGACTGCATAGTACACTTGTGCTTTCTAAGTGGTTTGTTTGTTTGTTTGTTTGCTTCTTTCAAACCCGGCAATTTCCTTTTACTCAGTTTATTTTCTACTGCATTGTCTTTATGATTGGATATAACAGACCTGTCTCTGTTTCAGTTTCATTCAATAAGACCCAAGGAAAAAAAAAATAGAAATAATAACAATGAAATCGAAATCTCCTTCTGACAGTCGCATATTGATCTTTATATTAAGTGCCACCCATCCTTCCTTTGCTCCTCCTTATGATGTATCAGAACAGCTAATCTGTCTTACCACATAAGTCCCTCATAAGTCCCTCATCAGCACATCCTGTCACTCATGCATGGCTTGTGTGTTGTCTCCCTTACTAACCCATACACATCTTTTTTTTTTATTTTCCCCTTAATCCATCGCCTGTCTCCTCTCCTCCCCCCTGTTTGCCGTCAACCAGACGAGTCTGTTTTATGTTTATTTTCCACATTAAATGAAGCAGAAGCACTGCAGATCCTGCAGCCTTAGCCCCTGACAGACCACTGGAGAAAGGAGGAGAGGTCATTTGTTGTCACAAAATAACATGGGCATTGGCTGGAATAACATTAACCCAATATTTATTATCGTTGTGTATATTTTGTGAAATTATTTGAATTATTGTTTGCATTGATCTTAACATTAAAGTGCAGTTTGCAGAGACGATGCGCACGGTGCGAAGAGAGCACTGACGCATATAACCGTCGTACCCTATTAGTGTAATACCGCCATCTACCGGCCACGTTAGCAATCACAACTGATGGTCTTTACTGATGGGTGTCGGTCTATTGCTTTTTTTTCCCCTCTAAAACTTACTTACTTAATACTTAGTTATTTAATGTCCTCTCTGACAAATACGCACAAGGAACATGGGACTGATTCAACATGTTGAAGCGCACAAGTTCATGCATCTCTCTCTGCATAGCATTATATTGTTTTTTTTTTAGATGCAATTAACACAATCATTTGTCTTCCAGCATGTAAGCCTGGCCAAGGAGTTTGAGAAAATGGTGCGGGCGGATGAGAACTTTGAGATCTGTGCCGAAGTCATCTTGGGATTGGTCTGTTTCAGACTCAAGGTAACAGAATCCACTGCAATTATATATATATATATATTATGGATATGAACCTACCAGAGTAGAAGAATCCTAAATATACATACTTGATCCAAGCATTAAACACATACCATACATTTAAAAGCTTCACCCCCACCCCCCTAAATTCCAAAGTTTTCCAAAGCAGAACAACTACACACAAACATATGCATCACCTACTTTGCTGAAGTCAGAACTAAGCTGAAATTCCTCCAAAAAGGGCTCCAACGAGATGAACCAAAAACTTCTGGACAAGATCACCAAGCGAAGGGAGATCCACCTGGTGCCATGCCAGCTCGAGGACCGCTTCACCCTGCGCTTTGCCATCTGTGCACGCACCACCGAGTTGCACCACATTCAGAGAGCATGGAGCCACATCCAGAAACTGGCCTGCGAGGTCCTGCAGGAATCCAATCACTGCCTGAAAGGCTGAGAAGTACATGAGTGTTGGCTCTCCTACAGCAACAAAACAAACCAGAGTTTTATTTTGCAGCTGTGAAATGTTAAAGGGAATGAAAATCTGCATCTTGTCCACTGACCCTCGTCTCTTAGTGATAAATCAGTGTGTCGCTGTCATGCTGGTGTGTCTCGTCTCTTCTACTTCATTTCTGTGCACAAAAACGCTCCGTTGTCTGAGCTGCAGGTGGAATCTATTTACTTGGGGTAAACTGTAGTATTATACAATATTTCTTTGGTTTCTGCGATGAATGTATCGGACATCTTGTATTTGTGAGTCGATGTCGATGAGTCCAAATGTGGGTATTAATGTGGA
This sequence comes from Lagocephalus sceleratus, assembly GCA_911728415.1. NCBI lineage: Eukaryota > Metazoa > Chordata > Actinopteri > Tetraodontiformes > Tetraodontidae > Lagocephalus > Lagocephalus sceleratus. The sequence continues at coordinate 7,156,483 of CAJVRN010000126.1, forward strand.
TGTGCGTATGGAGACATCCATTGGCTGGTTTCCAGGAAACGCTGCGTGGTGTTTGGGGTCTGTTGCAGTTAGCTTTCAATGTGTCCTGAGCTCTTATTGATGTAAAACACAAATGGCCTGTCTTAGAGTGTGGCACAAGACAATCACCATAGTAACACCTTAACTGATCAATTCATTAGAGCGAAATTAAAAAAGCTTTCGCTTGTGTGGACAGTAGCATGAATATTGCCAATATAAATGGTTATTTGGTGCCTAAAGCTTCCGTCCAGGTCAGCACTGTCATCTGAATCTGGAATCCTTAAACAACCTAAGTCTGTTATTATTATTATTATTATTATTATTATTATTATTATTATTATTATTATTATTATTATTATTATTATCATTATTATTATTATTATCATCAATATTATTATTGTTGTTGTTGTTATTGTTATTGTTATTATTTAACCTTGTTTTTCAAATCGATTCACTGCTTTTTCAAGTGTTTTTTTTCTCTTTATACCACTCCCACAAATGCAATCTTTGATTGTGTCTATCATTGCCATTCATCCTGTGTTAAATGTTTCTGCACATTAAAAACTAATGCCATCAACTTTTTTGCCTGTATATTCCTGTGTAGTGCATGGACAGATGCTGTGAGCTACAGGAAGGACTGAAAACGGAGATTGATATGAACGGAAATGATAATAAAAACGGTTTAATTCTTCATAACCATCCATCAAAAAACAATATAATATGAAATATATGTATGTATGTATGTATGTATAGGCTTTATTTACCCTTAACATGCAGAAAAAAAACAACTCAAAAGGCCGTTGGGAGGTGCAAAGTGTGCAGAGACAAAATTATACATTTCGGTATTGACTTGTGCATTTGTATGTATTGCGCAATGCGCCAGCTTTCATGTGCGCTTTTACTTTTAAGTTATTTACTTTTGACACCGTTGTTGTTCCATTTCAAATACTGAATGAGCAGGGAGAATATTTTCACTGCTCCATGAGAAAGGTCTGAGGTTCTCCTTCACTCAAGGTCTCCAAAAGAGGAGACATGTCCAGGGAAAAGACCCCGTCTGCTCAACTGGACAGTAGATTAGACAGAAGAAAGAAAAAAAAAAACTCTCTGATTTGAAGCATCTCAGCCTGAACCACACTCGGGTTGGCTGAAATCTGTGCAGACATAGTTTTTATCTTGCGCCTTTTTGTAGCGAAGGAGGCGTTCCGTGAACTGAGATATACAAACGTTGCCTCGTCGTATAATACTGCGCAACTACATACTAGTACAAGCATGCAATTTGAGGGCAGCCGTGCTCTTCTGTCATACTCCATGCATCCTCCTAAATCATCAGGTCCCTTTAAGGAAGAAGAGGAGACATTTCAAAAATGTAACTGTGCGCATTTGCGCTCATTTGGATAGGACATAATACGTATCATAATAATAACATAACGAGCTGACGTGTACAGTGTGCATTGTCTAACTTTGAAGATCAAATTTGAGAGCTTCTTCAAAGGCGCTTGTTCAAGTCCTGGAGGCTGAATTCTGCTGATCGGCCGCTAGATGAAGCCACCAGTGTTGTGGAGAAGCGCTTCCCCTCAGCCTTCCTGCAGGCTCCCCGTGAGATCCTGGAAATAGATGCCTTTGTCGAAGCCAGCTGGGCGATGTCTTTTTAAAACTTCGTCTCCACGTTTATATTTGTGTTTAGCGAGACTGTTACTTAAAACTGAAATTAAAACCATACGTTTCTCTCTCCTCCACCCAAAGACACCTGGTGCCTCTTGAGATTGTTGGGAGATTGATTGATAAAGGAAATCCTTTTTTCGTCCCAGCATGGGGAAATTTATAAAATGCAATATTTTGTCACGGACGGACAACGGAAGAGATTTGATGATTTACGTGAGGAATGTGGCTTGGCAGAGATTTTGAGACCAGATGTCCGTGCTGATGCAACTCTGCCCATTCATGCTGTCCCTGATAAAATCAAATTAAATTGAATAAAAAAATAAATCAACAACAACAGCATCAATAAGAATAAGAATGATAAGAATAAGAATACAATACAAACAGCCGCATTCTCAGGATGGTGAGCAGAACAAAGATGAAGATTACTGCCTGGACCTCATCCATTACCTCACGTCACGTACTGCTGTTAAATGAGACGTCTTTCGCGTTTGTCTGGTTAAATGAGCCGCGCTTCATTTTGCATTGCGCGAGTAATTCCGTCATTACGGTAACAGCGCCGGCCGGCCAACAGCGCTGGTTGACTTCGAAAGAGCGGACAACGCTCTGATTACCTGCGGTCTATGTTTTGATTTCATCCAATATCGTTTGACATTTTGATCTTTAAATGATGTATCCCATTATAAAAAAAAATGGAAAAATTGAAATAATTTTTTTTTAAAAAGAACAAAAACAGAAATTCCGCCAACATTGATGAAAAAAATCTGACTCCAGAATCAAACCTGTATTGTTGAAATCACTACATGGCCTACTACGACCACCAACAATGTGAAGTACTTTTACTGTGTACCTTCCGAGAAATAAACTCTTAAACTACCACTCATGTTGAAAATGGAACTTTTCTGCTATATTTGATATTAAATTAAAAACAATTCTCCCATAATTCCAAATATAAATCTATATTGCTGTAATCACTACACGGTCAATACCTTTATTGTGTACTTTTGGAAAAATACACACTCATAAATTACCCATCTTACTTTGAAAAGGTGACTGTTTTGCCATATTTGATCCTAACTTTAACCCTAAACCCCCAACCCTAAATACATAATAGAAAAGTGGACTTAAAAAGATAGACAATTCCCACAGGCCTGGCTTTTTGCGAATTTTTAAAAAATGAAAACCCTTTCCACAGTGGCTGATGGTCAGCGTACTTTTGTGCAAGCCTTCTCCTCCGTGCAGGGCAGCCTCCACATGCAGGCCGCCCACATGGGAGACATCAGATGAGGAAACATGACAGTCTGGCAGCTATTAAGTCATAAGTGAATCTGTAATTACAACTACACTTTAGAACTCGGCGATCGTGTTACAGCGCCTCGTGCTGCTCACATGCATGGTTATTAGGGTAAGTGTTTCCTTTGTCAGAATTCAATAGATGCATGTTGTTGTTCTCTGCCTTATTATCAGAGGAATACATTTGAGTGCCTTACATACTTCAAGGGGCGTGGTCTCAGTTTTAGCTGCAGAAGAGTTTTTTTTTTGTTATTTTTTTTGTTGAATTTTAGTAATGTGTTTTCCACAACAGCTAATACAGTGACTCATTTCAGCCAGAAAAACAGATAAAAAAAACCCAAAACAACAGTCCATCCATCTATCTTTCACTTGGAAACATGTTTCCATGAGTATTGCCGTATTTATATTCTTACACTGAACTTCACAAAGTTCTCCATATGATAGCAGTGGACTGCACTTCTGATAAATCAATAATTATATTTCAAATTTATTCTCTTAAGTTTATGACTTACTGGCCTCTATGAACGTTCGAAGGGGTTGCAATTAATTGTTTTGGAAGACTGACTGAGGGATCGATTGTTCATGTCTTTGTTTTTTTAATCAAAAAGTAAGACAAATACTTCCATAAAAAAGAGCTGTTTATGGAGAGCATGAAGTGAGGTTAAATTGGATCATGTGGTGTGTGTGCATAGCGTTTTAGTTTTTGCACCATGTGCACGGCTCCACGTGGTGTTTAGTGTTGAATCTGTCATCAGCCAGAACAAACTTGAGGGCCTAAACTTTGAACACATTAGTGCACTGGGACTCTAACAATTGTGTCTGATATCTGATAGTAAAAGGATTCAAATGGATTCTGCAGAATGGAATTGATTTTCATCATAAAATTACACAATGCATCAAATTACTCACACCTCATTCAGATTGCAGCCTGCAAGTTGGTTTGTGTAAGTATGGTAGGGGGGGGACTAAACAGTAGTTAGCATTAAGAAAGCAATGAAAAAAATGAGCAAATAATTGATCAAGGGACTATTTTCATTATCATTACTTGAGACTTGCTGGGTAACTATTAGACTTGTTGACCCATGAATGCTGGGTCTTTCTGTGGTCCTCTTATCTAATTTTCAGAGATCTGCCTTTTCCATTCATTTGAACCATGCGAGACTTCAGGTCTCATTTTACGCAGCTAAAAATCATTCATTTGATGACCTCCCAGTCGGATGTTTAACTCACTTGGCTGAGCTGCTTCATCCCTTTCAGGTGTAGGATGTGCTGAAATGTTAAAAAACCGAAGAGATTTATGAGCCTTTATTCACAAACTTGAGTCCACTGAAGTGGAGGATCAAATGAAATGACTCAACTGAAACTAACAGCACTTTTACTTTTGAAAGATGAAATATGAAAATCTAATAAGATAATAGAAGCCATGTGGACAGGATCCTCACAACCTGGAGATCTATTCAAGTTTTTACTGTTTTTCAAATAAGGCCTGAGGGCAAGAAAAAAAAATGATGTACTAAAAACTTTAACCCAATAAAAACACATTACATTTTTATCACGACAGCACTTTTCATTGTCATCCAGGTTCATCTCCACCACATGTAGAGTAACAGTAAAAATATTAGTGAATTAAAACTTGAAGTTGGACAGACACTAAATCATCCCACCCTTGAAAGTGACTCTCAGTTTGCTCTCACCCTGAGGCCCTTCATGGGAGTTACACTCTGAGGAACACCCGTAACACTCCCCAGAATACCAGTTACACAGGACAGGAGGTGGCTTTGTGACACTGTGTAAATGAGCCTCATAACACAATAAAAATCACAACAACAAGAACAATAATAATAGCTACATGTAACAACATAAATATTCAGACTTTCTATCAATATTGTCTGGTGCGTTGTCTGAACAAATGTGCCCAGATGTCATCCTGGTAAATCTATACCTTCAGGCCCTCCTATAGATTGTTCTGCTGCGGCTTACGCCTCATTTCTGCAGGAGACACAAAGCCTCTCCCCAGCCACAGACCACATGATGCAACCGTTCTCAGAAGCTCTAAGTATTACTGTCACTAATGACATATATGAGTGGAGTGCCTCTGTTCATGGGTCAATGCAATAAAAATGTATTTGTTTTTTACAGCCCTACTTCCGGCACTAAAGCTAATGATCTGGGAACGCATGCTACAATGGGCAATTTTGAGGTGTGAGGTTGAAAAGTGATGCATTTCGATGTGACAGCCTGCCGCACACAGAGACGAGTTTAACAGCAAGGACGTCATCATCTTGAACTTCTCTGGCACTTTCAAACCTGTCTTCTGACATGGAAATCAAAAAAACTCACCTGAGGGAAATAGCCTAACACACCAAGCAACTGGTGGAGGACTGAAACTGGTGTCCTGTGACCTACTTTTCCTTTTGGAAGATCAGCATGAATAAAAATGTTTTGTGTCACGTTACTGCAGGTCTTCTTGGTTTGCTCAAGCTGTTGGAAGAAAGAAATCGTTATTCCATGATCTCTGGAGCAGCTCACACTGGATTCTTGTACAGCAGCAAGAGCTGAGACTGGCTTTAACTCAGCTCTTCATGGCCACTGGCACTGGTTTAGCACTTGAATTTCATGATTCCGCCTTTGAGAAATCAAAAGAGGAAGGATTCGTGTAATTTTTTTTTTTCGAAAAAAAAAAAAAAAAACCGAAAAAAAAAGAGATGCTCTTGATGGGGCTGGATAAAAGCATTTTCTGCCCTTCACTTATGGGATGTGGAATACATACGGGCCGTCTCAGGTTTCCAGACCTTGTCTGCCTGCGCGCACACATGTATGCATGAAGTCAGATGCACGTAACCCCTCAGCTCCACCTTTATAAACCAAACAAAACATCCAGGTGCCATTAACACCACACCTGAAGACAGATGACTCATTTTCTGCTCAGAGTTCTGGATTTATGTGGTAGGGGGAGGATGCAGGTTCCAACACATCCTCGATTGCTGTTCTTGTTTGCTGTACTTCAAATGTGAGCTGAGGGAACGATGAGGAGACTCTCCGCCCGCCTGCGCTCGGTCTTATCGATTAGACCAATTCTCGTGATCACCGGCGACTCTCTCTCCATTCACTCTTTTAACTCCTTGTGTAGTAAGACCAACCCTCCAGCTGCTGCGTTTCACCGATGCGCTGGTGGGTGTCCACTGGGTCCACTGCTCCTCCCATCTCCTCCACTCTTATCTCCCAGCCTTTCTTTGGGGTACACCACTCCCATTCTCGTGGGCCAGTCAGGGCTGAACTCTCCTCCTCCTAACTCTAACCCTTCCTCCTCCTCACTTCTGTCCCTTCTTCTTCTCTGCTCCCACTCCCAATTAGGACAAACCAGCTCTGCAAGGTAAGAAGCAAACACACCTCCTCGCTCCTCTAATATGTACTTGTCAAATTGTTGGGACTTTTTTTGTTTTAACATTGAGTGAATCTCAAAGATTTAACGGGGATTGTGATTTCATGCGTCGTTATGGGCTGTTCCTGTCATTTTTGACGATTCTTATTCGGACCGGTCCCATCATGCAGGAGCAGCGGGAGGTGCAGAACATCTTACAGCTGTGGGTCTGTCAGCATTAAAAATGTAATGCTTTAAAGCTTCATGAATCACGTACAGACATCATGATTTAACTTTATGATTAAACCAACATTTGACAACAAAGTGAAAAATAAAGAGAAGAAAATTAAAAGCTTCCAACTTGTGATTTAGAAAATAACCTCAGGGATTCTTTCATTTAACACGACATGCGTATGCGATAACACATAAAAATACATAAACTATTCCGTGCATGTAAAATCATTGTAAGCTGCAGTCAACCAAAAGCGTCTCTGCTTGTTATGCACACAGGCTTGTTAACACGCACTAACCCAACCTTGGAGTTGGCGTCAGTACTGTGTAAACCTGGGACCTCGGCATGGACATCTGCTGACATCTCTGGCTCATGTTACTACATGCTTTTGGAAATTTTTCCTCCTTCCTTTAAAGCTGCGGATTAGCATGGTTTTTAGTCGCACACAAAGTCAAAAGTAATAGTGTCATTGGATTGTTGTCACAGGACTTGTTGAAATGAAACAAAAAGTAAACACAAGTGAAGAGTGAAAGGCTTTGCCCATACTCGATAACACGATGACGGGGATGTGTTTGCTGACTCGGGCTGCGTCTGCGACCCATCGACATTGTAATCACACCTGGTCAGACAGCTTTCAGTTGCCGTGTTATTACATATGTTGCTGTGGTGATGCAAACGCTACAGTTGGAAAGCATAACAAACCATCGCCGCCGCTATGAAAGATTTAATTCAAAAGTTCATAAGTCCCCAGAGGGCGGGACTTTGCAACATGAACATTGCAACAGCATGAGAGAGACAAAGACAATGAACATCTCAAACGAACCTTAAACGTGCAAATAAAGAACGGATTAGTCCCTAAATAAATGCAAAATGAATGAGTTCAGGCTTGCGTGTGTTTACCTTAGTTACCACACAGGAAATGTCTGTTTGTTCCTGGGTAGATGAAAGTACTCTCTCAGCTCGCTCTTGTATGTTTCTTTTCATCAAAACACACATGGCAGACCCTGACCTCTTGCAGATGGAGAAAATTGGAACAATTGCCGTGAATGAGAATGAGAAACAAATGCGGCAGCCTGAGGCTGTGTGTGGGGGGGGGGGCAGGCCGAGCCTGCTGTACCTGGAAAAGCTGTTGACTCTTGACCTCCCATGTCACATTTCAGACCCTCAGCCCGTGCCCTCCCAAGAACTGAAGGCTTAAAAGCATCTCCAGATTTAGACATACGCCTTAAAACTGACACCAATTCATGAAAATAAAGAAATTTTAAACTTTTACAAATAAATCAAAAGACAGGAAGTAAAACAGGTTACTTCTGCATAATAGAAAAGTATAAGAAAACAAGAGACCACAAAACTTCCTCTTAGTAGAATAAAAGTGCTAAGTTACTGTGCTGTTGTCACGAAAACACCCTTCTGTCTGGAAATGTCCTTTTTTCTCTTCTCCCTTATGTAAGTTTAGTTTCTTTAACCATTTCCCTTTTTGCTTGTCTGTCAGATATTTGACTTTTTTTTTTTTTTTTCCAGATTTTTGCTTTTGTAGAATTCTTGCCGCATTTTTGTGTCGAGTTTCTGTGTTGATGCCCTGCATCCAAGTGCTGTCCATCGTGTGAGGACACAGTTAAACGGCCTACGCATACTTTCTTCTGATTTTCTTGGTGTCTCAGGGAGCCACCTGCTCTTTTGCGCTCAATCGATACCACTAACGCTGTAAACCCATTTTTTTCCCCAGCTTAAGGTAAAGTAAATAGTGTTTTCATTCAATTCTCAGCTCCCTGTGTCATCACCTTTTAGCTTAAAAGTGCTTTTCTCCCTTTTTTTCCCTCCTTTTAACAGGAAATGGCGCCTAAAAGGCAAATGAGCTACAAGTGTCGCATAGCAGTAGTGATGACGCTCCTGCTGGCGAGCATCGCAGCGCTGGTTGCTGTTTCTGTCATTCAGAAGGCCTGGGCCTCGACAGAGTACACACTGGAGGTGAACACACACACACACACGCTGTTCTTGAAGTGATGCAGATGTGAGGGTCAACGCGGGGGATTTTCTGATGAGTCAGCACAGTGTCGGATAAACACGCGTATGGTTTGTTTGAAGTGCGTCCAGCACCGTAGCGTGAACTTTTCTTCTCCTTCTTTTCCCTCTTCAGTACGGCATCGTGATAGACTCGGGTTCATCCCGCTCCAACGTGTATGTGTACGAGTGGCCGGGGGAGAAGGAGAATGAGACGGGAGTGGTGACGGAGACACTGAACTGTCGAGTTGCTGGTGAGTCACTTCAGAAGTGCTGGGCCTGGGACGTAATGAGGGGAAGGACAACCAGCAGTAGAGACATTGGGGCACTTCACTGACACATTTATGGTTCCTGCAATCTGTCCACAGGGGAAGGGATCTCTGAGTTGAAAGTCGACCCTGAGAAGGATAAAGTAATGTGGGAAGGGTTCCAACAGTGCATGGATAAAGCCAAGAAAGCCATCCCAGCTGCAAAACATAAAAGCACACCTCTTTTTCTGGGAGCAACTGCAGGAATGAGACTGCTTCAGTAAGACAGGCCACGCTCCATGATCATTATTAGCACCAAGACAGTGGCCAGGTTGAAAATGATGCAAATAATACCAAAGATAGCACCAAAGATAATGGTTTATCGTGACCACGTTAGTGAAAATTACGTTAGAGTTAGATTTGACTTTACTTATTCTGCTTTTCCCTCTTAGTATGGATGATGAGAAGAGATCACAAGAGGTCATGAAAAGTCTCAAGCACTACCTGAACTCACTGCCGTTCGATTTCAAAAACGCTTCCATCATCAGTGGTCAAGAGGAAGGACTGTACGGCTGGGTCACCGTCAACTACCTGAACGGAAACTTCCTGGAGGTAAGAACCCTCCCACCGCTCTGTTTGGGTGCGAGTGTACTTACACCATCGGCTCTGACATGAGTGATGTGCGTGTCATGTGACTCCAACCGCCTTGCAGAAAAACCTGTGGAATGCTTACATACGGCCGGAGGGGTCGAAGACCATGGGCTCCATGGACATGGGTGGAGCCTCCACGCAGATCGCCTTCGCCGTCCAGGATGAGCTGAGCGGCCCTGACTACATGCATATCAAACTGTACGGCTACCCCTACAACGTTTACACGCACAGCTTCCTTTGCTACGGCAAAAACGAGGCTCACAAGAGGATTCTGGACACCGTCGTGCAGGTAGGGCAGCCTCATGATCCTGTTCCTGCGGGTTGCCTGCGGCAGTGTGTGCTGTTTTAACACACGCAGGTTAAACATCCATTAATGCGCAGTAAAAAATTGAAGGCACAGGAAGATATGTCTGAATGCATTATGTCATTAAAAGTATTGACTGCAGGAGGTGATTGAGTTGCTTTGCACGAAATACATCCTGCTAGAAGGAAGAGTTACTGGTCCAGCAGGACTTGATACGCAGAGCCCTGGAATGTTCATTAATCAATCGTCTTTGGATATTTTCTGCGTCCTAAGTCTTCCTCAGACCCGTCTGAAATCACCAACCCCTGCTACCCTGAAGGATTCAACATCACCATGGTGGCCTCAGACATTTATGACACCCCGTGCACCAAGAAACCAAAGAACTACAACCCGAACCAGGAGCTCTTCATGATAGGAAGTGGGAACTCAGCCATGTGCGAGACACTGGTGAAGACCCTATTCGACTTCAAGACCTGCTCCTCGCCGCATTGTTCCTTCAACGGCGTGGAGCAGCCGCCCGTCACCGGAGATTTTATGGTAACGCAGATGAAATAGAGAGAGAGAGAGAGAGAGAGAGAGAGAGAGAGAGACAGAGAGAGAGAGACAGAGAGAGACAGAGACAGAGAGGCGGGGGAGGGGCACGAATGGCAAGAAATGGTAACTGTTCCGACTGTCCCTGCCAGGCATATTCGGGTTTCTTCTTTGTGGCGCGGGCGCTGCTGATCAACAACACTTCAGAGATGGAGGAGTACAAGGGCGCTGTGGGGCACTTCTGTCACACACACTGGCAAGTGGTACGTTGTCACGGGACGACAGAGCAACCAAGGAGGAGATGGGGTTAACGTGTAGGGTGCAAGAGCTTCCCTTACAATATGAGACAACAGCATTTATGACATTATAACAAGTTTAGTGTGACATTAATATTTTATAATAACAGCTTTATTGATGTGTAGCATCTTTAAAAGCCTGCTTAAATTGCATTGTCAGGCAAAGCAATCAAGAGGGTGCCAAAAGGCCATAAACAAAAGGCTGGGCGGAAACAACAGTACAAAAACAACATCTAAGTAACATTAATGGGAAGAAAAAAAATGATGGAATCTACATTTTATCGCTTTTTTTTTTTCCACAGCTGAAGCAAGAAAAGACGTGGATCTCCGATCGATACCTCAAGACTTACTGTTACGCGGCGCACTATCTCTACACCTTGCTGGCAGACGGGTACAAGTTTGACAAAGACAACTGGAACCACATCCACTTCATAAAAGAGGTGAGTTTCTGCTCCAAGCCCCAACCAGAATCCATCTATATCCATCCGTCCTCTGAAAGCCAAGCAGTTGAAATGAAAAAGGAGAAACACAAGAGCGCATTCATTAGAAAATGGATGTGAACGGGGCCACCCGCCTCGACCCGCTTCAGATGAACAATAATCGGCTCTTAAAGAGTGGCACTCAGATGTGATATTTCTGGGTTTTGGGCACTCTCTCACAATGGGCCCCCCTCAGCAGAAGGGGATTCCTCATCTGTGACTCACTCCAAGCCATCAACGCTCCAAGCAGCTAACAAAAAAATCACACATTACGGCCGTACTTTCCAAACTGTATGGCGACAGCGTACAAACGTTCCGCAGCTTTTGACCGAACTATTTTTCAGCGTCGCCAACAAGAGGGCAGTGTGTTTGCGTGTGTGACTAATGTGAGCGTGCTGATTATAAGGGACCGACCACACTCAGACGCTATACGAGGCATGTCCCCTCGCGTGTTTAGGCTGAAATGTTTCCCTCCATCTCTCATCACGACAACTCCCCCAGACACGCAAAGCGTCGGAGCGCTCGTTTCGCAGACAAATGACACGTCATTTATCCACAGAGACCCAGGGAAGTTTCGTTTTTTTTTCCAGGTGAAGTCGACCAGCATCGGCTGGAGTTTGGGCTACATGCTGACCATGTCCAACATGATCCCGTCCGAGGTGAAGACGATGGCTCCCATGGCGGACCCCGTCTTTGCAGGCCTCGTCTTTCTATTTTCAGCGCTCATCGTTGTGACTGCCGTGATGGCGTTCATCTTCCTCGTGCGCACCTGCTGCTGAGGGGGGCATGACAAAAAAATGCGAAGGCTCCTCCGTTGTAAGGCTGCTGTAATCCTGTAAAGTAGCTGCTCAGTAGCATGGAAAATTTAGAAGCAGTTTAACACTTCTTTGAGTTGTAGTCTGAGCCATTAGAATTTTAACGCCGCATAGTTTTCCGGACCTTCACATGGTAACATGATATGTCAAACCTCAGGGAAACTCGCATCCATTCAGGTATTAGGACGTTTTACGTAAGCAAAAGCATGTTGAGCAACATTTTGATCTAAATATATGCATGCATCTGACCCTCCGGTGTACCTGTGCAGAGGCACGGAGACAAAACACGATTCTTTTACACAGTAATCCTGCAAAAAAACCCATTACATTCAGTTCCTATACGAAAATGGAAATAAGTATTAGAACTACATCTTTAACATTCTGCAAGAGCTTTTCTGGAAACCCGCACGCCTGCTGATTTCGTCAGCTGTCGAGCCACGACAGTCTGTCGCAGACGCGCTTGAAGAACAGCCCCGAAGACGAAGGCTTTAATGTTGATCGCGTCTCTGCGCGCCGCCCTCCTGACACCGGCGCTCTCGGGGAGGCCGCGCGGCAGCCGTGACCCCCGAGACCTCGCGTCAGTCGCATGAATGCGCGTGGACGCATCACCAAGGTCTCTCATGTCAGGATGCAGGATGCAGGAGGGATTTTATGGAGATGAAGGTTGGAAAAAAAAGGAAAAATAATGACCCTGCTTTTTGGGTGGTTTATGACCCCAGCTGGTGCCACTGAAATAACTATGCTCTGGAATGTGTTCCGAAGCAGCTGTTGAAAGCAGTGCTTTCCTGAAACGCTCTTTTGTTCCCGTGAGATTAAAATGTGGCTTGTCATTTATTTAAGTACAATATCCATAAATGCTATTGTTATCATACATTAAATAGAAAATGTTTGAGTTCCTTAGCATTTAAAACTGAACTAACAACTCTTGTGTTTGCTCTGCAAATGAAGTTTCTTTCAGCAAACATTTACTCTTTCCTGAGCGCTTCTCCAGCAGCTGAGCGCTGCTGCCCGCCCTAAACACATCACGATCTCTGTGGAGGTTTGCCATGAGGATCCGGAGTGTCGGCCGTATAAATACACCGTAGTGCCGAGGATTAGTCCTGTCGACGCTCAACAATCAGCACATTACCAGTTGTCAGTGGAGCCTATACTTAGCCTCGTCCCTGCACGATGACAGATGTCTGATTGTGTCAAAATGTTGCCTTTGATTTGGAAAGTTATTTCAGTCAGCAGAGTTTACATATTTAAAGAATTGATGACAATCTGTCATCATTGGGATTTTTTTTTTCTTTTAATGTTTTTTCCATGAGGTAGCACTTTGATATTGTTTTCTAAAAACTCCTGTAGTTAGTAAAATTTTTATCTGCACTTTTATTTTCAAGATAAGGACTTCACTTTTTTTTATTTCCCTGTCAAATAAAAGATATATTTAACGATGTGTTCTGATCTTAGATATATGAAATGTCTCCAACCAATGTCTCCTATAATAAACTAATCGGCTAAGTGTACATTTGTGTTGTATAATGATTCTTATTAGCGCTTTAATAATGCAAATAGTACGATCACTATCTGGAATCTGGAAGTATTTCACACGTTGTTACGTCATATGGTGCACTAAAGCGCCCTCTTGTGGTTCTGCACCAGAACACACAGCGTTAGAAACTCCTTTTTATTGAAAGTTTTGTCTAAAAAGGAAACAAAACCAAAAGACATTTGAAACTACAGCAATATACACTGGTTCTACAGACACTCTCAGAATCACAATTTGAAAGACGAGGGAGGCAAAGGACCAAGCAAATAAAAAAATAGCATCATCAAAGTGATTTCTGTTGCATCTTCTTCTACACGCCTGTACAAAAAAAAAAAAAAAGAAGAAAGAAAAAAAGAACCTCATAAATATCACTTCTGTTCTCGTTCCTTCTCGGCTCCTTCTCTCAATAATTTATCTTCCATAGAGGTTTGTATCTGTTTGATTTTGGTAGAACCTTTTTTTTTTCTTGTGTGTCCTTTTCAGCCCCCATTTTAGCTTCATTCATTTCACTGGTGGAGGGTCAGGTGGGCAGGGATTCTGTGTGACCCCCCCATACCCAAGAAAGTCAAGTCTGTAGAATATTGTCTTTGCTTCTTTTACTTTCTAAAGTGGCGTTACTGAGGAGGAGAGTCTGTCTTGTGTTTTGTTTCACTCCCCGGCCACCTAAAACAACACAAACTAAAGCCCCAGTAAGGAAAAAAAGGATGTAGCAGCACACAAAACTCACAAACTGTTCCTCCCTTTCAGGATATCAAGAGTGATTTAGTTCAGCTTTGCAAAAAATTATGCTGCAGTGTCTCAGCGTCTGCTTTTTTCAGCTCTGTGACTGTAGCGTGGTGAGGCTGAGCGGAACCACACAGCGATATTCCACAGGATATAACCGATTTTCACTCCAAGGAGGGTGAAACGCTCTTCTGACTCTTCCACAGAGCTCCTGTCCCCACATAAATGACCCAGCACAGGCTTCTAGTTTGAGGCAGTTGTGTTCAAGAATTACTGCATGTGTTTAGTCATGAAATGAACACGCCAACAGCATGAAAAAAAAAAAAAACAACTCAATTTTTACAATAAAAAAAAACAAAATAACAAAGCACAAGGAAGCATTCCTACCTAGTTCTTCATCTTTGGTATAAAATGTGCCCCCTTTTGGCTGCTTTTGTTCAGCGATTAAGAAAGACTCAACAGTTTTGTTACTAAAACTATTGCTTTTAGCACATTTAAAAATCCTATCTTTTTTTTCTGCTCTCCATCAAAGACAGAAATGTTCCTCTTGTTAATCTCTTCTTTGTCAGCGAGATAAGCAAAGCAAGCAAAAAAAAAAACCTTTTAAAAAAGTTTTCCCCTTCAAAAAGGAAATAAAAATACAAAGAAGTGATGAAGTCTGAATGTGAATCTCTCAGTTAACTGCATTGTTCCACGGATGCATTCTAAATTTCCTCACCAAACCGACGTCAGCTGCACCACACGACATAATTTAAAATCATCATCATACAAATACGACCGCAGGTTTGTCTTTTTTTTTTTTTATCATTCTGTACAGATAGCTTCGTAGATTTCATCTCTCAGTCTCTCTCATCAGTCTCTTCTGTGATAATTCATCACTATGTTTTTTTTTTTTCAAAGTTTGTGAAAATTAAGGCAATAAAGATTTATGAAAACATTGATATTCTAGAAAACTACTCAAATAATAAGAATGAAAATAATGTAGCTTAATATTAAAGGAAGACAATCATTTTTTTCTTTAAACTTTTTCTTCCTTCACACCCCCACCCCCTCCCCCCCAATAAAAAAGTCAGAAAATCTACCTGCACATTCAAAAGTTCTTTTTTTTTTTTTTCCTGTACAGCTCGTTGAGTTTGTAGCTCAGTCTTTGTCTTCTCTCGTTCCTTCGGAGTCCCGTCTCACAGTGAGAAAAGCTCAAGAGGGCGTTTGCGATCAGCGTCTTCACATTAGAAAAGAAAAGAAAAGAAATCGTAATCCTCTGCCTTTTTTTCCTGGTTCACACAGAAATGAAACCTCTTTTTTTTTTTTTTTTTTCCTCCTTCATTTGGTGGTTTATTTGGTGCCTGTGCGCAGTGGAAGCATCCTCTCTTCAGTTTCTCTCCGGGTTTCATTTGGACCCGCTCTGTGTCCCCAACGCTTCAGTGTGGTCTGTAGAAAAGGCAATGCAGCAATGATTTCTTTTCCAGTCTTTTTTTTTTTTTTTTTTTACCTAAAACAACACAGGAAATACAAGACAGTGAGAAAAACACATTATTGATGCCACCTTTCTCTGACAAAACCCACCAATCGCTCACACTCTCCGCGGTGAACCTTTGACAAACTTGACGCGTGAGACCTCTTCGGTTTAATAAGTGCGCCTGTATCTCATCCCTTTGCTAAATTATTTTGCTACTCTGACAAATGTGAAGCATTTACAAGGAAAAAGTCACATTTTTGTAAGCTGACAAGTCAGAAAAGGTATTTACCTTTTATTTTGCATCTAACAGACCTGCCGTTACTGGTTTTATAAGCTTTTTATTCATATATTGTTAGAAACTGAATATAATACACATAATATAATACACACACACTTACTCTTTATAATGAATAATAAGTCAGATATCATACGTGAAATCACTATTTTCACTGCTAGATGGCGCCACATCATACACAGTGAACCTTTACCAGTGTGTCGAACACACGCCAGACAATCTCGACTCCAAACTAGGGACTCACTTAGACTGCTGGTAAGAGTAGGCCGTGGCATGTTCTCCCGTGTTCTCCACCGCTAAAGGCTGCTGACCACTGGCGTCCTGTGCGGGGGCGGCGGCTGTCTGTGCTGAAGGATCCGTGACCACGCCCTGACGCCCAAGGGAGACAGAAGCAGTCAGAAAGTTTAATTTCGACCTTTCGGTCCCAGACAAACGCAGCAATTTAAGGATGCTGTGTCCAGAAGATTAATGAGACCAATCTTCTCACTTTGGCCATTTCATCTCACTTGAGAGATTATCAACCTGGCGCATTTTTTATTTATTTATTTTTTTTAAATTTCTTGTTCTCTTTCTAAAACCAGTAAGTTGGTACAGCTATACAGCTACAGTCCACCGTGGATCAGACGAAAGACATTCTTACCATGGCGCCAAGCGGAATTTCAATCCGAGCTGCTCTAAACCACGCGCGCGGGCGCGCACACACACACACGCGCGTCGGTGAAGGAGCTACAGGACAAGACAACATGCACGTTTGCCCCCTTACTTCCACTGTGATGGCAGAGGCAGGCACTGCAGTGTACTGGGGAATGTAGGTTCCTTGCATAGGAGCAGCAGCTGCAGCAGGCATGTACTGCAGAGAGAGGGAGGGAGGGAGGGGCACAGGCAGGATTAGAACCGAGACACAAACAGTCGGTCCTCCGGGACGTCTGGAGCCGACGCGCCGCCTTGCCGACTGACTCGCAACACTCGGCACGGGAGAGCCTCCCAGGGTCACAGCGAGTTTCGTGTGAGAGGGAAGCTACGCTGTTGCTCTTAGTGATTTGCTGTTACAATAAAGAGTCTGTGGGAGAGGGTTTGAAGGTGACTCACGGTGCCTGTGGTGCCCAGAGACAGGTGGTTCATCTGTTGGGTGAGAGGAGCCATGACAGTGGACGGGTGGATGGACAAACTGGGTTCGATGGCCGCAGCGGGGGTGATCACAGCACCCTGAGGCCGGGAGGAGGGACACACACACACACACACACACACACACACACACACACGCGCGCGCACACGCACACACACGGAGGACAAGGTTAAAAATGGTGCAGAAAAGGAGCTGATCATCACGGGGATGTAAATGGAGAGCGAGGACGGACAGAGACTTTAAATCGACGGCGGACTAGACGGAGCTATAATAATTGGAGCTGGAGACGAACGAGAGCCGAGTGTGTGGATATATCTGGACAACATCCGGCCTGCAACGCAATAAAGATGGCAGCAGTATGGAGAAGTGGGTTTATTTACAAGGTCGGGATGTTCAGATAATGCTCGTGTTAGACGGTCGCTTTGAGGACCAAAGAAATGAGAAAAGGTATGAAAGTATGCATAAAAATAACACAAATAATAATTGCACAGCAGGTCAAGGGGGTGAGAAATAAATAAGCGATGCTTCTCACTCATTTTCAAATATGCAAAATATTTTATGTTTTTTAAAAAAAAATGTTTTATGTTGTTTAGCTTCCATGCTTTTTGCTGTCATCATGTTGTGGAGAGAATTTATTACCGGGAAGTCTTATTTTGTTGCATTATTTCCACATTTGAAATAAAAATACCCCCCCCCAAAAAAAAAACAACGTTCTGTTTGAGATTGTGGATTAAAGGTCATGTGATGTTTGATCGAGTTTTCTAGACGATGGTGGTTAATGATTTTTTGTCGTTACAGCCCACCTTTCACCTCACCCTCGCGGTATATTCCATCACTTCACCTCATTACCGCCCATGTCTCGCCTACCCATGGGTCACACCTGCCTCCCATTCACCTGCGCTGGGCCCCAGTATCTCGGCCACAGACTCACGCCCGCACCCGTGCACCACCCTCCTCTACCCCTCTCGTTTCTGTCCTGCATGCTCACCTGGTACCCACCCAGCCTGTCCCTGACCTGCCTCTGTCGCCTGACCCTCAGAAACCCCCCCCGGCCGCCTGTCACCAAGCAATTATCTGCCCGACTTCTCCCTCCTTAAAAACTTTTGCCAAATTGGAGCTCGAGTGGCGCTTTGGTCTTCCGTCCGGAAGGTGTCGGATCCCATTGAGTGTTTTTTTTCTTCCAACAGAAGGACGAGGATAATTGCCCCAGCGACGTTAAATAAACCCCCACGCGCGCCGCTTCAGACATTTGGGGAGATCAATCCGAGCAGTTGGGTTTGATCTCCGCCACGCCGCGGGTTGTGAAGCCAGGACGTGTGGAACGTGCTTCGGGACGGAGGCTCTTTGGTGCTGACGCGAGGACCCCGAGAGCACCGCGTTCAAAACCCTTGCAGTGCAGCGGCGCTGTATTTAATGAAGGGCCCCACGGCGAGGAAGTCCTGCGATGCCTGTCAGCATCTCTGCAGAGGTAAACACTATAACTTTTGTGATAACTGTTTAAACTACACTTCCCATAAGGGCTGACAGCTTCCGCGGAGAGATGTCGGAATTGCTCCGGAGAGCAGCCGGCGCTCCTGTTAGACGCGTGCTGAGACAGGATGTTAGAGGAACACGAGTAGAAAAATTGAGGTAGTTTGGGGGCAAGCTCAGGTGCACGGCAGTAATACCGTCTCGCTGACTCTCACACTGACTGACACGCACACACATGAGCGCACACACCCGCACCCCCCCCTAGACACACACACACACACAGAGCGGCTTATCAGAGCAGAAATGCTGCCTTACACATTTATTCATATAAAGATATACCCAGAGGAATCCATAGATGCCCACGAACCAGCACAAAGCCCAGGCTTCAGCAGGTACTTGCAGCCAGATTCCAGCTCATGCGGGAGCATTTCATCCATCAGTGTAATATTTTCACTCATTTAACGACCCCCCCCAGTTCATCCGATCTCACAGTGGGCCTTCTCGCAGTGAAAAAGCTGCACAAAGGAAGAAGAAAACCCACTAAAATGAACGGCCTGGGCTACAGCTGCTACAGTTACAGTAAGCTCTCGGTGTGTGTCTGGATTTGTATCCACTATCCATTAGCGGCTGTGTGTGTGTGTGTGTGTGTTAGTGTGTGAAGAGAGTGCATGCGTTAATGCTTTCATGTAACAGACACTCTTCTCCCCTTGGGTAAGCAATAAATGAGTGCACGAGAAACGTATCTATCCCCCGAGGACAGGAAGCAGAGAAAGAGAGGGAAAAAAAAAAAAAAAATCAAACTTTGAACCCTCACTCCTCCTCTCATCATCTTCTCCTGTCACTTCTCCAGTAGAGAAATGAAGCTGACTTGCAGAATGCTGCAGGCGCTGCGCAGCATCAAATAGACATATTAGCGATAATGACGCCCGCTTCCAGTGAAGCCCACTGCTGCTGGGATGAGAGCTCTGTGCATGTATGCATGTGAGCACATGTTTGTTCTTCCCTCTCAGGTGCTGCGGTTTGACGAACAAAAAAAAAAAAAAAAAAAATTATATTACCCCAATTATTTATGCCTTTTCTCCCTTAAAACGAAGGGCGTTCGGCGAAGGGCTGAACCAAAACGGCGGGAAGTAAATAAGCTCCAACCTGCACGCTCGAGCACACAATTGATCGTGGGAAATAACGGTGGGATATCAAAGCGCCGTGCTGCGTTCTGAGGCCCGGATATGTAGCGCGCGCAGCTTCCTTCTCATACATTTCCCACCCTCTTTGTCTCCTCAAACGAGTTTAACATGGCGATTTAAGTCAGGAAGATCTCAAATCCCAATTTTGTGGATGTCTCATTATAGCCCTCCCCCGTAAACCTCCTCCCTTGTCTCTCCTGCTATGTATGGCTAGGTTAATGCATTCATTTCCTGTAGGGGGATGTGTGAATAATCATCCACAAAGACGTCTTCTCACTAATTAGGCTATAAAGACAGGGAGTTCAAGTAATCTGGGCATTCCACCAAGGATCTGAAAAGCAAAGTCCTTAAGGCACTCAGCTGTGTGTATAGGTGCATGTGCGTTTGAATTCAGTCCAGAACGCGCAAACACACCCTCCAGGTGTGTGTCTTTGCTCCCGGTGTCACCCCGTTTTAATCTCTCTGATGAGTCTTTGATTCAGAGCGGCTAGCACGTTTGTGGAGCCGCGGCGGCGCGCGCCCGCGCGAGCTCCTCCAGCCTTAGCGCGCGTAGCAGAGGTGTGCATCAACCCAAATGTGTCAACCAGCACGCATCATTAATCAAAGTTACCAGCCATTAGCTTTGGTTCAGCAGCGTAGAAGCCTCCGCTGCCATAGGAACAGATTTAAGCTGCTCTCTCTCTCTCTCTCTCGCTCTCTCTCTCCATCCCTCCCTCCCTCCCTCCCTCTGTCGCAGCTTCATTTGCCCAGCTCCTTCGTCTCCTGGAAAAAAAACAAAAAAAAAAAAAAAAAAACACTGACCAGCCTCCGTCTTTGTTGTCTAACAGGGATTCTGACTATGCAAAGACAAGGCCGGGGAACGGGCGCACGCAGCCCAGACATGCATTTGCAGCAGTTGTTTTCTTTGCTTTGTAGTGGGTTTATTCTTTGTAATCCCTCCGTTCTCCTCTCCCCGCGCCCGCCTCTTCCCCCTGTCCTCTCCCTGTCACTTCTCTTATTTATTCGCTTTATCTCGCTCAAATGTGCCGATCCCCCCCCACCCGTCCCCTCGCCTCCCAGAGTCACAGCCTATCAAGCGGGCCTGCCAAACAATTAGATGAGATATTTGTTTGAGGACACGTTCGCAGATTTCTTCCACTCGGAGATAATTTTAACCAGACATGACAAAAGGACGTTTTTATGGGCTGGCAGACACAAAGAGGAAGGCAGACAGAGGAAGAGGGAGCAGAAAGGAAGGGGGGGAAAAAAAGCAGAATTTGGAACTTGTTAAACTATTGTGTTGTGACAGCATGTGCTGGAATCTATCGCTACATGGCTGACGTACAATATCTGTGCTGCCTCTGTCGTTCTTTACTGTCTCTCCGGTCTACGAGCAGATCGGAATTTTTGCCTGCGTAAAAACTGCTGCAATATTGGCGAGACTCCACCTCATTAAGGTCTGCAAGTCATAAAAATCTCATTTGAATATTGAATACTTTTCTTGTAATAGACCATAAATTCTTTTTCTTGGAAATCCTATATTTTATTGTGAGGACTTTTAAAGTCATGCCTGAGTTTGGCTCTCCTTCCACCCTTTACTGTAATTAATCTCTCCATACAAATCCTTTTTTTTTTTTTTTTTTCCAGAACAGATGTGCCACAGTTTCAAGCAAAACCAGCAGAACAAATGAGTGATTTTTATTTTTGACAATTTTGACAGTGGACTCAAACATTTCCAAATTGACCATGCTGTATGAAAGTAAAGCCACCGATCGGACGAGGGCCATCGTGTGTGCATGAGATTTTTCTAGGTCAGTTTCTACAGGAAACATCCAGAACTCAAAACTGAGATGTGACAGGTTTTATGGCTCCATTAGTCCAAATTACCAAAGGGACGTTAATGTATCTATTGCTGTACAGTAATTATTCTAATCTGCTGTGCATAATAATGCTGGCTTCAGATAGGCTCAGACTGTGCACTTCTGTCGCTTGCATGCGTTTTCACTTCGGAGCAGCAGGGTGCGCCCTATCATTATATAGTCTGGGGCTCTGCTGCTCTGAGCGCCTCTTCAAGGAGGTTAACGGGGGTAAAGCGTTTTCCTGCGAGTTCCCCTAGTGTGTGTGGGATGAATGGCTTTGGAAGCAAGCAGACAGTCTGATAGACATTCATATGCCTTTGGTATTATCACAGAACACATTAAGTAAATAACGTGGCGTCTGTTAGGCATTAGAGCACAAAGAGGAAATGCTTTATAAAGATGGGTTGAGACACGTACCGTAGGTTGCATAACATACTGTTGATGAGGCATCCATGATGTGCTCTGGACCTGTAAAGAAAAAGGGAGAGAGGAAGTGAGGAGGGAAGAGGACATGATGCAAATGTGGGGGTGATGATGGGAAAAGACATGAAAGAAGGGAGAAGAAAGTAAAAAAGGGGAAGTTGGATGCATGAAAGAGAGTGAAATAAGGTAATTAAAGAAGGAGGGCATTGGGCATGAGTAGGGGGATGTGGAGGGGAGGTTGGGAAGAGATGAGAGGAAAAGGAAGTTCAAAAAGGAGATTGTTATTAGTGGATATAGAATTGAGGGAAAGGGGATATAAAGGGGGACAATTGGAAGACAGAATGAAAGGATAGAGGCAAAAATGGGAGACAATTAATCATTAACTCAAGTCTTTACAAGTCCACTTCAGATCCCGAGTCCCTATGGCGGCGTGTCTTCAAGAATATCACAGCAGTGGCTGAGGTTGTACGACACAGTGCGTTATGTTGTAATTATGAGAGGATATGAAGACCGCAGAGAGCAATACAGTCAAATAATTACCGCTGCACAGTCAAGGTTTCATCATCAAAGACTGTCCGGGCCACAAATCACCACTTTCATCTTTCACTATCCAGCCCCAACACAATGAAGAACAAGCCCCCTGATGGCCCTCCTGTCACATGCGGCACGCGTGCGCATCCACGCCGCTCGCAGACACCGTGTCACCTGCGTCGCTGCTGTGCAAGCCGGTTAATGTGTTCCTGTGTTCTTCCACGGCAAGAAAAAAAAAAAAAAAAAGGCGGATGTTTTGTCTGAGGGTGTTCTGCACTGCTGGAGATGTGTCTCAGCATTTGTCTCCCTCATTTAAAGGAAGCGTTTCCTGCGAGAGGGAACCTGTGGGGGAGGACCGGGTTGCTTTAAAGTCTGCCTGTTTGACAAACTGTGGATCAAGTGCCGAGTCGGTCGCTCAAAGAGCCGCAGCTACCTCCGCAGCCGGCTTTGACACTGCTGCGCGCAGAAGACAGAGGATGCGACACGAGGGGAGAGCCAGACAAAAGGAGGATTTGCATCCAAGAGGGGGAAACGCTGTGGAGAGCTGCAATCTAACTGCCTGTTTAATATATAGAGGTTGGAGAAGATAACTCAATTTCTGCGACACTGAGCTCTGTTTCCACAGGACTGGATGCTTTTTTTCCATTCATCATTTTACAAATTGCAAATCAGAAACGAGAGATAATCTCAAATTACCTGCAAAGCTTTGCTTGTCTTCAGTCTTCCTGTATTTAAAAGAAACAAAGCTCGCCTTTTTTTTTTTTTTTTTTTCAATTTTTCACCAGACTGACTGTCATTAATTGAATCTTTTCACTGAATGGATAACAAAATAAAGACCCGACTGCCTAGATATTCGCGGGCTCGGATAAAAAAGTCCTTCAAAAGTCCTCCAAAATCTTTTTTCCTTGCAGCTCTTTGTGATTTTCTTCTCTGGGCACTACATTTTTTTCAGTGTTATCAATCAACTTCACACTCTAGTTTTTCTGGGCTGTTTAATACAGACAAGTCTAATATAGCTTATGGCTGCAAATTCTCACAAATTTATGTCTTGTGTCACCAGGTTGATTCATTTCAGACCAGATGATGAAGACACACCTTCCTCCTTCATAGCGATGCAGCTAAATAGCCAATGGCCTTGCTGTCCTTTTCATAAAATGTGGGCTTTAATTAGGTTTATAGGAAGTCAATTGTCAATGCTGGTCATTTTTTTTTTTTTTTTCCTTCGGCCTTGCATTTCTTTGCTGCCATGGCAGGAAAACGCAGCCGCTCGACCCGTGCTCGTCTTGCGCTCGTATATCGTTCGCCATAAACAAGCGCCGACGTCTATCGCGGCGCGCGCTGGCCGCTTTGTCGCTCCTTCATTGGTAAAAGGAGCACACTGTCGGACATTTACCGCGAGTTCAGCGCAGCCGCGCAGAGGTGATGTCAAGAGGTCATTCATTCGGAGAGACCTTTACCGTTTCATCCGCTGGATGGATGACATGATGTCATCTCATTGGCCGAATCACTGAGGTTTTGCTTCTCTTCATACCCAACATGTCATTGCATAGAAGCAGTATGTCTACTCTGAGAGCTCTTAGGAGTCATTTTTTTAAGCCTTTTGAATATCACTTGAATTCCCGCTGGTTGACTTCCGCTCACATGTTTCGCAAAGCTCCGCCCACCTGATATGTGGAGACAGGAGAGGCAGCGATGAAAGGCGTGATCGACGCCTGTGCAATCATCCGATTGGTGGAGATGCTGTACGGCGAGGAGTAGAACCTACGGGAGCAAAGGGAGAAAGGTTCAAACCTGAAATGAACTGCGCCTTCTAACTAACCGATAATCAAACGGATCATGGCAGATCAGGAGAGCTGCCGTGGAGCGGATAAACACCGTGGCTTTACGTGGTGCCACATCATCAAAGTTCCCCACAGAACGAGACAGCAGAGTAAACATCACGTAACAAAGCATCGCTCCACTGCTGTGCATAATAATGGGTTTAATGTGCGAGTGGGTGAAATATTTCAACATTAACCTTTAAGTTCCCTCCTACGCGTATTCCGCTCAAACCTGCGGGGGAAACATCTGCATTTTGTTTACTTCTCATCCTACACCTCTGTTTGCACTTCTGATTGTGCTACATCTCTTTTTTTCCCCCCACCTTGTTCCCTCAACCCTTCATGGGCTGAACAGTGGTGTGACTCGCAGCGCTTTATTTATCATTGTGTACCTAGAGAGGACATGTTTCATCCGCCAGGCTGTGTTGCCGTGCCCGATCGATTGCAAAGCGTCAGTTGACTGAATAGTGGAGTGAGGGGACAGAAAAAAGGAGGGGGAGAGAAGGAGAGAGAGAAAGCGAGAGAAACTGTTTTCTACCTTCGGCTCCATCGTGAAATGTATCAAGCTGCTGTGTTTGACACGTTGTATTGATATGAAAAATATGGATTTCAGACAGAATGAAAGCCCGGAACACATCTTGCAAGTTATCCCCACCACTGTTGTGTTATAAACAGGTGACGCCAGGTGGTAAATGCAATAAAAATGGAATAAAATCTGTAAGTTTAGGTTTTAATTTCATCTTATCCAATGCTCTTGTTCTTGTGCAAAACTCACTCACCGTCTCACTCACTGCAAAATGCTCATGCTCGCACTGAACTCCGCGTGACACTTAAAATCAAATGAATATATTCATTAAACAGAACAATCTACGGAAGATGCAACAGCAGTCTTTTTCAGTGCGCAATCAATGCATGAGATACATTATACATACTGTATTACTGACACTAATTATTACAAATGAGCAAACATATCTCCACTCAGTTACTCAATATCATGCACTGATTTTTTTTTTTTCTTTTTTATTGTATTTTTCATTAGCCCGACGTGCACTGAGAGGAGAGTAATAGGTAGAGGACAGATCCAAGGTTATTGATGGAGTCTATTAGTCCACCTATTGGGATTCCAGTGTCTGTTTAAACACGACTCTAAACATGTAATTGCGTGCAGAACATTACCGGAGGATTGGATTTTGAAGCCCCCTGAATCCCTGGTGTCACCCGTTTTATCTGTCTACGCATTTAGTGTCAATCTCACTATTCCGTATAGAAATGCAGGAGAGAATATTAAGGTGTGTGCATGTGTGTGTGTGTGTGTGTGTGTGTGTGTGTGTGTGTGTGTGTGCACGCGTGCACATGTGCAGAGAGAAAGGGCAGAGAGATGCACATAAGCATGCTCTATTCATGACTTCTGAAGTACCGATATGAAACTCACAATCTGGCACATCTGGCATATTTAAGGTGATTTTAGTTAAACACTTTCCACTTTCAAATGAACTTCACATTAAATTTAAACTCCATTCGAACTGAAACACAAGCTAATAACTCAATCCAACTGAATGCGTCATGATCACGAGTTTTATCTGACAACACTAGTAAAGAGACCAGACTGGAAGCAGAATATTGGGAAAAAAATAAAGGAAAATGATGCACCATTTTCAGATAAAACGGCCGTAAGCAGAGCGGCCTTTCCAGTTATGCGTTTCCGATAATCCTGTCAGATCAGCACAGGATCCTGAGAAATGCTTCGACAGACTCATGAACTTGTAATTGATTCATTAGGCTTCACCTCTCCTTGAGCTGCCTTTATTTTTACCCATAACCTCCTCTTGACCCAGACGTACCCTTCCTTTATATCAAACCCCCTTCCCTCCTTGCTTTGTGCCTCCCTAATTAGCTGCATTAGCATTTCACAGTCATTTAGTTCTTCACCGGAAGGAACTGAGATGACCTCGGAACAGAGGTTGGAGAGCGTTTAAACACCACAAGTGCCCGCATGCTTTGCAACAATCCGGCCGTTTCTGCAGTATTGTGCAGGCCTAACAAAAAAAAAAAAAAAAAAAAAAGGCTAAAATCACATTTGAAGGGAGAAACTGTGCTGTGTACGCGACAACAGTGCTAAAGCAGAGACAAAAGGAAGCTGGGATGCAATGAGTAAGGGTGGCTGAGAAAGAGGGAGAGAGAAACAGAGCTGGAGGGAAGCATCTCTTGGGATCGCATCACCAGTAGCATTTGTAGCAGAGAGAGGCGATCTCCAATTTCCCTCTGAAACAGTCTCGTCTTTCCGTACCGGGGCACGGCACATCGCCTTGGCTGATGAAAGTCTTACAGCGAGACTGTAACATTGCCAAACTTTCCCTGGGTGCAATCAGAACCTACATGTCTGACAGGCCGCATGCATAGGTGCATAAATAAATGCTCTGTCTGCATTAGTCAGATGTGATAATGAAGGCGGGAGTGGAAAGACACTCCCGGGTAAGAGAGAGGGTGTGTGTGTGTGTTAATAGCCCACATGCCCGGTAGCTGTTTGAATATTCCTGCTCATTTGAATGAAAGTGCTCTTGTGCATATCGAT
This sequence comes from Lagocephalus sceleratus, assembly GCA_911728415.1. Classification (NCBI taxonomy): domain Eukaryota; kingdom Metazoa; phylum Chordata; class Actinopteri; order Tetraodontiformes; family Tetraodontidae; genus Lagocephalus; species Lagocephalus sceleratus. The sequence continues at coordinate 7,183,340 of CAJVRN010000126.1, forward strand.
GCTGATGGCTCGCCTATCTTTGCGTGTTTGCCGTTGTGAAAGGTTTCGGGTTGGTAAACATTCATAAACAGGTGGGGAGTGGACAGAGTTTGTGCTTCGCAAATATTTACCAGGGAATTTAATTCAAAAGTAAAGTATGCGTGTTTTGTTTTTAACAAAAGCTGTAATTTGTAAATTAGAGAAGAAAATGATCCACATACCCATTCTGCATCGCAGTGGGATCGTATGTCAGTGCCATGCCACTCTGGAGGAGATAAAGATGCAAACAAACAAAGATTAATACACATGTTTTTATTTTGATCTGAAGGCATTTATTTTAAGACATACCCCTCCCTTTGTGGGAGAAATAACAACAGGTTTGAATCCCGACAATTCAAGAACGTAAACAACTCATTACGTTACAAAGACCTGCTAAATAAAGAACAACTGTGCTCAGCAGGCTGAAGGAATCTCAAATGAGCTTGATTGGGTGTGAACCTGCGGACCACTTGTTCTGAAAACACTCGCAGACTTAATAAAATGACGCCTGAAGAGCACTTCTGGAGTATTTCTACACAAACGCGCAGTTGATTTCCTGCGCGTGCTGCTCTTTCAAGAAGCCGAAATGATTTACAAACTAGCTTTTTTTTTTTTTTTCTTTCCCCAGGATTTAAGTGAGAACCTTCTCAATAAAACACTTCCCACTGAAAGTCATGAGTGCTGCTTGTAAAAAGGTTCATCGAAACTGCTAATAACCCTAATGCTAACAGTACAAATGAAATGAGGGGACAGTAAATGATATCCAGAGCAACAAACACGACAATAAACCAGTCTGCCCATTATGCACACTGCCACCATTTTGTACCAGCAGAAAAAGCTGCTCTTGAACCCCCCATCAGACATAATTTGCTGCTTCTCTCATGTAAGCTTCCACAGGTTACAGGGCTCATTACAATTCAGTGAAAGTAAACAAGGTAAAATCTAGCATGATTATATCAGATTCAACTCAAAGCTACAGGGTGCATGATAAAGTGACTTTTCTGTCCGAATATTTTTCTTTCTCCTTTCTCTGGTTGATTTTTTTTTTCCCTCCAAACTTCCGAGGCGGCAGCGTCAAATTAGTTGCCCGGTTTTGAAAAAGTTCCGGGTGATCTACTGAGAGAAATGGCCAATACGTTCAAACAGACATCTGTGTGCAGTTTGCATGTATTAAAAACACATGCCTGAACCACCACCACCGCAACTGTTAATAAATCACAGGGCACAGTAAATCTGGCCCCGTCTTTCTCCTCACTGTCTGTCATGTTGGGAGAAATTATAGCTAAGATGTAAAAAAAACAAAAACATTTTCATTCATTAGACTGTAGAACTTCAGTCCTATTGTACCACCCCAGTTCATTTTGCACAACGTTCCTGTCAGTTTGGGCATGCTTTTTTTTTTTTTTTTTTTTAACTTTTTCGATCCGATTTTATTTTTATGCACAGTTCAAAGCTGAAAACAGACACAAGAATCCTCAGCGCCACCTCAAACCACATTTGTATTCACTCCCACTTCCCTGTTGATCTATTGATTCGAACACACGATCTCTCTGAAGCATCTTGATGCTACATTGTGTCCTCTGACGAAAATAAACCAGCTATTTGTCCTTTTCTTCCTTCTAAAAATGTACGTTTATATATATTCCAACACGTCACTTTTCTTGTGCAAGTTTCAATTCTCCTTTTTTTATTTTTTCCACAGCTGAATCAATTTCCATATCCACAGGACACATCACAGTCCTCCCAGTGACCCTGTTTGTTATTTTTCTATGGATGCAGAAATGACAGTAATCCTAGGGTTTTTTCTTTTTTTTTCCATGACATGTCGGAAAGTTTTCCGAAAGTCTAATAGACAGTTTTTCAGACCATCCTCAAGCTCTCCCGTCGACTGCATTAAATCCACTGCACAAATTTGGTCTGACTCGAAACAAAGCTGGTGGTAATCATGTGAGAAACAGTCTCAGATTTTCCCCTTTCCCTCTTCGCAAAACTTTAAAGACGAGGCAAAGCTAAAAAAGACACCTACATCAAACAAGTATAGAGAGACGTGACTGTCTGGGGCAATCGCAACAAAAACAGATGACAACAAAACCACTGAAATACGGCCATAAATCACCACAACCACCGGCTAAAAAGTGGCGAAAATAATGTGTAGTAAACAAGGCAACCGGAGTTGAGTGTTGTAGTGTCAGTGTAAATGTCAGCTGCGGTGAAAAACGAGTTCGGGGTCTTTTGTGTATGCAAACGCTCCCCATGTGTCCTACTGCATGTGTTTCTCTGCACAAATCTTTTATTTTTCCATTGCTGCATCTGTCAGGGGTTCTGGCAGATTACAGTCAACTGATTGAGTGTGAGGAAGCCCTCGAATCAATTGGTCCGCTTGGAACCTCTGAAGAAATCATTTTTCTCCTGCAAGTGTCAGTGGAAAGAGTCAAACTGAAGGCACGGAGCATTCTCTTAAAAGCCCACCTCATATTTCATGTTGGGGAGGGGGTAGAAAACGAAGGGTCATCAACACTGGGGTGTGTGATCCGCTAACAAACACACGCGGGGTCACGGACGCACGGGGATCTTCCCACTGCCCTTGTGGAAGCCATTATTTCAACACTGTTGTTTCAGCCTGGTTCCATTTCATTTCCCTCCACCACGCTGCTTATTCTCACCCTTGCTGTAATGTGAACGTTAGGAAAAAGGTTAATGCTGGGGGCGTCAGCATTGTTATTCTCGTTCCTTTATCCTGCAAATTAAAGCTCAGCAACCTCTGAACTATTCACTTATTCGCTGAAAAAAACAGAACACCGCACGGGAATCTTGCAGAGCTGCAAATCCTAATTTACCAGAAATGTGAGGGATCATTACAAATGATTACTGTCTGACATGACAACATCTGAGTGAGAATACTTCTCATCTGCGACGCCGCCTCAAAGATGCTGCCTCCACCCGCACTTCCATCATTGTGTTACCCTTAACAACTGTTATGATGTTTTGTTTTGTTTTTTTTTCTCTGTGGGTTAAGGTCAACTAAAACATTCACAGACAACATTATGACCCCAACCTAACTGTTTAAATACTTCTTGATACAACAGAATATATTGAAGGAAATCCGATGTGGAGTAATGGACTTCTAGCCACATGGTGCTGATAATTTATTCCCTGTAATCATCGTGGTGAAAGTGTGATGATGAAGGAGAAATAAGTATTTTGTCTCCTCCGCTTCATATATTTAAAAATAAAAGCTTCAGTTCCATAATGACATACACTGCATTAACTTCACTGTGATTAAAATAATAACCATTATTGTATACTAATGAGTATACAATAATGGTTATTATTGTATTGTAATGAGTAAATTGGTGCTATATGTTTTACATTTTTTTGACCTGTGCTGAGACACACGGTGGACTCTTGCATGGCATTTGGCTATGGAATCTGAAATAAAGCTGTGGCCCCTAAAGTGAGCTTTCTCGTGTACTGGTGGGATAATAACATTTTCAAACTTCACCTCTCCTTCCCGTGTCCACGGTCGGCCATTCTGGGGATACTTGACCTGGGTCTGTCTCTTCTTCTGGCCTCCGTCGGCAAATTTACACAGCAGCGGCTCTGCAGGGGCTACGGAGGGAAGTCAGCCAGAAAACAGAGGTTTCTTAGGTCAGGAAGGGAAAAAAAAAAACAACATCACAACAGACATATTTCAAAAATTTATGCTCAACTGGACATTTTGTGATGACTTTAACACTTGATTTATCGTATCTGCTCCCACTCGTATTCCAAGAAACAGCCACAGCTATCGCGCAATCTCTTCAACCCAAGACAACTCCAGAAAGCCAGCCCTGACGTGGAAACAGCTCCCTGAGCTAATCATCAAAGCACAGTGAGCATGGGTCAAAGATAAGCCATACTTAACACGCTAAATAATTCCACGCTGCTTGAAACCAGGCAGCAGGCTGTAATAGTGATTATTCTAAAGAAAACACGGCCCGACCATTCAGTCTTGAATACATAAAAGATTAGCGTGACCTCCTATACAAAAGTTCACCTCGTTAGAATGGTATTAAAAACTTCACAGCCTCACCTCTAAAGTAGCGGCATGTGCCTTGATTTGGAAATGATAATCCAATAATGGAAATACGCTTCCCGATCATGGATCAGTTTACTGCAGATTTCAAGATTCAGCTCGGAATGGAGCTGCACATTTTCTTTGGTACTTACTGTGAAATATGCAGTGTATAATGTAATAAAACAAAACAATGCATTTCACTGTTCAAGCTCAATTTCCCAGTCCAAATAGTAAATAATTATATTTCTGCTACAAGCCATAAGTAACGTCTGAAGCCAACATGTTTATAAAGGAATGTAGAAGCTAAAAATATCCGACCTGCGACATTATCATAAGAGAGAGATTGAAATGCCTGTACAAGTGGAATTATGCAGTATGACACCGTCCTGATTCTGTTTCGAAGACACCTCTTCACGTTCATTTTGGCTGCCTACCTTTTATGCATTGCCTCTCACATTTAACTTTATTACATCTGAGCTTGTTCAAGTCATTCGCTGCCTTTCAAAAGAGGCTTTCAGCCGGCTCGCTGCTCTCATTTCGCCGGCGATGATTTCCAGCCGCTGAGAAATTCTAGTCAATGTGCCGTGCGCTCACAAATAACGGCGGAGAGCTCAGAACCCCCAATTCAGATATTATGAATACTAAACCTCGCCATAACCTCCCTCCTTTAAGAAAAATATTTCTTCGTCTTGGCAACCTGAAAAATGAGAGGAGGTGCTCTCAGTGGAAAAAAAAAAACAAAAAACGCTTAGAGCTGAGAGTAAAGAGAGTCATTTGGAGCGCCTGGGGCATTTTCACTACCCTGAAAGGTAAGTAGACTTGGAAACAGAGGTGTGATTAAACAGCCTTAAGCAGTACTTTGTCATTATAATACTTTAAGGTGATTTCTATGTGAACAATAGAGGCCACACATCTGGACCGCTGTTATCATCTCCCACTTTGTAATCCATCTTTCTCATTCACCTGCTTCTTTTCTCATTCTCTCTCTCTAATCAAACCACCCATCTACACGTTTGCGAACATATTACCTCCAAAAACACGCGCTTGAAAATGTTAAGTTAATGACAAAATCCAAAACACAAAGAAATGTTCATTGATTCTATAAAACAATGCATTTAAAAGAGGAGACTTAAAAAGTGCTCTAACCATTAATTTTGGCTTTAAATACTATTTTCTGTTATTAACATTTACATTGTAGATTTTTTGAACATGTTTGTTCTGTTGCCCCCTTCCTTCCTTTTCTGTTCTCATGCCAGTCAGAAACAAGCTGACCGACTGTTCTCATGCTGTATTCACATGAGTGTTTGGCATCCAAGAGGATTAAACCAGAGTGAAAAAAAATAAATGCAGATAATTGGTGTTTACATCCACAACGTCTCACCAAATCCAGATCCTGGATTACATGCATGAAACGGAGTTAAGACTTGCATTGGTGGATTGTAGGGACAAGACAGAAATCCCCATCCACAATGGAGAATTATGTGAAAATAAAACGCGCTGGATTCAAGTTTATAGTCGAGGCCGCTTTCCTTCTGTCCCTTCAGTGCCTTGTCACAACAAAGAAAGCAGCTGCGACGCTTGGGATGATTTAAAACAAGTGTTTGTTCTTACTATTTGCCTTGAAAAAGACAATGTTTCATCTGGAATCTGTTATTTTTAAGCACGGGCACAGACACATCACATGGGCGGTGAGAGGTTTGCGTTGTTGGACAAGTGTGATGGAAAATCGGGGCCATCTATTGTTAGAATTTGTGATGCAAAAATTCAGCAAATCCCTTGAGAGGCAGAACAAAAGTTGTGAGAAATGCTGAAGTCGTTGGCAAGTGTGCAACACGAACACAGGACTGTCACACAAGTACAACATTAAGACACACCTTCCTGGTCCAACAGGATTCAATCATGTATACTTACATAAATAATAACAATGTGTTTTTTATTATATTATAGATTGGTCAAATGGCTGCAGATGTTAAGCTCTACAGCATCTGTTAGCAGCATATGCAACACAACACTGCTCTGATATGCTGATTTTTGGCTTTAGAGACATCTAAAAGGTTGACTGAAAGCGATCTGGGCGGGCCGGCACGCGGAGACAGCGTGAGTTCCTTTTATCAATTCCCGATTCACATTTCCGCACGTTGCTGCCACATTCTTTGATGCCTGGCGTTTAATCCCATTATTATTTAAATCTGACATGTCAGATTATGCTTGTCTTGTCATCGTACAATGCCTCAAAAATAAGACGCAAAAATCCGAGGAAGATTACTGCTTAAAGTCATGACAGAAATATAAATGTAATAAAAGAAACACACCAAAAAGAGGAGGTTTAAAATAAATTGATTTTGTGTCTGTGTTGATGTTTAGGTGAAGAGTAGGGCTGCACATTATAAAAACGGTGTCCAGATGACAATGAACTAGACAGGAAAATGGGAAAATGAAGCTATAAAAACTAATCTGATCTCAGTCTGCTTGTGTCATTAGAATCTGCTACGTTTTCTATGAGGAATAAGGACATTTTTAATTGACCCCCCGCTGCTGTCACTCTTGCTGTTCTGTATCACAGAATGATGTTTCAGGTACAGCTGTGCCTTCCATCCAATAATGGGCCCATTTCCGCCACGTCAAGTTAATTAACACACCCTAATCCAACTATCTGTGGGTCTTCTGTAGAGTTCAGCTAAATTTATATGCTGGTAAACAGACAGAAAGCGTGAGTAAAATTCATACCAAGATTAAATGAGCAATTTCATCACCTGTTTACCCCAAATTCAGTCAATTTCAGTTATTTTAGTTTTTGACAATTTTTTTATCAGATATCGGCGCACTAAAATTAGCATTTAGAGAGACAGAACTGGCTGTTCAGACAGTTGCATTTGATTGATTTTCATTTTTCACTGAGCCAAATAAAGCTCCAACAAAATGTCATTCTCTAGATTTGCCTTTGTTTCAATGTTTGATCATTTTAACCGACCGAATGTGGACAAAAATAGTCACTGCTGTCAGTTCTGCTTGAAGATTCAAGTTGATCAAGGTGATTCTTTTAGCTTTTGTTCTCCGTTGGTGTAAACCCTGAATAATTTTGAAAAAGTATTTTCATTTGTGGTATATTGTGTAATTACACACTGTTAGCCTCTGTAGGATATCAGGGCCACAAAGAACCTCCAGTGAAGCAAATTCACCACACTGAGGAAAAATACAAGGAAAAACCATATGAGAGGAGAATCGTGCTGATGGTGCAGCTGATTTAGAAGAAGCCTATCAAGTGTATAATATACACAGTGTTGAATAGAGTCAAAGCAACTGATCCAGGTTCAAGCCTCCAGTGTCACTGTGTCAAATGGAAAATTTCTAATTTATAAGAAAATCCAATCTATTAGTGAGTGACATGGGAAATCACTCAGTTGGAAAATGGGATCCAATTCCCACCTGTGACAAACTAAGGGATTCCTCAGCTGGGCTGAATAAAATGCCATCAATTTATTTGAGATTAATTTATTTATTTATATTTGTGCGGGAGACACACGAAGCCCGAGGACAGAAGAATATCCTGGTTTATTAATTTTGTGAGAAAACCGGGGTGACCTCCAGCCTGGAGCAGAGCTCTGCTGCTGTAAAGGATGAGCTGACAAGGACACCAAACCAGACCCAGACAGACACCTTTAGGAGGAAAAAAAACCTCCCTAATTACGACAAGTTCTCATCACACGAGTCCAGCAGCAAGGAATGAGTGACAACATGATGATGAAATGACATTTTTAAGATATTTCATTCCCCAAAACGTTGCTGGCTGTGTGGATATACTGTTTCAATATTGTATGTGTGCCGAGTATCATCTTCTGGCTTCACATGATGGAATGCAGTTGATTTCCTGTTTATGAAGTATTGAACCACTATTGCAGCGAGGGAACACTTCAAGACTGTAATCACATTCAAAAGCTTCCCCATTATCATTCAATTTATGGAGTGGTAACTGAGATCAGGTATGAGTGGGAGGAGAGGAAAAGGTTTCAGATAAATATGAGAGGTAATTTTGTTTATCTTGATGAGAAAATTTTTATTAACCAATATTATCATAAACACCCTATTTTCTAGGGATAAGAGATTACAAACGGAAACATTATTATATTATTGGTAATCTGATGAGGAATAGCTCATCACAGTATAGTAGATAGCAGACCTACTTATTGCTTTTAAGATAATTAATTCCATCGAAACTTAACCTTCAACTTCATAGTGCACATATTTTGATGATTTATGCAGTGCTGGCAGTGAAATTTCAGGAATGATATATGATGTCCCTGTGACAGGGAGCCCTGATGAAGCTGTGGCACGAATGCCTTCTTTATGGCTGATTAGGGAGGGCTTCCCACTGCTGCTGACTCTCACCTTCACAGGGTGGCAGGACGGTATCGACCGTCAGGAGAAAGCAGAATTACACCACACCAGTAAACACCATGATTTACATCTCTGATTGGTTACCGTGGAAATCTACTTACTAAAAAAAAAAAGTTCTAAATCTTACACTCTTCAAGAACAAAAGCTGTGGAGCCTTTGTGAAGATCATTGAAATCTATTCTGAGATCTTTCATCAAGCAAAAATAATACATAGTATAGATCTCTCTGATACCTGACTAAAGTTCCCGTAAGTGTAATGGTAAGCAATGAAATTCTACTTTAAATCAAACTTGATACTCCGTTTCTACATTCTCCCAGTCAGAAAGCTCCAGATCAATGAATGCCTGCTTAATGAGGGCTGATGGAAGACCAGGTCATGTGATCAATGTTGGCATTAATCTCCAGGCTTTAGAGTGAGATATTACACTTGGCTGTCAATACCCCAGCCTGGATTTACAGACAAAGGTATCAATCAGATGAAAACAGGCGCAGATATGCCTCAACCATGGAGTGAGCATGACGCCGGAGCGCTGGAGCTGGAGTGCTGGAGCGCTGGCGCGCTGGAGCCGGTTTACAAGAGAAGCGACAGGAGTTTACAAACCACAACATTAAAAAGCAAATGTGAGATAAAAAGCAAACAGTGAGATAAACCTTAGAATGTTACTGCAACAACCTGGGATATATTAACCCAACCTGGGGTAGTAAACACGCGATGGCCCCCCTGTGCATTAGCCCATCAATCATACAGCCAAGATAGTGAATTCTCTTCATGCACGACTGACTTTCATTTGTTCAGGGTGTAATGTTGCTTCTACTTATCTACTTCCCTCCTTTTAGTTTGGCTAATCTTGTTAAAACCATCCTGGTAACAGTAATGGAGGCAACACGGCTAAAAACAACAGTATGGACCAATAAGGTGTCTGTTCTGTTGGGCTTTTACTGACTAAAATGTAGAAAAAGTGATCTATGGACGTGCTGCAGTGGTTGCTTTTAGGGCCTGTTCTGTTGTTACCCGCAGCGATGTCCATGACCGACCCGAGCTATGGGTCATATGTGAGAGACGTGATCATAAATCTCCTCCCACTGTCGCACTCGGGCCCCGTGAACAGGATGATCGGCTCACTCACATTGTTTCTCCTCCACCTCATGTCTTCGGAGTTAACAAGCAACAAATCTTTGCTGTTTATCTGGGGCCTGTTCAGGGATGGATGGTTCGCTTTAAGGACCCACATGCATGTGCAGCATGCATATGAGTGTCTGTCTGACTCGAGAAATTAGTCACTAAAAGGATTCTTCCATAAATCACTTTGAGACAGCCCAACCGTATGATGTGGATATCTAAAAAGATATGCTGTGGACACCAGGCTGGCCAATTACTACACTCCTTCCATACTATGTTTATAATGAGCATCCACATGAGTAAAGAAAAAGAAGACTGTGCCCTGTAAAAATTCCAAGGCAATTGTGTTGTAATGGACACTTACCTGTCATGCCCGGAGGGGTTTTCAAGAATTTCCCATTAAAATTTTGAATCACCACATCACACTTCTCTGTCGACTCCATCCTGACAGACAGGGAGAGACACAGAGGCAAAAGTGGTGTACTTAATAAGCAGCTCCTCAGTGCTGTCATTAAGTATGCAGAGAATGTATTGCTACTCATAAAGTGTGACAAAGGTAATACAGCATGAGTGTGTGTGTGTGTGTGTGTGTGTGTGTGTATGTGTACGCACGTGCAGATGTGCCCGGCAAAAGACCAAGAATTCATTAAACACCTGTCTGTTATGCAAATGTGCTTATTAGGCCACAATGCCTGAGCAAAATTTTGTTGCTCAGAGAATGTATATGTGGCCGAATGCATGCGTGTGTTAGTGTGTGTGTGTGAGCATGTGTGTGTTTTCTATGGGGTTTCCTCTCTTTTGTCCTGGTTTAAAAGCTCCATTCAGGCTGAGCTGTTGTGTGTCATGTCTTCTTTGTCTGCCCCTATTCAGCTCTGTTCACCCAATCACAGCTCAATGACTAATTGCCTGCTTGGCAAGCAAAACTCAGTGAGTGTGCATGTGTATGTGTATGTGTGCGTGCGTGTGTGCGTGTGTGTGCGTACGTGTGTGTGTGTGTGTGTGTGTGTGTGTGTGTGTGTGTGTGTCTTGAGTTTTCTTCACATAGGCAGTGACCCTGAATGGAGCCCTGACTGCATTCTAATCACTGGCACACTCCACAATGAAACTGAGAATGCCCCACACACACACACACACACACACACACACACACACACACACACACACACACACACACACACACATCTACACACACGCACAAAAAAAATCACAATAGTTTCACGTGTAAAGGAATCTGGAATGGAATAATCAGAGCTGATAAATCATACGATTGTAGATAAGAGTCTACCACATATATTCAAATCTGCATGAGGAAAGCTTTGGTTTTAACAAAAACGATTGACTGATAATTGACACATGTGTACCTCGCAAATCCGACTCCTCGGCTGTGGCCGTTAGCATCCCGCAGTATCCGTGTGGAAATGACATGGCCAAAGGGCTTCAGCATGTTCTCCAGCTCCTGCTCATCCATGGACAACGGCAGGTTGGAGATGTACAGGTTGGTGGGGTCCTGCTCCTGTTGCTGTTGGGTGGAGGAGCGGCAGAAAGGAGGTTGAAAAGGTTAAATCTGTGCCACTGCAGTATTTTATTTCCATATTCATGACCAAATGTCCCACTGCAGAATAAATGAAGCATGTGAGTGAGGTGGCAAACTCTCCAAATAAACATCTGACTGGGAAAAAGCTCCAGTAGCTTTACACTCAGACACCCTGAGGCAATAAACAATAGCCCTCAGGATTTATAAATGTTAAGTCAGTTTCCTTAAATTTCTTTTCATGGAGATCAGAGGAACTCTCTTCGTTAGCAGATGTTTTTTTTCTTCTTTTTAGCACCACTCAATTGAAACGACGTACAAGTGGGAAAAAAACATGTGCATGTTAAGAAGAGCATCGGATGAGTTGTGCTAATTGCTACCAAGTCTAGAATTTGATATAACTGATTGAAATGCAACACACTCATTAAATGCATTAGCATGTATTTAACCAATGGAAATCACTGACGTGTACACACCCAAGGCTGTGCGTTGCTCAGCTTTAAAATGGGGCTGCAGCACTGTTTCCTCTGAGGCCAACGCAGACAGAATCCTGTTCTGTTTGTTCGCTGTAAAATGATTAAATGTTTAAACCGAAGATTTCCTCTCCCTGCGGTCAGACTTCCTTTCAGCCCTTCGCCGTACGTAGGTAAAGAATACCGGGTTGCGTGAAGACTGCTACTGTAATAACCCCAGCTCAACTCATCCATGCCATCATTGCAATTTGGTTTTGGCAGAAGTTTTCCTTCTGTCTGTATCGTCAACGGTCTCAATCTAGGGAAATCACGGGTGCAAATCCAATGGTGGCATCCTGGCGGGTTGTTGAAATCCCATTACACCTCACCGCACCATCTCGAGGCACAGTTGGCTGTAAAACTCATTTATTTGCGTGCGTACTTTTGGGATATGAAGTAAAGTGCTCCGGAGCACCCACATGTGAATGAACTCTGCTTGACTTTGCTCAAAGTTGCAGTCTGTATTACGTTGCTTCTTGGTGATCTTTCTCCCCACATGTTGCAAATGACCCCCCCCCCACCCCCCACCCCCACCCCCATCATCTCTCCCTCACTGTCCCCTCCCTGCCTTTGCCTCTGTGTCTCTCGCTCCTCTCTCTCTCTCTTCAACATCTGTCATGAGCTGGAAAGAGCTTCGCACCAACTGTGCCTCTCCCTGACCATGTTGCCTGCCTGCCAGCCTGTGTTTTCAGCCCCATTAAACCTCATTGCTGCATCATTATAGCAGGTCTGTATGTTATCCTGCCACTTCCTGGTCGCCCTGCACTGCCGCAACACCTTATGAAGATATAAAGGGTAAAGAGAGGGCAGTGTGCTGGTAAAGCACATGAATTAAAAAAAAGAGTCCAACTGGGTCTGCAGCCAGTCACTTGGATATAAGCGGACCTTTAAATTTCCATTTGATCATGGGCTTACTAGCCTCTCAAATAGTAACACTTGCCATCAGAAATGACTCACAGCAGCCTCCTGCAGCCTTGAATATGATAAGAGTGTGTTGAAGAGCGTGGAAAAAAATGGCCACACGGAAAGCTTCGGTGTACCCTATATATGACTATATACAATCATTTTTTCGTTCTTTACATATTTGCTTCTTCTTACCTTTCTCAGGGGTAATCTTCCTCATTTCCTCTGTTAATCCATCTATTCTTTCCTCCCCTTTGCCTTCATTCAGCTCACCTCCTCCCTTTTTCTTAACTTCCTCTTTTCATTCCCCTTTCTCCTCCTCTCCTCTGGATTAAAACTTAATATCCTGCAATGGTAGCCTTTCTGTCTAAAATGCAGTCTGAATGTTAATTAATAGTTAGAGAGTGGTAATTTTTCTTTCATTCCCTCTCCTCCTCTGTCTTTTCCCTTTTTTCGCTTTTTTTTTCTTTCCACCATCATCTCTGCTCAACCTCATGGTTCTCGCTTCATTACCTACATTCTACATGCATCCCTCACCTCTCTAGTTCCCCAAATCTTTGCCTGCTGCTAGCCTTCTTTTCCTCATCTTCTGCTCCTTTCAAATCAATTATCTGCATGTCTAAACACTCCAACGGCTTGATCAATAGTCACTGAACATACCATAAATAAATATATTAATTCTAAACCCTGAAATCCTCTGGCTTTCACGACACGTTTCTCCATCTTCACGGTGACTGGTGGCTCAGTAAGAACAACGCAGGGCACCGATTGTCACACTTGGTCAGCTCTGCATTATTTAAATATGCAAGCTGCATCCTTTCTGCATAATTAAATATGGCTTGATCCGTATTATCCACCAAGTCTAGTGTAGTTTCCAAAAACGGCCAGTCTAGGCCTTTTTATTAATTCACCTGGAGAGAGTCGGACTTAACAGGAGTACATAAGCAGACACAGATGTTATCACTATTAGCATTTTCTTTCACATTCTTAGCAAGAAAACATCCAACATTGATGCATGTGGATGGCATTTATGCTGCACAACTTTACAGGATTGAACTAATACCAATGCATCATTGAAGAAGAGGAATCCGAAAAATAAAAGAGACAGAAAGAAAAGAAAAAGGCCACAGACAATCACCCATTCTACAATTAACCTATTCGTTTTCAGCTTCACTTCATGCGATTCCCTTTATTTCCCCCCTTTTCTCTTTCCACTTCAAACCTGGCACCCACTCATCCCATCTTTCTTTTCCCCCCACTTACTGTCTCCACTGTGTGTATTAAAAGGCCAGTAATTCATCACCGAGTCAGAGCAGAGTGCAGCTCCTGCTACACATCAGTGTGCAGGCTGCTTGTGTGCCAGCCATACAGACCTGGAATCAATCACCCAATCCTGAGACACTAAAACCATCAGGGAGGGTCAGACAGAGATAGAGGAGGAAGCTGGAGAGAGCAAGAGGGAGAAAGGCGGATATACAGAGGTATATATATATATATATATATATAATATATATACATACATATATATATATAAACAACCCATGGGGTTCAAATAAACAAAACTGTGGTCAAATTGTCTCATGATTATTTTGTGGTGCGAGCTGCAGAAGGGAGGCGTGAACAGACCGACGGGACAGCCTGCAGCATCTGTCATCTTTCCCTGCTACACCGAGCTCGGGTCCTGGCTCAGAAGACTCTGTCATTTCCTGCGCTTTTCTGACTGTTGCTAATTTCGCATTTTGTCTCGATGAAAAGATGAGATGTTTTTTTTTTAAACTTCATCCGCACCTTCTTCACCTTTAACTCCAAAAGTTACACGCAGTGAAAAGTCCACGAGGAGGAAGAAAATTCCCAGTAGCTAAAAACTGAATATTATTAGACACATTAGTGCAAAATTTTGCACACAGGCCGACATTCCAGCCTCCTATATTGTATGTATGTGGAGAATCTCACTGTGGCGTGCTCTTTTCTCTCCGTGTCCCCTTTTCAGTACAAATGAATGCTGTAATCAAGGCTAATGGGATTCAGCTGTTGGACAGTCTAATTACCTGGAATGCAGACGGATCATCGGGAAAACAGGCTCGCACACACACACATACACACACACCCACACACGCAATCACACACAAGCATGCACGCACTGCTCAGGAATTCCCAGAGAAATAATCTGTCTGGGAAAAAAGAAATCTACATTTGATTTATCTGTCCTTTATTCAATTGATGATTCCAGGAATTCAGAAAAAAAAAAAAATTGAAGTCATCACACGAAGAGAGAGGAGAAAAAAAAAACAGCTTTGTGGAAGCGTGTGTGTTTTTGCAGTTCACATGACAACAGAATGCGCTCAACAGCTCACCACGTTATGCAAACACTGTGGTAGAAGTCCAGTTTTGTACCTTTGCGCATCAATTTCAGAGCAGATATTTTTAGTTTCTGAAGGGAATCATCTTTCTCAACAGATTCATGTAAGATACAGGAAGACAAAAAAAAAAGAAGAAGAAGAGTCATCGAGCAGGCTGTAAAGTTCAGGGATTTTGAGTGTGAACTGATAACTGTGTGTCGGTGTCATTGGAAGCCTTGTCAGTCTGATGTCGTAGCGTCTGCCTGAGGAGAGAGCAAGCTTCTGGGAAATCCTTGCTCTAAATGATTAATGGAGTCTGAAACCAAGGAGGGGAGTCATCTGTGACTCTGTTAGTAGACACATTTGTTGATGCTTTAGACAGAGGTATATGTATGTGTGTGTGTGTGTGTGTGTGTGTGTGTGTGTGTGTGTGTGTGTGTGTGTGTCAGTCTGTATTTGAGGCCATGCTGTCACAGTTGGCTTCATGACAGCTCCGAAGGACTCATTAATGCTAGCAGCTATGCACGCACACACACTCACACACATACTCTCACACACACACACACACACAAACACGCATGCATGAAAACAAAGAAAAAGACAGCAGAGGTGTCACACTGGGCCGGGCTAATAAAGGCGGTGAGAAGCAAAGAGGATGAGTGCTGATGAATTGAAATTAAATGGATAAGAAGAGAAAATCAGAGGCTGAAGAGGACGATAAACAAGAAAATTGATTTGATTTAATTCCCGCATTTAAAGGCGCCATCACAACACGGTGGCGGTATCAGCTTTCTGAAGAGATTAAATAACTTTAAGATAACGATGGGCGCTGAGATAAAGCAGAGAAAGGGAAGTTAATAAAGGTGATGAGGAAAAAGGGAAATGGCGAAATAGGGAACGGAGTTCTGCAAGCAACATCATGCTGAATCAATTACGGTTGAATTTTTAAGTGGGGGGGGTGGGGGGGTGGACTGGTCTGGAGTCAGCTCATCTGAATTCTCTCCTGTGCCCACACAACCACGTCTCTCATGAGCCATTGTATGAAATATAGCATGTTCTATGAATAACACATGAGCCGTTTAGTCACATGTTCATAAATCTGTGACTGGACGCAGCAAGCAGAGATTAATTGATCGATTGATCGGCTCGTTCGCTTTTACATCCGAATTTGAAAAGCTTTAAGGTTTAATAAACCCACCACTGAATTATGTTTCCCTGACTCGGCAGCAATATTTGTCGGCGTGGCCGCGGACGGCGCCGTCACGTTTAAGTGTGTAATAAATGAACGTCCTCATCAATAGCCTGATGCTCTGCATAGTCAGCACATTAAATGGCATATTTGAAAAAAAAAAACACAAAGCAAAAAAACAATTTAATTTGTCATTTTTTTCTACACACATTTATTCATAAATGCCAACTTTTCCTACACATAATAAAATATAATGGTTGGTATTAAACCTACATTTAAACCAACTCAATCATTTTTTTTTCTATTAATTAAGTCTCACTTTTTAAAATAAGCCATTTTCCCCATTATTTTTCTATTTGGTAGCTGCTTTGATTCTGTTTCTAATAACATTTGGTGGAAGTGTAAAGCACTTTGCAATCCTTTTGAATATGAAATGTGTCTTTTATTTTAGTCGGATGCATTAGACTAATTGAATTATTTTTCGTGAGACTGCAGTAATTAATGTCACTCTTCTCCCCCCCCTTCTCTTCAAAAGGAGTCACTTTTACGTCTCCATTTTCTTGAGTCAACATTTGTAGGAGTTTTATTAAACAGGATCTTTGGAGAACGACAGTGGCATGAGAGTGAAACTTTGCGTGGTCACAACCGGGAACACGCTTTGCAGACAACAGATTAAAAGCAGGTTCAGCTCTTTCCGAAATGACTCGCATGCCTCCTGCGTTATGTTTTTTTTTTTTTTTTTTTTTTTCTAGCTCTCCTATCTGCTTTTGCAGAATTGCTCCTTGATAGCCTGCGCGTATCGGAGCATTTCATTAGAAAAATGCAATAAACCAGAGGGGCCATCGGATTGCTGGATTATCTTTGAAGGAGCACAAAATTAATAAAGTTTTAGCCAAACTTATTGACTTCAGCTTCCGCTTTTTTTTTTTTCTCTTTGAGTTTGGTTTGGCCCTCTTAATGGTGTGTGCCTCGTCCTTAGACAAATAACTCTGAAATGAAGAGCAGAGCCACAGACAGAGAGAAAACAAATTAAAGGGAAACTTTAAAATCTTTTTTTCAAACAGTGAAGGAGTAGGTTTGTACGCCTGAGATGTAGGCGGAATTGATTTAAATTTTTTTTTTTCCTGCAGCATCTAGTCTAATAGCCATGTGGTTTTAATGTCAACAATAAATAATGTGCAACGGCGACCTTACATTCACCTGAAAGATGAGACTTTGGTCTCATCCAGGGACACACAACACTCGCACTACATGTGAAAGCAAAACAAGTTGGCTAACTTGCACTATAATGTGGAGATAAGCCACGTCCACCCACACCTTCTGTTGGCCTTGGCTGTAAAGTCTTTGAGGAGTGCTGCTTTACGCTTCAATAAAGGACCTTTTTCATCCAGGCTTTTCTCTCATCTGTCACACAGTAATCCAACCCTCAAGGTCAGCTAGGTGCACGGAGCGGTTTGTGCCTAAAGCAGCAAACAGGACCCAAGGGCGAGCGGGAGCCGAGCACCAAATAACCTATGGTCCCTACTTTTATATTTATGCATTTATTATAATGCTTATTGTAATTTAACCACTGCTGATGTGCAACCTGGCTACAAAAAACACCTACTTTCCTCAACAGATGATTCACTTAGCATTGTTACTTGAGGCCAGAGGAGATAGGAGGGCTGAAGATACGCAGCTCTAAATTATTATTCATCCATCCCCCGTGGCTGTTTAGCTTTTATATCACCTTTATACCATTGCTCATATTCCTCCTATTTGTGTGCTCATAATTTTTGACCACACATACCCACCCATGCAGGGATATGTTAGATTTAACAGAGTATCCATTTAACCGCAGCAGCTGCAGATATATTTGGTTGGATTTCACACGGCGAGGCTGACGAGCGCAGTCCAGCTTTACGGATTCCTCGCCACCCATACGGACCACACACACGAACACGTGTGCATGTTGTGTGCGGTATTTTACTCGCACACCTGACACTGTTTCATCTTGATCAATGCCTTCGCAGACCCGGAGCTCAAGAAACCGCGGCCTGTTGCCATGGTTATCTCTATCTGAAACCGAAGGGATTAACCTCCAGGGGGATGGCATGGGAGAGAGAGAGAGAGTGTGTCTGAGAGAGGGGGGGGGGAGAGGGGGGGTGAGAGTGGTGAAAAAGTGACTACAATGTAATGACTGAAATAGAGAAGATTGGACAGGATAGATAGATAGATAGATATATAGATAGATAGATAGATAGATAGATAGATAGATAGATAGATAGATAGATAGATAGATAGACAGACAGACAGACAGATAGACAGATAGCTAGATAGATAGATAGATAGATAGATAGATAGATAGATAGATAGATAGAAAGAAAGAAAGAAAGATTGCTCTATTTACATTTACTCTCCTGCCAAGTTTGTCTCCTCGTAAATTCCAGGAGCGTGGTTTGCTTTGGCTGTGCTATAGGTTCTAAAACTAAATCCTGGAATTTTCATGTTGGCTCTTCTTACACTTTGTTCTGAAAATCGAAAGAGTGCAGCCCGCGCTGTCATGCTGTAGAAACAAATAGTTCAGGAACCGTTTCTAAAGCTAAAGTGTGTGTTTGATTCTTTTTGTTCAGGAAAACACTGCGCAAGGACAACACATAGCAACACATCAACCGATCGATGAGACCCGCTGGATTATAGATTTTAAAAAGCATGTAAATCAATCCACTTTTGAACCGGAGCGAGCCGTTTTGAAGATGCGAGTCCTCCTCGTGCACTCTGTAGATGTGCTCGTGGTGCCGCTCAGCTGCTCAGATGAGAGAGAGTGGACATCAGATGCTGGAACAAGGGCGCAACGGGGCCAGCAGCTGGACCAAGGTTATTTACTTTTAGAAAAGGGAAAAGCAGCCTGAGTCAGCAAAAGCACCCACACATGCACACGCACACACACCCTTCTGCACTTCTCTCGCAGATCCTCCACAGGCACACACATATGGAAAACGAGGTTAAACAGGCTCATCGGTGGAATACCATTGAGAAAACAGCAGGCTAATTAGCATCATATCCTCCACCAAGGACAGCACACTCACATTCATCATCTCACCTGTGCAAACCACATCCTCCCCGCTTCCAAAACCATTAAGCTCTAACAAGGGTTCTTAAACTCTCACCACTCACACTGAGCAGGTTTACTGTCCTCCCGAGGCAGATCCTCATTAGAGCTTCATCATGTGTGCACCCGCCACAGACCTGTCCATCCCCTGTTTAGGCCCCCAGCTGTGCTGCGACCCCAGATTTTATGTACACGTGATTAGGATGGACCGGCCACAAACTAGCCAGTCAATTAATAATCACAAGCAGGGACGGAAAGATTGCTATCGCTATGTATGAGCATGGATAAAAGCTCCTCTGTTTAATATTCATAGCCACAGCCAAGAATTTTTATCCACATGCAGGAAGAAGGGTGGGGGGTGGTGGTGGGGGGGGGGGGGCTGTTCCAGTCTGTTAAATGGTTCTAAATCTCAATTTGGCATTGTTAGATGTAACCTGGAAGCAAATCCGAAAAAAATGTTTATAATAGAACATGATATTTCCTTCTTATTAGTGAGAAATGTTCCATACTTTATCTCCTTTGACCTTGACATTTCTATTCAGTCGTTCATACTAATTTGGAGATGTTAAAGTGTTAATTTGAAAAACACTTGCGTAAAGTGGAAACGGTTGGTAACGATGAACTTTTAACGGCTTCACTGAGGAGAGCCTGAGCTTGTTTACTGCAGCACCTGTTGCAGACATAATACATAGACATAGTAGTTAGTAGCTATTATTGATAGGAGCTGTACTTGTTTACTCTTTTATATGCCTGTCGCCCCTTTTTAGGTAAAAGGAGCATGACTGATGTTAGTGGGTCAAAGGGGGTTACATTTCCAACCTGTCCAAAACCCATTGTCAGAGGACGGTAGAAGAGTCAACATGTGGGACATCTGTTCTCTTGTTCATGCTTGTTGTTCTTGGATTGTTTTTAAGTGATATTTCCTCAGAAACTTTTGGGAAATTTGCTAACCACTCTTTGTGCCATTATAAGGTTTCATTTAATTTCACCAAACAAAGAGAAATGTGTTTTTAGGCGTGTATCACGCTTTGATGAGGCTGAGCTCTTGGTTCTGTGATGGCCGCTGTTTCCCCTCAAACCTTCTCTGAGGTGGATTTTAAATGTTGCTACACAGCCATCGTGATTCTGTCCACATTCTTGCCTATAGTCACAAAGACAGCCAACCATCAAGAATGGAGTGGTATAACTTTTGAAGGAATAGGAAGGAGAGAGAGATAGAGAGAGAGAACGAGAGGGAGAGAGAGATTGAATGGAAAGAGAGACAGATGAAAAGGAAGAGAAGACAGGCTGAGACACGGAGGAAAAAAAGACCTCATTGGTTTTCAGTGAGCAGGAGCAGATGCAGATGTACTAAAAGGTTAGAGGATTTGATTTGTGATATTCTCTGAGAGCTCTCTCTCTCTCTCTCTCCCTCCCTCTCTCTGGAGGAGCAGCGAGGCTACCGCTGTCCACAAATTTTGATCGATGGCTGAATTATGCCATCAGATTGTGAATCTAGCCGAATCGACTGCTGCTGCCTTCCCAATGATAAACAACAAACACGCCTCGCCACCAATAATAATGAGAGATGGGAGGACCAAGCAGCCAATCAAAAACCAGACTCGGTACGATCCTCATAAAATAGTGAGATTTCAGTCAGCCACTCCTAACGCCATTAATATACCTCATTCAAATAGCATGTTTTCCCCGCAGTGTGTGAGTGCCTTTAAACGCAGCACCAATTTAATTTCCTTCCTGTATTTCTACCTTTCCTCTTGATTACTCTCATTTCTCCTTCTTCGAGTCCAAGCTGCCCACTCCATCACTCTCTTTCAGTCCTCCCTTGCTACAACTCGGGCTTCCCACTTCATCCTTCCATCAATCTCTCCATGCACCCTCCCTCGCTTCAGCGGCCCACTCAAAGACTGAGTCCACAGAGGGGAAGGATGTGAGGAGAGGCATTTTACAGTGTTTTCCAGTTATCTTCTGTCCTTATAGAGCTGTTCGGTAGCCTGGCTCCATCAAACCGAGCACCGCCCCCACTTTACAGCTGCCTACTCCATTCCTCCTCTGTTCTCGGCCATGTTTCCCTCATTCCTCTTTGTTTTCCGGCCTCTCGGGGGTAATAATGGTGTGATACTAAATGTGATGGATCTCCCAATTGATGCATTTACCAGTTGAAAAATGTGTTACTCTTGCAAAATATGTTCATCATTTTCTTCCAAACTACCAATATTTTCATTCTAAATGTTAAAGCCAATACTTTTGTAAGGTAAAATACAGATTATGAAGGAATCATTTTATTAATGGAGGCTCTATAATGTGTATGTGATACTCATGATGTCCAGATTTTTGTCTTTTTATTAAGTGAATTCATTTTTAATCTTAAATAAACTTGGCATATTAACTTTGGGTATTCTTAAAGGGCTTTTTTTTCAATTTGCCAAATCCAGTTAATATTTTCTGTAAGTACAATATTACTGGTAATGCTACCTGGCTACTAATACTAGACTGCACATATTGTATTGTATATATAGTGTTCTGTTTATGGAGACCATTAAGATGTAAACACTGGGAAACATTGACAGGCAGGAAACAAGTGAGTCACCGCACCTGGAAGCAGAGTCAAAAGGTGTTAGCATTCCTAGCTCATAAATTCACCAGTGGCAAATTTGGAGAGTCATCTGTCGTCTCTCCCACAAAATTTACTTCCTTTTCTGATGGCCAGGATGCGGTCCCATCACCTAAATTGCACACAACTGGGGTTGACACTGTAAATAGTGGTGTCTTGTATAATTAGGCCTACAGATCTGTCCTGCTCAGCTGCTATGCTGCAATTTTCACCTATTCATCTTCTTTAATGAGAACATGTCATCCTCCGAACATGGCCATGTTGATCTGCTCAACTCTGTGCTCTTTCAAAACAGAAACGCTCTCTACTTTTATAGTAAAATCCAAGTCTCAGTCACATGAGGTGAATATTGTAGTGCATGTGTGCGGGTGTGTGTCCATGTCCATGAGTATGTGTGTGTTGTGGTTCTTGGAATATAATGTAATTGAAGAAGCTGTACAAAACTGTGGGGACCCTGACTGGAATAGT
The DNA here is from genome assembly GCA_911728415.1 of Lagocephalus sceleratus. NCBI lineage: Eukaryota > Metazoa > Chordata > Actinopteri > Tetraodontiformes > Tetraodontidae > Lagocephalus > Lagocephalus sceleratus. The sequence goes on from CAJVRN010000126.1 coordinate 7,205,574, forward strand.
TATTATTTTTGTTGTAACCAGATAATATAAATGTTTTGAGAGTGCAAATTCAGGAAAATATTTTAAAAACATTAAGATTTCTAGTGTTTCAGTCAGATACAGTCAGAAATAAAAAGGCATAATTGCTCACACTCTCAGTTCTCCAGTGGCTTTTTGCAGTGTTCCATGCACGGCTGGTATTTGCTTTTTCTTTCGCCTACTTTATCTCAATTTTTTTTCCAAGTGTGTCGTGAATTCCTGTTGCTGTGCACATTTGTGAGTGATGAGTAAGCTCAAACCTATTGGTATAAGAGTGTCAAAAAGAGTAATGTTATGTAAATCTTCTCTCTTCCACATAGATGGACAAAAGATGTGCAGTTCTAGCTTTGCAGACTGAACTCTCCATGAACGTATTTAGTGCATGTTAAAGTTCATTTTTAAAATGGGGGACAAAGTTGATGCTTCCATTAGACTATTGTGATCACTAATGAGAAATAATACAAAGGCACATTAATCACCCATGTTCGTTCTCATCTCTTTCCATGTCTCTCGCACTATTTCTTCCTGCCATCTCTTCCTTTTCTCTACTTGCTTATCCACTTAACTGTCTCATCTCTCTCCCTCCTCCGCTCGCACTAACGTAACAGGAAACACACACACACACAGACACACACACACACACACACACACACTCACTCTCACACACACACAGACACAGACACAAGCCCGGGCTGGTAATGCAGGGTTAATAAGATTGGAGAGCAGCTGATGGTTGTGCACATTTAGGCCAGATTACATTTAATTCGATTGGATTTCACTCGGTCGGCTCCCACCCACTCTCCTCTCCTGCCTCCCTTGCTTTGCTCTTTCTCCTCATTGTCCTCTTCTTGCTTTTGTTGGATCAGAGGTGCCTCGCCTCACCAAAAAGAAAAAACAAAAAACAACCCAGGTTCACATGGAAGGAGGAGAGTGAGTGCACACATTAACCTTTTTCGTTGTAGAGCTGCACGTACACATTTGGCCACTACCTCATCCTCCACTTTTAAATTTGATTTATTGTCTGAATTCTACAATGTCAAGTCCACCTTGAACCAGACAAAAGCCCACAGAGTAAGAAAAAATAAACTAATTGAGCAATAAAATAATGGAGTGTGTGCTTCACTATGTGTGTGTGTTGTGCAGACAAAGGTTGCTATTTAGAGATGTGATAAGGTTTATTTTATTAAACTGCATGGACATTTATTTGAGCAGCGATCAAAATTAAATGAATTGATTTCACACGCTGTTCTGAAATAAGAGATGCCAGTGTAAAGTTTATCAGGCCCTGGAGAATATCTGAGAGGGACAGGATGCTTTTAATATTTCATTAAGAAGGATTAAGTTAATAAAAGAAAATAACATCTTGGACAGTCTATTCCAACAAAAATAACACTATGAAAAATCACTCAGCATGCATCTGGAATTTTTTAACTCCAACAAAATAATAAACTACAAAACAAACACAATTACCATTTGTTATTTTATTTGCAGGGACTTTTAAAAAGAGAATAAAGGAGTTTTAGAAGCTTGTCCTGTCTTCCAGTCATTGTCTTTGGTTCTGCTTGTGTTTTTATTAGCTGTCACTCATGCACCCACACAAACACACACCCACCCACATGCACACACACACACATACACAAACACACACCCACCCAAACACACACCACCCACACACACACAGAAACACACACCCACCACACACACACACACACACACACACACACAAACAATACAGTACAAACCAAATTAGGCATCTGGCTTTTATCAGACATCCCAGCAAGGAATGGAAGAGAGAACAAAAAGAAGGCAAATAGCCGTAAAAATCTGAGAGTTTATTTGGGTTGAATCAATGATAGTTTTGTATAGTTCACCTTCCTTTACATCTGATCCCACTATTCTCATCACAGCAAACAATTTTATCTCAGCCCACATCTTATTTTTTTATTCCTCCAGCCTTCGTTTATAGTTTACATCCTCACTCAATTCTGCAACTAATGACTCTGGAGGAGGCACTGCAGCACCTGCTACTGCACATCAGCACACATGTGCACGAACGTACACGCACGCGCATGCGCAATGACAGCGCCGAGAAGGGTCGGATGAAGGGAACAAATAAGGCCAGAAAAAGAGGCAGAGATGAGGGACAAAGGTAAGAGGTAACAAGGACAAAGTGGAGGAGAAAAGAAGGGAAAAGTAGGGAGAGATGTGTGAAGTGTCAGTGCCAGTGTACCGTAATTAGCATATTGACCTTGGTTGTCGGTAACACACACCCAGACGGACACACACACACACTCATGCATACAATACAAATCACATTTTTTAAAATTCTAGCATTTTACCAATGTTAAAAATAAAAGTTTTGTTGTTATATGGTATATAGCGCAGTCGGTTGCACAAGTGAAAGACGTGCCTGGTATGGAGAATGGACGTGGATGGAAATTGAGACTGAGGCCTATTTGACCTTTACGTGAAAATTAGGCAAGAGTGAGACAAAGAAGCACAAACTTCTGCTACAGAGGTTCTGCTATAATGGTAGTCTCCTTTTAGGACACACATACACACACACACACAGAAACACACACCCACCACGTATGAATGCACACACCCATACACACAAACACACTCACATTATCTTGTTGTATTGTCTTTTGTTCTCGTATATTTTAAAATAAACATATACACCTGTCTCAAAATACCAACAGCCCCGAGAGAGCTTTAATCAATATCAGGATGCTACCTTAATTATAATGAACTTTGAGGTTGGCGGCTGAATTTCCAGACATCTTCGAGGCGTACAGCTGCTTCTTTAGCTGGTATTCAACTCAGCGGGGAAGTGCCTGCGATGGCACCGATGCTAATCAACACCTCCTTCCTGTCAGCTGTTATTTTATGTGATTGCTGAATCTAATCATTTGCACTGTACATGCAGTCGGTGAGCGTCATAATCCAAAAACAACATCAGTCCTCTGCTGCCAGACTGTGTACGTGGCACCATTTCTTTACCTCGCGTAAACACCAAGAGGCAAAACTGGAAAATAAGAAAGGAGCAAAACTACAAATAAAGCTGAAACTATAGTTCCTCAGAGTTGGCAGGAACCTAAAATTTCATTACATCCCCCCAACATTACTGTATATTTTATTATTGCACTGTTTACCTACTCTGATGCGTGCCTGAGAAAACCTTCCAAGTTTCTGTGTTATTCTGTATTTATGATAGAGCCAACAGAATGATTACTTTCTAGACAGAGTTCCAAAGCCTGTGGAAGGAATCCTGCCATTCTGCCAATGCTGCTCCAAGGTTTGATACGAGCACAACAGTAGGCTGATGAGTCCAAGGAAATGTTCATATAATGGACATGCTTGATGACTACATGCTTGATGTGAAAATTGGCAGCGCTGGAAGCATGCCCCACTCCGAGCAGGACCGGCGGGCTGCGGTTTAATCTGCGCAGGAATAAAGGAATTCTGGAACGGCAAAGTCGCGCTATTATTGTTGGAGTTTTCTCCCACTTTCAGAAACAAATGATAATCCTCTCCATTGTTTCCTGGTCTTTTTACCAGATTGGCCCTTTTTCATGTCTTTTCTACAATTCAGAAAGCTAATAATGTTATTTAGATTGGATGGCTTTAATGCTGAATGTATATAACATTTTATGTAATCTATCTATTCTGTCAGGAATGGACATAGGAATTAAGTGATCTCTCAAAAATGTATGTAAAACATAACATAATATTCTATATAATGAATGAAGATAAATAAAATATTTGTCTTAATTAATTTTACAGATTTAAAGTATTGAAATATAGCAGTTTTATTACAGACTTATACATACTGTGGCTCTTCTACTGTAGAGGCCCCCATATCATGGATTTAATGCACATTTTAAAGTCTACTAAAACATCTCCTACTAATACTCACTGCCTAATCTGTTATTTTTCATATGACAGTTTTGCATTAAATATATGCATTGTTATAATAATATACCAACCAAATAATGTTATTAAGATGTTGTGTTGTTGTTTTGCACATGAATCGCTGTTCAGGTTTTATCGCTGTCCTTGCATTTCACATTAAAGTCTATTCATTGTTGTTCCTGAGGTAATCCCTATAGATTATATTCCATGGCATGGTGAATCAGCCAGATTTACGTGGACTTTAATGAGTATTTGCTATTTCACGCGTATCATTTCTCTTTGTGTCATTCCAAATGGAGAGACAGATGTGGGGAGCAACATTGGATTTAATCCCACATTCTGTCAATCGGCAAAATGCTCCAGCTAGTTTCAGCCTCCGCCGGCGTACCTGCCGCAGAAGAGTTAGTGGGACATCGGCGGCACGGTGCATAATTAGTTCATGAAACAGTAAGAAGTCTGTGTAATTTCATTTAGAATTGACTTTTTGCCCTTCATTCGATCCCTCTGGAAAACTCAATCTCCGAGAAGTCAAGGGTTCTTCCTTCTTTAATAACAGCTAAACACATCAACACGGCTCTTCCAAACGCACCCTTAAGCAGTTAGGAACAAAATAAGAGATGGAAGTCTAATGAAAAGAGGTTTAATAGAAGAGCAAGGCAAAGGTGGCTCAGAGGCTTGCTGCTGTTTAATTCAATGGGATGCTCCTGGTGCCTGAACACTCGCCCATTTTAATTGCGCTCCTCATTTATGAAAGGGAGTATCTAGCGATGGAGCTTTAATGAATCTACACGAGAAGGCAGACTATTCGGTCTGCCTCCCTCACACACATTGGAGGATAACGGGATTGTGCTGGTAAGGCCCACGTGTTTTTGGCATCGCATCGTTGCATTGGCCTGGCAGCGAAAGACACACACTGACGCAACAAGAATTATCAGCAAGATGAAAAAAACTGAGAATAGACGTGAGGGGGTCACAAATAAGCGAAAAAATGAAAAAGACTGAAAATGACAGGAAATTCAATAATCTGCTTCAAGCTTTCCTTTACCTTTTCTGGGATTAGATCAATAATTGCAAGATGGGCAGGTTGTTAATCAATAGCTCTGTATGGACTGCCCTGTATGAATCAATATTCTCATTATTGACCTATGGCAGGACCTATCAGTCTCACATATATTAGTGATACTCCCATGTAGTGAGTAACATAATTATTATCATAATTATCAATACTGCTGTCACTGTTAATCATTTGACCGCTAATATCATCTCCCATCACCTCTGATGCCAACAAAACCCATCTCAGCTTGCTCCGGGGTTTAAAGACAGTGACTGAGTCCCGCAAGAGGATAGCACGACGAGAAAACACCTTGATAATGAGAGAGGGAGCGTGACAGATGGGGGCAAAGCTTACCTTCGCCATCTGTGCCTGGACGCCACTGGCTTTGAGCGAGGCCACAGCCTTCTGGGCTGCTGCAGGGCTGTCAAAGTCCACAAAGCCATATCCTGTTCACGCAGACACACACACACACACACGCACGCGCACGCACGCACACACACACACACACACAGACAACGGAGGAGAAAACAGACAAGAAATATTACTTAACCATTGTTGTTGGATATTACGGCGCACAGACACTCTGCCAGAAATCCAAGCCTGAGGTTTGATTATATTGCTGAATAAATCCAATAAATGTGTCAGAATCAAATCCGGTCATGTGTGCATTAAAATTCCCTCCATCTTGGTTTTGATCAAAAGTGTATGGTAATGTCTGCACAGTGCTGTGTGCAGTAAAGTTCATTTTAATGAAATCATATCTATTAGGTCTCATGTATAGCTGCGCACTAATGGCTGCTCACCAGGCATTTTATGGATTACACTCTTTGTAGATCAAACATAAAGAAATAACGTAAATTACACATCCCAGATCTCGATGAATGAAATATTCATAATACGGGCATGAGGATCTCATCCAAAAACAGCATTCAGGGTTCGCTGTATGTCAGGCTTGTGTAACCCCTAAGGACATGTCTCCCCAGACTACCAAACTGGTCATGCTGGAGGATGCTGCAGGCTGCAGCACATTCTCCACACCATCTCCAGACTCATCTGTCATCTGTGCCCTGTGTGAAGCTGCTCTCACATGTGAAGATAACAGGGCACAGTTGGTGTATCTGCCAATTCTGGTGCCCCACTGGAGGATGCCAGGCCCTCATGCCACACTCATGGAGTCTGTTTCTTGCACATGAGTGGCCTGCTGGAGGTCATTTTGTAGCGCTCTGACAGTGCTGAGCCCGTCCATTGCATAAAGAAGCAGAGAGTAGTTGTGCTGCTACACCGCTGCACCGCTACAACTCCCTCCCTCCACCTCTCTGTACTGTACTGGCCTGTCTCCTGGTGTCTCCGCTATACTCTCGAAACCACGCTGAACAGAAAAGCAAACCTTCTGGCCAAGGAAGGTATGGATCTGCCATCCTGGAGGAGCAGCATGACCTAAGCAACTGTTGTGGACTGCAAATACCACCTTGTGCTCATCATGGTCAAAGGTTTATAAAGCTTCTCCATTAAATTGTTTTACAATAATTATTTCCTCCAAATAGATAGATAGATAGATAGATAGATAGATAGATAGATAGATAGATAGATAGATAGATAGATAGATAGATAGATAGATAGATAGATAGATAGGTAGGTAGGTAGGTAGGTAGGTAGGTAGGTAGGTAGGTAGGTAGGTAGGTAGATAGATAGATAGATAGATAGATAGATAGATAGATAGATAGATAGATAGATAGATAGATAGATAGATAGATAGATAGATCTACACAAACAGAATGCTGAGAGGTACTAAAAGGCTGATAGTTTAATATCCCAGTTCCTTGTTCATGAGCTCATTCTGTCTCTGTGCTACACTAAATCTAACAATGCTCTTATATTTGTGAGCAATGGGGTATACCTGTGCTCGAGAGAGGATCCCAGCATTTAATGCAGGGATTAAAGTGATTCACATTTGTGTAAAAGAGGATGCATCTGTCAGTTTTATTGCTAAAAGATTGACGTCAGTGTTCAAGTGTGCACAATATCGGTGAAACTGTTGACCCTCTGGCATGCTCAGCTGCGCAATGAACACATATCAGGCAGAACATTGAAGCCAAGCAGTTTATTTTTTTTAAATACTGAAGAAAGATCTACATTCCCCGCAGCACCAGTGCGCCTGTAACACCGTTTAACCTGATATAAGGTAAGCTTCCATAACATGGAAGCACCTCAGGAATGGCCCGAGGAACATCGCAAAGCTGTGATGAAGCATCAAGAGGAAGTGAAAATTATGAACAATGGGGGCCCCATCATGAGTCAGACCTGTTTCCCACCTGCTGGGAACCGAGCGCGGCTTGTAACCAGGGTGTGAGGGTGTTGGCAGCTGATTGTTTTCAGTCGTGTGGTTTGTAAAGTGCAGCCAGAGTTTCTTCACATTGTCCAGCCAAACTGAGATCCAGGGATTTTATTTTTTATTTTTTGCTGTTTTTAATCACTGCTCATTTCCAGTATGTTGCAGGGAGACCACCACCATCTTGTGGTTGCCATGACCAGTTTTAATCTGAATTAAATGGTGTTCAGGTGGGTTTTAGGGTCAAATCACATCCACATGAATGAATGTGTCAGCAGAATTTGGATGATCAGGGTGATCACAAAATCCTTTAATGTTTTTATTATTGTGGATGATTTGTACATGTGATCTACCATAATGGAAGTCAAAACCACCATTTTACTGGGTTGCACGGGAAGGACTGGAAGGACGAAAAATCAAACAAACAAAGCAAAGCAAAATAGACAGCCTCCTACTGGTGTGAATGGCAGCTTCCAAGTATGTGAGCCGAACTGGGATATTGTTTATGTGAGAACATTTTATTTTTCTGATTGTGTTTACATGGAATCAAATAAAAGACGTATCAACACATGCAGAAAGCCAATGGGGGAAAATGATCCGAAAATGCAGCTGCTTTGAAATTCCAGATGTGGGTTCGAGTGGTACGAGCATGAACGTAATTAATTAATCCATATTTCAAAAGCCTCACTCATTACAATCCCAAATATAAACACGCTTAGGGAATATCAGTACATACGGCTTTTGCTCTTTCATAGTCACTCACACATTTCATTCCCAACATCTGTTGTTGTGGGTCTTTTTCTTGGGTTTGGCGAAACCCAACACAGTGCTGATAAGCAGATGACTTTTTTATTGTTCAAAAGCAGCAAGCTGTTTTGTACACAGATATATTTATACTGGTGCTAATAAGAAACCCATCATTTGGCCAAAATGAGAATTATTTCCGCATACTTAGAATGTGTACATATTTATAACTTTGCCAAACATAAACCCAGCCAAACATACTTGACAATATGAAAACAGATTTTAAATTAATAAATTATGCAAGCATGCTTACACATCATTCTGGGCTTAAATATATTTTTCTTTAATTGGGGCCACTTCAAAACACTTCAGCTAATTGTGGATGCACATGCGTACTTTACTGTTTATGAATCTGGCAAGATGCTTCCATTTTTTTTCCAAAATATAAAAGTAAACTTGTGTATTTCCTGTGTCAGGCTTTAACTAATGAGTGTTGGCCTGTGGACTGCCCATGTAATTAGTGGCAAAATAAACCAAAGTTCACAGGGTCCATTTCAATTACAGTCAATGCAGCCCAGGAGCTGTGAAGCTCATGACAGTTAACTATTACTGCAGCTGCATGTGGGTTTGGAACCACAAACACCTGCCGTGAGGTAATATGGATTACTAGACAAACCGTTAGTGGCTCCAGTTCAGAAACTGAAAATGATGATGATTGAATCTGCACATGGCAGGGATGAAGATAAAAAGGATTTTTAAACTATGGAAGAGTTAAAGAGGGATCTTTTGTTACCCAAACTATCCAGCACGGGTCCAGAATTGTTTTGCAGAGCTTCACAAAGGTAAAGTTCTGAATAGATTTTCTGAACCCGTTTCCTTATAAATATGTTGCACAAATAATGTAGCTCATTCAGTAATAGGAGGAAAAACTCAGCCAACCATGTCATGTTATCAAGTCGTGACATGTCTGAACCTAATTACTGAGACCAATGAGCCCCACCCTATTAAACCCAAATGCACACAATGAGTAACAGCAGAGCATCCCGTCTCCTCCAAACAGACTCAACTTTGTTTATAGTGATATAGTAATGAACTGTGCAGTTCAAATGTGTCTCGAGTTCTTATAGGAACAGAAGTTTGTGTCAGCTGCTCATGGACTTCTTCCATGACCTCCTGATAAAATATCATTGCTGTAATCTTGTTATGCTCTGCACATCTGACTCAGGGCATACATCTAAAGATGTCTGAGAGTTGGCTTGGCCACGAAAAATATGTCACACTGCCGAGGAAGAGGCATGAAATACAGAGACATTTTTTCACCCTACTGCTCATCTCACTGAGCACTTCAATGTGATAGCCTTGAAATTGGCCATCTGCTTTGACTGTATTCATCACTCAACGCAGAGATCTTTTTCGGGACATTTATGCACCCCTTTCTCTAGGGAGGTCAGAGGTCAACAATCAGTGACAGGAAGCTCCACAGAAGATTTTAAGGATGTATATCTGCACTCAAGGACTTTTCAGCCAATGAGTAGATTTATTCCATGGTGCTACATTTTTTCTATTTATATATATATATATATATATATATATATATATATATATATATATATATATATATATATATATATATATATATATATATATATATATATATATTTGAAGCATTCACACTCATGCACGCACACAAACACACACACACACACACGCACACACACACACCCACAAAGACTTCCCATCTAATCTCTTGAGCTCCCAAAGTTCCTGGCCTTGGGCCATTAAAAGGGCTAACCAAGTACAAAGGGAAAAGGAGAGATAGAGCATAAGAGGAATTGGGGGAGGCGGTGAGGAAGAGGGAAGCATCACCAGCAAAGAGAGGGAGGGACATTTAGAGCGAGAGAGGAAGGCCAGAGAAATGCAGACAGCGAGGGGAGCACTTGTGTTTGGGAAATGGAAATCCTTCACATCTAGAGTGGTTTCCTCTCCCTTCCTTCCTCCATCCTGTGCTCTATGCCCTCACCACCCTCCCGGGTTCCCATGCTGTCAGACAGAAAACTGTCCATGTGCATAATATTGTGTCTGCTATAAAGCTGGGACATAAAGATTTATGTGTGATGCCGAGAAAATTGAGGATTTACTAACAAAATATGACAAGCAATTAAACAGAAAATTCTTCAGTGGATGGCGTTTCTGGGGATTTCATTTTATGCTGCATATATCAATATATTCAGGAAAGCAACTAAATGCGGAGATGATGTATTTCATATTTTACTGAGTAAATGTAAGAATGGAAAAAAAATAAGAAAAATCATTTGAAGACAAAGACAAAGCCTTCAGTAAGAAAGTGATCAAAAGATGACTACATGACAGCAGTTCTATGCAGCCTGATGGAACATTATTGCCACAGACAGCACAGGAGGAACACTTTGTTTACCTGTCTTTGCCCTCTCTTGCTCTTTACACATCTCTGCAAAATCTTCCTGAAAAGAATTAGCTGTCTACTAAATCATCAGTTTGAAAGGGGGGCCTCTTCCTTTTCCATCAGCCCTGGGTTATTTTTACCCCCCGCCCCACTACCTCTCCATGCCCCCGCCCATCTTTCCCTCCCTCTCCCTGAGACATTCCTGTGCCAATTTGTACTCTCTTAGTCACGCTAAGCACTTATCTTGTCCCCACTGAATGCCTCTGCAATCAAACCTACACTTATCCGGTTGTAAGGCATTCTAATGGCCGGCTGATAATGAAACTCCATCATTGTGAGTTAATAACTGGCTGAGAGATGTATAAATTCCACATTGCAAGCAGCGAGATTGTTGATGAGGGTCCCCTCGTTTTGAAGAGGATGCTTTCTGTGCATTGGATGAATGAATTGGTACCGGTAATTGGTTTTCATGTAGTTGTGATTATGGCACTTGCAGAGACAAATGTAAAAAACTGTTAATTAAACATACACAGAAATCACCCTTTATCATAAGTGACAACTAAGTGGAGGCTAAACCAAGGACTTATGTTTCCTTCATGCTGGCCCACAAAGTAATCCGGAAGACATGAGCATGTCAGACTGCTGCTAATGACTTCTGACCTCTTGCAGCCACGTGTGTTGTCAAAGCAGGTTTTGGAATTCTGGAATTTGTAAGCTATAAACTATAAACGGCCAGACCGAAACACCAACGTTCACCACTGGAGTAAAACAGATTTTCAAATGTGGTGTCAATATTTCATCCTCAGCAATCACAGTCTCCTCCGCCATTATTATCAATCACACTGGCCTTCCTTTCACTCATAATATTCAAGCTGATATGTTGATTACAGGGCATTTGTTCTCCAAAACCATGTCACTGTACCTCTGGAGCACATTCTTGGCAGAAGAGCAGCAATCACGCTGAACACATGCTCTTGTGTGTCTCTATAACAGCAGACAGCTACAATCATATTGATTAGTGCTTTGTTGAGACCACTCCAATAATCAAGCAGTCTCTCATCAGATGGCACTAGACTGAGCCTCAGTCACTGCAGAATATCTGGAACACAATGTGCCTATTTTGCTGTGTTTCAATGGTTTTGCTTTGCGCAGTGACAACAATGCAACGTCTTGGTTTCAAAAGGATGCTTGACTCCGAGTATTATTACCCTGCAATCCCAAGAAGTAAATCAAACATCGAATCAAGCATAAAGCTGTAGTAATGCATCATAACATGATTGTGTTATCAAGAGAGGAAAAAAAAAAAAAACACCACATGTATACACGACAAGAACAAAAATAGTTCATTAATTCGCTCGCGGTGTCGCAGAGTCCCTTGACATTTTCAGACTGTGGAGCAGTCATTAAGCTATAGAAAATTTGGAGGTGGAAAGAATTTTAATACTCAGAAAAACTGTCTGAGAGCGTGAAATCTCAATTCAGTTTCGTAACTAGGTTATGAGTCGCGTTTACTCACCTTTGCACTGATTGGTGTTCTTGTCCAAGATGGCCTTTGTTGAGACGATTTTCCCATATCTGCAAGAACAACAACAATGACGTGTTAGTGCTGGATCGCAGACGAACCACTTGATCATGCCTTCATGCCAAAGTAGGCCAGATGGATTATTGAGAAACCTTGCACAGATAATTGTGACCCCCCAACCATATGGATACTACACTAAAGTGATATGATGTTTTCTGTGCCATCATCCATTCCATTCCTTCCACTGTTGCACCCCCCCCCATAAGCCTCAATGCGTCTGAAATTATGACACTAAACACACATTGATAAGCCACGCGCTATCTTCTCACAGTGCCAGCTCTTAACATTTTCCATCCGCTTTGCCACCTGACTGTCCTGCATTCAAATCTCCATCTCTGTTATTCCACAGACCTCAACCCTCCCCCCTCTCCCTCCCCAACCCCAACCCCCGTTCTATTTTCTATCTCCGTGTTCTGAGAAAGAAGTTAATAATGTTCCTTATCAGAGCAGTCTTTCAGCCCTGCTGGAAACGGATGAGCTTGAAACAGACGCAAAGCTGAGAAAGAGACCGAGAACACATGAGGACCTATGAGAGGAAAACGAGAGGGAGTAGAAAGCTTGTCTGGCCGCTGCCTGGCTGCACGGATGAGACTTTTTAATTAATGTTTTAACGCAGCAGCATAATGACTGGCTGGCGGCACGACCATCTAGCAGATTGACAGGGTGACAAGCTCGCTGACTGGCAAGGAAGGCAGAAATATTCTCTAGCCTCCGTATTTAGAGGGACGACAACTGCAGCTAAAAGATCCACATGATAGCGAAACCAGGGTGTGACACAATCTGGGAGGTTGGAAAGTATTAAAAAAAATAAATAAATTAAAATGAACGGGAGAGTCGAAGGAAAGAGTGGGAGCGCAGTCAGTCACGAGATAAAAAGAGACACGGGAAGTGAGGAGGAAGCGTGTCGGGGAGCGATGGCGACAGTAAGAGGTGTTTAATAAAGAAGAGATCATTTAGTTGTCACCATCAGGAGAGACTCTGTCAGCCTGCTGCTTCTCTGAGTGAGAAGAAAAGACAAGAGACTAGCTCGCCTGACAGCCACACATCAAGGTCTATTGGGACAGGAGACTTCAGAAGTAAAGACAGTAAAGGGCCTTAAAAAGCTGCTCTTACACATATCATGACAGCTATGCAGCTTGTGATCTTGAATTGGTGTAGGAAATGAATGTTCACACTTTAAACCTGAAATTTGGATTTATTTATTGGCTTTTTGCAAAACAAACAATTAAATCTGATGTTTTCAGCATGTTTTTTTTTTTTTTTTTTTTTTTTTGAAGAGTTATTCAGTGGGTGCAGATGCAAAACAATGACAAAAACAATGGTCTTATCGCCCACGCACGCATGCAAAGGACAAACACACGTGCGGTCACACATGCAACACAACATTGGGGACAAAAAAAAGCAAAGTTGTAATCATACAAACACAGAAAGCACGCACCATCTGGCAATACCAGACTCAGTGTTGACTTCAGTCTCACTGTGACTCAAACTTTTGTGTGTATGTGCGTGTGTGTGTGTGTGTGTGTGTGTGTGTGTGTGTGTGTGTGTGTGCAAAAGTAAGTCTATGAATTAAATTAAATACTTGTAATGCATGTATGGGTAAATGTGTCTGAACAACTCCTGGGTGTGATATTCCCTGCAAGTTTACGTGTGTGTGTATGTGTGTGTGTGTGTGTGTGTGTGTGTGTGTGTGTGTGTGTGTGTGTGTGTGTGTGTGTGTGTGCGTGTGCATGTGTGTGTGTGTGTGTGTCGGTGGGTGAGTGTGTGTGTCGGTGGGTGAGTGTTTGTGTGTGTATGTGTGTGTATGTGTGTGAGTGTGTGTGTGTTTGCAAGTATAAGTCTATGAATTAAATACTTACAGTGTATGTATGGGTAATATCTGAACAACTCCTGGGTGTGATTCCCTACAAGTTTACATTTGCATGTGTGTATGTGTGTGCATGCGTGTGTGTGTGTGTGTTATTTTTGCTACACAGAGAGGTTCCCACAATATTTTATTATCATATTTTAATGTTATATACTGTATCTTGTATTTTAAAAAAAAAGCCACGGCAAATTCATTTTTATGAATCAGATTTTTTGAGAGGTTTGAATAGAGTTGGTTTTAGTTATATTGAGTTTTCAATGAATGTCCTCTCAAAGGTAGTGATACAAGAATGGGTGTGGAGCCGAGGAGAGGCGCCACACACTGATCATTGGTTAAATTCCATTTTCATGCAGACATCTTTGCTACAATCTGCTATTGTTAGAAAAGATCGGATGATGTGCAGTCTGGAAAGTGCAGAGTGTCCTGTTCTGTCCTAACTGGAACCTTGTCATTGATTACAGAAGCTTGGAGCAAGCTGAAGCAACACTGACCTGCACTTGAACCAACAGCAACGACACATGAGACACTTAAAAACTTTACATTTGCCAAGAAAATACTACAAAGAACCAGATGTTATGGCTATCATTTCAACATTCCATTCTTTTGTGCCAAAGTTAAACTGAAAAAAGTTCCTAAAAATTGTGTAATTTGTTTCCATCGAGTGTTCACAGTGATTAGAGGGTCCATAATTAAATGCAAAACAAGTGTGGAGTGAATTTTCCTTTTTTTTCTTTTTTTAACAAATCTGACATCTTTATGAACCAGAGCTACATGTGTTGTTCTGTAAACAAACCGTTGTCCCTGGAGCATACATTCAGATCTGCTCATGGCTGATATCATTCAGATGACATGATGACACTGATATTTAACAGCAGTCTGTTGACATAATGCATTGCCCGTCATCACTGATGTCACTATATCACCTTTTGTTTCATGAACACATGCAACTCAGTCCAGTCACAGAGTCAGTCAAGATTTTGGGCCATAAGTCTTTTTTAAAAAATTAGGTAATGTGTAAAGTTGTGCTAAATCATCCCCTGGCCACTGGTCCACTCTGGATGCTTGCTGTCTGATGTCTTCTGAACCACAGCTGCTAACCCCCCGACAACACACACGCACGCACGCACGCATGCGCGCGCACACACACACATTAACTCTCCATTTCTCAGTTTTACGGCTGCAAAAATACATTAGGTGTATGTTCTCATGCATGTGTCAGTAAGTGGTGTGTGTTGCATTTGAGGTTTTGTGTGTACGGCTGCTTCCTCTCTCTGTGTGGTTCCTCCTAATTGGGGAACCAGCATAGCTGTCATTTCTCTTAATTTCCCTCAGATTTCTCTGCCTCTGCCAGTTAGAAGGATAACTGGGGGAGCGCAGGGCTTCAGATGTTCATCTCCCATATGTAGTTAAATACATTCAGTGCTGTGAATTCAGAAGATACTACTGTGTTAGTGATATATTACATTTAACTGCCAATGGGGCATTCTGTGAAGTTTAAGTCAGTGACTGCAAAGCATTCTGGTTAAGTGGTGCAATTCAAGAGTTTGTTCTCTAACATTAAGGGGATAAAACGGATAAAAGTAGGTCATAAAGAAACACATTCATCTTTGAGAAAAATTCCAAACAATAGATGATTGTTCTTTTATCTTATCTTCATTTTCCCGTGATCTGATAAGACTGCAGGCAACAGTGTCAACTTTTGCCACAAAGATTTATGTCGGGCCAAGCAGCTGGATATAAGTCTATTTCTACTACATTGGTGGGAAAATTGAGTTTGGATGAGTTTCATCTCCACCACATCCTTGGCCTTAACTCTGCATGGAGCTCAATATCTTTCAGCATTTACGATCCCTGATGTCGACCTTTTTTTCCCATCAGAACACTCACAGTAAACACATACTGTAACAGCAGAGGGGAATTGAGTTAAGCCCTTAAAGTTGCACTATGGCGCTGAGTTCATATGGACTGAGAATGCATCCACATGTGCACTTGAGTTTAATCACAACTATAATGTCAATTACCTATTTATCAAGAAGAAATCAAAAGTCTGAATATTTTTGTAGGGTTAGGGCCTCTCTCAGGATGGCTATATTCTTCCCCACCAGGACGTGGGGGGACGTGCTGCACTTTTATTATTTCTATTACTGGAGGTGTTATACTTTCCAGAATATCTGAACTAACCTCATGAGAAGTCCAACCATTAAGGACAAATGTGCTGGGCTTTTCATTTACATGCCAGAAAAATATTACTTCTGACTCTTAAAATTGTCTCATTATGCTTGTTTGATGATAACTACCCCTTCAGATGTATGCCTAAGCACGGACAAATGGCTAATGTTTTTATTAAATTATTTCCCTCACCCAGAAAGAGAACTCTGTCAAAGAGCTGAAAGAATGCTCGTTCTTATTTCTCATATGAGAACTTCTGGATGATAGAGTTACTGAATAAAACCCCTGAGCTCTAAAGTAAAATAGACCAGAGCAGGATGGCAAGTCTCAGAGGACACATGGAAAATATTTAGCCCAAACATATGACTCACATTTGGAGCTTTTTGCATGGTGACCAAGACGGAGAAGATTTTGCTTGAAGGATGAGCGAGGATGCGGCAGTGAGACAATGACGTCACAATCAGCACGTCAAGGAAGAATGCACATACGCAAACGTTCTTCAGCGTTAATCATTGTCATCCTGACTATTAAAATACATGACATCTTACAATACAGCAGAGCGATATAAAGTCATTCAAAATCAGAATAAGTCAATATACATGTCTGTTATTGAGGACAAAGAAATAGAAGAAACACAATAAGAAACAGCAGATTCCAAATAGACATTTGCACAAAATGACTTCATTTTACAGGCAACTGATCTCTGAATGGCAGCACATAACATGAACAAACTTGAGCGTGTAACTGAAACATTCTATAAAATATAAACGCCGTGAACATCTTCCCAGTAAGTAATGTACAACAGAACTTCTGTTTGCCTAAATATTTATAGAATATATACCATGAAAAACATGGATTTACTGGAGCTGCATCATTCTGTACAATATTGTAAGAATACAATAACTCTGGACAGATGTGAAATCTCACAAGACACTGTAAACAAGAATTTAATGTGGTCCAAAAGGTGAAACCCAGAGAGCCAACGCTGAAGTGCAGGGTCAACACAGAGGCCAAATGCTGCAATCAACAAAGTTATGAGTGTACGTATCCTCAGTATTGGCCAGCACAACACTGAGAAACTGGAGCTTTTTTGAGGAAAACCTCACATTTTTCATAAATCGGAACAGTGTTCCAGCAGTTTCATTAAGTAAAACCCATTTTTAATACGCACATCTTTCAGCAAGAATGTTGCTTTAATATGAGTAAAAAATTTAAAGCACACTGTCTACGCCACAGAGTATCTATTGCATATCTTGAATATTTGAAGTGAAGTATGACTCATAGGTTCTGTAAATAAGGTTTGTTATTTAGTTATTTTGCCAGGTTTACAGAAAGCTGAGAATGTTCCAATTAATTAGGCAAAACAGTTAAAATTGTGAACTCAGCTGGTGCTTTTGACTCGTCTCTGTACTTCTGTGATTCCTGATTATTTGAAATTAATTTTCATCTTCACTGAGAGTGCAAATTAAATTTGTAGTAAATTTGTGTGTTTTCTTGCATCTGCAGCTCTACAAAAACCTTATTAATATGTTGCATCACATAGATAGATAGATAGATAGATAGATAGATAGATAGATAGATAGATAGATAGATAGATAGATAGATAGATAGATAGATAGATGACAAGTGTGAATGAAAGAGCGTGGGAGAGATATTGCCCTTGTGCTCTGCTTTAGATGCCACTCACGGTCTGCTCTGTCCCCAGACGTTAAAAGTGTGTCCATACTTTGGGAGACCAAGGGAGTAATTGGAAATGTCAGCTGACAACAGCACTTTTCACTGACACTCTGAGAACTGGCACAGGGACAGATGGGGGGTGAGGGGGGGGTTGAAAAGGCGGTGAGGCGAAGGGGTGGAGGGCAGGAGGAGGAATTGATGAAGATGGTAGAATGGGAAGAAAAAGGCTCGTGTTGATGAGAAGGGAAGCATACCACACTTGGTCACAACAAGGATGTTACTGATTCCAGGGTGTGTGTAGTGTACAGTATGTGTGTGTATGTGTGCCAAGGAGAGGGGGGGGTCCGCTCTCACTGTAACTGTGTGCATGAATAATGTCCTCCTTTGTGTGTTTCAGTGCATGCATGCATGCATTTCATGTCAGGGGCTGACAGAAAAGTGCCACTCAAAGCCAGAGAGATTTGGATGCCCAGTGCTAAGACTGTTGCCTGGCAGCAGAACCCCCCCCCCTCGACCTTTCCTAAATGTTACTGACCACTTGGCACACTGACTCAGCCTCTAATGAAACTTTTATTGGTTCCCATTTTTCACCATGTTTCTCCAGAATGCCCCCAGGCCAAAGCTGAAATACAACAGGACTGAACTGTGAGGGACACAGAAGGGCGAAGCATGTGTGTGACCCCCCCCCCCCCACACACACACCCTCTTGGTTTTTAATTAAAACCAGTTTCATCAATATAAATTTAACAGCCTCACCAGCTGAATATTTATTTCAATAGAGATATTCCGTTCACTGTGGGAGAACTGCTCGCATTAAACTCCATCTCTGATTAGATGGAGACAATTTAGGAGTTAAATGTATATCACAGTGAAAAGGAGGGATCAACATCAGAATCATATCATTAACATATTAACAAGATGAAAAGAGGTGCTCAGGGTCATTTTACAGGATGCCAAAACTCTTTTTCAATAAATCATCTCAGGTCCCTTAATTGTGACCACAGATATATATGTTGTTCACTCATTTGGAATATTGGTTCGTTTTGGGATGGTCTTTTGCTGCATCGAGTACCTCTAATAAGAATCAAATCTAGCCGGCAAAAATCAGAAATTCTAGCTGTATAAAGATTTGATGTATCTGACGGATGTATGTGCTGGTGCGTGTGTGGAGAACGGATGGGTTAGGCCCAGCTGGGCTCTGTTTTTTCCTCTAAGGAAACACAAAGGAGGCAAAGAAAAGGTCAAGAGCGAACTGTTGATACTCATAATAAGCTGTTGTTGGACTCACGCAAACCTAATTACCAGGAGCTGAAGTGCATGGAGTGGGGATGAATTGAGCTCAGCTGTGCTGAAGGATGCATCAGCAGAGCGAGGACAAGGTCAGATTATCTTTGAACAGACTGGGACCGAAGACAACTTACGGCTGGCAGAGTTTGATGAGGTCCTGGTCGGTGGTGGCTGGCGGCAGGCCTCGGATGTACAGGTTGGTCTTACTGAGTTGCTCCGCTAGCCCTCCGCCATGGCCTCTTCCTTCTCCTCCTCCGCCTCCTCCTGTGGTACCGGGGCTGGGTGGAGCCATAGGTGGTGGGGGAGGAACATAGGACTGCTGCAGAGACAGAGCGGGGGAAAAAAAAAAAAAAAAAAATCACTCACAGATATCACCGTGACACTGGAAATGCACAAACATCACGATGCTCTTATCTTTGTTCACACCTCATATACGTTTGCATGAATTAAACCAGAAGGACAGAGCCAAGTTTTAATCTACCAATGGGAGCCAGAATCAACAATATGGGTCTTAAACAAAAACTTTAAGAATGCCATCAAGTGTTTAATTCTTTCTCTTTATCACGCAGAACCTTCTCACTGCAATTACACAGCTCATTGGTGACCGAATGTCTTCTTTCAGCTGGCTAAAGGCTTTGGAAGGTGTGTCAACACCTGCGTGTCCACTAAATTAAGCAACCGGTAAATAGGAGAACGTAAAGGGGAAACAAAGCCATATCACTCTGGCTACTTTGCGACAGTTTAATTGTGCACCACCAAGTAAAGAGTGGCGGTGCTGATCTGCATTTCTGTTTCTAGGTCATAACATCAAATGTTGAGATGCAAATCAAGTAAAAAAAAAACCCTTTACGGTGCATGTCCAGTGGAACAGGAACATACGTGTGCAGATATGGGTAGAACATATAAACCACATACTAGGTACCAGAGCCAGGAAATGAGCCCAGAACCTTCATACGATGAAATAACTGCACTAACCGCCACACACCCCCCACCCCCACGCAACACGGGAAATGTCCTGTGGACGGGCCAGGTCAACTGTGAGCACAACGGGCAGTGAGTGAGATGGGAGGATCAATGGGGGGGGGGGGGGGAGAGGAGGTGTGTTTTCTGGGAAGTGTGCTAGTTTCGACTGCCGTGCGTCCGCATAAATGCCAGGAGGTGCACGTGAGCTCGCGGGTGCGTGCGAGTTGGTGTTTGGGATAATGACAGGTTGTCACCACGTGGTGATGTGGAGCCAGCAGCTCTGATATTAATCTATTACCTGTACTTGCCTCACTTTGCAGATTGCACTTATATCACTCAACACATTCACAGCAGAGGAGCAGCAGAAAAGGGCCACTGTGCCTGCACACCGGGGTCATTACAGGCCAGTGCATTAAGCAAAGAGCCAGAATTCATTTAATACACTTCAACAAACACATAATAAAGTACAGACTGCAAACATACTTTGCACAGTGTCAGTTGTGTGTAAATCTGCATGTAATTCTCAGAGCCAGGAAAGGATTTCTCCGGATTCTCTACATTTGATGAGGATCATAAAGTTAACGACACATCATGGTTAAAAAGTCAGCGAGGTTGTTGAATAAATTAAACACCAGCAACATCTTGTTGTTTGCTAATTAGCATGTGAAGTCTTGGAGGCTGGAGATTTTGCTGATTTGATTACAAAACCCGTTTCCTAATGTTCCACTACAAAAGCGTCGTTCGAAGCCAGTTAATGCTGAAGCAGGGCATTCAGAGAGGAGAAAAGGAGACGCGGGAGGATTCAATCTGCACCGAGGGGCTCGTGGGCAGGTCTGAACTTTGGCGTGTTGTTCTGCTGGACTTCTTTTCCAGGCTTCACGGTGACTGGCCGTTCCCACTATCGGCGTCCGTGCAGGATTGGCCAAGCTACCAGCTACCTCTGGTAACTGAGAGACATATTGTCCTTTGTGTGTCTTTTCATGTGGCATCTGTCATCATGATAGTGAAAATTTCACGCTCTCCCAGACTGCGCTGCGGGTCAGGGAGGTTACGAATTTTCTAAAAATGGGTTTGTTTACTCGCCACTCTTGACAACAAGAGCATATGAATACAGAGTCATTACCTGCAAGATTTGCACCAGTTTATTTTTAAATCCACGCTTGTACCCTGTCAGTCTTATCTATGCACATTCTTCTCATTCCACCATGTCCTGAAGCACAAAAGAGTTTTTTTATTTTTTTTCCCCCACTTGCATGTGCGTGTGCACACGCATTTGGATGTCAACATTTGCACAAATGAACATTTCCTTTCTTCTTATCCGCTGACACAGCACAGGCGAACGCACATGCATGCGCGCGCTCCTGATCAAAGGTCCTGCTCAGGAAACCTCTTTTAGCCAATTTGTGCAGCTGTCAGAGTCCAGCTGATAGCTGTGTAAGCAACGTGTCACAAACTGTGATAAGGAAATCCTTTGAAATATTGAAATCCCTCTTTTTTTTTCCCTTTGGCAGCCCCACTTTCTCTTCTGTCAAACTCCACTCCGCCATCGCTCATGCTCGCGCTCGTCTCGGCTCCTTCCCTCCACTTAGACATGCTTGCTCTATGTTCCTCGCGCGCTCCCCTCTCTATGCTAGTCTCTCCCTTTCAAGGATTAGCCCGCAGCCAGAGTGTGCCGAATGAAGACTCGCTCTCAGCTGGTAATGTTGACACAGTTAGTACGGTGGAGCAGCTCTCACAGTTGGGGGAAGACTCACAGGCAGCGCCTCAAACTGTCACACAAAGCAAACGCGGTTATTGGGTTTTCGTAGATTGCGGTGGGCAGCTGAGCCAGTGAAGAGCGGCATATCTGTAGCACTGCTACCATCTTTGCACCCTCACATGGCAGGACAGCAAGAGACGTAATATAATACACTTTGAAGTGCAGTAGTTAAAAGGGATAGGACAGACGGAGTGTTACCATTAACAATATGTGGAGCATTCAGGTTTGGGGTGTCATTTCAGCACAGCCTCTGTTGCCCTCTAAACATATTCATACAACTTTCAATCATCTCTGTCAACATTGCTCTTCCAATCCAAATTCTTTCTTCAGGTTTATATATACTCTTAAACACACACGAAGTTGACTCTGACTGAAGTCACATGTACAAAACAACTGTCTATTTATAGCCGTCTTGCCCCCAAAGGGTCCTTTCTTCCAAACAATGGGGACTTCTAGGAAAATGAACTTGAACATAGCAGGTCATTCCAAACTTCTGGAACAAAAGAGCCTTCGTTAGAGTGCTTCTGATTCATTTATTTTCATTTTACTGTGTTTTTAGCACAGGCAGATTTTCTTGACGACGAACAT
The DNA here is from genome assembly GCA_911728415.1 of Lagocephalus sceleratus. Classification (NCBI taxonomy): domain Eukaryota; kingdom Metazoa; phylum Chordata; class Actinopteri; order Tetraodontiformes; family Tetraodontidae; genus Lagocephalus; species Lagocephalus sceleratus. The sequence continues at coordinate 7,227,948 of CAJVRN010000126.1, forward strand.
CCCAGATTTCAGCTTGCTGTTATGGTTCCATGAAAACTGGCTTTTATTTCTGATATGTAATGAGAGATAAGATAGGAAGATCAAGAAACTGCAGCAATGCCAGCAAAGTCTGAATTTGGCTGTATCAGGATCCTCCATGTGCGTTTAGCCACAAACTGATTTTCACTTGTGCACTTGTGTATAAAGAGCTTTTTGTGTTGTATTTAGAGTCAATTACAGACAAGAAGCTACAGTGACTGAACATAGCTGTAAACAGGAAGACTAAGAGAGAGGTATCTGAGGGAAGGATGAATGCAGGGAAAAATATCGAAATAATTAAGAAATGGGATGGAGACATGAGAAAGGACAACCACAAAGAGAAAAATTGGTGAAAGGAATGGCTACGAGAGTGACAACACAGTGAGACTGGAGGTGAAAGAGGATGGGACATGGGAAAGCGGCTTCTTCCGGCCTCTCCTGATGCTTCCTGAAACACAGACCAAGGAATGTGGGCTATTTATGGATCCACCACTGTGATTCTCTCTCACACGCCATGCTCCCAAACACAACAGCGGAAGGGTTTAAGGAAGCTTACGAATGCGTCCGAACAGAAATGCGTCTCATAATTTACCGTTGCCATTTAAAGATCAAACAAGTTGTTAAAAATAATCCCTGAATCCTGCCTCTGATGCAAACTCAAAAGACAACAGATCTTTTCAGGAATTCACAAAAATATCCTGACTGTCAAAATCCTTTTCAACCTCCAATTTGACTGTCAAATGTGGCCACTTTGGGAATAATGTTACATAATGAATTTACGGAAGGAAATGTGACATTTATTTCAGGGGTTAGTAGAAGTTGGTATGCAGGTATAAATAGAGCCCGGTGATATCTACAGTCTGTGATTGTGCTGCATTCCATTTATCCTAAAAGTCAAAGAAGTAAAAGTAGATATTTTGAAAGAGCCCTGAATGCTGCCAGTGAAATTCTAAAATGTGGGGTGTGTCTTGTTGATCTAACCATAACCCAACACGCGATTGAAAAATAATAATACTTCGTGATGGTTCCAGTCCCAGAAACACCTCAGGGACAGCAGACATCCCTACTCTTAGGTCAAAGGTAACCCATGGATGGAGAGTAAATGCTATTTCTGGGGAATTCAATCCCACATGAGTGCTTCATAGAATCAAATTAAAGTTCATTTCATTCCATTAGGCGGCAGGAATTCCAATAAAGTGAATTATCTTATTTGAGTTTAAGCTCTTACATGATGTTCACTGACAATTGTAAAGAGTAGAAGCAGCTCCGCATAATGTCGGCATGTCTCATTAACCTGCAGACCTCTTTCAGGGCTTTTACTCAGACTATTTGCACAAAAGTGCAGTTAAAATACACTTTAAACGTCAAATCTTATTATTGGTGTTATGGATAAATGTGGGACAAATGCATACTATATTACACTAATCATTACTCTGAGTATGTGTAACACATGATTTAATTCTATCTATGCCATGAAAGAGCCAAAGTTACGATAATTGAATTAGGGTGTTTTAGCTCTCCAGGACCTGTAAACACCCTGGATCTATACAATTAAGATTAATTCAAATTGAATGAAAATAAATATGTGGTCATATTACTTATTACTTATTACATATAACGGCAATGAGAAAGTTGACCTTTCAATCTGGGAAAGAAAAACACTGTCATGGTGTTTGCTCAACATTTTAAGTGATTTCTTCACCAACCCACCTTTACATTTAATGCGCTTGAACTCTCCCTACCCTTTGTTTATTGCCCTCCTCTTTCCTCATTTCCCCTCCTCTCATCACTTCCCAGGTTACCTCCAAAAGAACAACTTCATTGTTATTTCTCTCGGGTCTTGGGAGGCCGCGTCCCAGCGGAGCGCCACGTCTTAGCCACCTCTCCGTCTCTCTGGTTAACTTCAACGGCACTGGCGTCAACCGCACTTGGACTGTTATAAACAAGTTGCACAAACATCCCAGGAGGATGTCCAGTTTGAGTCTGGTGCTCTGGGATTGGGTGGGAGATGAGGGGGGGGGGAATTTTGGCAAATTTACTTTGCTGTTTTTGTGAAAGAGGTCAGGGAGGGGGCAGACTACATGTGACTTTAAACCAATGTACCATGACTGCATGGCGATTCTTCAACATGAGGCTTCACAGCAGTTACAATATCTTGATATATTCTGTTTTCCCAATTCAATCTAATTCAAGAGACAAAATCTAATCAAATAATTTGTGAAATTTATGTTCATGTATCAGTCTTTTGTAAATCCACTGAAGAAGATAATCGAGACCGTAGTGTGCTGTGTGTTTTCTGTGGATCCATGCCGATCACCCTACTGAGTTTGGACTATTCCGAGCCCACTTCAGGCACCAAAGACAAGAAAGGAGGAAAAAAAAAAACAATAATTATTTCTATAATTGGGAGCATGTAAGGTTTATCAAGCCAAGTTTCTGTAAAATCCAGCAGAGTTTGGAAAACTGAGTTCCCATAATCAAATCACTGTTTAAAAAAAAGGAATGCATACATGAAAATAAATAAATAAAAGAATTTCCAGATTTTTATCTTTGGAATTATTATGATCCAGTGAATATTTCTGAGTAGAGCTGCACTACGGAACTGAAATTATTAAAACAAGTCTAGTGGTAAGACCTAGTGGTATGTCCTAATTGCTGTGTTTAGATTTCCACGTTCTGTTTTGGTAACCAAATACCCAGTCCAACATCTTACATCACAGACAGATTGCATTTGTCTGCAAATATCCAGAGATTAATTTCTGTAAAAGTGCTAGTAGTTAACAAATCTGAAAGAAAACCCTACTTGACTGACATTCATGTAAATCATCCTAACACATTATACCTTTACTTTTGTTTTCCCCTCGCATTCACCCCCCCCTAAAAAGGGGTAAAAAAAAAAAAAAACATATTCTATACTTTTGCTCCTTAATTGCATGACCTCTAGCATGCCAGGTACAATAAGCAGGGGGGGAAACATGCATATTGAAGAGGAGCTTTGCACAAAGCTCTTTTATTATGTATATTTATGCAAATGACATATTAGATTATTCAAGAAAGTCTCTGTCGCTCCTCCTCTTATTGCCCTTTGGTCAGTCTTTCCACCTGGCTATATGCACGGAGAGTGGCAGCAGGCAAGTCCCTGATTGGTTTTATACAAAAACTATCTAAAAGGGGAAGTGGAGGTTTCATTGTTCTTCTGCGACACTCCTCAAAGTCGAAAATGAGAGAATGATGAATTTTGTAAAGTTTCGCCAACATTATCTATATTTCTGTGTCAATGCTAATGAACTTTGGGTGCCTCCAGTTAAGGTGAACTGCACTTTCCTGCTTATCTCCCACCAGCTCTTCTATCCCTCTTTATCTTATCGCCACCACCTTGCATATTAAATAAAAATCATCCTGCCCTCTCATGTCCCTCAACTCCTCCATGTTCCAGTCAAACTTTTAACTTTTGCCCTGCTTCTACATAACTTTGTCCCCTTGTCTTTCTCCTCAATTGTCCACAGCCTCTACCCCCCGTTCAACCTCATCCTACTACTCACACTCCTATCTGCCCCCCCCTCCCTTCCACCATTACCATGCAGGAGATTAAAATATGAGGAAACAATCAAGCCATGGCTCATTAGCATATGAACGGGGGGCCAACAGGCAGCCGGAGAGATGACAACAGAGCCCTGGAAATCCATCTCGGAGCTTTTTTAATCCCAGGAATGACTTTTTACCGTATTTTGTTAAATGAGACAGAACAATCCTCCGCCGGTCCTTTCAGGCAGTTAAATTACCATCAAAATAAGGGGCCTTATAAGGCAGAATGCTAGTGTCAAGTCAAACAATGAGGGATAGAGACAAAAATGTGCACGCGCAATTTTGTTTCTGTAGCTTTTTCAACAAGAGACGGCAGATATAGAAGTGTGTGTGTGTGTGTGTGTGTGTGTGTGTGTTTTGGGGTCTCCCCATAAAATTAATAATACAACATAAAAATGGGTTTTGCTGCCAAAATTCCCAACTTTCATATAGCTGTATAGTTGGCTGTATATTTATAGTTTGTATTGTTGCTCTTTCTAGGCCCAAGGGAATATTTTCCTTACATTTAAAGAAATTACCTGGGAAAATTATTGAGATATTAAAATCACAATAAAATCACAATGAGCTCCAACATGGCCTTCTGGCCTGTTTGTCTGAAATTAAGTTATGTTTGCTGTGTATTTATTAGAAATTCCATTCTAAAACTTAAGAGTGACTAACTTGTGCCAGGTTAGAATTTCCACTGTTTCCTAAATTTTCCAGCAGACATTTTGCAACTATTAGACGATCTACAACTTTGAGACAGAGCTGCTATTTGGATTTCTATATTCATAAATACTACCAGATCACCGAAGTAATCCACATTCTTACATTCTTTTCTGTTGAATTAACTGATGAGCTTCACTGTTTTGATGTCACACTAATTAGAGACAGGCCAACTCTTATAATAGTATTACATTTATTTTTCACAAAACTATTACACTGACATTCCAAGTATTCCAAACACAATGTTGGAATTAAGGCCAGAAACTTTGATTCTGGTCTTTGTCTGGTCTTTTGCTGATGAGAAGCATCTGTCTGGACACTGTCATCAAAGCTCAGATTGGTTCTGCAGTGATGCTTGACCTTCTAGAACCTCCTTCCACCTGCACACAGGATCTCTGGAGCTCGGCCAGAATCATCATTGGGTTCTTGGTCATGTCGCTTCTCCCAACCCTTTTTCCAAAGATTGTTCAGTTTGGTCAGACAGCACTCTAAGAAGAGTCCTGGTTCTTCTTTCTTCTGTTCCAGAATGATGGAGGCTACTGTGCTCCAGGGATCCTCCGGTGCAGCAGACATTTTTGGACCATAGACAAAGGTTCTGGACACTCTGCCAATGAAATATTTTATTTTTTCTTTCTAAATAACTTGCAATTTGTTATTCTGGGGTATTGATTGCAGACTGACAACAGAATATTTGAATTTTTTTTTTCCCAACTTTTGGACCTCACTTTATATTACCAATATTTTTTAGAATTTGATATTATTTTTGTATTAAGAGCTTTAACATTTATAAACACGTAGTGAAGTCAATCCAATTTCATGTGGCTGAAACAGCCGTGCATTAAATCCAAGGTTGATGTAATTCCATCCCACGTAATCGATGTTAATGGACGTCATATGAAAAGGGCTGCAGGCTTCTGGACATAGAGAATGCAACTCATGTGATTCCGCATGTATATTTAAGCTTTTACCGGTAGTTTCTCTTTTAATTGAGGCAAATTTTGCAGCCCACCCCAAACAAACATACACACACACACACACACACACACAGCTGCATTGTACAGTAAACAGTCTGGCATGATGCAGTGATGTGGTTCAATATTTCCCTCCACTTTAGATGAACCAGGTCTGATTTAAGCACATTTATCTTTTCCTTTAGCGGAGCTCTCGGGGTCACCAACCATTCATTATTACCGGCCATTCATTATTACTCCACTTCTTCCTTTCACTGTGTCCCTTGTTCTTTCCAGTCTCCATCCCTCTGCTCTAATTAAATTCCTCCATCAAATGGTGGATGAGCAAATATTCGAGGAAAGGGAGAGCAAGAGGGAGGGGCGGTGGGAGAGAGTGATGGAGGAAGAGATCAGAGAGTAAAAGCATGCTGAATGCAATCCAAGTCAGAGGAGATCAAATGATGACCTGAGGATATCTGGAGGGCAGCTCCACCACAGGGCACAGGAGCATGGTTAGAGTTCAGACATATCATTAGCCAGGCTTAGTTTTTTTGTTTTTTTTTTTCTTTAAACTATTAGAAGATAAAGCAATACAATGCTGCAACACAACACAGAGTGTAGTTAAAAAAAATGAAAGTTTAATTCAGAGATAAGTATTATCTGGTAGCTCTAACTGTGTGTGATCGCTATAAAGAAGAATCTACTTCAGAAATGAAGCGCCTCTGGATTGTGACAAGCCCCTGGATCGATAAAACACAGTGAGGAGATGCTTTTTTCCACAGAAAATTCCATCTGCCACGATACCAAATTGCAGTGTGAAGCAACCCCAGTGTTAAATACATAGGCCTCTAACCCATTTCAACTCTCACTCCTCTTTTGTCCCTGTGAGAGATGATGCACAGCCGCCCACATTTATAATTTAGAATCCAGCACTGAACCATTCATCAAATGAGAAAAGAGACATGGTTTGCCTGAATATAAAACAAAGGCTGAGACATTGAGCGTGGCGCTCGATATATTCACGATGTGCTTGGATTGATTTAAAGCCCTGATTGAATTACTTGGAAAAGGTTAAAAGTATCCATTACGGGCTAACATGCTTTTGCTGGGGAGCACTGGGAGAACAAGGAGAATGCAGCTCCGGCAATCAAGCCCAAATTTATCCTGGAGGCGTAAATACACTAAAGTATTGAGCGGGGGAACGCACATCACGCAACTGAAAGATCAGAGTAAACAGATGCCAGCTGGGAAAGAGGCAAAAGAGTAAAAAAGCATAAATATTCTTTCATTATAATACATACATTTGTTGCATCTCAGTGAAAGATGAGGCTTTTCATTCTCAATGGCGACTTTACTCAGACTCACATCAACCAGACTGTGTTTTTGTAATATAGAAGCATTGAATAATCCATCCAGAATGTTTTTCTACCAAGAACAATAATAAGGGCGATATCAATGGGGGTGCGACTAACTGCAATAAGCCATGAAAGTCGAAGAAAGAGAAGGGATGGCGGGGAAAAGGTAGAAGAGACTGAAAGGAAAAGGAAGGAGGGAATGGAGAATGGATGAGAAAAGCAGAGGAGGAAGGAAAAAGGCCACCAGAGAGGTCACTTCTGCTGTTAATAATTTATCCTTTAAAACCAGTCTGAGGCTTTAATTGGTGCTGTGGCTTAATCCTGAAACACACATAGACACAAACACCTCAGGGAGCCTCTCAGCAGCTGTGCTCCAGCTAAATTGGCTACAGCGTAGCGGCAGCAGCACCGAGTTCCCTCCAGGTATAATTCAGTCAGCCAGAGCAGCAGTCGCAAGGCCTGCCAGCCCGCCGTCTCATGGATCTGGGCGTGACACTTCTCCTTCTCCGGCTTCTCGCCGTCTCACCCTCACTGTCACGCTCTCAAAAACAAATTGAAGAGTAAATCAAAACGACAAGGCGTTAGCATGGTTGTTGGCCAGATAAACACTCAGTTCACTGCAGTTGTAATCTGCATTAGCTGAGGGAAGATGCACTGCACTGCATCGGTGGGAGGGTGGGGGGCTTTTCCGTGTAACTTGGATTTAAGTCATTCGTTTAATGATTTAAGGCTCAGCAGAGGAAAACGGTATTTGCCTCGACTCAAGACTTCATTATGATTTCAGTAATCAAGAAACATTATGCAGGGAAGTCATTACTGTCATGTGACCTCATTACCAGAGAGTAGCAACCTAAGTTCTATGCATTTTTTTATTGCTCAGAAGTTGTAAAGCCTACAATGTATTGGTTTATATACTGGAAAATATAAAGCTCCCAGGAGACTGTGGTGATTGGCTGTATATTGAAAAAAAAAAAAGTCTGAAATGAAATATTACAATGCAGTTTCTTGGAACTTGCAATTACATTTTGTAACATTGACCATATGCTTTTTTATTATTATTATCATTATTTGTGGTAAAAGCTTTCTCCGAGAGTTTTTAATGTTTTTTTTCAGTCTATTTTGTACTTATGCAACTGTTTGCTGTTGCGCAATCAAAGTCGACATTATGCCACATCTTCTTTCCCTGCAAACAAAACAATCTCTGTCTTCTTCTCTCTTTTTTTGGCTCAAATATTCAAGCCAAACAAACAATTCCCAAATACAAAGATATATTGTATTTATCACTCTGTGTCAACCAATACATTATCAGAAAATCGAGAATCTGTCAGAGGAGATGATATCATGTCAAATCTATGTATCTTAAAAATATTACATATTTTTGGCGGGTGATATTGTGCATCTGGTTTCCTGAGAACTCCCAGAGTGCAGCCTCAGAGTCTGTGATAGTAAAGTGCATTGCAACCTTGAGAATTAGATTTCCAAAGTGAGATAAAAACTTGCCCAACAGTCGCTGCAGCCCAAAATCAGGAAGACAGTGGGGTTATCAGCCAGACCCCAGCACCATGAGAATACATAGTGTCTCCCAAATCCTATTGTGGCATGAAATGTCACAGCACATTAGCTACAAGAGGGATTACCCTTCCTTGAAAGTAAAAGAGGGAGGGAGGGAACCATTGAAAGGAAATAGAAAATCAGAGAGAGAGAGAAGTTGGGAGGCTGAAGGATTGTGTATGTAAACACGTACTGAAGAATACAGGTAAATGTGAGCTGAATATAAACTACTTCATGCTCCATAACCTGTAATGTTATTTGTAATTCCGACTATTTCCCCAATATCCTCACTTCCGTTTTTGCTCCCATTATTCCTGTTTCCTTTCCTCTTCTTTGCCACTGGCTATGATAATCTCACGATCTTGATTTGGCTATGCTTATGAATTATGTACACAGTCACACACGCATGGTTTATCTGTGTCTGGGAAGTTGAGCTGGGTTGGCAGACTAAGACCTACAGCTTGTGGCTCTGCTTTGAAAGAAAGGAGGAGTCTTGTTGGGTCTTTTCCCACCTCTTCACTTTTATTAGGAACTCTTGTCTTTTTAATGCAATAGTTTAGCCTCTGATCTGGGAACTCTCCGCGGCACATGTGTCCTGCATCTTCCTCTCAGTTGAAGGCAAGTTCACTCCAACACTGATGGGAAGTGGAAGAGGACACATGGCGGTTCGCTAAAGTGCAATCCTGAATTAGCTCTTGCCACAATCATTTGCGTGTAAATTGCTATTAAGTGCTTGTTTGTGAGAGGGGAAAAACGCGTCACAATGTTTCGCATTAGCAGGTGTATCTCAACACACTAGCACACATATCAGTAGATTTCCATGAAAAGAAATCAGGTTAGATATTTTTAAAATTCAGCTCAAAATTCAGCTTTGGCTTCTTAAAGACACAAGAATATTTTATGTAAATTGTGAAGCTGGCTTGTGAATTCTTAACTTTTTTTTTTTTTTTTGCACTTCTGTCATATCTCTCGCGATGCTGCATACAGAGTTTATGCATTTTTTTTTTCTTTTTTTGCATAACTTGAGTGTTTCCACATATGTATTCCTCTTGTATCTTGTCCGCTGAAGATGAAACAAGCTACTGCAGCTGTGCAAAACAACACACACACACACTACGTGAAACAGGCAAAGTTGCAGCATCCAGAACATGCTGGTCTCCGATTGCACTGAACATCCCGACATCATTGACTCCTTCTTGAGAGAGCCAGACGGACCTCTGCTGAGAGGATAATTCTAGGGTTGGTATAAGTGTGACAGTTAGCACTTTGTCCTCCACTGCCTCTAATCCAAGTGTTGATAGATGCTCTCTCCCTCTCCATGTCTATTACTTTCTAAATCGGAGTCTTTCCTCTTCAAGTTTAAGGAAGAAGAAGCACAGATAATGCAGATAAACTGCTCACAAAAGGTTTGTTATATAGATTTAATTTTGTTAACTCTTAAATTCTAGCGTAGTCTAATTTCATCCTTCATCTATCTTTCTTTTTACTGTGAAAGAATTTATGCTACATCTCATGTAGCATTTTCAACAAATTTTCAACATATTCCTGTTGATTTAATTGTGCATTTTTATAACTAGATAGCCATAAGCTATATTACCAACATTAAACAAACATGCAGCGTGCTTCAACACTAATGTACAAATTAAGTTTTAATACATTTCATCAAAGCTGACTCTGACCTTTTAAATATGCACAGTATACAGAGCACAGGAAGACGGCTGAGAAAGTACATAGAAGAATGCAAACATATATTCACATGGAGAAACTGTCCAGGGATATTAATTATTCATACAGGGGGTAAAATCAATAAAATATGCAGATTGCTGCTGTACTACAAGTAGCAGACTAATGGCTCCGTCTCTTTCTCATGCAGTGATTCAGCACCAATGAAAGCATGAGAGTTTAGCTAAAGCAGCTCTGAATAAGGGGGGAGAAAAGAATTATTTAGTCGAGGCTTCAGTAATCACTGAGCATGATCATGCAAAGCATGGAATGTCGCCAGGATACACTGGGTGAAATGGTTTTTTTTTAAACCTCAATGATATTCCATAAACATCATGGCAATAAGAGCGTGGCAGCGGCTCAGCCGGAGAGCTGTGGACTGTGTTTTCAATATTTGATTTGAAGCAGCCATCTTGTCTGTTCAAGTTAAATCACCTCCACCATTTACAACCAGCTTTAATGTTATTTTACGATCAACTAACAGCCATGGCCAGGGACTAACATGGAAAAGCCGCAGTATAGAAAGTTGGAGTGGGAGATAAAACTGCCCTTAAATATGCAATATTTCATCTTGGTAGAAATTGTGAAGTGAAAACAATGTCTTGGGGCTTCAACAGAGGCCCCTCCTGAAAAGATAAATCATTGCTGGCAAAGTGATTGATGATAATTGAGACTAAAAAGAGTAATTAAATTCCTCCCTGAATGAGGTTGATGGTAATTTATCAAAAGACTGTTGCTCGGCTTGGCAGTTATTGACATTTTTCATGTCCCCGTATGGCAGATCCAGATGCAGCGGTGCCTCCTTCAGAATAAAGGGAAGGAGAAGTGACCCTTTTCATCAGTTTCAGACAACTTGAACAGATCGAGTAGTTCATCATTCATACAAAAGTGTAAAAGAAGGGGAAGAGTGGGATTCCTTGGGAATTTCAGCTTTTTCACTATGAATCCCATTAAAAATCAAGTGTCAGTTTCACTGACCACATTAACCACATTTATAAGGTGCCAGAGCTTCTCCACACAAGACTAATATTATTTCAAACTCCCCTTTATGAGTATAAATATTGTCAACCGTGTAATTTAGGAAGGAAAATCTTTACATGCTGGTCCATTACATACAAGATGGAATTCTTAGAACCTCTACCCAGAATGCCCTGAAGACCTTCTACATCTGTGCTTGGCAGTGCAAAAGCATGAAATGAAACCTTAATTCATGGTATTTTTGTACATACAGTGCCTATATGGCAAAGCTTCAAAGGAATAGTAAATGGATCATTATTGTTTTCAAGAAACAGCCTGGATCCCCATAGAGCCTCCATTCTCCATCACTGTGGCACCATGGTAACCTGAACTGTATCAAGCACAAAATGTTGCTGGGATGTTCAAGCACTTTTTGTTGTTGTTGTTGTGCTTTGTGGTGGCTCTGCTAATGCGCTGCATTATTGTATAGCTGTGCTAGGACCAGGGGCGGAGTGAATCTCTGCAATGGTGGCACACAGCTGTGTGTCCTTAGTGTTCTCCGTCTCACACAGGCGCGCGTGCACATGCACACACACACGCCTCCTTACAGGGTGCACTGAAAGGCCAGGCTGTACAGCATGTCTCAGTAGTGTGTGCCAGCCTAATCTAGTCAGGCCTTTTATCCCATCTCCTCCCTCCACTTCCACTTAAATCAACACTCCACTGAAAGCTACTGTACAGAGCAATTTGCCTCCATAACACACACACACACACACACACACACACACACACACAGTTGCACGTGCGCAGGAACACATGCACATTATTTCTTCTTCATGTCTTTTCCCTCACTTTGGTATTCTCTCTTCGTCGCTCCCGGTGTTTCAAACACAACCCACATGTCAGACAGGCACACGTTTCCTGTCTGTTATGCACACACACACACACACACACACACACACACACACACACACACACACACACACCTTCACACACCAAAGTGTACTTGAATGCAACACGCTCACACGGTTCCAAAAAAGACTGGTGTGTCCCTGAGGAGAGCTGGTGGTGTGAATGAACTGAAGCTGAAAGTAGCTAAACAATCTGTGTCCAGTCAACAGGGCTGGACAACAGTTTGTGCGGCAGGAAATAGCAGAAAGAATGACGGTTCATTGGTAGGCCTTTCAGAGCTCCGTTTTTATTCTACTCTGTAACAACTCGGGCAATTTTATGGATCACCCACAGCCAGAGTTGCCTCGTAAGCAAATTGCGATCAATTACTGGGACACATCTGGAGTGCACTCTTCTCTCACACCGTGTCCAATACACTTAACAAATTAATTACACCCTGCTCGCTGGGCTATTTCACTGCTTTTGAAAACATTTTTTAAGTGATATAAGGCTGTTTCTCCAATTTGACAACCCCATATTCAAACTTTCCTCATACAACCGCAACTTTTTCGTTTCATCATGCAAAGAGGAAGGACATAAATAACTGGAGTTTTGAAGACATTTTTGAAGTTAGAGCATAAGGGATGACTGAAATTTAATCTTCAGAAAATGTGGCGTGCGAGTACAGACATAATATAAACGACTTACGTTGAAGTGTCATTAAGATAAAGTGCACCATGGATGCGCTTCCTCCAATTAGCAACTGCTTAATGCTAGCACATCCATGCATGCATATCTGCTCAAACATACAGACAGTGGCAAGCACACATACACACAATTACAGAGAAGGAAAACTTTAGAGTGCTCAGAAAAGTAATTTGACCAGGACCCAACAAAGGAGTGTTTTCCACAGATAATCCTCAACATGGGCTCTGGTGTGTGTGTGTGTGTGTGTGTGTGTGTGTGTGTGTGTGTGTGTGTGTGTGTGTGTGTGTGTGTGTGTGTGTGTGTGTGTGTGCGTGCGTGCGTGTGCGCGTGTGTGCACGTGCGTGTGTGTGCAGGATCAAGCGAGCAGGAAGGGTTTTTATTGAGGATTTCATTAGCAGGGAATAGGAGATGTTCGACCCAGCCAGCCACCTCTGGCTCAGGGACAAGAGTGTGTCTGTAACCCAACTAAAACCATCTGTAAGGGCAAACTGTGTGGCAGCGTAAAAGCATTTAACTGTTTTTCTGTCAGTGTGAGAAGGAAAAAGGACACAGTCAGGCTCCGGTTGCTCTGAGCCGTATTTCTGGAAGTACATATATACATACATATATACATATATATATATATAAAGGATATCCTGTGAGTTAGTAAATATCTGGAAGTGACAAAGATTTAACAGTCGTTAAGAAAGAGTATAAGGTGAGACACGGCAGACAAGAAGAGCACGTTGCGTGCAAGCGTTGAATATTTTTCAAGAATGCAGCGATGCGATATGAATACCTGTCAGTTACATTATTTACACTGTGATGTTGGCTGACACAGTTGGCAAAATGTAATTATATTTTGAAAATACTAAATAAGACAAACGCTGCTGTAATGAGGCACGTAGAATGATCTAATTACTGATATTGTCTTAACATCTCTATGGTGTCTCATTAATAGATCATTGAGATTACACTTTGGTGCTGTATTGTTTTCAAATTACAACAAAACTTGTGAATTATCGTAGAAATAGTATAATTATCATAATTGTCCACCATCCATTTGTTCCTGTCTTTCCCAAATTCACTAATTCACTAAAGTCACCAATTTAAATTTGTTTAAGGCTAGATATGCCATACCAGATATCCACTGATGTGTCAACAGGCAAGTTTAGATTCTCCAGTTTACACAGTATGGAGAGATGCATCTGGTGGTAATCAACTTAATGCCCTCCGGTCCAGGTTTAAGGGTTTCTGATCCATTCTGACACCTCGTTGAGCAAGTAAACACAAGTATTTAAGGGTAATTGTGCGTAAAACATGCGCTGCCCCCTGAACTGCATTGTTATTTTACACTAACATATAATGTCACAAGGCTAGTACATAATGTCTTGGAATCCTTACTGTTTCCTGCTGTTATGTCTTTATTTTCTTGCCTTGACTTAAGTGCAACAGATGTGGATTATCAACTACAGTGCAATGAAAGGACAAGCATGCTGCTTTCTTTACAAAATGGCAAGCAAAAGTCATTGGTGTCTTTTTCACACATACTCCACTGAAAACAGATCTTCCCTATGAGATTCACTGCCTTTATTCATCTCTCTTTAAGTCATAAATGGTTGGACTCCTCCAAGGATTAAAAAAAAAAAAGGCTTCTGAGAAATGCAAAGAAACTGAATAAATGATTAAATCAAAAAAAAAAAAAGAAAATACCTGACTGTGTTTAAGGTCACACATTGATTTTCTCTAACTGCGGTATTCAAAGGCATTCATGGGGGAAATTCACTTTAAAACTTCTGACCTGCAAGAAAATGGAGTGAGATGCAAAAAAGTAACACCTAACTGGGATGAGGGACGACATATGGGAGGAAATCCCTCAGGTCATTTTTTCAATTACCTCTGTGGTCCCCAGTGTTAGGATCACCAGCTCATCAATGCATGAAAAACCTCACAACCTCTTTATGAAATCAGAATAAGAAATGCGCTGACCTGCAATGACATTAACACTGAACTGATTTATTAAATTGTGCAACAAAATATTATGTTTCTCTTTAGGAAACAACACAAAATGCAAGCTGATTAAAGCTAAATTCAAAGCTGTTTTTTTTACAACTGGTGTGTAGCCGGAAAAAGGGTCATTTTGTGTAAAACATATTAGCTTTATCACAACATAAAACATGGATGTTAATATTGCTTAATTACTTTAATTTTTAATGAATACTGGGGATGTGATAGTGAAGTGGAACGGGTAGTCAACTGCAGCTTTCCCATTTGTAAAGCTGTAATAAAATAAAGTACAATTTTAATGGCAGCACAAAATAGTTATTAGCATTAGGGATGCTTTTTTTTTTCCTCAAAACTTTCCTTTATGTGTGTAGTTTCAGTCAGCACAGGCAGCCACCGAATCAGGACGCAAATAGAGGTTACTAATAATAAGCATTTATAATGCAGTCCTAGGAATGCAAAGAAAGTCTACAGACATTATGTGCGACGAATTCCAGACACTCGTGTTGACAACAAGCAGTTTAATTGATGATTTCAGGTATGTTAAAGTAGATCTTTATGTAAAACGTGTATCTAGTAACTGGAAATCCATTATGTGTGCAGCATTTGCATTCGGTCTGGGGACGGTTGAGGCCTGAGCAATTTCCGTGGTGGAACTCTTTTGGTTGCGGGATTCTGACAGGAGCTTTTAAGAGGCAAAGAATCTATTAGACAAAGGTTGCTACAAAGTGGTTGACTATTAAAAATGCAGCAGAATTCCCAGAACCTGAGTGTGCCTTACTGCCTCTCTCTCCCTCTCTTCTCCTGAATTCTTTCAGCTGTTACCATCTGCGCTCCTATTGACACATCTGACTTGGCTCTCCTTCACATCTCTTTTTCTTTCCCCTTCCTCCTTGTATTTACTATTACAAAAATGGCAGGGGTGAGCCGCACTGACCCTACAAAGCATTTTCATTCAACCCAGCAAGGCACTGGTCAGTGTCTGCTACTGTACTGGGACAAAAATAGCACAGCCCACATAGTATAACAAATGGACATATATGGGTGCTAAGAGAGATCCTTTTAAGCAGCGAAAACTACCCGGTACCAGCAAAGTGAGCAGATGGTAAGAGAGGGAAAAAGAGCCCAAAACACAGTGGGAGAGTGGCAGGAAAAGAGAGAGAGGGAGATTTAAAAAAAAAAAAAAAAAAAAAAAAAAACAGGAAAAGAAGGGTATTAGTGTGTTGGGAGAGGAATTAGCAGTAGGTAACACAAGGCAACTCTCTATATTTGGATATGATGCTGTCAAAGCCGAGCTGAAATTTACACAGAATGTCTGGTTCTACAGCAGCAACAACAACGTATTATTTGTTGTAAGCCCAGAAGTGATGCACAACCGCGCACAAGGAGAAATAAGGCCAGGCCCGGATGAACGCTGTCCTATAAATGCCTTTGTTTACTTTACACACAGGCGTGCGCGGCATAACTTATGAATACCTTTTCGCCAAGGTAAAGTACTTTATGTTTGACAATGGGGGGGGGTGTCCAGGAGGAGAAGGGAGTGATAAAGGGAGGACGAAAAGCACTTCCATGTATTTAGCATACCGCCGCGCCATTGTGTGTGTCCCTCATTGCCCCCCCTTTACATAGGATGTGTACTGATCACAGCTGAGCCAACCACTGACTGCATTTATCTAGAGCATAATAGTGAGTAATTGAATGTGAAAAGCTCATTTTTGAGAAGACGAAATATTCTATTTAGATGTCCGGGCGTGTCCGCATGTGTCATTACTTTGATATCTGCTGAATGCTGCTTCTCGTTATCCTAATTAAAGCTCCTCATGTGCCACTGAGCATATTAGCACACTGATCTGCAGAAAACCAATGATCCACTGGTTGATAATGTGACTTCTCCTTACAGCTTCTCTTTTATCGCGCTCTTGATGATTCATTCAATCATTGGGAAAAAAAAAAAAAAAAAAAAAGAGGATTTTTTTTTTTTTTAATGATTAGCTCTGCTGCATCCACAGGCCTCACTTTGGTTGTAATGCTGACACAATTTAAAGTTAAGTCATACTGCATAAAGATCAATAACTACATTCATAATCCAAAAAAAAAAAATCTATCCAGCCATCATCATGTGTTAGGATTCATAACGGGCCTTGTAATGGCAGGGTACACCCTGGATGAGTTGCCAGTTCACACACATCACTGGGCTGACATTTAAGGACAAAGCAATAATAAACACTATCACATTCACACCGATGGGCGCTTTAGAGTAGCCAATTAATTTGAATTGCATTTGCCTTTGCTATGCAACTACTAGTTCTTTATTTATTTTTTTTACACCAAATTGCAGAAACTACATGAACCGTTCCACTGATCTCTTCAAAGCCTCCTCACATCCATAATAGGGAAACCTCAAATAAGACGGCTCGCTGTCCCAACCGACATGCGGGCGTTCACAAACCCTACCTGTGCTCTGTTATTGAGGTAAAGCAGGAGCAATTTTCTGTTTAATGGCAATGCATTTACACACTCTATGCCATCTGGCTGAGCATTGTTAGTTTTAGCTGGTCATTAAATAACTGCCGTCTACAGGAGGGGCACGTGTGTGCTTTTGTGAGTATATTCAGCCACATATATACATGTATATATATATATATACATACACACACACACACACACACACACACACACACACACACACACACACACACACACACATATATATATATCAGGCATCCCCTCTGATCAAATTTGTGAACCTATTACAAAGGGAGGGGCTCTTTATCTCCATGGGATAATAGTGTTGTCTAAAGTGTGCTGGCCAACCAAAACCTTCACACACACTTCGGTGTGTCTACAGACAAACACACTCATGTTTGAAGTCAGAAATGTGCAGATCAAACACTTGCCTGTCGTCAGGGTCCATATAGATGTATAACTAAACTATGGGGCCCCAGATGTGTGTACGCACACACACATGCGACAGAGTGAGGGAGAAAGAGGGAGAGAGAGAGAGAGCAACAGAATTGTTCTTCTGGGACCCAGAGAGCTTTAATGACAGCAAGCTGTGCTGTGATGGGGTCAGGCAGAGGGGGTCACCGTTCAAAAGGCCACACACAAACACACACCCAAAAGTGCGCAAACATGTATGCGCACACACACACACGCACACACATTACCACAGGAAACAACGCACACTTTTACAGACAAAATGAGCAAATATATTGAGCCCAAGCTCAGCTGAGGCACTGACCTGCTGAAGCCATGCATGGTCACGAATGCACACCCCCCCCTTCATTCTTAGATGCATATATGAAGACACACCCTCACATATGCAGCCGCCGCAATAGGGATGGCAAGATCCAATTTGGTATGACCTTGACGGCAGAGGGAGAGCGGGAGAGCTGGTGAGAGTGAGGGACGGAGGGATGGATGGAGTGTGCAGAATAAAGGGATGTCTGGGGCCAGATGCCTGTTGCAGATACTGAAGAGAAATTAGATGACCTTGAGCCAATATAGATAAATCACAGTGCAAGTAGTGTGACATGGTGGCAGCTGCACACGCACGAGTGTGCAACGTGTTCATCACATGTTGAAGTGGGATGCAGGAGATAGGACTGCAGTGTTGTGTCCTGCAGGAATAAAAATCAGTGGCTGCAAGGTAATACATTACTGACAAGCCTGATTAAAAAAAAAAAATGGCCCTTTGTTGCAGAAAAAGAAAAGCCATTCCCTTTAAAGTTCATTATTCATCTGCAAACATATTTTCTGTAGCGTATAAATATATGCAGCATGAACGCAGCAGTCCATGATGAAAGTGCTGCCAGAAACAGTCAAAACTTTGGAAGAATGATTCATCATCATGTGCGGGACTTTTCTGTGTGTGTGAAGCGCCACTAGAGGTCTCGTGTGTGTGTGTGTGTGTGTGTGTGTGTCTCCTTAAAACCCGACTAATTTTCTCTTTGTTACTCTAATTAAATCAGTTAATGGTAAAATAATTACTAAGGAGACAAGTAGCAGGTCATAAAATTTTCTTCGTTTTTTGGGGGGGTTTTTTTATATTAAAATAGTTTTCACTTTAAAAAAAAAAAAAAAGAACAACTGAAACCCACTACGAGACGACTCTTGAGGGTGGATGTATGCTGCCCTGAGATGGGAAGATAAGAGTTCTCGGTACATCATTTGCAAATGTATCCTTGAGTTAATTGGAAATCTTTTATATTTCCTCAACACTGCTGCTAAAAGTTGATAATGTGTGTTTAAGGCGGACCAGTCTATTTTTGTCAGAACGTACCAAAGATAGATTAATTAAGCTGATGGGTGTGCTTAAAATTGACAGTAAGGTCAAACTGCAATTGATTTCACATTAATCACGCCAAACATCCAATTAGAAATATTGGGTATTTATTATTATTGTCCCTTTTTCTGTCTCAATATCATTTTTTGTATTTTTATCACTATGAATTGACATTTTAGCACACATTTGTTCAGGTTCAAATTAAATCTACCACCATGTGATGGGAACTCCTGTTGTGAAAATGCAGCAAATTCTCTCTCTTGCTCGCTCAAGAAAGCAAAAACAAACAAACAAACAAACAAACAAAAAAAAAACCTGCAATATATTAATTGAGCTGCGCCTCATTCTAGGAAAGGAAATATCACAGGGGCTCCCTTTGCTTTAAAGTTTGATATATTTTTCACCTGTTCCTCCCACACTCTGTCCAACAAACAGCAGCACCTCGCTATTCTCATCCCACTCTCCCGCTTTCATCTTTGCCTCTTACTCCAGCCCTTTTGCCTACTTCTGCACATATTTTAATAAATATTGTTGCAAGCCGGCCGACTTGCTGTGGCGGAAACCGAAAGAAACAAATGAATCACGGCAGACAAAGGCAGCGGCGAGCTGGGTGATAGGATGGAGAGCAATCGATTGGCTCTTTCATGCAGTACATTTCTGCTCCTGATGGTGGATAAAAGTGGAAATGTCCCGCATTGCTATTTTTTTTTTAAAGTGAATTCTCCTTTTTAGCAGTTGATGATTGGTGAAAAAAGATTGGGGGGGGGATTGGTATTAGAATTTGCATTTGCTTGTGTCTGCGTATATGTTGGGGAGAGGAAAGGAACAAATTAGGAGAGCGAGGGGAAGGGTGGGCCTCATGCCCCGAACTTGAACTTGTGGCTGGTGGGTCAGGGATAGGGGGTCCGGGTCAAGAGCTCGGCGTGGAGGGAAACGGAAAGGCCGACACCATCGCTCACCGCTCAGAGACAGATGGAGAGATTGGACGCCGTGATGATGTCACAGCTATCCTGCCAGGCAATTTCAGCACCTCAACCACTTTCACCATAAAGACGGGCTCCGCGCACCAGCGACACCAGAACCAGACCCAGAGACCACATCAATCACACGGGGAACATAAAGCACACGAACGCGGGCGGGCTTGAGATTCAAAGGCAGGAGTCGCCTTTAGGTGGTTGGGGAAAAAAATAACACAATGCAAGTCTGACGTTAATTTCAAGGACCACCCTACCTTGGTTTGGAGATAGTGGGGGTAGTAGTAGGTGTAGTGGGGGTACATTTGCTGCTGCTCCAAACGTTTTCCCATGTAGCTGCAATCCAGTCAAAGCTCCTGGAGGCTGGAGAAAGAAGCTCACAGGCTGGGACTGTTCGCTCACAGGGATTGGCTTGGATCCTTAAGGTGACTGTTTCCAATCGTGGAGGATGAAGCGAGAATGTTCTTCCCCTTCTTGGTGGTGTTTGAGGGAAACAGAAGAGATAACTAGATTACTTGGGATGATAGTCTGTCTGCTGGTCTGGGAGCTCAGCAGGAACCTCTCAGAACCTCTCTACCTGTGCGTCTGGAAAGAGAGACAGAGAGAATCCCGAGAGGCGGTGAGGGAAAAACGGGGCTGAGTGAGGAGGTGGTGGATGGCGAGGCAAAGCAAAATATGGAAAGATAGTAGGAGGCAATCCAAGAAACTACAGAGAGGGATGGAGCGAGGTTAAAAGGAAAGGACTGGAGGAAGAGGAGAAAGTAGAGGAGGGAGAAATAGATGGGATCCAGTAGCCGGTTCCTTGCGCTCTCCGCTCTGAAAACCAGACTCACTCTTTTTCTTCTCTGCTGCCGCCTCTTACTCTTGTCGCTCTCCGTCTCTTCCTCTCTTCCCGTGGTATCTCCTACAACCCCCCCCCCCCTTTTTGCGCTCTCCCTCCTTTCCTCTCACGCCAGATGAGACCCGCGATCCCGCCGGTGAGCTCGGCTGGATCCAGAAGAACGCACTCTGCTCTATCCTCACGAGACAGTTGAATCAGCAACAAACTCACAAATGGATGTTGGAGCCGGAGAGGAGGAGGTGGAGGAGGAGGAGGAGGAGGAGGAGGAGGAGGAGGAGGAGGAGGAGGAAGAGGAGAGAGGGTGGTCTGGAAGCTGGAGCTGTGACTGCCTTTTTCTCACTCTCTCTCTTTCATTCCCTGGTTGTCTTTAGGGATAGATAGGTGGATATTCGCTGGAGCCTGGCGTGGAGGACGAGTCACAAAAAGACAAAAAAAAAGCCCCAGCGAAAACTCCTCGCGCTCAGGAAGAAGCAGATAGCCTTATCCAGACGCTCACACACATATAGGAAAATCCCTCCTGATCCACCTTCTCCAACTCTCTTCTCTTCCCCATGCAATCCCTTTCTCTTCCTTCTCAAGCTGTCTCCCTGACGGCTCGCCTTCCCACTGCGACCCGGCAACCGTCACTGTGCGTGTGTGAGGTGGTGGTGGTGGAGGTGGTGGAGGTGGTGGTGGTGGTGGCGGTGGTGGAGATGGTGGTGGTGGCGGCGGCGGCGGCGGCAGCGGCGGCAGTGGAGGCAGCAGCGGTGTGTGTGACTGTGCGTGTAACTGAGAGGGGAGTGTGTTTGTGTGGCTGTTGCCGTCTGCTCCACTCTGCGCGCTGAGACACAGAGGGGCTCGGCTTCAGCGCAGCTTTGCTCCTCCTCTCCCTCTCCCTCTCTCGCTCCCCGGCTCTTCCGCTCTCTGTCTGTGTCTCTCTTCATCTGTGTTTTTCGTGGAACTAAAAGAACAGTGGGAGTGGTCGGTCCTGCCCTCTTTCAAGCCCTGGGGTCTGTGTGTGTGTGTGTGTGTGCGTCTGTGTGTGTGTGTGTGTGTGCGTCTGTGTGTGCGTCTGTGTGTGTGCGTCTGTGTTAAATAGAAACTGAGAAGAACAGAGGGAGACAGAGATGGTCTGTTTTGCAGACAGAAAGGCGGAGCTGGCGGGGGGGTTGGAATATGAAGTGTTATAGAAGGGGTAAAAGGTGAAAGGAGGATACAAAGGGAGTAGAACTGAGAGACAGATTTCCCCCTGCTGGCACTCTTCAGGTGCAGCAATGACATATTTTCCAAAAGGAAAGCGGGAGCACGCGTCAATGCGCGGGCTTCGATCGCCCTACGCGGAACCCTGCGCCTGAATGCCTCTTTGCGCGCAGAAGCGCTTCGCAGGCGCGCGGACTGTGGGCCAGTGTGGGTACTCGGTTTAGCAGTTGTGTGGCACAGTGACCCACTGACACAGTGCTGCCTGTCATGTGATGTAACCAGGTTTAAGTAGTGCTCTTACATAAGCACAGTGAGCCATGCATGAAAAGACTGTTCTGCCCTCTGACTGCACTGTGTGCGCATGTGTGTGTGTGTGTGTGTGTGAACGAGACAAAAAGGCAGACAATGCATGCTCCCCGTGGTTGAAGAATGGGCTATGAGTACAAAACGGAAACGCAAAAACCCTCAAAGTTGAGGGCTTTATTTCTGCTGGGCAATTAAAGTACTTTACTTTACGGCTGTGCTGTCTGAGTTATGGTTTTTTTATGGATGTGTGTGTTCATTTTTTTTTCTCCCTATCCCATGTGTTTCTTGGTACTCTTCTCACCCCCACCCCCTATCCAACACCCCCCTTGTCCACTGGTTAGATAAATAAGTGATACTTAGTCCACAGAATGACAGTCAAAGGCTCTTTCACTGTTCCCCAACAGGCAAATGTGGAGCCTGATTTTAACAGCAGAAGAGGACATTGGCTTAATTCTTGCCTTGTCTGCTCTCTAAATTATAACCAATAACACAGTGTAACATCATGCCTGGAGGCAAGCCCAGACTCGGCTCCATGACTCATTTGAATTTTCATTTTTCATCTATATCACCTTACTAATCGTGTGATAAATTGTTTTTTACTCTTCCATGAGCAAAAAACAGGACAGGGGCACATTATTTACTGTAATATGTTATTATATGTATCATAAATAGATCATTATACAAACATTACAATGTATTTATATTACATATTTGCTTTCTAAGGAAATGTTAATAGTATAAAATAGTGCCTGCGTCTGTCCCATGCAAACATAAGCTGACCCGAGTACAGTACATTCAAGCACAGTACAAGGCTGCTGTTGCAGTTTAACGGTGCTACTGAAGCTTCGGCTCTCCCACCGCTCCGACAGTCCACTGGAATAGTGTTCCCTGCTAACCTATACCTGTGCAACCCATGTAGTGCCTTTGCACAGAAAAATATAACACAAACACTGCTGCCAGAAGGGTCATAAAAATAAGTTCATGATTGTTTACTCACTGTTGTTAAATCATAATAACTGCACAGGAACAATGACCTCATCTTGCAAAAACACCTAAAATGGTATCTACAGTGAACTCTAATGGTGTGTTAGAGTGCCACTGCATGAAAGGGGACTACTGGATAGTTTTGCACCATATGTATCTGGTTTCTGTGTATGAATGTAGGTTCAACAATTTGGGTGAGCACAAGAAGTCAAATGCGTTTTAACTACCGGTATATTTTTTTTTCTGACAGACTGTTTCTTTTTTATCTTAGCAGGTTTTCTTCAAAAGGATTACATTTTTCTGTGTCAAAATCCAAAAGTAGATACCCATAACCACTTTAAAAAAAAAAAAATACAAAATATTTTTATTGATTTGGTTGGAATAGTTAGAAGGGCCAAGATGTTAACAAAAATTGAGTCTAAAGGAAAAGGTCCAGCATAACCCTCAAATCTAAAAAACACAGACACAGCTGGGAAAACAGACGAGGTCATGCCGATGTCAATTCAACACTATTTTACAGGAGCCACTCCAGTTAGGCTTCAAGGAAAATATCGGCCGAGATAAAACACATACACAAACAGGCAAAACACACAGCGTTCTCATAAGATTTGCTGCGGTAAATGGACGATTACATCCAATTACCACAAACTGTATGAGCAAATGTGTGTCTCTGCAAGCCTCTTGAGACACAATCACAGAGAGAATAAACTGTTTTCACTTTCTAATTGAATAAAAAGAATTCTGCTTCAAACGCATTAAGAAAATAGAAGCGGCATCTTTGGCAATTAACATCAACAACACCCCCAACTTACATGCTTCCGCCACATTATCGCACAGTCAGTGTTTGGCAAAACATTGCTCTGATGAAAGTAAATCCTGAAAGAGGTGAATGTGTTCTTACAACGCAGACAAAAGAGAAAAGAAAATGGATGGCTGCTAATTATACGGTCGCTTATGTCTCCAATTGTGCACACGGTAAAGCGTGCTTGATCCATAAATTGCTAGCAGCGTGTACAGTGCATTATGTGGTAAAAGTGAAATTGTTAATTCCAGAGACAAAAAGCCTATGTCAGTGTCTGCCATACTTCTAATATTCATCTGTAATCATATCCTGAAATCCAGCAATAAAATGATCTCTGTAGTGATGTAAAGCCATTGTGTGAATTCACTTCCAACTAATATGCCTGTACTGCACACAACTGCACACTTAATTACATGACTGGAACAGACTGGTGACAAATCAACTCAGGGTCTTTGCAAATCCCACTCCTCTTTTTCCCCTCTCTGCCCCCACCTCATCTGAAAAGCCACATCTCACTTTAGCACAACTCATTACTTTATTTAAAAAGAAAAAAAAAAAGAAAGAAAGAAAAAAAGCAGTGCGAATTAGTGGATTCATTTGAACAATTATGCAAATCAGTCAGGAGATGAAGCCTTTATTAATGTTAGAGAAGTGTTGCATCAGATAGTGCTGAAGTTCATTAACTTACTTTAGCTGAAGATGAACACGCTGATTAATCTGGTGTCAGGATGGTGTGTCATCTCGGGCTGCGTCAGCACAAATCTCTCCGTGGATTTTGTGCCTGATTGATGATTACGCAGCTGAAAATATGCAGTTTGTAACTCCGTCTCTCAGACTGCAAATTAGCCGCTCTCGTTTTAATTGTGGGGCTTAAGAGGTAAATGGTAATATTTCAAATGTTTTCGTTTCAACCTTAGGTCACACTCCCTCTCTCTCTCTCTCTCTCTCTCTCTCTCTCTCTCTCTCTCTCTCTCCCTCTCTCTCTCTCTCTCTCTCTCTGCAGGTACAGCCTTTTTTTTGGAGGTGGTGGACCATGAATGACTGAGGCTTACTGTGGCTCCGAAGGGTAATTAATTTCAACAAACGACCGCCACGTCTGTCAGCTTTTATAAACGAGCATTTACGCGCTATGGACAATTTAACCACTCCACTGAGCCCGCCCTGACAGAGATGCACAGAGAGATGGGGGGTTGGAGGGAGAGGGAGAATGGGGACCGTGCAGCTCATTGACTGATGGGAGATTTAATCAATAGAGTAAGCAGATTTTCTCTCATGATGCTCAGCCATCATCCATATTCATGGTGTTAATCCTCAATGCCTACACTGTTGCACACCACAAAAATTATAATGCATGAAGGATTTCGCTACATCTCATCAGATCTCATCAAAGGCGAGTGTCATCAGTGATAATTGCAGTACACGCAGTACCATGGGCTAATATCATACTTTCATTAAAAGTCAGAAAGACCACGCGTTGCCTTCAGGTGCTCTGCTTAATATTCCTCTTGTTCACAGTGACAATACCTGTGTGTAGAAGCATGTGGTACATTCAAAACCAAGGGTACTGACACTTTTAGCACCTGGAGTCAGGCGAAAATGGCACATAAGGGGATAAAAAGCCTTTCAATCTTCAAACTGCATTGCGACTGCAATTAAGAGGCTACGCCAGGGATGCCAAAAATCCAGTCCTCGAGGGCAACAAGGTTTTCACCAAAGCAAGTGGGAACGCGGGTGAAAGAGTTGTTTACCTAGTACATCAGAAAAACACGGTTGGACTGTGGCACTCGAGGCCTTGAATCCAACACCCCTGATCTGTTTGAATAATACCTTATCAGATTCTAATTCTGGGACAGCAGAAGTAGTTACAATCACAATCCATCTACAACTTTTAAACCAGATCCCCAAATTAATAACTGTAATTTCCCCAGGTGGTGAGTATGCACTCCGATACACAAAATCCACTAACCAACAAAAGTACCTTCACTATTATTATAACGCAACGGTGTGTAAAATTCCTTCAAACCTTAACTCCAGAGCCTCCGGAATGGTACAGCGACACCACAGCTACTCAGCACTCATGCAGTGCCCCCTACAAACATTCACTTTCACTAATGTTGCCAGGCTATTAGTTCCACAGCCCTGCTCTGTTTTGCTCCCCATGCCAGAGAGAGTCACATGGGTCGGCATGTTTTTAAAGCTAGATATATATTACTGCATGATGCTGAGCCCAGCAGCTTATAGATCTCCTGGATTGTATGACAGCAACTGTTATGGCTTTTGCAGCAATATATGACAGCAGTCTGCTTGCCTCAATACTTGGCAAGGGAAACTAAAATATACCACACCGGGGAAAGAACAGCCATATGAAGATCCTGCAGGCAGCAAGAGTTTCCATAGCTACAATGGGCTGAGGAGACTGTTTACTGTATGATTATTACAAAAAAAAATGCACATAAACAGCCATGTTCACCCATGATTTATCTGTTTACATCCCTCTCATATTGAGCTCTGACTATTTCCTCCTAACACTGTTATCTGTTCCATCTATGTACACAAATATGCACATGCAATTGCAGTTGTACACTTGCAAAGCCTTCAAAATGCATTCGGCTCAGCTCTACGCGTTTAGGTACAAGAATCTCATTTTGATCATTTCACCTACACACTTGAGGCTGTGATCAGTTAGAAGCCTTCCAGTGCAGCCTCTTCCAGGCAAACATCAGACACAGCGCAGACCATTAACAGCAACAACACCCACATCAACACCATTGCGCAGACGTAAACATCTGAAGGCAGCATCTATCTCCCATTTCCATCTTAACAAGGCCAACTGTCACCGTTCTTTATCTGCAATCTGCTCTTTAATTAGCAAGTAGTGTGTATGATTCAAGGTCTTATCAGCTAATCACGGATCAGTCGCTTTTTTCCGAATACGAAAGTAATCAACTTTCGCCGCCCCACTCCTCACCAAGACCTTTATACTTCCCGCAAACATTGATATATATTGAACATATCGCTGCAATAAACGCGGCGATGTTCGTCCTAGCAGCGAAAGCACAGAAAATAAATTTATAATGAAACAAAGTCAAAAAGATAAAAGTGCGGCGTCTATTGTCACATCTCCATTGGCAAAACAGCCAGCGGCACGCCGCAAATATATATAATCTTTCCCTCCCCTCTTACTTGTGCGACGCCTGCCTGTAGCAAAACTCATCCTTAGACATTACTTCTCCTGTAGCCTTCCTGCTCCATTAAACTCAAAAAGCTTAACTCAATGGCCTTCATTCCTCAAAGCGATGGCTTCTGCTTCATACCCGGGTGGCTTTTAACAGCAGAGGGGCGATTTGAGTGGGGTGGGGGAGTGGAGGGGCACAGCATTGCCCTTGTTAACACAAAATATGTCACACACTGCCCTTGTTAACTTTAACAGAAAAATCAGTGAAAACGATATTTCACCATCTCTGCCGTCAGCCCTGTTGCTGAATGTAAAGAAATGTCTCAGCCCTTGGGGTCTGACAAAAGGTCCTAAGAGTTTTTGAGCAATTGAAATATACTGTTTAAAAGTTGCTTTGGCATTTAATCTCACAGTTAGATATGATATAGCCCTTAATTCTTGAAATATGGAAACATTTCTGACAGCTTCAGTCATTTTCATAGGCAGGAAGTGTTACACCAAAAAAAAAAAGCAGGAACAACTTAGAAGAAGTGTGATCGTTGAGAATCAGAGACATCGAGAAGTTTGACAACATGGAATGTCTGACAAGATGGATGAAAATTGTCGCAAATCTAAAACATTTATGATCGGCACACTAATAAAAAAAAAAACGATCTGAACTGGTTGATGCTGTGAGGGCAGGCCGGTATAAGAGCGAACGCCAAAAACTGCGCTTCTATCAAGCGATAATATGAGGCGAAATTTGGAGAATGTGTATCTGGAAAACATAATAAATATTTCATGATGTATTATGAATAGGTTCTTTGTTTAATTAGACTTGGGGAGTTGCCCCCTTCAGCCACTCCTGTCATGTTAGTGTGAAAAAATATTATCCTTTCCCACGTTAATTACAAAAGTTCTCCAGGCAAATATGCCACATTATAATTCATCTCTCAAACTTTTATATAAGCAGAAGCTATACCATTTGTTGGGAGAGATGCATAATTACCAGATTTTCACTCGAAACTTGTTTTGAAAGTTTTGAAAAACCTGCAAAGTGAATATACCTCATTCAAAATGTGACATTTACCCAGGATTTTGGAAAAAATTACCCAGGGAAAAAAAAACTTTCCGCTGACCCCAATCATTTTCTGAAGAAAGTATCTAGTTGGCAGTGTAATTTTTGAGGGGTGGAGCTGTGTGTGAGTGGTGTGGGTGTGCTGAGGAAATCTGATTGATGGAATACACTTGTGTCGTTCCATACTTCACCCACCATGTGCAATTTTAGTGAAAAAAGTAAGTTTCAATTTCCCTTTTGATCATTTGGAAAATGGAGTTAAAGAATGGAGCCAAGAGATGTGAGGCTCAGGTGACAAATTCCAGGCTCTTTTGAGCATATTTGCCCAGAAAGAAATTCAGACTATGAGTCAGCAACATCAAAATGACCTATGAAAGAATAGCCAACAAGCTAAATGTAGGAAACACAGCAAAACAACTGATATAATGTTGAAGAAACTCAAGCAAGAATACAAAACCTTTGTAAGGCCTTCGTCTCTTACCAGTCCCCTGTATGTCATCTGCCAGATTTGGATTAATTTTCCAGAATTTAAAGATATGGTGGAACCATAAACCCCACATAATAGCAGGATATTGTTTCTAGCGTGGGAAATAGTGTCCTAAAAGTTCCTGGAGATATTGCTGGAAAGGCCACTATATTGTAATTAATCAGCAACAATGAACTTTTCATTTGCTGAGGCAACTCATTATACAGGCTGTCCAGGATACACTATAACAACTATAATCAACTGAATGAGGTGGAAAAGGCACACACAATTAATTGTCAAGGATCTATTACGACACCTCCTGCAGTACTCTGCCTAGAAACTTTCCTTATTTCCGGCACCCATGTCTGGAGCAGCCTCTGCCTTAATGCAGTTGTGAAATGGAGCTTATGAAATTCCTTGTTTCATCTTTGTCCAGGTCAGAGATCATACTGTAAAAGCCTGTGCAGCCACGGTGTCACATGGCAGGGAGGAAACGCTGCTTCTAATGCCTGTCATCTTCACAGACTGGAGACAGCTTCCTGTTTATCAACAGACAAACCGATTAGCAGCAACATAAATATAGCCCAGGCAAAGATGTGAACAGTTGCATGCAAACACAAACAGGTACTAAATGCTCTAAATTCCCCTCGCGCACGTTCTGACCGAGGAAACACGGAGGATGCAGGTTGCCCGCACTTGCAGCATTTTTTTTTTTTTTTGCAACCTTTTCCCTCCCGGAAGACACATGGGGCTGAATGACTTTTGAAATCTCCACTATTCACTCCACTATTCATTGATAGGCGGCGCTTACATTCAATTATTTTTATTCCACACATGGAGCGCTGATGCACACTCACATACACAACCTTTCACAGACACATCGGTTGTTTTTGAGGAGAAGAAAATTATGAATCATTACCAGCCCATTCTGTGCACCAAGGCTGCTGCTTTAAAGCCCTCTGTCTAAAATTATGTAGATACAGTGCTCTGCTGCACTTCACATTCCATCAAGGAAAAGATTCAAAACCTTTGGAGAAATGATGGGAATGAAAGGCCTCATTAAGTAAGAGCTTTGTTTTGGTTTTTTTTTTTTTTCTTTTGACAGGCATACATTCAGAGGGAGCCATGGTGGTGCAGTGGCTAACACAATCGAAGCAACTGTGCTCTCACCGTGCAGCAAGGACAATTGCACATTTCTTTGTGGAGATCGCATGTTCCCCCCACGCTTGCGTGGGATTTCTCTGGACATAGCCTTCCTCCCACAGTTATTTTTTTTTTCCCACAGATTGGGTTAGGTTAATTGGAACGGTGTGTTCGCCCTGTAATGGGCGGGCAACTTAACCATGGTGTATTTTCGTCTCTCGAGAACACATTCTTGAACCCAGCACCCCTTCCTATTATGAGGCTTGCTAGAATTTCTGGAAGTGAAGACTGCCAGAGCACTGTTGATGCTTTGATATTACAAATAAAAGGGCCAATTACTTCTGTTAACTAGCTCCATGCACCTATTTCTTGTACATAACATGAAAACACACAGCACAAACTTAAAATCTCTCTACCCTCCTGCATCTGTAAATGGGGTAGCATTAAGTTTTGATAATACCACAGCCACTTAACTCCCACTGCATGGAAATTGCTTATTTTGTCTGACTGTTAACCCACCCTCCCATTTCAGCTGTCGCAGTGAATTAGCACACAACATCAGGGCGTCTTGTAGCACGTGTACCTGTGTAGTTTCATTCACTTTAACATGTACAAACGTAATGCTCCACCCAGAGTCCCTGGGCTCTTTACACACTGGAAATCAAACATGTAGGTCTTGGAGTCGGGACTGTGCTTCATTACACCTCTCGCAGAGACTGAGGTGGGGAACACATCCATAACTCTAAACACCACATAGGAAATTAAGGGATCGACACATTGGGAGCCAAGAGCACAGCCAATAATGCTGAAATACAGTCTCTTCGCATGTTCAAAAACTGTCTCACCCATCGCTTTGTAATATTTTTAAATGTCACTATTCCTATTTCCTCTGCATCTCTCACACTGCTTCTATTCTCTTCTGGCGCATTTTGACACAACTTCCATTGAAATAATTCAGCAGAAATGTGATAATTCAGTCAGCAAGCGCAATTAGCATCTTTGATGTGATGTGTGACTCATCTCCAGTCTTTCCAGTGCATTTGCGCACTTTACAAGATTGCCAATTAATGTCATCCCACTGACACATTCCTGACTCTGCCCACTCGAGACGGGGAAACACATCCCCACACAAACAAGTTAACTGCAGTATTCGTTTCCCAGGTAGGAAACTCTCATCAACAGTTACACAGCATTCAGAGGAAACTCCCGTAACGCACCAGATGTTGGGGGGTTTATGTGTTTATTACCTCCACTAACAAAGTTGGAGCAGTTTATATTTTCAACTGCATGGATTTGTAGGTTTGCATCCTTCGACATGAACAACAGCTCACCTCAAAAAGCAGTGAGAAAACAAACCCAGTGATCAAATGCTAAGAGATTATTCTGGCTGTTATGATTGATACCAACATAATTCTAAATGTTGTGTTCAGATTCAGACAGAACGTGACATTTAACACAGGTAAAGCAGGGCTAGCCTATGCTTACAATCTCTAAATTTAAGGTAGTAATGAGATCACGTTTAATAATTATGTATAGCAGAGTTCATTCTCAAGAGGGGTGTGTTTGTATATGTGCACATCTTTGTAGCATGCAGAGACTGGGGGCATACCACACAGTATAGATGGCATAAAACATGCAAATGGATTTTTCAAAATTCGAATATAAATAATCAAGTTTGCATTCAATTATGCACAGCAAATATGAGCATTGTTCTACCATTCATAACTACAATAAAAGGATATGGCTACAGGTCAGTGTGTTTTTTTGGGGGTGTGTTTTTAACAACTTTTGGAGAAAGACAAATAGAAGTCATGACAAATTGGAGAGAAAGGGGAAAAACAGTGAGACAGCATGACAGAACGACAGCAAGGGAGATGAAGGATAATGTACAAGAGACAGGGCAGAGAGTGAAATACAGAGAAAGAAAGCAGATTGTTGGGTGTGATAGATGAAGTTGAAAAGCAGAAAGAAAAAGGGAAGGGAGGTGTATACCTTCACCTACCTCTCCATGAGACACTGTGGTGCTGCAGAAATAGAGGGCTGGTGAGGACGTGTGCACGTATGCATGTGTGTGTGTGTGTGTATCAGACTGTATGTACCGGGTCTTTCAGAACCAGTGGGGAGGGGCTGACTGATTATATGTCGTCGTGCCGGTCGGAGGGGTGCTGGCTCTCTCGCATTCTCTCTTCTACTTCTCATTATCCACACTCACTCTCTCACTCACTCCTCCTCTTGGCAGCGTTCAAGGTCACTGCAAAACTGTGAAAGTTTGGACAGTACATGATACTGAAAGCTCAGGGGTGAGTCAGCACTTTTATACTCCTCTCTTAACTAGGAGACAAAGAGTGTACGTTTGTTTATATATATATATATATATATATATATATATATATACACACACATATATACATATATATACATATATATGTGTGTGTGTGTGTGTGTGTGTGCGTGTATGTTTGTGTGTGTGTGTGTGTTAATTTAGGATTCTGCAGCAAAAACATGATTTGCTTGTTGGAGATGAAATGAGTACATATCCAGTTCCACATTTGCTGGCACTGAGTCTACACTGTTTCCTTCAAGTAGTGTCCATCCAACAGCAAAGCCCTCAGACTTCAGCCTCAAGGGGATTCCAGGCCTGTTTCTGGATGTCATCCTGGCATGACAACAGACAAAACACCATAGCAGAAATGCAATCTCAGCCCCAATAACAACTGACAAACACGGAAAAATGAGGACATGTTAATCGTTCCATCCTAAATGTAGAACTCCCAAATTATTTATTTGAAATCCCGCGTCTTCGCGGGAAAACACTCAGGGATGTCTGAAATATACCAGTCATGTTGCTGTTGTTCTGCGACACAAAGACCATATTTCACACCACCCTTCTGTGTTTTATTACAAACTCACAGCATTCAGAGTGCAGACCTCTGCCAAGGCATTGCAGTTCCCCCATGATCCAATTTAACCCGAACGCTTTCCTTGAGTGTCTGCGTACATGTGCACGAAAGGCACGTTGGCGCGCTTGTGCTGCAGCAGGAAAGAGAGAGAGAGTGAGAGAGTCTGGGGTTCCAGTATCAATCTCCTGACAAGAATTTTCTTTGTTTCGGTCAGTGGATGTGTACCACCAATCGACTGGTTAAACAGTGTTCAATCAGGAATTCAGTTTTTGTTCAGCATGTGTTAACTCAGTCCGACACAAGAAGACATTCTGTCTCACCTCATGGTAGTACAAATTTGTGGGAAGGATAACTCCACTGAGGATAGTGTTTTAATTGATTAAATGGGCCAGAAACCCAGTCTCAGAAATGACAAGCAATGACAAATTCCCATGATCCAACCTCCTCCCTCTCCTGAGTTTAGAGTTCTCATCATATCTGGAAAAATGCAACCGGGTTGACTGGTTCTTTCATGCTTTTTACATCCAGAACATGAATTTCAACTCAACTGTGCAGTAAAGTGAGCACATACTTATTAACATAATCATCCCCAAAGTCTAGTTCATGTCTAGCCCTTTACAAATTACAGGAACTGTTGAAATAGCATTAAATTACCCATATCACCACTCATATAATGTGCACTGACTTCCCTGCTGGAATCTTCCCAGAGGCAGAAGGAATCTTCAGGCTCACATGTTTTAGCTCAGTCCAGATCCTTTTGTATTCCAACTAATGTGTAATCATCCGTCTATGCAGTTCAACTTTAGCCAAAGCAGGCATCAGCCTTCCACTGTGGTCCAAAGAGCAAGAGAGAGAAAGAGAAAGAGAGAGAGAAAACAAAAAAAAACAAGTCTGCTTCCACAAACCTCAGTTTGTGGAGTATAAACCATCCCCTATGTCATACTTCACCACATCACACAAATGCAAGTGTTCTTCCTCACCGCAGCACCCCCAATTCACAGTTCCCCTTACCCCAAATTCCATTCATTTGATTTAACAAAGGCATTATTACAGGGCGTTTAAAGTGACTCACTTGTAAAAATACCCAAAAGTTACAACTCTTAAATGTGGCATTGGAGGATTGTGCTGCAGTAATTCTTTTTTTTTTTTTGCTATTCACCTTGCTTTACTAAACTCAGAGGATGTTTCTCCTTTTCAGTATTTCGGAATGTTCCCAAACTATCAAAAAGAGCACACTTAGCCTCGCATTGTAGATGCGTGTAGTGTGTATAAATCGTAAAAAGAACAGCCTCACGTGAAACTGAAGCTTGAATTCAGGCACATATTGAGCAGGGAACCAAGCAACTAAACTTTCATGGTCATAAACCCGAAAGAACCATTAAAAAATAACAAAAAAAAACACATCTATATTATAACCAGTCTGTGATCCAACCTGCCACCCACTCTGCCAGTAATCCTGCAAGTCAAAAAGGCCAGACACTCATTAAAACAACAGGTTTCCCTCTTCATGTTTCCATGGATCCTGTCACTGCATTCCTTTCCCTGTGAGGTGGCTCTTGACTCATGAAGAGGTCAGGGACAGGAAGTTAGTCATCACAAAGCCGGCAGACAGGGGCCTTCATTTTGCCCTTTAACTATTGCGGAGTCTCAACACAGCTGTCGGCCTCTGTTTTCTTAATCCTCCACAGATTTAAACGTTGGCTCCTTAAAGCGAGTGCAGTGTTATTTCAGAGAGCACTTTCTTCTTCAGACAAATCGGCACTTGAAACTCATAATGTTCCCAGGCAAGATTATGTTTTTGCCAATTCATTTCTTCTTTGTTTTCAATGTGAATGTCAAGATAGGTTAAACATGCTAAATGGCGTGCGTCTAGGACTTAAATGTTGGTTAGCCTTATTAAAGTCATATGTCCTAAAATTCATGCACCAATCTAGCACCCCTCGACGACAATACACAAAGCTTTAATGTTTTGATTTAATGATTTAATGTTCTGTGACGGACTGTTTGCTAAATAATTAAGAAATGGCTCCAGATCGACTTCATCTGAGTGAAAAAGCGAGAAGACGTGATTCACAGGTTCACCAGAACCAGAACAAAGGCATTCTGCAAATGACAGCGATGCCAAATAGCAAAATACCTGAGGGGCATTAGAAGGCTAGAATAACAACTGTCTCTTAGGGTAGGAATAAAATTGAAGAGTATTACAAATAACAACTTGCTGCTTTTCAATGAGAGCCAACAGCGAAGAGGAGGAAGGAAACAAAGACCTGCTGAGAAGAAAAAGATATGAAGCAAAAGTGAATGTGAGAGGGAGGAGCAGTGAAGAGAAATGAAATCAATAATGAACGGCTCCATAACAGGAACTTAATCAGAACAGCAGGTCCTTATTTTGCTCCTGACTAGTGCGCGCATCACCACTGTCGATTCAATTTACTCCCCAAACCCTGAAAAAATAAATAAAACATGGAAAATAAATTGAGATGCTCATTCAAATTCATTAGAACTCGTCCCTGTGTGCCTACAGTACATAATATTTCCTTCAAGAAGAAGAAAAATGAAAAAATTGAAAAATGCCAACAACTCAGTATTGGTTTCTGAAATAGAATAAAAGTGATGATTGCGACTAAGTCATAGCTGCTTACTTAAACTTCAGTCTCTCACACCAGCACGCTATCAGAATGCAACATTGCATTCAGTACTATATTAGAAGGTATTTTTTTCTTTATGAATGCATATATGTATAACCTTACACTTTGGCTATTTTACCATATTTACATGATCATCATAATAAAATGCCCCGTTAAAGAGTTGGTTCAATCCCACTGTTGCACTTTCATGATGACATAGGGTTGGCAAAGGGAAGATATTAAAAGATATCTAAAGAAACTATTTTAAGTGTAATTTCACACTTTCTTGCAGTGTGCGTGATGCTTATCCTGCAAGATCTGACTAATGCTCGCGTCATAGGTGGTCTTCTGCACATATGATGACTAAGCCAGGACAACAACCAGGATGAATTCATCCATTCATAAAAAAATAGATATAGGGAAAAAACAACAATAACAAATCAGTAAGAAGCAATGTTGTGTTAAAAGTCAAGCTGGTACGTTGATGACGTGTGGACAGAGACAGTGGGTGTTTGGTCATGGATCGAAGTGCCACACCGATGGCAGCTCTCTGCGTTCCATCCCCTAGTAAGTTTCCTCTGCATACATGCTGACACCTGCTACTCATTTCTGCTTTCTTTCTCCTTCCCTTGCACAAAATGCAATAATACAGTCTTTTTCACCTTCTCTCCATCACTCTCTGTTGCAGTCGACCAGACAGCTTCATAATAGCTGGCACCTCCTCAACACTGGCTCTAATTGAAAGATGAACGAGTTTATTTGGGCTTAATCCATCACCCTGTCACCTGAGGAGAGGACGAAAGTCCTGGGGGGAGAGAAGAACAAGATCACAGAGAGGCAGAAAGGCAGATAAGAGGTAAGAGAAACAAACAAAATGGGGAATGGCAGCAGGGAGTCTTGCCAAGAAAATCTGGACAATGTATAGAATATATGCCCCAGACATCCATACACTATGAGAACCATTGTGGTTGGTTATATTGGTACTATAGATTTAAATGCTTAATCATAAAACATTTTTTAGAAAGACAGTAAAGCATAACAAGACAAAATCCATTATAATATTAGAGGCACTAAATGGATTAAAAGAAGTCAACCTTAACCACAACAGTATTAGGTGGATTCATCTGGCTATGAATGGAACAGGCTATCAAATGTGATGTTAAAGGCACACTGAATTTTGCCAACTCCATATGTATATTACTGCATAACTACTGTAAACAGAGGTGTATCTGTTTCATTCTATGATTATGATATTCTACGTTTTTATTCTGTGATGCAGTTCAATGGCATCAAATGAAATACTGCAGTATAAAAGTTATGCTTCTACTGACCACTTGATATTCTATGCATGTATTACAAAAATTCAGAGTTTATGGATCAGTGAGTACATTTTTTTGTTAACTAAATGAGTCTCCAGACAACCTTCCAAACAGGATTCAGAGGTATCATAGCTGATTTGATGCACCACTGTTTCGCAAGCTGGATCTGTGCGTGTGTGTGTCTGTGGGAGAGAGACTGTGTGTGTCCTCCAGGCCAGACATACCTCGTAAATGACATCATTCATTTGTCATGAGAACAAAACTGTTCCCTAACACCTGCTGATTGAGGGTGAAAAGAGCAACACAGACACTTTGGTGGAAATTGTACTTACACCATCTCTGCTGCACAGATGCTGCAGAGTTTCCTTTGTCTGGAGCCTCAAGACTTGTGTGACTGTGCCATTTGGACAAATGAAGGGAGCAATGCTCGTGTGGTGCTCGAACAGCCCCTGGGGCTTTCTTTGTGCACACATCCCTGTATCTTTACATTCATACAACAGGTCAGAAGTGGCAGTATCCTGCTGCAGAGCTTCCTGCACCCCGATAATAGCTCGATTGTGCTGTACATAGTTGTTACATTATTTGGTAGATATGAATGTGCACTGTTTCGTCTATAGGCTTCAGAAAAATTATTTCCTGCGTATCAAAGCCTCTTCCTTGAAATGCGACTATTTCCATACACTTTCTGTCACACAACACCTACTTTATGCAGATGTTTTGCGTGCGAGGTTGGAAAATCTAGTTACAATCACCATCTGTCCGTGTAACAGAAGAAAATGGAAGCCAGAGTCTTTGCAGAGGGGGGGGCATGAAAACGAGCAGCCATCCAAAACTGGCTGCTTCACTCTGCAAGGATGCCAGGAAACTGCGCCATGAGCAGTGGTGCTTTATACGCTTAAAAAAAAAAAAAAAAAAAAAGGAGAAAAAAGAGTCAAAGCACTCATTCTCTCTTATGCTGTCTAAAAGTTTCAGTCAAGACTGCAAAGTCATACTCTTAAATAGTGGGAAATAAATCTGAGAATGATGACGCTTGATTCAGAAAGCCAAAACAACTGATTTGTCAGGTGGCACCGCATCTAAATATGAGAATAAAATGTGATTTAAACGACCCAAGATGGTAAAGAGGCTATAGTATTGCACCACTATCCTTTCACTTCACCACAAGGCAATTTATGTCACATATAAACAGCATAGCATGAAAAATGTTTGCATGTTTACAAGAATTTAGGTGCCATGAATCACGGTCAACATATTTTTGCTTTGCACAAATGTAAACGGCCACCATATGTTATTATGACAAAGAGCGACTCCAGGAAAGCAGAGTTTGGGGCCACAATTTGTGCCACAACATATTGGTTGATGTTGTTACTATGGCCAGACTTGACTATTACTCAGAGCAGGTTTCATCATTCTAGTTTACCAATTATTCTCCACCACTGTGGCAAAATAAACTCTTTGCTTGAGGCTCTGAAGTTATTTACACATGTTTGTTTCATAATTGTTATTTGATTTCCGCAAAAAGAACAAAGTCAGACATGAAATAAATGGATTTGTCGGAGCAGAAGAGTCTGGTTTGTGTCACGAGGAATCTGTATAAAGTCTTACATTTTGCATCCATCTCAGTTTGTACGCCATCATTATTGATAGCAGTTTATTAGCTCAAATTATTCAGGACAAGTGGACACTTCTGCATGAACATCTATTGGTTTTTTTTGGGGGGTGAGGGGTTGTTTTGCTGCAAGATATTTTATAAATAAGTAATTTAACTGTAGAAAAGAAAAATCAAACACAAATTGATATCCACAAATCCATGTAGCACAAAACATGGAGTCAAAGGTGATTAATCTGAACTTTGCTGAACTCCCTCCTATTGTGTGTTCTGCAG
Source organism: Lagocephalus sceleratus (assembly GCA_911728415.1). NCBI lineage: Eukaryota > Metazoa > Chordata > Actinopteri > Tetraodontiformes > Tetraodontidae > Lagocephalus > Lagocephalus sceleratus. The sequence continues at coordinate 7,266,316 of CAJVRN010000126.1, forward strand.
CCTAATGGAAGAGCATGGTGGAAATCTCCAGTGTCTCAGTTAAACTCTTTATCTCATTCCCTCACCTAGCAACCACATACAAAACACAGAACTCACACAGTCATGCAAGAATAAGCACACAAACTGAATCAGACATGCACCTGCAGTATTTTGCAGACACACACGTCACATTGAGGGTGTCCAACTGGAGACAAGCAGGAAGGCAAGTACAAGCTCATGTGGCTAAAACAAACAATGCGTATTTAATTGAGCTCATAGATAATTTACAACAAAAATCATTGTAAACTTCATGAGTCTTGTATTGTTTAGTGCTGATTCTGACTGTTATCTCTGTCCTTTTTTTTCTTTAACCTGATCATCTTTGATTTCTACATGTTAAGGTGCATTTGTGTCTTCAAAATAAAAGCCACACCATTGTAGTGTGTTTATGATTGTACACTTATTCGTGTGCGAGTCCCCATTTCTAGGACAGCCAGAATACCAGATGTGGCCCACAGGCTGCCAAATCAGTCTACTCTCATCCCTGGACTGGATTAAATTAGCCTATTTACCAGTACTCCTAGTTTTGTGCTCTCTCTCTCTCTCTCTCTCTGTCTCCCTTAGTCTATCCCTCTGCAGATATTGCTGGTTCCAGTTGTGTGCCGACCTCAGCCCACACTGACCACTGGTTTTAGCATTACTGGTACATCTCTATCATAACAAACCATAACAATTACATTATTACATTACATAGTTTGTGTCATTTATTTGCATGTATGATGTATGTTTATGTTCCTGCCCACTTTCTACCCCCCAACAGCAGTTGTCTGTCCCTGCTCAGGGTTTTTTCCAATTAAAAGGCATTTATTCCTTGCTACGGTTGCTTGTCCATGGATCACTGTGTGGATTTTTGTAAAGCACCTAAAGATAATCTTGACTGTCACAGATGCTATATAAATAAAGTTGAACTGAGTTGAACTATTCAGTAGCAGATGTGTCTTAAGTAAACCTAAGATGAGCATAAGGCAAGGCTACCATGCAAGATGCAAACTGGGAGAGGAGAAGTTTGAAATACTCTTAAAAACCAACTATACTGCCATGCATTTTCCATCAGCCCCTTCTTCTCCATGTTCCTTGTTTAAATGCAGAGGTGCAGTGTGCTGCCGCTTCTCATTTTCATTTACAATGAGGATCAGTAAATCTCCTGTCCCTCTTGTCGTGCATCCTCAGGGGGGTGGAAAATTGTGGCACAGTAAACAAAACCACATCAGTTCCATTTTCCTTCAATGTCAAATACCAGCAGGTCCTAAATGTGCACTGTGCTGTGAAAAGAAAGCCGCTGATCCAATAATTTGCATGCGTCATCACACTTATGACGCCAGGAGATCCAAAGCAAATCCACATTGAATGAAACGGAGTGGGGAACTTTATACTGTATGATTTTTACTAATACCCAAACACACTCAACCTCCCATGATGTACCGTTACATCTAAACACCTGAATCAACCACAAATCACAGAATAAACTTTGCATTTAGATTATTATTCGATCCAGTAGTGACTTATAATAGAAAAATAGAAATTACCAGCCACTCTAATTTGTACCATTTAATTTACTCACGCTGGGGTAATTGTTGTTCGGCCAGCCTTTATTCAATGCTTCAACTACAGCTGATAATTTATTCCACATTATGATGATTCCATACAGTGCAGATCTGCACACTGCAGCAGTTCTATTCTTTTGCTGACCAACCATAACCCCCCCCCCCCCCCCCCGCCCCCCCACCGCCCTCCGGCAGACCGTATAGCACTTTGATTATGTTATTCTCTCTATTTTTTTTGTCGTCGGATTTGATTGTTCACTATCACAAACATGCTTAGAGATTAATAAGGCCACACAGCAACCTCCTGCCTCCTGAGCCATAAGAGGCTGACAAGGACGCGTCTTCACCTCACCTGAAAATAGTCTTGTAAAAAAAAAATAAATAAATCCTTCAGCATTTCTTTTTGACAAAAGGCATATTTTTGTGTATTTACTCCCTTCCACAGTTGATCATGTGTGTCTGTTGCACTGTCCAGGTTTGCCAAATTCCAGCCAGAGTTGCTGGCAAACCGTCAGAGGCACGTTCCAACAAATGGGATAATATATAGCATAACGATAAATTGGCTCCAAATACTGTTTGCCTAAGCCCCACATAAAAAAGCTGTTGTTCACACATCATAAATCCTGTGGTCCACAGTTCGTTGTACATGCAAGTGTTTGTTGCATGTGCACGTGTGTCTGTGTGTGTCTAAAGGCACCAGGGGGACTTTGGTCACGCCAGCCACCCAAACCTCACAGCTGGCTTAGTTGCATCACTGCTAATTCCAAAACAAGGACCATAAAATACACACTGCTGTCACAGTTTTCGTGTTATTCGACAGGCATAGTAGGATGCCGCATGGAGAACAAATGAGCACAGTTTGTCTGGAGAGGATGGGCCTATAGTCATCTCTTTTTGGCCCACATGGACTCAATGACAGCATGAATTTTTCCACCAAAGGTAACCAATGCTCCAAAGTATCAGATGAATCTCTGGATTATCATGACAACTATTATGACATCATCACTGACATGGATATGCTGCCTTTCCTATGGTGTTACAGTAATTGGAACACAGTTGTGATAGAATAATATTGATCTTTTATCGTGTAGCTGTATTATTTAGTTACCGCACTGTGTCTGGTCTATGGAAATAACGGGAGGAAGTGGGGGATGTGGTGCTACATTGTAACATCTTTAAAGAACAGCACATTTAAAAGTTATTAATACCCTGATAAATCTGTCTGACAAGCTTTAAATGGGCTTTCGCCCACGTGCGGGTTGACATTTATACAACTGTGTAACTGAGGCAAAATCATTTAATAAATGGAGGGGGAAATCCCAGCAGACATGAATACCTCCTTGGGATTCTGGAGACAGAGTAGCACTTCAGGATGAGCTTGGTCCACCATTTATCTGGTGATAAACTCAAAGCGATGCCACCCGCCAACTGTAACGCTGTTTTTGTTTCATTTTAAAATCCCACTTACAAACATGGAGGGGAAGAGTGGCCGATGGACAGAAAGCGACCAGGCACCTCGCCACAGATAAATAACGCTAGCCCGCTGTCTTACATCGCGTCACATTTCCTCCTGCATGGCAGCACAGATCCAATGGTCCTCGGGGATAGTGAGCTCTCGGGGGACAACTCCAGGTGTCCATTTTCTGTAACTGCATGACCATAACTACTTTATGCTTTGTGTCTTTTGATTAAGAAACCATCTACCGCTGTGCTGCTTGTTGGTTTAGCAAGTGTCTCTGTTGTTTATAAAGAGGGAAATGTGTAATTTTACTTAATTAGAGACAGAGCAGCCATTAACAGGCTCATTTATCCCTCTGTATCTAATTTTCTGAAATTGGCACAAAATCAACAACCAAGATGGAGTAAGAACTCATCTTTATTATTCTATAATTTGTCTTATTCATGCCTGCTGGCAAGTGTGAGCATGGACTAAGGTTTGGTGCTCATTACACTTGGCATGATGTCTGACAGTTTGTTTTTTTCCCCCGCTACAATTCCCCCCACTCTTGTATATTGTAGGCATGCACACATCCCAGAGATTTTTATCATGATGACTGGTAGTTAACAGAATGTGATACGGTTTGTGACAGGCTAGGCCAAAACAGCACTCAATTAATCTTGAATTAATCCTGAAACCTGCAACACTTGTAGAAGAGGGAACGAACACCGCGCTGAACGCCATCGTATTTCTGTCATTTATCTTTGCTCTTCCTTAACTTCCACGCTTCCTATAACTTTACCAGCATTCCCTCTCATTTCCCCCAGTTACCTCCTGTTACTGTCCAACAGATTTTAGAGAGGCCATCAGTTCCAAAAGATTGTATTTACCAGGACAAACACAAAATCAATACCCTCCCAACACAAACACAGCACACAGGCGGTTCAGCAAATCTGCCACTGCCACTGGCTGGTGCCCTGCAGTGATTACAAAGCTGAAATGCCTGAACAGAAATCATCCTTTTGTCGAGTCAAATCTGGTATGCATGTTCCTCGATGACCCTCCATATGTATTATAATGTTAACAACGATCATCAATAACAAAAATGCAGATTTTTAATCACCTTGACAACCATTTGTAGACCATAAAGCCATGAATAAAAGCGTTTATAAAAGACCTTACATGCTTGTAAGTGAGCTCTAAATGCACTAAAGGTTATTTAACCTGTAGACAAAACTCAAAAATAAGATGATTAGGTTCATGTGGCAACTTGCTGACTCAAAGGTGATGAGATATAATCTAATATGACATTCATTTCTGGAAGGGTTTGTAGAGTATATTGTATACAGATAGAAAAAGTAGGAAGCCAGAGGCAACAGAAAACAGACATGATACACCGAAACATCAAATCCAGTTTGGCACAGAAATTTGTTCCTGTCACAAAGCATTTAGAAAATGTTTTTGATGTGTGAGGCACAGAGTAGGCACAGCAAGAGCTATGAGCAGTATCTATAGGTGCGTTTACCCTCAGACCTTGCAATATTCAGCTGCTCAACGAGTTTTAGTGATCACAGTCTGGAAGCCTCTACAGTGACAACTAAACCATGTTCTTCTCTGAGCAGGACTCTGACAAACTTCAGCAGCACTTCAGTTTGGATTACATTTCGCTTTTTTCATTTAAGTTTCAGACCCCGTTTGCATTCTCTAAATGCTACAATGAAGACATCACTGATTCTGTTGCTTAAACACAGCACAGCCAGTATTTCTGTAGGGGTCTGGAGTGAAAAGCATGTGTCTGTTTAGAGCTTTTCCAGTTGGGCTGATCCAAAGTGACAGAAGCACAACCAAAAGCCTGAGTGTCTCTCAGGAAACAAGAGCCTTCAGATGTTAGCAGCTCTTCCATCACTGCAGCTGTAAAATTATCTGGATGAGAATGGTTTTAATCTACGACTCTTCACGGGAGTTTTAAGATGAATTGGGCCCATAAAAGGAAATAATACACATTTCATTTTTGGAAGGAGAGAAGTGTGATGGAGGAGGCGGACGACAAGGAGAGGCTCAGCAAAACGCATGATCTCTCCTGCCGTTCCCAAAAAGCCCATCTGATTTCCCCCAATCACTGCATTGTAAACGTGTCTCCCTATGTGTGCATGCACATGCTGGCAAATACAGCCAAGACAAAGAACACACTCAGCAATAAGTGCAAGATTCAGAAGACTGCAGGCACCATCTCCTGGGAAACGACATCAACACAATCATTTTCTCTCATCGCATAAGTCTGACGCTGGCGTTGCCGGCTGATGATGCGGAATTTCTCCTGTAACTAGGACACAAAGCTAAAGTTTGAACTAAATTCCCGCTGCTTTGTAACCTTGACGATAACGGGCCTCTGGGCATGAAGACATACTATATGGATCATTTTTCACCGGAGATGGAGTATAAATCTAGCCAGATTATTCGCTATGACTCTGCAAATTCCTTGAGCTAAACTATGGGATGCATAAACAATGATGATAATGGCTCATCGCTTTGTCAAGGTGCAACACATTTCCCCAAATGAAAGGGAACCCAATGGATGATTTGCCAGCACATCTGGCCACAAACATCAATAAATGCCAGGCATCACATATTTATGAATAATATTTCATCTCCCTAAACTTTGCAGCTATATAATGTATTATTGCAAAATGTCATCTTGCTTTTCAATAGCTCATCAGGCTGAATGGGGGAAGCGTGCGTGTGGGTTTTCAATGGCTTTCTCCCAGCAGACCACAACTCGTCCTCCCTTTCTCTGTCCCCCACTCTCTCCCTGGTTGGCTGACATTTAAACTTGAGTTAGAGCGGTGGGAAGCGAGAAGTTATAAAAAAATAAAATAAAATAAAATTCCCCTCCTCTCCAAAGGCGTGACCCAGTCAATGCCATGTAAAATCAAAATGGTTGAAGCTGCTTTGTCATTCACAAGAGGCTCTCAAACCATAGAAAAATAGGAAATATATCTTTAAACTGTCTAATGCGGAGATATCTCACTACGGTTTGTTCGACACAGGAGGGGACAGAGCCCCTAAGGCTACATTTAACTTTTCCCAGTTTTAACTTATTTCAGATATATTCCAAACTAAGAAAAATAGTGATAGTGATGAAGTAACAACATGAGTGGAGTGTCGTTTTCTAAGATGCTGGTGGAGGTCTTAACTGAAGTTAAAATTCCCGATTAAGGCAAGAAAAGCATCATTAATCACGTTAAAACATATATAAAATTATCATATTTTTGTCTTTTGAAGGAAGGATTTCTGAGATTATGTCCAAAATACTAAAGAAAAAAATGAAAGCTGTCATCCTTATCAAATTTGTGTGCTCATTTAGAGGATTCGTCTCCATCAGAACGTCCAGAACCACGCAATGGAAGCTTGATTAACATACCTTTCAATATGCAGAGCCTGGGTCTGCTGCTGTTCACAACTGACAGGCGCTGAATAAATCCTCATATTTGCTTTTTAAATCTTTCAGATGTGTTGCAGAAAACCCACAATGGGTCAGAGGGAAAAAGACAGTCATACTCACCTCCCACAGAAACGCACAGGAAAACAGCAAAAGCGAGCAGGAAAAGATGGAGAGGGAGAAAGCTTAGAGGTCTGAAAATTCATTCAAGTGTAATCGCTCTGTGAACGTGAGAGGGACAAGATGGAGAGGGACTTAATGACAAAACAAGCACGCAGTCAAGTCACGAAGAAAAGCACATAAATAGTAGAATTGTACGACCCAATGATATGGTATGCATTACTCACGTCCATCTTACACGAAGAGCCATCGTTTAATAAAATCATTAAAAATTCATATTGAAGTTCTGCACTTGGTCCTGAGTGCGGAGAGTTAAGACGTTTGCCTGCAAGGTGGTGACTCAGAGGAGCAAAAATGGAGAGTGAAAAGGGTCGAGTTCAGTAAAGGCGCTCGGGCAAGTCCTGTTTAATAGGTTTGTGACATTTTCAAAATCCAATATTCTGTATCGGCCCAAATAAAATCCAACCGAAGCGACGCGTTTTAATCCCACAGATAGCGCCCATAGGTGGCGCCACACCCAGCGGGTGACCGCGTTGCTGCTGGCAGACCGGCGTGTCTCTTCTAAGGTCCGTGACACAAGAGGTCAAGTGGAAATAAAAGGTTGAGTAGTAACAAGCTACAAGGGGTCAAACTGCCACCTATAATAGCAGATTCACAAGTACTCAATAAATCGATACTCCGCCAGTGCTTCTACCATGGGACAAGGACATTTTCCCAATTAAACAGCCTGGCCAAACAACAGCTTTAACTGCGCGTGCAACACTAATACTCATCCACCCATCCATCTATCTATCCATCATCCATGCATCTATCTATCATTTTGTACATACCGCTGCCTTTTCCTAATTAGGGTCGCGGGGTGTTGGAGCCAATACGACGAGGTGAATGTGCTGCAGGGTTTCACACTTTGATGGCTAACTAAATAAATTGTTGGCCAGAAGGCTTCATCCCAAAATGCAAATACTGCAGTTCTGTTTTGTGTAAAGAACACAAAGCATGTCCCCTGATCATAGTGCAAGAGTTCAGAGTCCGGAAATGAAGTGCTAATTTACACCTACACACCACAAGGCTGACCGCATTCCACTCTGCGTCTCGAGTGCGCATTATACAATGTCAGAGGAGCGGCGCACTGCTGTGACAGGCATCTGGCCTACAGGGTCATCCAGAGGTGATGGGTCTCTCCTCCAATAGGTCTCCTCTGCCTTCTTTCCTTTCATCCATCTTTCTGTCTTCCCGCATCTCGTCTCTGTCCTTTCCCATCTCCCCGTCTTCATCTCACGCATCACTCTCTGCCTTCCCTGCTTCCCTTCCATCTTCCCTCTCGCAGCGTCCTCTCTCTAACCCTCCCTGCTCAGCCAAGAGGCATCCCGTTTCTCATAAGTCTTCATTAGAGCCATTCCAGGGAGCCATGGCTGCATCGTGTAGCAGAGCAAAGTCCGAACGCAACCGTACAGAGTGAACCGAGCCCCAGAGACAATTAGCTCAGCCTGAAAAATATCATTCTCCAGTCAGTTTTTTTGTGCGTGGGTGCTGGCATTGCAACTGAAGCGGACTTAGATTCGGGCCCTATAGAAAGCAGGTTGAAGCAACGAGCTGCCTGAGGCCACAAACGACAGGGAACAAACAAAAAGAAGAATATATGCCCCGGTGTACTATAGTGTAGCTGGATGCTCGCAAAGCAGGTGTGAGGGTGGAAGAGATGCATCCTGCTGCACTCGAGGATGTTCGTTCCTTTGGTCTAATAAAGTGTGCAGGAAACGTATAAGGTGTTACTCATTTAGAATGGCCGCAGGCCTTGTGTTTGATACTGTTCAGCGTTTCCTATATCGCCTGACATACATGTGTGTCCCAAAGGAGCATGACACACAGGGGCCTCGCGTTGAAGTACGATTGTGCAAACTCACTGAGATCCGATTCCCTTTTTTTTTTGTGCATATGTAGTGCAGGGATATCTTTATTTAGCACGTGTGCTCATGGGATTATTTTTAAAAAAAAAAGTCTAGCAGCTAAAGGCTAAAAGAGTTACAGTTCCTTCTTCGCTAGAAAACGTGTTATATTAATTTAATTACAGGCATGTCTTTTTCCTGCACAACTGGTGGAACATCTGCTTCAACACTTTATTTAACGATTTAAATCAGGCGATATAACCTGGTGCTCTGCTGTGTTATCGAGAAGCTAATTTCAAAACACATTCCGATCTTAGTTGAGCGTAAATAAATAATTGTGTGGCACAGTGTCATTGGTGAAGGAGAAAAAAAATAAATACAATTAAATTTGCTAAACCAGCATGACGATGTTATTGCAACCCGACAACAAGCCGTCTGCAGGCGACAGAGGGCGACCGTAGAAGCCGTGAACCTGAACTTTGCAGACAGTAGCTAATACTACCTAATGATAGTAAATGAGGCTTGGTGGATAAAATGTTATTTCCACATGTGATTTCCTGCCTTTCTAAAAGATAATTGGAAAGATAGCAATAAAAGATAACAGAAAGCCTCCAGGTAAAAAAAAAAAAAGAAAAAAAGAAAAGCATTTCCAAACTATTCAGGTAGGGAATATGCGTAAATGACAGCTGAATTTCAAGGGGCTATATTTTGTTTTTACAACTGCCAATATCAGGAGAATGTAATGAACAAAAGCTCAGGCATAGTTATGGTTTTATACCATCTGTCTGGCAAATTTAGAAAGGATACAAGTGAAAGTACTCTTGTAGGCAGATAAAAGGTGATTATGTCTGTGTTGACAAGCTGGGATTCACTTCAATTTACGACTAAGCCTTTAGCAACAGAAGGTTAAAACACAAACCATAGTAATGGGATTTTATAAACTGTCAGCCTGGATTATTTCTCATTTTGGTCATTGCTTGGATGTGTTAAAGGAACAGTTCATGCAACAAAAAAAAAAAACCCAATAACTTACACATTTAAGTGCATCGAAAATTTTCACACTCACTCACCCATCAAATTCAGACAAGCGTGGACACACTCCCACACACACACGCAGCAATCAGCAGAGCCGAGACAGACGTCTCACTCCCGCTGACATTCCCCCCCACAAGACGAGAGACGTTTCTTCACCGCTGTCACGCTGTCAAAGCATCAAGACGAGACGGATGGAGATGGACAGGCAGGATCAGAGAAAGCCCAGTGACTTACGCGGTGGGGGGTGAAATGCCAAGACTCCTTCCTGAGATTAAAAAAAAATGAGAGGGGACAGCAGTGATTATTTTAAGAGCCTTGGCTTATCTCTGATGGTTAAAAAAAGAAAAAAAAAATCAAAACATGATACACTCACATATGCTCTTCAACGTCTAGAGGAGCACAAGCTGGACTGTTGGAAGGAATTCATGCAAGAGGCGTCTTCAGTTCTGGATCTCTACGATGGACTACAATTACCTGGATGAATAAGAACCTTCATGGACATGCTCAAATATGGTTTTACTTACCTAGGATTAAGATATTTACGTCCGTGCATGTGAGAATGCGAGCTGTAGTCTGACAAAGAAACGGAGACATCAGCCCGTACTTGTTCTGCATTCTCATCTCCAAATGCTGCCAAGTCTTAGACACTGAACTTGTGGTCAACCTTCAGGGATCCCTTTCGCCAAGGCCTTCATGGCAGGAAGTAACATATGCAATTCTGATTACATAAATATGTGAGACACATTACCCTGCTGTTTGATTTATATCAATATTTAATAAAAGGGAAAGAAAGAGACTCCATTTTTTTCGCCACCTTTATTTTACATGTCAGTGCAGACATCTTCAGTGTGCAGCAACAGATATTGTGTGATAATCCACCATGTCTTTAAGTGCGCTTGCCAACAACTCCGCTCATGTCTTCTCGCGTTTAAGCGTGATGTCTAGTCGAGGCTTTTCAAATGTTTTACTTCAATCACACCCTGCATAATAATCAAAACAGCTGTTCCCTTCTGTAGGATTGTTACCGGTTGGGGATTTCAGCAGATGGATACTCACCAACTAAGCATTATATCACTGATAGCTTTGAGCTCCCCACCTGTTAGTCATCTTCATTATTCACAGAAGGACAAAAAGTACACACACCCAAAGAAGACCCCACAGGTATACAAAATGTAGCTATGTAAAGTGGATATACATTTACTTCAAAAGATATAGACAGATTACATAGTTAGATATTTAGATATTTAGATATCTAGATAGAGATATTCTCAGACACCTTCTTTCATTCTTGTCCTGGCACATCCAGTCCGTACTCAGCACAGATGTTGTGCCTGCAGAACACCTGTCTCAGGGGTGTCTTGTGTTCTGAAGACCCCCAGCTTTGCACTGCCCACCTGCGTCTTGTGAGGCCATGTGGAATATGAAATTCAAGAGTTGATTGGTTATAGTGGAAATAATACGATGTTTACTGTCCGCAGTGAGGGAACGCTACTGAACTGTTTACTGCACTTTCATCGACTTGTACTTTTGAAATGTGCCCAAACCCCCCCCCAAAAAAAAAAAAAAGAAAAGCACACAGACAGTCTGAGGTGACATTTGAGTCTGGAAAGCTGTCTGACACTCTGAGATATCAAACTTAATCTTCCGAGATAATAATTGTGCACTGTCACCGTTAGCTCAAGGAACCTGGAATGATATGTTAATGAGAGTGCTATTTGTGACTGATGGAAAGGAAAAGAAAAGCATCTATTAATATGTGAAATCTTGATTTTTAGCACTCAGTCTTTAAACTGCAAAATCCTTTGTGATGCACACAAAGGGAGTCTGTGTTGAAGGATTCACAATACAGTCTAGAACGCCTGTCATAGCATTGTTATACACCATTGGATATTAATCGGATTTGTACGAAGAATGGTCGGGGCCTTGTTGAATGCGTAAAACTTAATAAGAAAACTGTGTTTGTGTAAAATAACGATCCATTAGTTCGCGCTCACTGGCCACAATGGCACTTTACAGCATCTTTGACCAAAAGTAGAGTTGCCTGTAGTCAGTCATCCACAGCGTTTCTGGGGTGAGGTTGAAACCTCCAGCAGCGCTTCTACAGACAGGAAGGGCAGTCTTAATGAATCGCAAGATACATGATAAATGCGGCCATATGGCGGAGCCGGCTGGCCAAGCCAGGGGTGCTAGCTAGCTCTGCTAAACGTGAACGCGGGCGGGGGGGGGGGCGCCCCCTCTTTCGCGTTTCGGCAAAAAAAAAAAAAAAAAAAAAAAGTCGCAGTCATCAAGCTCGAGACAACGGTGGGTAGAGGTTAACGACCCCCCCCCCGCGCAGGAAGACGGACGGCTGCAAGAGGACCCGCGACGCTCACTCTGTCGCAAAGTTGCACGGCGTCGGGGGGGCGAGGAGGACAAAAGTAGCCGTCTGCGAGCGCCCTCGCTCAAAAGCAGCGACTTTATAATTAACTCTATCGGGAAGTCTGTCTCATTCATATTCACTTTTCGGCTGATTTCCTCCCTCTCGCTCAATCTTTCTGTGTACCGTTTTTCATGTGGGGGGGCTAAGTGAATTACAGCAGATAAGACCATATGCTGTCTGTCATGCATTGTAGGCGGTCATTTTTAAAAGTTCCTTTTTATATCAGGGCTCTCTCTCTCTCTCTCTCATAGTTATTCAGCACACATATTTCACATAATCACAGCCAAAAGACATATCCTCGCAAACTTTATGTACACACACGCACGCGCCCGCGCAGAGACACGCCATTGTTCTCCTTTTATAGCAGATGCTATCGCTCCCTAATTGGCTCAGTAAAAACAAAGGAGCAGCCTTGGATGCCCCGCTGAAGCTCATTCGGTCTAGGGGGGAAACTCTCGGCTGCACCGACACATATTAAGGGGCCTTGGACATGGAAGACCTCTGCGCTGTCTGAAGAAGGCCAGTTACTGATTACACGGCACAGTTCCAGGGTCGGTATTGAATAAGCGGGCTGGCGAGTGCTCTTCACAGGGCAATTTTGAAACGCATCAATAAAACACACTACGGGTTGCCGGGAGGACTCGGGGCCGACAGAGGTCCTGTGAACTCCACTCGCGCTTGGAGGCTGTGCGTTTTACTTGAGGTAATGGGCTATATTTAGTTGAGACATTTTCTCATTAGGTGCGAGTTGCCAAACTCCAGTGCCTTAATCTCCATCGAGACTTTATGATGCCATTGCTGCTAGTGCGGCTTGACAGACAATTGATAGATGATAAGCCTTCACCACAATCACCACATTACGGTGAGCCATTGCTGTCAAAGCTGCCTAGTGTTTTGAAAGGGAGAGAAGCATGGGAGCCGTGTTTGCTTTAGGTGTAATTTGTTTTGGAGCTCACTTCAGCATAGTTTAAAAAAAAAAAGACAAAAAGACAGCAGTGTGATATATAACTGTACAGCTTGGCATCAGTGAATTTAACCATAACTGCGGCAGTGCAGTTGTACTTGATGGGGTGTTATATTGCAGGGAACAGGTTCACAGAGGCTCCGTTATAAACTCACCATCCATGCAGGATTCACTGGTGATTACTCAATATGGGAAAATGTTCTGCATTACACAAAGATGAGTATATTCTGCACGTCGGTACCGATTCCAACGTGTTCTATGTCACTGGCTTACAAGGCTGTAAAACACAACCCCGAATCAGCCACTACATTAGAATCAGCCACTTCACTACAATGAGTTCCACATGCCATTAAATGTCTCACAGTCGTCCCTGATTATCATTTGGGGGGCCTTTTGCCGGTTTGCGATACTGAGTCAAATAGAATAGCGCCCTCTTCTGGCAGGATTTGGTCATAACATAATCTAAGTGTGCCTGAATTCTTCCCTTTTCAGTCATGCCCAAGCCTCTTAAAATTGTCAAAAATGATTAAAGACTACGTATGTGAACAAACATTTCCAAAAGAACAGCAAGACTTCAATTTTTCCCAGTCTTATCCCATCAACATCTTATTACACTGAGATGTGAATAATTCATGCAGCACCTCAGGACAAAAACATGACAATCAATACAGCCAATCTGCAACTTTTTTCATGACTAATTCAGCATCTGCTAAATGCCTCTCCACCACTTTTGTCTGTATAAAATACATTTTCATTAACCCTTCTCCTGAATCTTGGAAGGGAAATTCCTGCCTTCACTCTGAACTGATTACTGAACTTGATTCAGGGTTTATTATCCTTCTGACGACTGCAACAGCTCACAGCCAGAATGTAAAACAAATTAGATTTTTCAAGTGACCATTACTTCCTTAATACATTGTCAGAGAGCTCATGTCTGCTAACACTTCCCTGGCGCTCCAAACAAGCACTTAATTTGGGCTCAGAACAAGCACATGCATAATAATGACCTCATTTACATAAATTATAGTGGGCCGTCGAGTGTGTTTAGTTCTTCCATTGCCTTGTTCTGTTTACGTGCGCGAGTGAAGGTGGGAGTGCGCGTTGAAGTAAGTGAAGAGTTTCTTTTACGAGACAGCTAATTTTGTTGCATGTGAAGACGCAACGAAGGCATCCATTCATTCATGAAAGTGAGGGTTTGATCATTCTGAAAACTTTCTAATCATGCGTTCGTTAACAGAACATATCGGTGCACTCACGCAAGATCTACTGGCAGATCAGTTTAAACATGTGGCAAGCCCAATTAAGGCTAGAGTCCTGGCACGTGATAATCTCTGACATTCACCTCACAATGTATTTTCTCATGTTTCACAAGCATGAATAACCTTGTAAGAGTCAACAGACTTTATAGTCTGGGGTGTGGTGTTTTATTTACCAGAGGTTTTTCCTGTTAAAAGGGACATTTTCTTTGCCACTGTTGCGCAATGTTCAGGCTCTGATCTTCTATGAGGTAACTAGGAACAATCTGTAAGACAGACTTAATAAAATGAAACGCTAGTCAAAGTGTTCAGGCCATGCTACTGTAAACCATACAGAAAACACACCACCGCTGCATTGAACAATGGAGTTTTTCCATTTATTTGAGCACTTGTTATAGACGTTGTGCCACTACTACAAATACAACTTAATTTCTATTTTTTTGGAAACTTACAGCAACAAACAAGAATTTGTCTAAACTGAAAATAAAATAACAGTGTAAATGATTGTGAACGCCCAACATTCACATTCTAAAAAAGAACTACATAAAATTCATTCAGGGCCATAATGTTTTGTCTCTGTCTTGTCATCAGTTGAACTTGTGGTTTCTCACCTGCCTGCCGTTGATACCTCTGTCAGACATTTCACCTTGCTGACCGCGGCTGACAGAAGCGGCTACGGACGTCATCAGTCATGAGTTGCTCTCCTGAAGTGACATCCTGAGCCATCCTGTGAACACAGCCTCTGCAGGCTCTCCCTGCTGGACGCACACTCAAACCTGAAGCCCTCAATGACCAAGGTCTCGTGTGAGTCCCCTCTGTTGATCTGACAGGCCTGCTGAACCTGTCAAAAACAACATGCGCACTTGAACCCAGAATACACAGCAACTACAAGCGCCATAAATGACAACATCATATATATATAATCATAATATCTTAAATCCATGCATAGGGACATTATTAACAGTCCTCACAAGGAACACCTCATGGCAGACAAGTGAATTTTGAAATGTACACAAGACAATTTCATGATAAAAATAAGTCAAGGAATATCTGAACACCCTGCAGAGAAATCGTTAAAGCAAAAACGTGAAGAAGCCTATTTTATTGGATAGTGCTGCTGTTTCGCAGAACAAGTCAGGGTAATTTCATGCTTAAAGGTGTTTTTCCATTGGTTGCTTTATCAGAGGGTAATGGAAATGCTCAAAGACTTAAATTTTTGCATGCATTATTAATTATTACACCCCCAAACAGAATCCAAACTCTGGTGGCATTAGCTATACATAATTTATGTTTACTGCATAAGCTGACAGCTACACCGACAGCAGTTCTCTCCTGTAACCTGACCCCTTTACTGCAGGTCATTTTGTGCTGGGAAGTAGACAGAGAGTTGTAAACCTTATTACTTCTGGACAGATTCAGAATCTGAAGGCACGGCTATGTGGGCAGCTCACGAAACAAAGTCAAACTTTTTGGAAAACTCTAAGGAGAAGCGAGCACTCTGTCCCCGGAGAGAGAGGTCAACTTA
The DNA here is from genome assembly GCA_911728415.1 of Lagocephalus sceleratus. NCBI lineage: Eukaryota > Metazoa > Chordata > Actinopteri > Tetraodontiformes > Tetraodontidae > Lagocephalus > Lagocephalus sceleratus. The sequence continues at coordinate 7,281,981 of CAJVRN010000126.1, forward strand.
AAATCATTCCAATTTTGGACTCTTTGCTGTCTTTCGTTTTTTTTTTAAAAAAAAGTTGCACATATATTTACACCATACCATACAATGCCGCATCTGCTGTGAGTGGTCTTTTGATGTACACCAGTCCAGCAGCTCCTGTAGGTCCCTTAGCACCAGCCGGGCCGTTGACAACACTGCAATGAAAGTGACAAACAAAAACCACAGTTTGGCACTAAAATCTCCTGTTCACATAAAAAAAGAGAAGGTCAAATGTGATCATATGATGCTCCTGACTTGCGTGGGAGTCGTACTTACGCTCATGAGTTTTTAAAATGGAAATCTTGGGTTCCTTTCCACATGTCATGACACTGATGTCCAGCCTATAGACAATGTAAAGGATTGTATGTTAAATGTGGTGCCATCTCTTTAACAAAGCACGAATATGTCTTTAATTGTGATGGGTGTCAGAGTAGGAAAGTTAATTTTAGTATGTTGCGTTTGTCCATTGGCAGTTAAACTAAAAATAGATGCATTATGCCAGGGGTGACAACTTTAAGTTTCTACAAACTACAACCTCATCAGTAGATACTCTTGTGTATTTGGCAGACTTCAGTGCATCAAACAATTCCCCACAATAACCACATTTGTTAGCAAAAAGATTTCATTTAAATTAGTTTTTACTGCTTTAGCTAATGGTGCAAACTCAACAAATGAACCTACGTTAATAAGAGAACAATTAAAATGCATCATTTTGCATTGCATTTGTGTGGCATCTATTTAAAACCATGAACTCGTCTGTAAAAGTAGCGTTTCTTAGCACGTGGTAGTTCAAATTGGTGCTGCGTCACAGCTTCTCATTTAAGGCTTCCCTTAAACATTACGTAAAGATGGCTACTCGCTCAAGATACTTCAAGAATAAATTGTATTAAAAAAAAAAAAGAAACATTCCGTCCGGTGTTGTCATCCTCCAGAAATCATTTTTCTTAGTAGAACGTTCTTCAAAAAAGCAGATATTGGTATAATCCCCTACCTTTAATCCTTTTCTTTACCTGTTCAACGCACAAACTCTAGCAGCAGTACAAAAGAATACTGATACTGATAAATATTTTCTATTTTATATACTTTTTGGTTGTTTTAATCAAAAGTCAGTTTTATTTGACGTTCGCTTGCCTGCGTTGTCTACCGTCCTAAACCGTATAAAATTCCTTTTCGACACGTTTACTGAGGGCTGCGTTCAATTCGAGGCCGCGGAATAAACGGTGCCCTTATTTTGAAAGGACTTCCCCAGTCAAGTGACTCCCGGAAGTTTTTGTTTCCTCACCTGTCAACGTTCTGACACGGTGCGAGTGGCCAGTCTCATCTCGGTGGCTTTCTTCGAGAAACACGTCTTCTTTTCCCCGGAAATTAATGTCAGCCTCCGTCGTCCAAACGACACCTAACTAGGGACGTCATCTAACACGGTTGGTAAAACTGGAGAGTGAAAAATAACCTCCTGATTTTCGCTTCACCTAGCCGCAAATGGCAAGAAGGCATTAGCTGGGCTTCTAGCTAATTGTTAACGTCACAAATGGATGCTTTTATTCGCCGTGGCGTCGTATCACGCTTCCATTTCGGTTTCCTTTGCCGTAATAAATGTGTAAGTAATCATGTGAGCACACATCGACTCATTGTCTTGCTGTGAAATGAGACTACTGAAGCTAACAGCGTAACATTAGCATCCAATATAAAGGAGATCCAGTGATTGTTTACATCCTCTTACCGGCTGATTTTCGGTGTCCGTGGGGGATTCTATTTTTTGACGACGTCTTTCACCGCTTAGCCGTTTTTGCACGCTTCTCGATATCTTGACGAAATCGCGTCTGCGGATCTTTTGTTCGCGTTGAGTTTCGTTTTTTGGGGTAAACGTCTACTTCCTTGGCCTCACTTTCGATTTTATTGAAGTCGTCCTTTAAGTTACAAAAGCGCCGCGTCTGTGCTTTGCTTTGGCTCTACATCGACGCCATCTGTCCACCCTCCTGCCTCTGAAGTTCTACTGGTAAAAGCGCCGGGCCGTCGGGGTCCAAACTTGGCTCCAGAGTGCTGCATCATTGCATGGTGACATCACCACGGGCTGGCTGCACCGGGGCTTTTTTATTTATTTCCAGGATCCAGATCCAGGAAGGTGTTTGGAATTACCGTAAGGTAGTTTGAAGGACTTGTCTGTCCTATTTAGCTTGGCTCGGTTGCTGGAACACCTCCAGTTTATCCCTCTTCCCCTCTGTGATACTCTTAGCAGAACAGTGTCATTCCTACCTAGTACACCAGATCTAGCAAACAGCTCATTTATAATGCCCTTTACTTTATGTTCCATTATTACTTTATGTTCTTTCTTGAAACGTTGGGTTTGTATGGAAGAAATTCCTACACCACAGGAGATATTAGTTTGACCTGGACTAAAAGCAAATGTCTTCTTCCCTCTTTATGGTGATGTTACTTCCTTTACCCTTTTTTTTTTAAATATACTGCTCCTTGAACATTAAAGCAAATTGTGGTAATTGCCTTTACTTCACGATCCACAGGTCTTCTATCTGCTACAGAGTAGGTCTGTGCAGACATGGAGCCCTTGGCAGTGGATGATGACATTTGCATCCTCAAGCATGAGACGGCCTATACGGCTGCTGGAGAGAGCCCCGTGTCCGTGTGTGCTGGCGACGAGTCCGTCGCTTCTCATTTTGCCTTGGTCACTGCCTATGAGGACATCAAGAAGAGGCTGCGAGACACCGAGCGAGAAAACACCTTACTTAGGAGGAGAGTGAAGCAGCTGGAGGATAAGGTATAGATGTAAACCAACCAGTCAGGCATAGTCGAGTTCTACATTAGAGTTTAAGAATAAACTACTTTAACCACAGTTCTAATTTACCAGAGAGCAAATTTTAAAGATAGCATCTACCCGTCAACTGGTGGGATGTTGATAACTTCCAGCTACAGATCTTAAAAATGATCCCTTTTTCTGTGTGTTGTGTTTCACCTCTTTAGCTCTTCAGACCGGAGGCTCCTCCATCGGAGGGTCCCCAGTATGTAAACAAGGCTTTCAGTGCTTACCGAGGTATCTATATAGAAAAAGAGGACCTGCAGATGGAACTTAACAAGCTGGTGTGTTTATTTATCCATATTCCTCAAATTGACTTTGTTATAAAATGACACTTGCTAAAAGATTTAGAACTTTTGGTACAAATTATTCTGCTCTATGTTTGTTGAAACAAGTATGAATGAATGATTTCATCGTCTAAGGACACACGTAGCTCAGAGCGGGATGCATGTAAAGCCACTCTCCCTTTCTTCCCCTCATGGCTGCCTTTGGTATCTTCAGAAAAAGGAGAAGAGTGAAAGTGAGAGGTTGCTGATGGAGCAGCTGCAGGCCAAAGAGTTGGAGCTACTTCAGCTAAAGACAGAGATGGAGACCAGCCAAGGTCCCGAACAGAGCCCAGGCCTGCTCACTTTTTATATCATTATACTCATCAGCAATTTATGAGAAAAAGACTTTAAGTGCTATTGAAATGTTTTGAATTAAGCTTTCAGATTTTTTTTTTAATGCAGACACACAAGGTAGAAGTTTAGTCATCATTTTTGACTTTGCAATTAAAAAGTAATTTTAATCTCAGCTATTATTCAAGACTAAATTATATTAGGAACCATGTAAAGTCATTTTATATCTCAGCAAAAGCTTGCTATGAACCATTTATTTTTACTAAATGTAATATATCAGTATCTTCATGTTCATTTGAATGCACTGTTTTCATTGTGCAGTGATGAAGAGCCTGAACAGCTCCCAGGATTACTGGCAGATGGACAGGGTCAGTACGGAGCGTAAGATCGACAAACTGCAGGAGGAGCTGGAGAGAGTGACTGTGGAGAACAACAGGCTACTGGAGATAGGTGTGGTAAGTGATGGCCGCAAGAAGCCATTAAGGAGAAAGCAGGAAAATGATGAGGCCATGAGTGACAGTCGGGGCTGAAATTCTATGAGAACTCTCCATAACAACTGGTAGAAAGCAGAGATGGATATTTGAAACGGCGCTAAATGAAAAACCATGGAATGATTGAGGTTAAGGCATGTAGAACCCTTAGCTGAGCGGCGCAATGACAATGGTTTTTGACCGATATATTTAATTTATCATTCAAATGACACGAAACCCAGCACTGCACACACACACACACTTGTACCAGTAGGATGAAACCTACAAAGTTTGAGATCAATCCGATGAGCGGTTTGAGAGTTACACGTGGAAAACCCAGACAGACAGACAGGCGTTCCTTGCATTAATAGATAAATATATCAACAGCTTCTTCCTCTGTTCTGCTTAACATGACTATTTTAGGAGGAAGCTCATGACCGAAATGGACCAGGCTTGGATCAGACCTATGATGCAAAATCTATTTCAAGGTAAAGTTTCTTATGCCTATTGTTATTTGCTAGATATATTTCTTTCTAAGGAACGCAGATGCAGCTCATTTTTGTCATTTGGGTCCTGATGCACAAATGTAAACATTTCCATTGGTGCCAACGGGATTAAAAAAATAGAATATATTTTGAGAATATTTTGATCATTACAACAGAATAAAATGAAATAAAAACATCTTCAAATGATGTATTCTACATGTTAGGTGTCTTTTGGTGTAGTTGTTACCTTCAGCCACTAGAGGAGGGTAGACGTTCAGACATTTTAAAGCAGTGACAGCATATGTCACACAGAAAACCTCACAAGTACCTGAACTTCATATGCACGCACGCTCACGACCAGCGGAACAGAACAAACAGAAGCTGCACTTCAACCTCCGTCATTTGGCAAGATCCTAAATCTCACCAACGCTTAAATAAATACAATAAATAAACTTGAGTTAAAAAATATATTTATATAAATCCAAACACCTGCTCAAAACTGCAAAAAGGAGAAACTGTGAAGAAAAAATAAAATAGATCTGAAGAGTGCTGACAGAGTCTCAACAAAAGAAAAGAGAAGTTGTTGTGTGCAACTGTTTTCCCCTTCTATTTGAAACAGTTAGGAAGTAAACAGCGAATCAGCGTTGAAATATAATGTTGTGCCCTCGTGCAGGCAGAGGAGCATGCAGAAGATGTATGAGGCCCTGTGCTCCGAGGTCACTCATCTCCACGCGGGGCTGAAGCACCAAGCGGGCCTGATCCGAAAACTCAGGCCGCTCTTAAACGAGACAAAACAAGGTAAGGCACCTGCACCCGCGCTCGCGACCACCCGAGCGCCGATCGTTTTCAGCCTCATGATTTCCAGCATGCAAATGTCAAGCGTGACAGCTGGAATTTTACCTCCGTTTTTTTACCTCCGGCGTCTTAAAGCGCGAGTACCGCCTGTCTGCGAGGAAGACCGTTTCTGTGCTGCTCAGTGAGGAGATCTCTCCTACTCCTCCTCCTCGAGTTTGTTGTGTGAGGGTGTGATATCACCAAAGTCCTTAAACACGGATAAAAGACAAAATGAAACGGTCTGTTCCTCCTCTCTAGTGCTGCTTCAAGGATGTGTTCTGCCCCAGCAAAGTTGCTCCTCTCTTGTTGATTCCCTCCGAGTGTGAGGAAGAGGAGAGGTGAAAATGAGATTAAAACATGGCCAGAAAGTAAATCTGAATAAAAGGGTAATCCTATAATTTACATGAGAGAGATGGAAAGAAACAACTAATGCAGCAGGGCAAAAGGGAAAAATAAAATCAAGGAGGGGAGGTGACTGAGCCATTTTCCCATCATATTGTGCATCTGTATTCCTGCTATGTTCCTCTGTTGGAATCACTTTTATTCAAATCCCAGGTACAAAAGCCCCTCTCGTATCACAGGGAGGGAGGGAGGCAGGGAGGGATGAGACAGGAGGAAAATGCCTGTGGAGACACTCATTTAAAGTTTATTATATGCTCAAGATGATCTAATAGGTGTGTATGTGCAGGAGCGGCAGATTAGTACGTGGTTATCATCCAATTATTTAGGTTTTCACTGATGCATAGGAACCAATGTTTCTCATGTTCCCTCCAGAAATGTCTTCAGAAATCTCGAAATGTTTTTAACTAGCACTGAAGAAAACACATTTTGCGGGCGTTGGAAGAAAATTCTGATCAATCTAACTTTAAACACGTAGCATTGAATTGGAAGTCCATCAAAAATAATTGGACGGTCAATTTAAGAAGTCTTGAAGCTGATCTTTACTTTTTTTTCTCTCGTCCTTCACCTGGTTCTGCTTCTGTCTTAAGCCGCCTCGACGGTCCCGGTTCAATGTCTGGACGACGTGGAAAAGAACAACAACCTCACGGTCCCTCGGGTGTCTGTGCCTCGCCCCCCCAGCGCCCCGCCGCTCCCCTCCACCTCCGGCCGCCCCTGTCTCCCCCCCGGAGGGTCGTCGGGGACCCCGCTGCCGGACAGCCTGAGGGAGGACTGCTGGTACAACGGGCCCTGGCCCGCCCACAGGTGTCCGGCCGAGGCCCTGGTCGGCGGCGACGCCTGCTCCGTCTTTCTGCCGCCGCCTCCCCAGAACCAGGCGTCCCTGGACGACAGCTCGCGGTCTTTCCCCAGCCCGCCAAAGCCGAGCGACGCCATGTTCTGGGAGGGACACTCCGCCACGCCCGGCTCACCCTCCATTGGAAACTGCACTGCCAGGAGCGCTCCCAACGCGGAGTGGGCCAAACCGTATTGAGGAGACCTTCTGACGCGACCCACAAGCGTAACTGGATAGAAAACGAACAAACTATAATCCTGCCACATAGCTACCACCTAACCTGCCTTAAGTTGATAAGACCACTCCGCCGGGCTGGGCTGGACCTGCTGGTTATGGGAAGTAATTGTGGCCAGTGGAGGCCTTTCTGAGGTAAGGGCACAGATCGGTGAACTCGGCGAGGGGGAAAAAAGAAAAAAAAAACCCTCGAGGTTATTCTGCGCCTATGTGTGCGAGCACGCATACGAGCAGTTCTGTGTGTACACGTGCGTGTGTGTGTGTGTCTCTCTCTCACACACACAAACACACCAAGCAGAGTGCCTGTACGTGCAGATCGGCGTGTCTGCATCCGCATCTCATCCTGATAACCCAAGAGCTCCGAGGGCCTCCTCCTCCGTCCGCTGTGGCCAGTGAATCGTTGCAGCCGCAGTATAGTACCAGAGTTTGTAAAACTGTACTCCTACCAATGCAAGTCTCTTTTTTTCTTTTTTTTTTTAAACATTTGATCACTATATACAAGGTGTACAGTCCCGTGTTTGTCTCATGATCGTGCACAGGAGGTGTCTAGGGATCAGGCCATGGTGTTATTGTTTCTGTACTGTGATCGGGACTGATATTCAGTAACTGTAGGATAATACAGATCGGTGTTTGACAGCTACCAAAAGTTTGATGTTTCTTTATTTTAATGTGTTTATGAATCAATATAGGCTCCAAGTTCCAGAGGACACCCAGTGAATGGGAATGTAGATTATTTTTGATTTCTACAATAGAGCACTTCGTTTTCAATCATGCAACCGCAGGTTTAATTATTTCAGAAATGTTCTGCTGAATCAAACCTTTTTTTTTTTTTCTTTGACATAAAAGTGATTTTTTTTTTTGTTTGTTTTTTTTCACCCGCAAGACTGAAATAAACATTAATGTCCCTGCATTTGGAACCTGCTGAGAGCTCCAAAGCATGGACCTGAACTCTGTACCATGCTGGTGTTCATCTTTACTACATCTATTTTGCAGCGCGACACCACCCGTGTGAGGAATCTTTAAGCTCGAGTCAGACCATACACGGACGTGTATGTAGAAGCGCCGCGGGCTTCGGAAAACTCCCAGATGTGATTTTTTTTTTTTTCCTTTCCCCCCAAAAAGTTCTGATGGTACTGAAAGCCGTCTATAACAACATGACAGACGTAAGCTGTGGCGTGCACAAAGCACAAGGGCCCGTGATTGGTTGGTTTCTTGGTAACTGTGGTCTTTACCTTGTTTTTCAAGAGTTTTTATTTTGCAGCAGTAGTTTTCATACTCCTGTAAACAATTTGCAAGCCAAAATGCAATGTACAGTAGATATGGATTATATTTTAGATTTACTGCACTTCAGACTGTTTGTAAATATGATCAATTAAATGAAGGAAAGAAAAAGGTTTTGGTTTTTTTTTTTTTCGTTTTTCATTTTTTGTTGATAATTAAAGGAAAATTCATTTAGAAATTAATCAACTGGAACAAATTACAGTCTTTTTAACTTGACAATAAACACTGAATCACTGATACTTATTACTTTTTTAATTTACAATGTCACATAATCACATGGTTCGTTACAAAAAACGCTTGAGGCAGAGAAGCTCATTGTGATGATAGCGCAGTCACTTACATGAAGATATTTGGTTATTCCTGGCAGATGACCACAGATCCAGAGCATTCTGGACCAGCAGGATACCCTCATGCCTCCCATTTCACATCGAAAAGCAGGTTTTCTGTTGTCCAGTCTATTACATACTGGTCGGGAGTTTTTGGTTCCTGTTCTTGGTTGGAATCCCCGTCCTCTCAAATTCCAGCTTCTCTTTAATGTACTCCTGTTTGCACTCCTCGAAGAACGACGGGTCCTTGTAGCTATGGGATGACAACAATCGGCATCAGTTACATGATGAAGACCAACTGCGTGACAATTTGTGGTTCGGGAAGTGCTGTCGTGTAGATGGTTGATGGGGACAGAAAACACTCACTGTTCTGTCAGACACTCCTTCATTGCAGCGTTCTCCTGTCGACACTTGAACACCATAAAGAAACCAGTTTCTTTACAGCAGTGGGTGAACGCTAAAGAAGAAAAACATGTTCAGCGTACAAGGAAAACGATTTTTTTTTCATCACAGGAGCAGCCACTACCAAACCAAGATGGGCATCACGACAACAAAAGAAAGCACAAGCAATTAGTAATAGGCCAATTCATGGTTTAAGCCTATTTTTTCTTTTTAAATAAAAAGCAGTCATAAGTAAAAATGGAAATTAGATTTAGCTGGAGTTAAATTCGATATTTCAATATTTTCAGTTATAAGTACAACATTCACTTTTGATACAGAATAATCACATTAAATGTGTTAAAGTCTTCTTTGCCAGGAGGTCAAATAAGCTGTCCTGGTTAACAGTTTTATTAAGTGTGCAAACTCCTCACTCTAAACAAGGTGTTGGCCACAGAGTCTTCACCTAGTTAGCAAGCTCCTTGTCACAGATTCAATTAAAAGGCCGCCCTGCCACGTCCTCTGTCATACAAATAACATCATAATTACCTTTATCAGCAGCATCAGTATGGTTATCACACAGACACTTTCATCAGTGTGGAAGTGTGAAAAAAACAAAGCAAACAAACGGCAAAACCAATTTAGAGAAGCACAACAGTGCGACTAATCTAATCAGCAAACGCCTCAGCCCTGTCCCAGGGTACCGAGAGGCTGCACAAGGTTGCTTCTCTGATCATAGCACCCCCGAAAGGCAAATCTACGCAACAAGGTTTATTTCAGAATGAGCCACCGCATCTACATGTTATTTGCCTTTTTTTTATTACACAGATAAATATGAATTTGTACCAGGTCACAGTAGAATGGAAATTTCCAAGAAAATCATACCGTGTTGTGGATGTTGGGGTTTGAGCATTGCAACAACGGGCAAGGCGAGCGCATGTGGCTTTTTCATATTCAGGGTTTGCGAGAGCACTTGCCTGCATCAAGAACAAAGTCGAAGCGCAACCGTTGTTTGTTTGTGGGCCTATATGGCGAGGTGGTGCAACACTCACAGATGACAACATACAAAAGGAAATAAGAGCATGCAGTACCGAAGGTGTGAAAAAGAGTGGGACAAGAAGCAAGCGATTTGAGGGGTAGTTTCCACTTACCACTGCCCACACAAAGCATGTGCACCCCGAGGTGACATGAATGCAGCGGCTTACAACGTTCAATTGTGAGAAACCATACAAAGTTGTCAAATTGTGGCTAACAAGTGACTGCAGGAGACAGGCTGAGTGCTATGGAGAAAATGACCACGCAGACAAGTTATAACCTCAGGTATAACCCCACTCAGGGTGATTTAGAACATTGTTTTATCCTCAGGTTTACGTGACACTGAGGTGTTGAGCCGTTGCGCTCATTTACGCTTTTTAGCCTGCTGCAGTCCTTTCTGCATTACAATCTACCCACAGAGTAGCACTGTTCAGTGGTACTGTTGAGATGGAATTACCAATGTGGTAAAGCCTTTTTTTTTTTTTTTTTTTAAATCACTTCATTAAAAATGTGTACTTAAAAAAGTATTTCCATTATGCTTTCCTGTATGTACAGATTGCTGATATTTAATGGCACGATGAAACAGTACAGCACATAAAAAAGTACAGGTAGTCAGATGAGTAAATATGTCAAGATAATCTCTGCATGTAAATGCAAGAATCAAGTGGACACACCTTCAACTTGTTCTGCACAACGCTCCTTCGCCTTCTCCCTCATCATCTTTGGGATAAGGACATCTGTCTCCACATGCCTGAGAATGGGCTCTTCTAAAGGACAAGAGCAAAAAAAGTACAAAACTATGTTCTCCATCTCCATCAATAATGCCTGTCAGTGTCTAATGGATTGATCTAGCAGAATGTAACTAACTCAATTTTAACAGGCCAGGTATTAGAATATAACACACTGATGTGATGTGGTGTCTGTGTGTTGGTGTGTGTGGATGCCAATAAATGTTCATGTTGACCCAAGACATCTTAGTCATCTGACGATTCATTTATTACCAGGCCCTTCTAATTTCTAAACATATTCAAACTCTTACAGATGGCACTCTTATCTAGGGGGGTTATAGTTCATATCATGGTATTGTGCTTACAGAATGGACTTTGCAAAGGGCACATGTGTGAAGATAATTGAACACGTCACATATATATATATAATGTCACATAGACGACGCTATCTCCGGTGAGGACTGATGATTATATTATTCTAAAGGTGTGAGGTTAGGGGCTAGGGTGAGCAAAAGAGTGGATATATTCGCTACCTGTTTTAGCCGCCTCCATTGTCAGACACTTCCTCCAAACGTTACTAAACACGCCAATGTGACCCAGCTGCGCTGCTCGAAACACTTCCGCTGACGTCAGCGACGGGAGGGGGAAGGGAAACTACATTTCCCAGAAGCACACTGTGGCTGGAAGCTGCGCTGAGACAAAGTGATGGTTTTGCTTTTTCTGTAATTTCATTTGATTTAAATTATGTTAGACTTAATTATTTGAATGCTTCATTTGAACCATCAACCACCACAACACAAATAGGCTTTAAAATAAAAAAAGATAAGTACAACAATTATATTAGTATACTTCTATATGTATGCCTATGTGTAAGTATGTGTATTTCTAGGGGTAAGTATATGTCAATTAGTAAATTCCATAAATATTTGGACCTACAGACTTCACAGGGATAGAGGCATCTATAAACAAAATTCTTGACAACGACTGTATTTTCTGAGCAATAGAATAGGACCGGTGTAGATCCCCTGCAGCTTGTTCAAAGCCACACATACGCTCACAGATACAGACACATTTGAATGTGTCACACATAATTTCAGGCTACATGTTAACCAGCGTGTGCTTTCTGCCTCATCTAAGCCTCAAAGCTCATGCACCTTCACATCTCACACTCACCCACTCACACCACCAACAAAGGAGATACTGTGAATCATTTTACTTTCAAACTTGCATTCTCACAGCTCTCTTGAATTTGAAACACTGAAGAGGCGACCACTTTATGCCAAGGAGCAGGTCACTTTTTTAAACAAACCAGAGACGACAGCCTATAACCTCTGTGCAGTTTTTTTTTTTCATATACAGACAGATGGACACACAGAGCATCAAGCCCATCCAAACTTCCCCCAGACAGCACACATTTCTGTTTCCGTCCCTCCTGACACCAGGTGGGCACTCGCTGATTTTTCAATATTTGCAAATCTCTCCAAACTGCAGCACTAGCCAGATTTTCGCAACAGGGCCAAGTGGAGCTTATGCGAATGACTGCACAAATGCTGAACCACATATGAGGTTTTAATATCACTTGAAAGCTTGACAAAATGTGAGCATCCATAAGGCAATGGCAAGAGTTTAACATACACTGTGACCACAGTGTTTGCTGAAAGTACAAAGGGCCAGTTTTTGAAGATGTGCGCATAGTTATCAAATTACACCTGTTCATTTTCTTAAAAATTCACACAAAGTATATTAGAGGAAGAGAGCAAGTGGGCACGTATGTAGCCCACTTGGCTCCACTGTGCAAACTCCTCTGTACCTTTGGTAGCATGCTGGTGAAGATGGCAGGGCCACAGGCTCCCAACATTGATCCAATACTACCCAAGCAGTGGGGTTTCATGGACCTGGCAGAAAGAGGTTAGCAAAGTTAAACCCTTTTACTATATGCCTCACTGCTCAGGGCCGTCCACCAGCCCTCCCAACTGTCCCCTAAGCCCCTCTCAGGGCATGTTCAAGGGTCACTGATGCCACGATGCTGCTTGTTATTAAATGTGCAATATGCTCGAAGAGTATTAAACACATAACCTTAACACTACTGTTTGTTCTTCATAATGTCTGTGGCTCATCATTAGGAGGGAGCAGCCTCCTCCTCAGGTTCTTCCAAGACGTTGCAGGGCCAGCAGATGGGTGCAGAGATGAGCTTTAAGAGCGTGTTTAAACCTGAGCCGCAGGAAGCCTCTTCAGGGTCGCCGGAGATCAGATAATCCAACCGTTTGGGCGAGGAGATTACAAAGCTGCATCCAGACCTCTGCTGTGGGGGCACCTTCCACAGGTCACCACTAAAATGTAACGGTAAATGTTTCTGATAAATGAAACAGCTCTTTCGTTGTGCGCAGAGCGCGGGCAAAATGAACCGGGTTATACATTCACACTAAATATCATCACACTGTACATTACACAATTCATTTATGATCACTCACCTGCATACAACAAAGCTATACGTTCGCTTTGGCCCAAATGTCGTTTCGCTTGATCTGGCTCTGCTCGCTTGGCATCATGTGAAATATGTCAGGATGAATTTCCTCTCAAGCAAGTGAAGGGGTCTGCCACTGAGCTGCAATCTGCACCCACTTCTCAGGCAGGCTAAACCCTTTGACACCACCATTTTTAATTAAAATTACATTAGGAGTAATCAGTCAGAAGACCCGGGGACGGGGAGGTCAGAGGGGACGAGGGAGGGGTAAATGAACAGAGGTGAAGTGGGGGGAGAAGAGTTTGGCCCTATGAACAGTAGCCTCTGGTGCCAGGGTGGCAGCAGCAAAGCCGCAAATTATTAAAGGCAGAATAATGATTTGGTCTTCAAACAGCTGTATTATTTTCTCAGCCTCATCTTCCCTGTATCAGAACACACATTTCTGCAATAAAGTTATTGGGTTTTTCCTTTTTTGTTTTTTTTTTCCCCCTTTTTTTAAAGGAGGCACATCTGGCTTTCTCGCTGCATCTTTAAAAAGGGAGGATCAAATGTTAATATGACTTCCTTCTTCCTAGAAACAGGAGAGGGCTGAAGAGAGAGGGATACAAAGACCTCATTCGTTCTCAGTCGAGGGACTCTTGTGAGATAATTATAAGCTTTATGAAAGTACACAACAGAAAGTGGAAGAAAACCACCAAAAAATGAAGAGTTGGGAGAAGAAAATTACTTTTCCCCTCTGCCTTTGCTAGATGCCCCCCCCCCTTTAACAAGGGATGAGGCTGCGCTGGATGGAGGAGGCCCTTCTTCAGGAGGCGTCCCGGGGCTTTTTCGGGCGAGGCAAACGAGGAACGAGGGCGCGCGTTCGGTCCTATGTTTCTTCCATTCATTAAGGCAGGAAAAACGGCGAGCACGCCACAATGGCCTCCGGGCGCCTTCATTACGGCGTCCGGCTTGATGAAAAGGTGAGCAGAAATGAGGCTGTGCCATTTGAATAGCAGTTCTGGTGCAGAATCCACTAGCACCATACAACACCAAAGAGAACATCTTGTCTTTCATTCAAGTTTATTCTCTCTCCCCCCCCCCCCGATCTGATCCTCGGTCTCCTGTATCCACATTGCCTACACGATGCCGAGTGCCTGAATGCAGTTAATTACCTAAAAGGAAAAGTTTGTACCTGTTGAAAAGCTGCCCATGCTTGCTCGGCTTGTTAAGGCGCACACACAAAAAAAAAGCTGTAGCGAATGGTCAGAGGACACCACATGCTGCGGGAGCCTTTCAGACATGTCCCTAATAAGAATGTAGCGGTGAGAGCTCCTCTGAATGCAGACAGGGCAGAGGAAGATGGGTAGGCCAGAGAGAAGAAAAGAAAAGGGGGGGGATCTTTTTAGCTTTTCATCTATAATTACTACAAATGAATAACAGGCAGAAGAAATGGCAGAGGAGACTCTCCATTATGACAATAGAAAGAAACCCATCCACCCAGAGAAGGCAGAGCACCAGATCGATAGTTTTTTTTTTTTTTTCATGGATAAAAGACAAGTTTTTATAACATCACATAAATGACAGTGCCTGCCCATGCCAGTTCGTGTGTTTATGAGGGAGGGGGAAGAGCCTGTTTGTCTGTGCTCGGGTAAAAAGCACATTTGTGACTTTGCGGCGTACAAAAGCACTGCTCAGACACCATTATGTCTCCCAGTCCGACGGTCTGCACGCCTTGCTGGAATCATGCAGATGCAGGTGTCTGCATCTGTGCTCCATTTTTGACTGGTCTCACATTATATGTCTTTCGTTCACGCTTTGTTCTTTCATTTTATTAAGAGAAGCTCTGTGTGTGTGTGTGTGTGTGTGTGTGTGTGTGTGTGTGTGTGTGTGTGTGTGTGTGTGTGTGTGTGTGTTTATGGGTGTGTGTGTAAGAGAGAGAGGGAGAGAGGGGGTGATCTTGTGTTGTAAATGGCTGGTATAAATGTTTTCACACATTTGCACAAGGAGAGTGAAGAGGTAAAGGCAGGTTGGACCTATAACACAAATAAATTCTCACATCACGACCTGGTATCACAGTGATCAATATATCATTCCTGCTGCTGCTATTACTTACTCTAAAAAATATATAAATGTGAATAACCCAGTATTACATCCCAAAATTAGTGTTTACTTTTTTTTTTTAAAGACTGTTTTGACTTGTGAGCAGTTAACGGGGCGTTTATAGGATGAGTAGGTGTGTGTAAATGTATAGCAAATGACACAAAGACAGTGAAAAGTGTGCCTTGCAAAGGATAATGCAAATCAGGACCATCTCTAAAAGCAGCATGTTTATTCAATATAGACTCGTTGATTCAATGATTTGTGTGTGTGTGTGTGTGTGTGTGTGTGTGTGTGTGTGTGTGCACGTGTGTGTGTGTCTGTGTGTGTCTGTGTGTGTAAGAGAAGGAAGCAGGCAAGTGTGGGGGTTAGGAAGAACACAGGCCTCACACCGGGGATAGGTGTTAAAATATACAGTGAGAAAAACTCAGTGAGAATGTGACAGCTGAGGAATGGGTTGGGTATGGAGGAGTTGTGTTCTGGAGACAATAACAATCTATTTTTACTGTCAGCGCTGGTATATGGTTTCATCAGAACACAAACATTATCTGAAATATTAAAATTAATGTCAAATATTTTCACTGGACATTTGTGGCACTGGAATATGTTACCTGTGTTCAGGACATATTCTTTGGCCCTTGACCATTACAGGGGACATGTTGTAAATTAGTGGATGAAAAACAAACGTTTTATTTGTTTCAGTAGTGCTAAAAATGTACATGGACTTTAGCCAGAATATATTACTTTATATTCTTATTGTAGGACACTACTCTGGTGCCTCTCTATTTCTCTCCTCCACACACACACACACACACACACGCACGCACGCACGCACGCACACACAGCACAGCACAGCACAGGGAGCAGGGAGACAAACTCTCAATTATCAACCTCTCTCCACTCCTCTCAACACCTCATGTTTCTCTGTTAATGACTAGATTAAAGCTCTGATTAAGATGCACTTAAACCACAAACAGCCCTTCTAATTCACATGCCATTGGAAAGCCAATTAAAACATGACGGGACATCGATTAAGACCGACAAAAGCCAGACACTGTGAGAGTTCCGTTATTTATCTTTATTTAGTACAATGGGGAAGGGGACACAAGTGTGTCACTTTAACCTCTGCCAGGAGCAATCTCAGGTCAGAAAATAGAGCGATAAGTCATCTGTACACTACTATTCTCTCTTTTTTTTTTTTTTTTTTTTGGTGACTCCGTAGAATCTTTTTAAATTGGAAAAACAACTTTTAATGCCGGATTTGTGACTTTCACCAATTTAATGTATCCTGCAAAACCAGAGAAAATCCTAATTTGATGAGAAAATTAAAGCAAAGGAAATTAGAGTGTGTATGACTGGAGAAATCCAAGAAAACACCCAGACGTGCTGTAATTATCTCATGTTGTGTGCTTACCTGCTTAGTTTTGGTCTTTCGTTGGCAGTAACCAGACCAGACGAGTCTTTCTAGCATCCAAACAAAGCCGATTAATTACCTCTCAGGCTTATACCTCTGAACTATAAAGAGCTTACAAATTACCTTGGGGAAAGTGATTACAACCATGGAAAACAATAAATCAATCAATGAATCTAATGAAGCTTACACGCCGCCACTGGCATTTCACTCTTTCAGCGTCTTATCTGTGGAATAATAATGGGAAAGAAGGGGATCATAGTTAAATTGTTAATCATAATGTGATACCACAGTCAGCAGTTTCCCCCATATGAGGAAAAAAAAATAATGCTCATGGTCCTGCCTCCAGTCTCCAAGAGGAGAAATATTCTTTCCATTCCAGTGGAGAAGGGGACGCTCCTCTAAACA
Source organism: Lagocephalus sceleratus (assembly GCA_911728415.1). Lineage (NCBI taxonomy): Eukaryota > Metazoa > Chordata > Actinopteri > Tetraodontiformes > Tetraodontidae > Lagocephalus > Lagocephalus sceleratus. The sequence continues at coordinate 7,298,789 of CAJVRN010000126.1, forward strand.
ATGCAGAGATTGTATTTATTCTTATGCCACTGCAGAGTTATTTAGATGTGTTATTATACTATCAAATCTGTGTCTGTGTGACATCTTCTCTATACAATAAAATATTGCCTTATTTGAAACTGAATTGACCCGACGCGGCGTCTTCTTATATGGTGCAATGCTGAATTTTTAACTGTTTGAGTGTCATTTGTCAGATGAAGTCTCACCACCAGCAAGACCACACATGTGTTCTGTACGTCCCATCGTTTGATCTGGCCACATCGAAACTTGGTCTCGCCAATACACTAGTTCATGGCTGTGACCTGAGAGCGTTTGTGTATTCGAGGGGGGTGGCTGCTGGTAATGACAGATTGATGGGCAGGGTTTCTTAACAGTACAGATTGGGTGATAACGAGGAAGTGCTCGGAGCAGGCCCTAATTGGCCCCAGACTTCAAAACTTTGGGAGTCATTGGCTTCGTGGATGATTCTCCTTCGTGAAGTTGCGATCAGGTTGCCGAGGGCGGCCTCAAACACTCGGTCATCGGTGAAATGGCACACATGCGCTCACGTGTACTTTGGGTTCATTGATCGTCAAGCGTTGCTGCTGCAACTGTTGCTCGAATATTGTGTCTCTTATTTGATGCCGACCACTCACATATTGGGACAATTAAAGCATAAAAACACACTGTTGAACTCAAGCATATGTACTTGTCTTCTGTTCCATTGACTGGACGCCGTCCACCAACTCCTCTCTATCTCAGTGGGATCGACTGGTTAATGAAGGTTTAGACAAAATAGCACTTCATCCTCCTCCTTCATTCAGAGATATTCAGAGAGATCTCCTTCCAGCAGAAACTCATGCAAACAGGATCTCATTAGCAAATGCAAATGAGAAAACACCAAATCTTTGTGGAGAAGCAGAAGCGTATCTCCGTGGGATAGCTGGAACATGACAGCTCACCAACCGCCCCCACGCTGAGCACCAAATGTGATGGTCCACTCCTGCTGCTACTCTTAACAGGATATAGGACCAAACCATAAATGTAAGCAGAGGGGAAGCCAAGGAAGTGGGTCAATGGACCTCCTTCACCTTTTTAAGCTCTACTGCCACTGCAAAAAAAAAAAAAAATCCTCTCATTGGTGACCAAAGAGGTACTCTTGACATTTGCGCTACTGTTTTCTTCTGCAAAAATGTCTTCAAGTGAATCAGTGAAGGAAAGAAAGGTGTCATCAGGCAAGAATAGAAATTGCGTCTGTTTTAATGGACCGGTTGTGTATCAGTCGGCTTTATTTAGAAATTAATTAGCAATTGTGGCCCCTTTTTTCTCCCCCCCCAATCAGGTTAACAAGGCGATGTGAGAAAAGCAAGTCCTCCAAGACCAGTGTGTCTTTTGTGACGTGGCAAGCTGTGGCGGGCAGAATTCCTGCCATGGCTTCAGACCAGCAGACCTTCTGCTACCGGCGGGGAGCTAGTGGCCCAGGGCAGGGCAGTGATGGCCAGGTCACCAGCTCTTTTTTTTTTTTTTTTTTTTTTTTTTTGTTTGTTCTCCTGCGCAGCACACGCGCCGCAGGAGGGACGACCGGCAACATGGCAGGATGTCAAAAACAGGCCTTTAGACGTGTCAAAAAGCAGGCACAGCCAGAGAAAGCTGCTCGTCGAGCGTGACAGGGAAGATCTGGCTCGCCAAGAAGCGCATCGCAATCTAATCTGATATTTTCTGAGTGGAAGCTTATTTAAGCAAAAATGTGTTAAATCCTTCCTGGAGAACAGCGTCAATGGAAGCAGTGCCGAGTGAGCCGACTCCTGATGCGTTTCCAGATGTGGAGGCCGACTACGATAAACCTTTAAAGAACACAAATCAACACATGCCTCAAAATTTCAACGTTTTTACACCGTGCGTACGTTCCCAAAGACATACCATGGTGACAGAATTCAACTTCTTCTATCTGCATTGAATTTAGTTCTAACAAGAGCAAATGCAAAAGTCCCAAGAGTCAAACACAGCAATTAACAAGAACACAAAGTAAAGGTGGAGAACTTCAGTGAGATCATAATTAGCTAAACACTTTTTTTGGGTGTCGGGAGGGAAAGATATTTCCTAAGGTGGTTGGAAATGCAAAATCTCTTATATTTGAGTGGGTGAGCGCCCACACTGCTGGGAACAAAATAAGCCTTCTTCTCACCTCTAACTACTGTGTATAGGACCAAGTCACACGTGCATTTGCTTCTTAAGGAAAGTGAAAGCATAAAGGAAGCGAATGCCTCACGCGATGCACATCCATTTCCTCAGAGAATCGAGAGAGGACACAACTCACACAACTTAGGGCCTCCAGGAAGTCAAATTCAGGACAGCACAGAGATATTCATGCATTCCTGCCATATCTAAACCACTGAAAGAGCTTCTCAGTGGAGGTGAAGCCTCTGTTTGTTGAGTGTTTGCTGCTCACTTGATTTTACCTTGTTTGATGTGTGGTGTGTTTACCTCAGAGGTGCTGTCCTAATCCCCTCACTGCCTTTGTCATGTAAACGCCTCTGGAACGAGCAGCCGCGGCAGATGAGTATCCTCTTGTCTTGAAAGAAGAGCTTGTCTTCAAGCTGCTAAGAGGTGGCCCATTAACAGCATTTCAGCTTTATTCAAATCTGCCTTCATCTGTCTTTGAACTGGAGCAGGAAAGGAAACCAAGGAGGAAACAGCCGAGCCCCTGCTCAGATTCCTTTCACTGATGTGTATATTGGATATAAAGTACTGTCTGATTTGGTGTAAATTCTGGCAGCGAGAAGAATTCCAGTGGTTTTTGTTGGTTTTTCGCTCTTAATTTTCAAATGCATAATTCTCCTTTCAGCGTGAACAACAGTTAACCGAGCTGAAATCATAATTGCAGTCTGTTCCTGCATTTCAGTCACGGTGTGTGTAGACATCAGTAAAACTAGCCCGGAAACTAAATACTGTTATTTAAAATGTTGGACTGTGATTATCCACTGAAATGATAAGACTTTTTCAATTATATATATTTTTTTATAATATTCTTTCCATTAGGAGGACGGGTTTAATTAGAGAGGGCTCCACACAGGCTCACCTAGACCCCCTCAATCAAATCACCAGAACCTGCGCGCATTTCCCTCCACAGAAACGGTCGAAAGCCTGACGGTGACGGCCCCAGTTCACGAACGGGTCGCCAAACCCCCCCCCACAACACCTTGATTCCGAGGAAGCCCCTGCCCCTTCCCCCGGGATGAGCTGAGCATCTGATAATAGGCTGCTGCCTGTGCGTCACGGCCACAGGGAGAGCGCGCTGCTGGGAGCGGGAGTGCCTCTGCGATCAGTCCGCCTCCGTCTGGATCAGCCTTTATTTCAGCCTCAGCCCTCAGAGCCAAACACACCATGTCGGGGCTTCAGCCTTGTAGCCTCACTTAGTTTTGATTTTCTTTGACTGATTCCTAAATTGAATTTGACTTAAAAGAGGAAGCAGGCGTGACAGCTGCGGGGTAAGTTATCTATTTTACAAGCATTATTTTACTTTTTTTTTTAAAAAAACATTATGCTGGATTTAGATTTTTTTTTAATTATTTAAACTTGTTTTGGACGAAGATTTTCGAGATTTATCACGAAAATTATTGCCATTTGGATATATACAATTTATTTACGATTTATACTTTATTTTCTCTGTAGATTTATTTATTCATGTGTATTTGGTATTAAATCGGACTGTCTGATCTGAGAAACGTCACAGGATTCTTCAAACGTAAAAATAATTGGATATTTTCCCTTTTCGTGTTGGAAATCCCACTGGGACTTGGAGGAATCGGAATAGAACTCATGCAAATTCATTTGAAATAATGTAGGATTAAATCGCGTCTTATAGTCAATAGCCCGGACAAAGTTGTTTTTTCTTTCTTTTTCCACGCCGAAAAAATATTGTATTTGAAGTCCCGAAAGAATACCGGTCGGTTACAAAAAAGAAAGAAAAAATAGGTTTAAATTTCCTGCCATTTTATTTATCAAGATTTCTGAACGAAAACGAATTTGAAAAAAAGTCACTTTAGTCAGTGTTTTCTCTGAACCTAAAGTCTGTAAATTAATTACGCACAAGTCTCCTACTATATCCAAACATTAAGAACCAGGCTGTGTTTTATTTTATGCATTTTCATCTTCCGAAACTACATCTGTTTCTCAGTGGCTCTTTTCTGGGAAACTTTACGCGTTTCGGTGAAACGAATTGTTAAACAAAAGAAAGGATCAGTGTGTGCCATGATGGAAACCGAAATTCAATGGTTTAAGTTTGATCATCTCCCACCTCCTTAACACCCGAAGACTCTCAGCTTTCCGAAAACATCAGCTCTTATCTGATGTGGTCAGAGTTTGGTGCTTGAAGACCTGGCTCAGTATCTGAAAGTATTTACCCGGAGCCCAGCATACCCACGACCACACACCAAAAACCTACATTTATTCTCTCTCTTTAAACGCACTTTTGTGTTCCCTGCAGGAGAGATCGGGACGAGGGGGGGAAAAAAGCAAATCTGGGAAACAGACAAACGAACATGCTGGGCAGCGAAGGAGACAGCAACAATACTTTCCCTCCCGCGAAGGAAACGGTGGACGAGAGGTGCAAGACTCCAGCTGTGGACGAGGACGCTCCAGCCGCAGACAGCAGATACGCAGAGCAGGAGATGGGCGCGGATCGGTACTACCTCCCCCCCACGGTGGCCAAGCAGGGCCCAGAAGCCCCGAACTCCTGCTCCTTCGTGCCTTACACCCTCGGCGGGACGGTGTACAGCGCGCCGGGCGCAGGCCGGTACTCCTCCTCCCTCCACCTGGGCTCCGTCTTGTCTCCCGCGGGCTTCTCGCCTTCGGCCGCCGGGCGCACGCATTTCAGCTCCCCGTACCAGTTCGGGCAGAGCCCCGGGTGCATCTATCCGTCCTACACCGGCTCGGGCTCCACTCTCAGCAACCTGACCTTAACCTCGGGCGCAGGGATGCGCGCACAGGTTTACCTCTGCAACCGGCCGCTGTGGCTCAAGTTCCACCGACACCAGACGGAGATGATCATCACCAAACAGGGCCGGTGAGGCAGACACCCCCCCACCACCACCACCCCACCCACACACACACACACACCCCGCGGGACTGTTAAAAGTGAAGTTTCACTTCTTCACATTTGTTTTTTTTTGTGTGTTTTTTTTCATCTACAGACGGATGTTCCCGTTCCTAAGCTTCAACATAGCCGGTCTCAACCTGACTGCGCACTATAACGTGTTCGTGGAGGTGGTGCTGGCCGACCCCAACCACTGGAGGTTCCAGGGGGGCAAATGGGTCACCTGTGGGAAGGCGGACAACAGCGGCCAAGGTAGGCAAAAAGGTCAATACGGCACATTCTTTTACCCCCCCCTTTATTTCAGAAATAAATTCTTTTAAAAAAAAAAAAAAAAAGAAAAAGGTGATGTTAGGTATGTTTTTCTTTTTAGTGGAAGGAATAAAATTATTGGATGTGTTCGGTGATGGGGGGGCCGGGGGTATTTGATGGGTAAACCGCGCTTTGTCTTCTCCAGGGAACAAAGTCTACATTCACCCGGAGTCTCCGAACACCGGGGCCCACTGGATGAGGCAGGAGATCTCCTTCAGCAAACTGAAACTCACCAACAACAAAGGGACCAACAGCAGCTCCTCACAGGTGAGCCGAGGACAAGAAGCGCTCGAGGAGACGCGCGCTTTTGCCGTGCCATTTGGAGAATGGCTTAAATAAATACGTTTTTTAAAAAAGTTTTTTTTTTTTTAAATCCTGATTAAATTCTGCGCAAAACGCAGAGAACATTTCCAGAAAAAAAAAAATTTTTTTAAAGTTTTATCGCCAATTCCGCTCCACTTTTTTTTTTTTTTTTTTAAATCCCAGCTGTTTGGGGAATTGGGAGAAATTTTAGAAGGGAAGTTTTCCCTGATTTTTGTTGTTGCTGCTGCATCCGTGCAGATGATCGTGCTGCAGTCGCTGCATAAGTACCAGCCGCGGCTGCACATCGTGGAGGTGACGGAGGACGGAGCCGAGGACGTCGGCGGCGACGCCAAGACGCAGAGCTTCACTTTTCCGGAGACCCAGTTTATAGCCGTCACCGCCTACCAGAACACTGACGTAAGCCTGGCGCGACCCCCCCCCCCCCCCCCACACACACACACACACACACACACACACACACACACACAACAATTAGGTTTAACTTCTGGTTTCAAGCACAATCACTGAGATACTGACGAGCTTCATTCTGTTTTTCTTTTTCAGATCACGCAACTGAAAATTGATCACAATCCGTTTGCAAAAGGATTCAGAGACAATTACGATTCGTGAGTATTTACTGGTTTAACAATGCCAACACACACACGCACACACAGAAACGTTTGCATTTCTATATTTGTGGATAACTTTATAATATATGCCTAAATCCTAAAACCTAATTCTTACAACATCCCAAATACCTCCCTAACCTTAACCTAGACCCAATTCTGACCCTCAGAATTGAACCCTCAGACAAAGTTGTGAGGATCAGCCAAAATGGACCCACATTGCACAAGTTAAACATCAAACTACATTTAATGTCCTCGCTTTGCTAGTAAAATGGAGATTTTGGTAGTCAATAAGTAGCAAATACAAGGACACACACACACACACACACACACACACACACACACACACACACACACACACACACACCTTAATTCAGAACATAACTGCATGCTTTTTTTTTTCCATTTCAGGGTCTACACGTCCTCCGAGCACGACCGCCTCACCCCCTCCCCGACCAACTCCCCCCGCGCCCACCAGATCGTCCCGAGCGCCCGCTACACCATGCAGCCCCTCTTCCAGGACCAGTTTGTCAACAACCTCCCCCAGAACCACTTCTACGGCGGCGAGCGGGCCGTGCCGCAGACCGGCGGCCTCCTCGCGCCCCCCCAGGCGGAGGACGGGGCCTCGCAGCGGTGGTTCGTGACCTCCGTGCAGCAGGCGGGAAACGGCACGTGCCCCGGCAGCAAGCTGGACCTGGCGCCGTACGAGGGCGACTACTCCGGCTCCCTGATACCGTACGGCATCAAGTCCCTGTCCATGCAAACCCCTCACGCCCTCAACTACTACCCAGACTCCCCCTTCGCCGTGTCCACGGGGTGGGGTCCCAGGGCAGGGTACCAGAGAAAGGTGGGCGCCGGCCTGCCCTGGTCCCCCAGGCCCAGTCCTACGGCCGGCTTCCCGGAGGACTCCCACAAGGTCAAAGGTCACGTGGAAGAGGAGGCGAACGGCGGCGGGGGGCTGATCTCCTCTTGGGCAGAGTCGCAGCCGTCGGCCGCGGACAAAGCCGACTCTTACCCGCTGTGCAAACGGAGGCGTCTGTCCCCGAGCGGCCCCGGCACCGAGAGCTCCCCCACGGACATCAAGTGCGAGGACTTGGCCTCCGTGGTCACCAACAGCAGCTCGTACAGTAAAGAGAGCCTCTCCTCGAAAGGCATGGCAGCTTACTATTCCTTCTACACAAACCCTTGAGGGCCTTTGAAACGCATTAAGAGCCTCGCGGTTAACGCCACCATCTAAATAAAAAAAAAAAAAAAAGATGATTTTTGTTTTTGTCTCAAACGTCTACACATGAAATGTGTCTTGGGATAAATTTCTTGTTTTTTTTTTCTTTTCTTTCTTTCTTTTTTTTTTTCCGCAGTAAGAAGAAATGTCAAGGACATTAAAATAATAAGCCGGATGTCACCGTCATCCCGGGATGACACAAAGCATCTATTTTGTCAGTAGTTAGGATCGCTCGGCTGTACATATTGTATTTATGGACCTGTGAATTTGAAATGTCGAAAGTGCCAAAGCATTCGTTTAATGGGATCCATACCAGTAGTGTTAAGTGCATACATCATTTGCTCTCACACTGAAGTTCTATGTTTACAAGATTATTTATTGAAAGACTGAAATGTGGGAATTATAGGCTGTATATGAATGTACATATGGTTGGAATATTTGACAATAAAAAGCCATATGTTCTATTTATTGTATGTGTTCATTTGTTATTGGAGAACTATGTGCTGTGGTCATAAATAATTATTTTAATATTTCTTTTTACTTTTATAGTTCCCGTTCTTCCTACATTCTTAAACGCAGACTTACAAGTCAGTTGGTTCTGTGGACAATGTCTCCATCTAGTGGTAATTAAGTGGATCTACAGGTGGATTTGGTGTATTTACGACACCTTATTGTAATTTAACATTAGGTTTATTACAATATGATGGCCCTCTGGCCTTATTCTAGGTTCAAAAGTAGAACATTTACGTTCAAATAATATTAAACAATGTACTATGTTTACGTATTACAATAACATTGTAATAGGAATTCCTTTTCTCCTTTAAAGGAAAAAAATACATCAGCGGAATTAATATTCACACTCAAAATGGAAACCAAAATTAAGTGCTAGGGATATTTCCGCAATTATCACATTAAAATGACGATCCCGAGAACTAGTCATGTGTTTGGGTCCCTTCCAAAATTGCTAAAGGGCTTTAAAAAAAAAAAAAAAAAGAGGAAATACCATCTGAACAGTCTTCATAACTTCTTTCACTCCCCAAAATACTAATAATTCTACTCTAATAATTCTAATTATTTATATGACATTCTTTATCCTTGCTTTATAAAAAAGTATATATATTCTTTTAAATTTGACACAAATAGTGAAGACAGCAATAATATAATTAGAGGAATAAATAATTTCAACATTAGTAATACAAGAGGAACAATAATTTAGAATCATTTAGCAAGATTCAACTCGTAAAAACAAACAAACAAAGAAGAGTGAGGCGGAACTGTGTCGGGTCGGGGGATGTGATCCGACCTGGCAACCCTCCTGTCGACCGACTGTTGACAGGAGCAACATCACCGCCGAGCGCGCGCGCACTTGACGGTGGCGGCAGCGCGGAGGCTCCGTCCGAACCCCGACCAAAAACACCTCCTCCATGGACCCGCCCGCTCCGCTCCCACCGCCCCAGCGACGCCGCGGCCGCCCGTCCTCCCCCCCCGTGTGAGTCGTCGCTCGTCGCGCGTCTTTGTCGACTTTGGAGTTCGCCAACTAGCGCCGCTAGCCGAGTCGGCGGCTACAGCGGCGCTAGCCCCCCCCCCCTCCCCCGCTAGCCGCCGAGGTTAGCCCCCGCGTCACGGCGGATCCGAGCTCTTTAAAATAACAAAACGCGGAGACCCCGATCTAAGCCGACCGGGGGTGGTGGTGGTGGTGGGGGGGGGGACACCGTCACGACAGGCTGAGGACTTTTCGGCTGACGTCGTGCCCGTGCTGGCGTTGACGCGGGGCGGAGGGGGGGGGGGCGTCAGCATCGTCGGAGTTGATGGACGCAAACAGACCGATGTCGGTGTGAGCTGAGCAGGACAGTAAACAGCACCCAGCAGGGGGGGGCAGACAGGCCCCGCAAACAGAGTTGGACCACAAAGTGAACAGATCAGCCGTCACATCGGCCCGTTAGTCGACGCTGCTCGATCGTCGCTCTCGTTAACCATCGAGGATGCGACGGGTTAATTATTTATGATTATGACGCGTTCAGAGTCATCCCGTGTTGACCGGCAGTGGGTTATTTATCCCAGGATGCGATGTGTCACATCGCGTTTGCAGCCTGTCCGGATGGACTGACCCGGTGTGACCTGCGGTGGTGGAGATCCGAAGTTGTGGAAAACATCATCAACAAATCTGTCGTTGGTGTCACCTTCTGTGCATCCGCGTAGCAGCCAGCTGTACAAGGAGACAACTTTGAATTGTTGTGCTGGGATGCCATTTTTACTTTTACTGTGATTGTTGCAACTGTTTATCAAGCTGTAGTAATATTGTAATAAGGACATTAAACACAATACATTTACATATTCACAGTTTCGCTGTAATGTGTCTTATCAATGGGTGACGATCTTTAGTACAATCAAATAGATTGTGGTTTGGTTTGTCATTTAACTCAATAGGAGCCTATAAAAGGAACAGGTTTCCAGAACAGTCCTGACCATATGGTGGAGGTGAAATCCTGCCATGGAGCCAGGGAAGCCTTCCTTTACAGTGACTCCTGGCCTCAGTAAAACGGCCAGCGTTGGCTCGTAGAGGCGGAAGCTCCTGGCGATGACAGAGGAAGTCTTATCCCTCTCTCTGTGTGAGCCGTGTTTAGTTATACAAGCAAAAAAAAAAAAAACAGACTGGGAGGTGGTTTACAGAACCACAAGCTTGTGGCAGAGCAGCCTGAGCATCATCGATGAGCAGTGTTCCCTGGAGGAGAAGAAGACTGTTTTCTTTTCCTAAATATTGTTATTGCTGAACCTCGTCTGGCTCTGGTAATGAACACCTTTTCCCTTGACAGGACTTCCAGTATGCTGGCTTTTAGGGACTTGAAGACGTATTAAAGACCAGTTCAGAGAAGCTTCAGTGTCGCGGAAGAGATGGGGAACACGGCCACCAAGTTTCGGAAGGCCCTCATCAACGGGGATGAGCTCTTAGCCTGCCAGCTGTACGAAAGCAACCAGCAGTTCAGAGACGCTCTGGATCCCAACTCGACCTACGGAGAATCCTACCAGCACAACACGCCGCTGCACTATGCTGCCCGGCACGCCATGACGCGCCTGCTCAGGTGATCCTGAAGACACGATGTGCATACTCATGAGTGAACGAGGGGTGAATTCGTATCCTCTGAAATGTTTTTAGGATGACTAAATGCTCTTTTTTTCGTCATCTGTTGTATTGCTGCATTGTTCCTGTTTTCCTCTATATGTCTCCGTCCCATCTGTCTCTCCACACCGCCATCTGTTAGCTGTGCTCGGGAACGAAGCATGCTGGGATCGGGAGGGTCAGGGTCTCATCCTACACTCTGTTCCGTTTTCATTTCTCTAATAATAGGATGTTGTGCTGTGCACATTCCAATCAGATGAGAAAAAGAGGGGATTTTAAGGGCTAAAAAAGTGAAGTGAAAGCTTGCTTGACATTCAAACTTTAGCTTCCTCATTAGGCAGAGAATAATTAACTTGTGGGTTACCAAGACTTTAAGGTTTATTTAATTCTACATTGTGGTTAGATTTTATTTAAATAATTATAAACTTTCACTATCCTGTCACTAACGTGATTGTGGTAATTATCCCATAAATGTCATTTTTGCTTCTTTTGGCTCCTCTCCTTCCTCCAGATTCTTCCTCCTGAACAAAGACGGGAATCCTAACAAACGGAACATGCACAACGAGACCTCCCTGCACCTCCTCTGCATGGGACCCCAGATCCTGACCTCCGAGGGGGCACTGCAGCCTCGACTGTCGCGGCCCTATGAGGACGAGCGGCGGCGGGCGGAGTGCCTCCAGATGGCGCTGGCGTGGACGGGGGCGAAGCTGGACCACGGCGAGTACGAGACGGCCGACGTCAACGCCGCCGACAACAAGAAAAACACTTGCCTGCACTACGCTGCCGCTTCAGGCATGAAGACCTGCGTTCAGGTGAGAGTCAGACATGCTCTCCACCTGTTTCTGAGTCAGATGTGACGTAATCTGAAGCAGATTAAAAAGAGCAGAAGTCCCAAATGAAGGGGCTCATTAGCATAGAGAGATAAAAGAGGACAGATTGACTGAAAATGCTTCATTAGAATGTCTTTTGTGTTTTGACATTGTGGCTGCTCTGAGCTCTGTTCTTACATCCTTTGTAAGTGAAGATAATTACATTTCACTCCACTGTGTTAAATCAGACTATTTCTTTTAAGTTGTAAAACACCTTACTGCACAAGAGAGTCGCAGCCCCTGCACGGAGGCGTTTCCTCTCAATTTACGCCATATACAAGGTGTACTGGTTTGTGATCCCACCTTGACGTAATCGTCATTAGCAACAACAACTAATCTGATTCAACTGTCTAGTGGAAACTGACTGGACATGGCTGAGGACATGAGGTGCAACAATTCCCTGTTATATCATTTTGTGCTGTGAAGTCTAATTTTTAATTCCACAAAATGCCACCAGCCCTCTACTGAGCCCGACTAAACACCCTGACAAAGATAATTAAAGTTGTTGTGATAGAAAATGAAAAATCTGCACGCACATTCCAAAACATAATCTGCATTAATCTCTTGGCTTCTTAAAGCACATATTTATGGAATACTGTCACACTGCAGTTGACATATATAATCTACATTTCATAGTGGGAATGTGGACTGTAATCTCAGCTCGTGACTTTCGAGGAATTCACCCTCCACCAGTGGTGCAACTGCCCTCTCTGACCACAGACTGGTTTATGGGATGGGCAGATACGTTAATCAGTCTGAGGAATTCTTCCCTTGGAGCCGACTGATTGTGGCACTGATAAACCTCCAGCGCAACCTTTGCCCTCTGATTTTTACTAGTGTTTTTCTCGCTAGTCTACAAAGTTAAACCAGGCCATGGCACCATAGCGGTGCTATGTATTGGTTCAACTCTGGAGTTGATGTCAGACTGTCACTTCAAAAGTTATTCAGCTGTCCATTTTAATGACTATAATGTGTGTTCCATTGCTGAAAGCCAGACTCCCCTCCTCTTTTTACTCAGTTGCTGGTGCAGAGAGAGGCCGACTTGTTTGCCGAGAATGAGAACCGCGAGACTCCATGTGACTGTGCCGAGAAGCAGCACCACAAGGAGCTGGCCCTATGCCTGGAGTCCCAGATGGTTTTCTCCCTCGCCCCTGAGGCCGAGGGGATAGAGGCAGAGTACGCTGCCCTCGACAGGAAGGAGGTACAGACACACGCCGCAGCCCTCGGTGGGGGACACCTTAAACCACAACACCTGTTGTACATCGCTGTTCCTGAAGATCCTGGAAGTGTTACAGTCAGATGAAGCCTTAAAGCAGCTAACCAACCCTGCTCACTGATAGGTCATGTTTTTAGAAGCAGGTCTATTTGACTTCCTGGAACCAACACTAATCATTAGTCCCACCTTACACACATCAGCACGAGATATATTCTATAACATCCATTCTCATCTACCCTCAGAGCCATCTTTTGTGTACTCACGATACCCCACTCTTTCCACCTTTGCTCCTTTTTTCATGTGTTGTCACGCAGCCGTATGAGGGTCTGCGGCCTCAGGATCTCCGTAGGCTGAAAGACATGCTGATTGTGGAGACGGCAGACATGCTGCAGGCCCCACTTTTCACTGCAGAGGCCCTGCTACGTGCTCATGGTACCATCAAACACGAACACACACACGCAGACACACCTCTGAACAAACACAGCAAATTGATTTTTGTTCATGAATGTCAACATGCTTGGTGGCAATTCTAATAGCAATTAGCAATGAAGGTCTCAGCAGCATGTTGTGCCCCGTGGAACATCAGAGCGCGATATGACAAATATGCAAGAATGTAAACATCAAATTCAGCAGGGAGCACAAACACACAAGACTAATTAAAGAGTTGGGCTCACAGCATGCCAATTTACTCACATTTAATCTTCTGAGAGGCAAAGCATTGATATGGGGGACACAAAAAATGAACTGCTCTCAGCCACTGAAGAGGCTGGCTCTGTGTGACATGATGGAATCAGCTGTCATTGGCTGTTTTTTTCACTTGCGCTGATGAATTAGGACTTGTTGCCGCTCACTCAGACTTTATACGCTAGTCAACCCAAATTCTTGCTTTGTTATCTTGGGAAAGCTGTCTGTTTAATTGAAATGGGATATTAATCTCCAGTGATCTCATTTATGAAACTCTGCAGATTCAATGATGGATGCTGTAAATGAGGACTTTAATACACAGCAGACTACAGAGATTTCTAAAATCCTGTGTAAGCCTGCAAGCCCATGGTTTGTTCTTATAAATACTAAATACATTTGGAAAACAAACAAATCTGCCACCCCCTTTTATGGCCCAGTCAACCATAAATGCTCACTTCAAATGCAGAGAGTTGAGGCACATGATTATTGGTTCTTTATGGTCATTCTAGTTTACAGCCAGGAGGAAAAGAAAGAAAATATTTATTTTGAGCTTTGCTTTGGTAAACATTATAATTGAACGTTACAAAATAATTACAATTGATTTCCTGTCTATATTTAGACCCTAAACAGTTACGCATGGGTGTAAAAACACTCCAGCATGTTGAACACATATTTACTGAACATTCTTTAACTAGCTCAGTAGCAACTGTGTACTCATGATTTAATAGTATTTGATCACATCTTGCAAGCATGGATAGGATTCTGAAGGTGCAGTTGGGCCCATTCTCACATTGTTAAGTTGGCTTCTGCATGTGCAGAAAGATATTTTAAACAAGTTCTAAATGAAACCTCTGGAGAGAAAGGCTTATGATTTGGTATTATTCATTTATGAAACCTTTCAGGCATTTTTCATCATCCTGCATTACTTTTTTTTTAGTTTTCTTATCAAAGTTCTTGTTGAATTTCCAGCCTGCCAATTCAATCTTTGTCCTCACAGTTCATTTTTAATTTTGGATATTTAAGACTAAAACGAAAGTCTCCTCATTTGAGACTGTTTAATACCCAAACCCACGACGACGGGCTGATATTTATGGAACCGTTTTAATTGAGTAAAGATGAAGGAAATGTCACATTATTCCTTGTTTTAATGAGGTCATCTAAAGTTTGACACATTTTGTGGTTGTGCACATGGAGTGAAATGTGTGGCTAACAATGACATTATTACGCACTCAACCAGTTACCTATAGAAACTCTGACCCTGTAGGTCAAATCCATAAGCCATGTAGTATTTTAGTATGAACATCATTATGTCAGACTGAACGGCTGTTCTTAAATAGAAATGCAGAGGGCAGCATGTTTGTGTCACTGTGAAATAACTGAAATCACTGTGTTCCCAGTGAATGTGTGGACTTTTGACCCATTACCTGGTTGCATTGTGTCTTTGGGTACATTGACAATGGACCAAATTGTCCTGTAACAGCAGGTCTCGAGTCAGCTCAGTGATATCCGATCAGCTGATTCTGTATATTACAGACTGCACCAGTCCAGTGTGAACCCCATTGTCACCATTTCCAGTATGGGTGGTGGTGACTTGTTCTGAGGACTGGCTGAATGCTTGTGTGCACTGTAAAACAGTGTCGTGAACATAGCGATTGATAGAACATTCATATATTTGTGTCTGGTGTCAGATTGGGACCGAGAGAAGCTCTTAGAGGCCTGGATGTCAAATGAAGAGGAATGCTGCCAACGCTCAGGTGTCCAGAAGCCCAACCCACCTCCAAGTGGCTACAATGCCTGGGATACGTTGCCCTCACCACGGACCCCCCGCACCACCCGCTCCTCACTCACCTCTCCCGACCAAATCAGCCTTATGCCTGGCGATGACGAGTCTTCTCTGGTGAGAGACTCCTTTTCAGGCATCCTGTATGAATAAAAAATTAATCAATTCAACTCAAGCCTGCATGAAGAGGACATAACAATGATAATAAGAAAGAAAAACTGTGCCTGTTTATTTAAATTGGCTCCTCAAGGCAACCGATTTTTGAAATGTTCCTGCTGAGGTCTTTAAATTTTCATTGTCACACCTGTGTGTGTGTGCACTATGTCTTATTATATTAACATTAAATTGCTAAAAGGCATTATTATTCATTTTTATCTCTCCTGTAAACAAACAAGATTCAAAGCAATTAAATAAGTTTTTTTTTTTTTTTTCCTTTTTAAGTGAATCTGACATGCATCAAGCTTTAACTGGTGTGTTATGTGGCGTCTCTGTCTTATTTTGCAGTGTGGTATCTGCATGTCTTCCATTTCAGTCTTCGAGGAACCTGTGGACATGTCCTGCAGCCACGACTTCTGCAGAGGATGCTGGGAAGGGTGAGCCATGTTTTGTTGCGACTGCCTCAGTGTGGATCTAGTTTTCTTAGTATATCCCATGTGTGTCTCCCTAGGTTTCTCAATTTAAAGATCCAAGAGGGGGAAGCCCACAATATCTTCTGTCCAGCCTTTGACTGCTATCAACTAGTGCCTGTGGAGGTCATTAAAAGTGTTGTGTCAAGAGAGATGGACAAGCGCTACCTACAATTCGACATTAAGGTAATGAGGTCAAGAAGCGCTCGAGTGTTTCTTGTAAGAGTTGGCAGAAGATGGGCAGGTGGACTCACGTGGGGTGGCATCTGCTGGCTGGTTTTAACTCTCTTGGCTGATGACTTTATCAGGCATTTGTGGAGAACAACCCAGCCATCCAGTGGTGCCCCGAGCCAGGATGTGAAAGGGCCGTGAGACTGAACACACAGGGTCCAGGGACAACAACCTCCGATCCTCTCCATTTCCCCCTGCTCAGGGCTCCGGCTGTAGACTGTGGCAAAGGACACCTTTTCTGTTGGTCAGTACAGGACTATACACAGGAAAATCACCTCATCTAATCGTGTCCAGATGCAATTCGGCTTTCATGGATGAATTTACAACTCTGTTGCTGTTAACTGGAAAGAACAGTGCTACTCCCTCAACAGTTGGATGTTTTGTCAGTAACTTAATTAGCTCTGAGAGCAGGAAGAGCGTAGCCACTTGACACATGCATTGTTGAGCTAATCAGGTACAAGTGGTGGGTGTGTTTGTGCCCTCTGAAAGACCGGTAGTCCGTCCAGTTTATTCTTCTCACCCTGTGACTGCTGGGCTGGCCCTTGCGGCCACTGTAATGCTCATTTTGAATTTTATAGATGTTAAAAAGTCTGGAGCAATTACAGTTTATCTCCACAAGTTTGCAGAAACCCAACATTTCAACAGTAACTCACAGATTACATCATTCCAAAGTCTACAGTTTAATTTATCAGTCCTTGCTCATGAAGCATGAAGCGTCAAATATAGAGACATTGTGTTTGTCCTTCTCTTTTACGTCACCCAAGAATTATGAATTCATAGTTGCCGTAGGATGCTCACGGGTAGCGATGAATTAGCTAAAACAAACATCGGCAGCTGCCAGTTTTCTCTTAGCATGTTAATAACTAAGAAAAATTGACAAGCTGCGTTTTGTTGGTGAAACTGGGTCTGCATTATGTTAGCAGCAACTGCAGAGGTTATGTTAGATTCAAGCTTTTCTCAGACATAATCTCATCCATATTCACTCTTAGCTTCTTTGGAATGATGAAGGATGTTCTTAGTTTATTCTTCTTTTTGAATTTGATGCGAGTGTGGAAGATGTAAAAGAGTTCCTATAGCACCGAGGCTGCTACAGAGGAACAGGTGCTCGTGAATTTTAATGTTGACTCGATACTGATGTATTATTTTCGGTGACATCTTCCCCTGGGTGGTTTGACAGCAGCTGGGAATGGATATGTTCATCAGTTGTTGAAATTCTTGCTGCCTGTGTAACCTTCATCTGTGTAGGGAGTGTAAAGGCGAGGCCCATGAACCCTGTGATTGTGACATCTGGAAGTTGTGGCTACAAAAGGTCACTGAGATGAGACCTGAGGAATGTAAGTATTAATATCCATTCACTCATTTTTCTTCTTGTTTTTCACAAAGTTACAAGTTGAATATAGAACCAGTTCCTTCTTGCCATAATAATATCGTAGAAAAAAATTTGATATGTCTTATGTTTCTTGTTGAATTGCCTCAGTAACAGAGTTCACTTCATACCACACACTCTTATATCTGCTAAGATTTTTTTAATGGTCACCACCAGTTGATTAATTTAGAGCTAAACTGTCCTGAAATTAACCACAGTAATTACTGAGAGCTTAGTGATAGCCCTAATTCCACAGTGTGGATGATAAATCATTAACCTTCTCATTGAAAGTGTCCAGTGGTTGGAAGCAGTAATTGAACTGTAAGAAATCTACCGGTTGACTGATGATGAGGATGCCTCAGGTAGTTTCAGAGTGCCACTTTAACGCCACCAGCTGTGTCAGTTAAAGGCAAAAAGCAATTACTTTGTTGTTTGCCTGACTTTCCTTTGGATTTCCCCAGATTCGGTTTTATCTCAGCATCTCCAACAGCACATCAGAGCACTCTGATAACAGCCAATTATTGTGTTTGTGTGTGTGTGAGTGTGTGCTATTATTGAAGGGAGATTGTTGCAATGGATGAGCATCTTGGGAGACGTTAGTAACATATCCGAGGAGTACACATTTGCCATGACAACTACCCACTCAGTGTCGTCATCTGTTTTGGCGCTGTAGTAAAGGAGTCTCATCACACTTTTTTTTTGTTCTCCTCACCTCTCCTCTCTTCCTGTGCAAGTGGCCGGTGTGAGCGAAGCCTACGAGGACGCGGCAAACTGTTTGTGGCTACTTTCTAACTCCAAATCCTGTGCCAACTGCAAGTCTCCGATACAGAAAAACGAGGGCTGTAACCACATGCAGTGTGCTAAGGTGAGGCTCGGCACACCTGTTGAAATAGCATTTGACATTTAAATGGTCCTGATGTCATTACATTCATTCCTCCATATGAAAAACAGATACAATTTCCTCAAAATGTAACTTTTTTTAAGGAATCATAAAGATTCTCCAGTCACCATTTTGATTTTAAACCTTGATGTTGATTAATTCGCTTTTAGGCTGCATAGTTGTCCAACATTGTCCTTTTCCTGTTGAAAGTTCCTGTAACAGAGCTTTCAGCTGTCTACACATAAGCAGTCTCTGTCCTTTTGCAGCCGACACCACAGTGCAACAGAATTGATGAAAGCAGCTGCTGGTGGACAGAAGGCGTGGGACTGATAATTGTGTAGTTGTGTTGTCTGACAGTGTTTCTGCTGCTACCACAGTAGCTGGAGGGCACACAGGGAAAAGAACCCAACCAGACTGCTCTTGTCCCTGACAGCACTCTCAATGCTTCTATCATGCCTAAAGAGGCTGACAAGGAATGGAAATTAGTTTGTGTTCAATGGAGCAGATTTCCCAAGCTAAGAGGCCACTGAGGGCTCAGCCTCTTGACCTGTTATTACCAAGTAAGAAATGGGCTTTCCTTGTTGCTTAGAAACAAGATGACTGTTTCAAATGGCCTTTTTCCCCTCTTTTTTTTAAACATTGGATGTGCATTAATCCATCATGATGCCAAAGCTCTTCTCCACTTTGGGCATTTTCCACACAACTTCTCCTTGTGTGATAGAGTCCCATATTTTTGGCAAACCTTTTGGAAACTATCTGATTAGAAAGAAAACAACAGCAATCATCCAAGAGAAATATAGTCCAAATTAAAGAAGAAACTGTAAAACAAAATATACATATTATATTTTATGTCAGTTGAGATCCAAATCTAAAGTACACATATCTTCTTTCTTTAGTGTAAGTATGATTTTTGCTGGATCTGTCTGGAGGAGTGGAAAAAGCACAGCTCGTCAACGGGAGGCTATTATCGATGCACCCGCTACGAGGTCATCCAGCAGGTGGAGGAGCAGTCAAAGGAGATGACTGAAGAGGTACACACATGCACCCACACACACGCATGCACACAAAGGCTGCATGCATACATAAATAAATATACCCTATTTGTCAAGTTTAGCACTAAGAGCCGAGGTCATAGACCCCCGTCTGATGTTCGGATGTATTTGTGTGACTGGATTGCAGATCAGATGCAGATAGATGAGCACATTAGCATAGAAGTGTAAATAAGTAAGGGACATCGGGACAGCAGTTAAATAGCCTCTAATAGCAGAGCTTTAGCACTAATGTTAATTTATTAGACCCAACAAAATCAAAAAGCAGAGCAGCTCAGGTTAATGACTCTCACCTTTACCATGAAAGACTTGGGAGGACTGGGATTTGTAGGACAGCACTTGTGACACATTGATATTCTTATGGTGGTCCGCACTCTGGAAAGGCAAGCCCTTTAGAACCAATCCAATCTGCCTTAGACCGGACACAGAATGTTTGATATTTTATTGTGTTGGCAATGTCTCTTCTAGGCAGAGAAGAAACACAAGAGCTTCCAGGAACTGGACCGATTTATGCACTACTACACACGTTTCAAGAACCATGAGCACAGCTACCAGGTATGTGAACAGGCCCTGCTGGGTACCCTGATCATATCTGATGTGAGTAATGCCAGAGTGTAATGATGTTATTGAATCTGAAAATAGAACCAACATGCAATCAGGTTCCAGTGCAGTTAGCATAAAAATATGTGAATTCATGGCAGTTAAATGTCGAAAGCCTTTTGTGATGTGCTGAAGTGATAGCTAACAGGAGCAGAGAAAAGATGTGTCGATAAGTTAATGCAGTGTTTTGTTTTAGCCGTTTACCTCAATGATATGTCTGAGTGAGTACTAGAGGTTTACAGCAGACTACAGAAGTCAGCAGCTGGTTTAATATAGTATAATAATATAGCATTATTTCAGATTTCATTTTAAAAGTGGCAGTTAGTAGCTGAGTGTGCTCTGTGTTTATGGAGCTGAGAACCTCAACCATTTCAGAACTTTCTCTCTGTGAAAAAAGGAGAGATCTTGACCGAGTATAGAACTCTTTAAACTGTATTTCTTGCTGTGCAGCAGTGAAAAAGGTTTGTATTTTAAACTCACCCATACAACTCTTGTTTGTGCCCTGGGATCAGCTGGAGCAGCGTCTGCTAAAGACAGCCAAGGAGAAGATGGAGCAGCTCAGCCGAGCCCTCAGTGAGAGTGAGTCAGAAGTTTTCTGTCTTCCCCCTGAACACAGGAGGGGAATATGTTTAGCCAGTAATATGGATGAACAAGAGCTGTGAAACACCAGTCGGTTCCCCTAATAATTAGGGAATACAAATGACGGGCAGGGATTTGGGGGAGTCTAGTTTATACTGACCATGTCATTACGGGCTGTGTTATTTAGAATCCTGATGTAAAGAGCCCACCTCCTGTGCTGGGTTGATGCCTTAATGAACACACCAGCAGCCTGAAATGATCTGGATATTTGCCAATTATAAATTTGTTTTATATCTTTTTTGTCCCTATAAACCAGGACAATGGGTTAGAATTGAAACCACCAAAGCATTCCTAGAAGTGTGACGTTGAACTTTAATGGCAATTAAAGCTATTTATGCAAACTAATGACATTTGAACATGTCACGGATGAGCCACTTCAACCTCGACTCTGTTTTGTTGCCCCTTGTTAGTTGGAAACGGGAGAATACAGGTCTTGACTTCAGGTGCTGAACTGAAATTTGAATCTCTTTGAGTGGAGCTCTTGGTATTAAAATGCGGGTGAAGGAAGGTGTCATCTAATCTGGTTTGAATGGGAGAAAATGTGAGACCTTCTTTTGAGCCTATGATAATAGGCTCAAGTCTATTATGAATGATTGTCAAGATTCTTTCAAAATGTCTTCTTTTACAATTCCAGTGCACATTGAAGACTTTAGATTGTAAAAATCTGTCCAAAGGTTATCTGGAGAAGATATTTGAGCCCATTTACTATTCTGCCTGAGCGCTCATTTCTGAAGGATTATTTACAACCTTGAGTTCAGAGCTGGTGGATCAGCATAACAACTACATCTGTTTTTTATTTCAGAAGTTGTGCATGAAATGTACTTTGGATCCAAAAACTTTTGTCCTTCTAAGTTGT
This sequence comes from Lagocephalus sceleratus, assembly GCA_911728415.1. Lineage (NCBI taxonomy): Eukaryota > Metazoa > Chordata > Actinopteri > Tetraodontiformes > Tetraodontidae > Lagocephalus > Lagocephalus sceleratus. The sequence goes on from CAJVRN010000126.1 coordinate 7,320,237, forward strand.
TTTGAGAGAATGCTCATGTTCTAATTGTAAACCCCCTCCTCTTTTTAAACAGGGGAGGCAGGTCCCCCTGACACTACCTTCATTGAAGATGCAGTCCTCGAACTTCTAAAGACTCGCCGCATCCTCAAGTGCTCTTATCCTTACGGATTCTTCCTGGAGCCCAAAAGTACAAAGAAAGAAATCTATGAGCTCATGCAGGTATCCTTAAAAAACAGCTTTTCCTTTGTAGGACATTTGGGATGATTCCTGCAGAACACTGCTGATGATCTATCTATTACAGACGGATTTGGAGATGGTAACTGAAGACCTAGCGCAGAAGGTGAACCGGCCGTATCTGCGGACGCCGCGCCACAAGATCATCCGTGCGGCCTGTCTGGTGCAGCAGAAGAGGCAGGAGTTTCTGGCCTCTGTTGCCAGGGGAGTGGCCCCGAATGACTCCCCAGAAGCCCCGAGACGAAGGTAACATTCTACTCCCCGAGTGCAGCATTCTAAACAAGCCTGGAAGTAGAAAAAGAGAGCTGTTAATAAAACTTCAGCCTCCTTTCACTCACAAAGCCTCTTCCTCTTCTGCAGCTTTGCTGGTGGAACGTGGGACTGGGAATATTTGGGCTTTGCATCTCCTGAGGTAATAGAACCACTCAGTATGATCTTTCAGTTGTTCAGGCTTGTCAGCTAATATAATTTTCTACTCAAGCAAAATGTAGCTCACTACACTCTTTCTGCTCTTGTAAATAAATAATAAGCCTAAAAATCTCAAAAAGCTTTAAGAAATGAGTTTGTTTTGAAGTTTAGGAATATTTGAGGCTAGTGTTCACAAAATGCCTTAATGATTCTGATATTCCTTCTGATAGTCTGATGTTTGGCCTGGTAGTGTCAGGCTGATATACAACACATTCTGCACCCCTCCCCTCAACATAAACCTTTCCCTCTCTAGTTATGCACATTTTTATTTCCCTATTGACAAGCGAGAAAATGACAGGACGAGTTTGCCTGTGTAGTGGATGAATTTGGAAGACCCCCTTTCTGCTCCGTCCTCGGTAGCCTGCGGTAACCAGATGAAGTTGAGTAAAGCTGATGTTGCTTTAAGAAAACTGAGGACAGTTCAGGGTCTTGTTTTTGCTCTCCACTGTTTTCTAAAGTACAAGCATTATGATGGAACATCAAATGTGTAAAGCGTCACGGATGCTTGATTTCTCTGTACCCTGATGTCGCATTAGTGACACATTCTAAAACATTATTCAAAGTAGGGACATAACTCACAGCTTGTCCTGAGAGGACTGGGTTATAGTTAAATTGTCTTTGCTTCTCTTTTGTCCTTTGTATAACACCGATCAGTCTCCTGAACACATTGTGGATTGATGAGGACATTCACATGAAATGTTGCCCCCAGATGCTCAGCCATTAAAATAAGGTTTAATGTTTGTCTCCAAAATAAATCCTGTTTGGCTACAGATGCTTCACCACAACAGCAGCTTATATTTTCTATATTTAGACTCACAGAACCATGGGGTGAGATTCGGCAGCTTTTGATGATATGAAAGTCAGTTCACGACTGCTGGAAATGCATGAACTGATCCAATATAATGCGGTCTGAATCATTTCCACGGCATCATTTCTATGCAGATTTAGTTTTACATAACGTTGACACTGGGATCTGATCTGAAACCATCATTCGTTTTTTTTAAGCAGTTAAATCACTCAAAAATTGCTTCGATCAGGCAGCCTCGAACGAAGGTAATGTTTGAGTGTCAGAGCCAGTCTCAGGGTCTATCCACGTGGTTCATCCCCTGTAAGTCTGCAGGCTTTAGTTCTGTAGAACTTTCAAACATTCAAGTGACTGAATATTGAAGTCATCTTGAGCTCTCTGTAGCCTCGTTTCACAAGTCTGCATCTCTGCAGTGTTTGCCTGAGGGCATTACCCACAGTTCTTAGTGCTGGCATGCTAAACCCTGGATTACCAGAGGGCAGAGGAACGAGTAAACACTAACGCCACTGACGCTGTGAGGAAAATCCAAGGATAAATAAAATAAAACCTAATAAACTGACAGCAAACACACTTGGGTGTGTGAACCTACTGTGCATGTATTTGAACTTGAGGAGAAAACCAAAAGAACACATAAACTCCATATAGGAAGACCTGGAGTCAGGGTTCCTCTTTAGATGATTCAGCTCTCAGACTTTCTCAAGATAATAGCAGACTTTGTAAAAGCCTTGGGGGGCTTCAGGGGAAGAAAATCCATTGATTCCTACCTCAACTGTAGCAGTAAATGGGTTATTGATGAGATTTCGAGACGCCACTCTGTTGAAAAACAAACACAATTTAATGACTTTTGTGGTTATTTGAAGGAGTATGCAGAGTTCCAGTACAGACGAAGGCACCGACAGCGGAGGAGAGGTGACATGTCCAGTCTGCGCAGCAACACACCCGACCCCGATGACCCCGACAGCACTTCAGGTACTTTTATACCTGACAGGCCACTTTGTCCGATTTAAATTTACAGGTCGCAAAATTTCACCTTCATAACATTACTAATGCGATTCCAATGTAACTATAAGACACATTTGGGTGACCACCATTTAGTTGTGTCTAGATTCATGTGTCTCTTTGAGGCACATCAGCTGTGTTTGAACGTCTCTTTTTCATCCATCCAATTTTGACTTATAGGGTAAAAGATGTTTTGGATTCACTACTGGACAGGAGTCTGTCAGGAATTCATTGCATCCTTTTAACTGTCATTAGCACGTTATGTTCCACCTGCAACCCCACCAACATCATTTTAACATCTGAAAGAGTCTAGACACATTAACTCTACTGTTGCAACACTCCCCTTTCAAGGACTCCCGTAAAACCTTTTCATTTCATCAGATTTCTCCAGGTTAAATACAATTCTAATAAAGTCATTGATCCGATCATCCTTTTTGTTCTGTGTTTGTCAATTTACACGGATAAATACTTAAAGCCGTACTCCAAACTTTAAGAAAAACCACCCGACTACTCAAGTTCTTAGGGTGATTATTTCCAAACCATCAGTCTTTCCACTCAGAGATGCATTTTGTTTTTGGTGCTGTTGAGTGAAAAATGGAAAGAGTTTGCAGTTTTGATGCCAGGTAATGGGCTGCATCACGCCAAGGATTTATCGATTTCAGGTAAAGAATTAGTGAGCTGCTGGGGGAAATGCTGACGGCTCATCACTCTGATAGTTTAGCTGCTCCACGTTCAAATAAATGAATGTTGTAGTTTTCATCGATAATTTCAGAGATTTGAAAAGGCCTCAACTTGCTACCAGTATGCTTCATGCACTGTTTCAACTGAATGTTTTTATTTTCTTAGACTTTCAAGACGTTGGAGGACACAGACAAGGTCCACTGATGGTGAGTATTCCATTATGGGATTATTTTAGGCAGACTTTGAAAACCCCTGTGGCCTATTCTTTTTTATACTTTTCTTTTTTTGTGGTTGTTAAATTTCAAATATTTAAAGTTGCTAGTTCCATACCCGACACCTGCTTCAACCCCACGCAACTATTTCACCTCTGGATCTTCTGAATCTAAATGCAAACACGGGGGATAAAGCGTACTACAAAGCGTGTTATTCCGCTCCTCACCAATAGGTGGTGCAGGTGTGAAGCTGCTGATGTGTCCTCTGCGGGAGGATGACAATTTTCCTGAACGCACCGTATTGTGTTTTTCTGTAGGGACTTGGATCGTTGGAGGATGACGACCCCAACATTTTACTGGCCATTCAGCTGTCGCTCCAGGACTCTGGGATGGCAGGAAGTGAGTCCAGCCATGACATCCTGTCCAGCGACGCTTCGCTCGGCGCTATTGGCACCTCCCTGCCGTCGAGGCTGGAACAGAGCTCTCACAGCGTCGAGGTCCTCCCCAGAGCTTCCCTAAGCAGCTCAGAACTGCTGGAGTTGGGAGATAACTTATCCAAACATGGCAAGAATCAGTACTCTGCACCCTCAGTACATCACCATGACAACCAGCAGCGGGCTCAAAAGGCCCCTGTGCCTACACTAATGGCTGCAGGTAGCAGCAACTCATCAACGGGCATTTTTTCCTCTTCAAGTGACAAATTAGATTCCACTACATGCAGCAGCCACAAAGCGTCCTCGTCCTCTGCTTTAGCAGCAAACGCTAACCTGCTCGGAAATATCATGGCCTGGTTCCACGATATGAACCCGCAAGGTATCACCCTGGTTCCCCCGACCTCCTCCGACACTGACTCGGACCTGGGCGCCCTGTACGCGGGCGGAGGCCAGTGCCCGCGGGATGACGAGAAGGGTCCCGCCGACCCGCCTGAAAACACAAACGCTCAGGAAGCAACGGCCGAGGCGGTCCCCTGCTCCCCGAGCGGCGCGGAGGAGAAGTGTGCTGCGCCCGATAGGCCCACTCAGTTGGACCTGGTGGGGTTGGACGCCGCGGGGCCGCCTTACATGGCTGCCCTCGACACAGGTGGAAACCACGCGGAGCGCGGAACCGCCAAGGCGTGCCATGTTGACACTCCACAGTGCGAGTCAATATCTGAGCAGCTGGCCAGCACCAGCTCATCGGAGTGGGAGGACCAGGTGCACCTCGTATGAAAGGACTGGTTAAAAAAGGAAAGGAAAAAAGGAAAAAAAAAAAAAGATAAGCATAGCGGCTGTAGCTGGGGATGGCTGAGTGGCTTGGAGTTCTTAGACTAGAGGATTAATCCGACACTGCAGTTTGGTGTGCATTTACCGTGTTGTTATCTGACCAACACCCAGCCCTCCAGCACAGACGCCGCTAACCCTGGGAGAGATCGCTTTCCCAGGATCCGTTTAAAAAAAACTAACCTTGTGCTGATATAAATCTGAAACAGTTGCTGTTTTTGTGCAAAGGGGCGGGGGGACTTTAGCCTGCGCCAGTGGATTTTCTACTGGAGGAAACCTGTATGACAGGAAGGAGGGGCGCAGGTCAATTATACACGCAGCAGACGAATATTTCTGTGGTTATTGGCCATTTCTTTAGGTGCCAAACGCTGACTGAAGCACAGTTTGCAGTCACCAAGTGGATTCTTCGAAGCGAATTGTGCCTGTTTATTACAATCTCGACTTGGCTGAGGGTAAATGTGAAAGTCTTGAGCCATATTTTTATTAGACTGGGGCTGAGGGATCTCAGAGCTGCACTGTGCTGTGTTAATCTCTACTTTAATGGCTGCCCGCTTGATGTGAAATATTTCCACTTTAGATTCATCACGGAAATGAAAATTGATCAAGAACACCTTGAAACTTGGCTCATTGTTTCACTGTAGCCAGCTTTAATGTTTTTTAGTTCTGCAGTGAAGAAAGCGTTTTTTTTTTTTTTTTTTGTTTTTTTTTGATACCATGGGAAGGATAGTCAGGCGTGTTCAGATTCTGATCGACTTAAAGTAATAAAATAATCAACTTATTGTAATTCATCTCTGGGCCGTGCTACCCGACCAGCTCAGAGCTCCGCAAGACGTCCCGGGCTGCGGCGTGACGCTCGGGGGGGGGGATTCACAAATGTGTGTCACATTTCAAACAAAAGGAGTCCGCGTCCTTGAAACGAGTCTCTGCTCGGAGATACAGTGCCTTTGTGTCAGTCGACGGTATTCCATTTCCCTCCCGCACATCGCGATGAGTTCAGTGTTAACAGCGTACCGGGGGGGGAACAAAAGAACCCACCTGTTACCTTAAAGAGTTTTCTTTCAAGAAGACAGCGTGCAGACGCGATTCCTCCACGTCTCCATCCACATTTGTAGCATTAGGCTCTCTGTTCGCTCTGACTAAAGCCTGGAAAGGGGTTAGACTATTTTTATATTCAGTTTGTCGTGCATTCCAATCTGACCCTTAAAAACAGACTTCCGTGTAGTCGGGGGGGAATCGAACCACTGTACTGACGTTAGAGCGAGCTAACCTGCTGTATGTATCGTGTATTTTACCCGAAGACACTAAAAACGGAGGGAAGTTGCAATCGAAAGCAGGTGGTGATGGGAAATAAATCAGATCCACCGCGTTTTAACGGGTGGGGAGCGGCAAATGCGACAGGGCACGCATCGATCAGCGTTTCAGCTCGGGGGCACGAGGGCGCGTTTTTTGCACAGGCCGTCTGGCTGAAGTAAATCAGCGTGTGCACCGAGCAGACGTGGGAGCACATTAAACAGAGAGGAAAATCTGCTTAATAGTTGTGAGGGCCATATTGTTGATAAAAGACAGAGTGCGCCCCCCCCCTTGACACCGGCATGCCGCGCAAGACACCAGTAGCATCGAGTTAAGAAGAAATTTGTACTTCAGAAATGTCCAGCTGATTTATTTTAAACTGTCAAGAACATTTCTAACTCACTGAGGTTTTCTATTCTACACTAACTAATCCTTGAAATGCTATTTGCACTTTCATAGTCTATACTTGATACATTCCCACTTTATATGAAAAAAAAAAATGGTTGATGTGTGATGCCAATAAACTTTGTGTTGACTTTTATTGTGTTTTTATTGGTTTTCCATAAGTTTCTGAGCGCAAAGGCTCAACGCGGAGTTTTCGAAATGTCATTTAAAACCAGTGAATTACTCAAACGGGATGTCACAGTATCGGATGAGCGGCGTCATGATCCAGCATCCAGACCCGCTGCGATACGACTTTAAATCCATTTGTTCAGTTCCAATAGTCAGTTTCGCAACCTGCCCCTGGCGCTGGTGCCGGCCGCGGATGTTCCCGATTTGAACTGACCTCCGACCTCTCTTCTTTAGGGGGGTGAATGGTAATAAATGTCACTTCTAGCCTGGGCTCCTTCACTGGGTCCAGCTCAAAACCGGACTTGACTCATTTCTCCAAACGACAGGGGAACTCTGGACTGAGATCATCAGAGTGCCATTTTGGGCCGATTTGGAAAAAGATGACGCGTGCGCGTTAGCGGCACAGCCCGATGAGCTGCAGCAGGAGGAGGAACAGGGTGACTATGTCCAAGTACAGGCTGAGGGCGGCGAACACGTACTCTTCGGGAGAAATCTGATATTTCTTCTTCCCGCCCAGGATGAGCTGCGTGTCGAACACCAGATACTGCGGAGACAGAGGCGAGACGCTTAGCCGGAGCGAGTCAGGTAGAGGAAGCGCTGCCGCGGTTCGCCCCACCGGCTGACGGCTCGGTCACATCTGCTCTTAATGCCAGACGCACGCAGAAAGGTGGCTGTGAAAATGAAGCCCACTGCGGATAAGTGGTGCGTAATTGAAATCAAAGGGCAGGGGGGCGTCTGAGTGTCTCTCTTTACACTAACTACCGTGACAGACGCTGGAGGGTAGCCGCTCTGCCCCGGGATCGTGACATTAAAGCCTGCTGTAATTAGGCTGTGCTCACTTTTTTATTTTTTAAAAAGGTCACTTTGAATGCATTGGACGATGCACCTGCGCCGCACAAAATCATCTTCTGTCAAGTAAGTGGAGGGGTACTTACTAAAGAAAACAGCAGGGTTCCCAGGCAGGCGTAGAAGATGTACAAGTACTGCGGAATCAAGCGGAGACACCGAATCAGCCACAGAATACACAGGAATGGGCAGGAATTTACAAAAAAAAGCCATTCATGAAAAGTTCACGCAAGTTCATAACTGAGGAATTGCTCATTGAATTAGGTAATAATTAAAGTTGAGGTCAGTTAAAGGGCTAATCCCTGCATTATTCATTAGTACAAGAAGAAGAAATCCTTGTTTGGCATAACAAACTTCTGGTTTAGCTCTGAAGAGTGATCTTTATCTTTATCTTATATTCCATAAAAAAAACAGCTTAATATTGATTGATACCTTATCTCTAAACTCTCCACCATTCAAAGTCCAAACCGGTTTCATGAACTGAGGAACTCATCGCTGCAGTTGAGTTTGGAGGGGCCGAAAGATTTAGCTGAAATGTCCCTTTAACCAAAACTAATCATATCAACTGTTGCTTCCTTTCAAATGGAGATGGTGTTCTACTTTAGTGTGTTAAAAATTGGGCGCACATCCATCTTTCACTGGCAGCTGTGAATATGTAAAGGCTGATAACAGCAGAACAATCAGCATTTGAGGCAGCAGTGAGTCTTATTTCCATAAATCTGGTGCTTAAGGCTAAAACACTAAGAGCGGCCTCTCTTTGTGTGTTTAACTGCATCAGCCTGAGATCAGTGCAGCTCCCTGGAGACGGCACGGAGCGTGCGCTCTCTTTAGTGCAACGCCGACTCGTTGACCTACCTGCGATCGGAGGATTGCACAGAGCATCGCAAATGATAAGAGGGTCCAGGCGAACACCCACAGGCTCCCGTACGCCCCGGTGAAGTCCCACTGATGCCATGGGGCAGGGGGGGAGAGGGAGAGAGAGGAAGAGAGGGAAGAGGGAGAGATAGAGAGAGGGGAGAGGGCGAGAGAGAGATGGACAGAAGGGAGAGGGAGGGAGAGAGAGGGAAGAGAGAGAGAGAGGAGGGGAGAGGAAGAGGGAGAGAGAAGGACAGAGGGGGGAGAGGAGGGGAAGTAGAGAGAGAGAGGAAGCGGGAAAGAGGGGGGGACAGAGGGAGACGGAAAGAGGAAGGGGGAGAGATAGGGGAGGGAGGGAGGGAGGGAGAGAGAGAGAGAGAGAGAGAAGCGTTGATGAGCTGTGCTCTCAGGCGCTACAGATTACAATTACACACGCTTCCCTCCCAAAACACGACAAAAATCCAAATTATTCTGTATATCATGATGGCGGATAATCAACAGGCTGCCACGCGAATGCCAAAGCAGGGTGGGGGGGGTGGGGTTGGGGGGGGTGACCTTTTTGACGCGCGTGCCCTTTTCAGACAGACAGAAAAAAGATGGGTGACTCAAGAGGAGAGTCGCTAACATCCAGGCTTGTGTGCGTGACATTTGTATCACGGTGACAAACACTAAAAACGCTCTGCAGGGAGCGCGGGGTGGGGGGGGGGGGGTGGGGGGTGAAGTTTTAAAGACACTCAAGCAACCGTGTCCCGGTGTGCACCTCGGCGTGTGCACAGGCGGAACAATCGGCATTAACGTTAAAGATTTCTGCAAACACACCCGCTTGGGCAGCTCACACCAGCACCTGAACAGGCTCCGCCCCCCCCCGTCCAGGAATAAAGTGACGTTGCTGATATTATCATCACTTTATCACCTTTTTATTATCATCAGCAATTGACCTGTGAGTGTCATCCCTCACACACACACACACACACACACACACACACACACACACACACACACACACACGCCCATTGACCTTTGGATCAGCGGTCTGCCAGTGTGTTTGAAATAAACCTCATGGTGGAAATGAGTTTTAAAAAAAAGGGTCTTTTTGGGTATTTAATAAAGGACAAAACATCTCCAGGCCTTTTCTTAAGTGTCAGCCGATGTGAGGTTTAGCTCTGCCCCCCCACCCCCACCCCCCACCGCCCCCCCGGCGGGACACCAGGAATTAACTTGACTGACAAATGCACTGATCGCAGCAGTACTCGGGCTTCTGCCTGGACAGCACGCTCCCGAGCTGGAAGCCTTCTCCCGCTCCGGACACATGCGGCGGCCGCGGCGGGGGCGAAGGAGGGGGGGCGGGGGGGGCTAATGGCTCGGCTGAACGCTTTCCCTTTCGGCCGTGGAAGCCGCCCCCCCCCCTCCAGGTTCCCGCGGTTCATGAGGTTTCGCTGGCGGTCGCGCTGCGGCGGACCGCCTGACTACGTGGGGGGGGTGTGTGGGGTGTGTGTGTGTGGCCGATCCCACCTTTGACTGCAAGGCAAACAGGGTCAGCCCGAAGGAGACGAACGCCGTGGCCCCCACGGCCCACATGACCGCATCGGCGTGAAAGTAGCTGCAGAGAAGACGGAGAGATGAGCGAGCAGAACACAAGCATGCGTGATGTGTGTGTGTGTGTGTGTGTGTGTGGGGGGGGGGGGGGTCTGTTTGATAGCTCCGAATGAGCGATTAACAGCATCTGGGTTAACCGGACATTCCCGTTGATCCCGAACGCGCCGTCCGCCCTCGGCCGGAAAAAAAGCCCTTCCTTTCTCCTTTCCATTTAGCAACAGTGCGATAGGATCTTATCGGGCTTCGTCGGCAGCGTTCGGGCGGCTCAAGCGGGACGATTGTCGCCGCGAGACGAGGCGGGCGCTCGCTTTCCTGGTCGGAGAGGGACACTCACGTGGTCACGGAGCCGAGCATCAGGCCCTCCGCCACGGTCTGAGGGAGGGGCGGAGAGGGAAAGTAAACACATGTGGAAAATAAAAGCCGGCGTGTTAGCGCTTTCATTTTAAGCCTCGCTGGCACCGGCGTCGAACTCACAAACAGGCCCAGGGCGATGAAATTGAAGGGGACTCGGCGGCGGATGTTGTCGCAGCAGGACAGCAGCAGGATGAGCACCAACACCGTCGCCCTGGTTCACACGAAATATAGAGCAGTGCAGTAAGCAGCAAATAAAGAGCCCATAAACAGTAAAAGCCTGGAGTCTGTGGAAAATATGAATTCCAGGTGTGCATTATTTATTCATAGCGCTAGCTGTTTGCTGGTTCAGGGGACACGCTGGTATCGATTTCCATCACGGATCCCCCATTTGGATAACTCACCTCCAGGAGAAGTAACAGGAGCAACAGCATCTCTAGACACACAATGGGCTTTTTGTCTTTTTTTTTTTTTTTGATAGCTTACATCATGCAGTAGGTGAACCAGTAATGTTCACGCGTCCAATTCCGGAGAGCGTCCCTGTTTGTTGGACAAGAGAAACACAGACAGGCAGAGGACATTTAACAGAGGCTGCGTTTGTTTGACGGAGGCAGTGGGGTGGTTTTATTAAATATTAACAGAGGACAGGCGTGGCGTGTGGGGGGGGGGACGCGGTTTGTGAAAGGAGGCGAACACGGTTTGATTTGGGCGGAAGCGCGCCTCACCAGTAGAGGAAGGAGCAGATGATGACGACGGTGACCAGCAGCTGGAGCATCAAGGTCACGTACACTTTCCTGATGAAGCCTGGAGGTCAGAGAGGGAAGGGAAGCATTTGAAAGCATTCCAGGCCCCCCTACACGCCCCCCCCCACCCCCACCCCCCTCTAATCTGCGCTCACCTCTGCGGACGGCTCCGTCGCTGAAGAAGGCGCCGCCGTCGTCCTCAGAGTATTCGGGGGGAGCGTCGGGGTACGGCCCGTGACCCGCGCCTCCGTAGTAACCCTGGGCCCCGTGGACGTGGGGAGCCGGAGGGGAGACCACGGAGATGTTCCCAGGCCCCACCTGATGCGACAAAAAAAACAAACAAAAGGCTCGATCCTTAAGACGAGCCAACGCAGACGCTACGAGGAGGATCTGAGACGGCGCTGACCTGATAGCCCCCGCCAGCGTAGGAGCTGGTGTACGGGGGGGGGCTCGCGCCGTGATCTCCACCGCCGCCGCTTTTGTTGGGGTCCATTCCGCTTAAAGTCGGCGTCTCCTCTTATCGGGGAGCAACAGGGGAGCAAGGCAGAGGAGGGACATGTCAGGGCCGCGGGTCCCGCTGAGGTCACGGCGGAGACGCACACGCGTCCCTTTGGAAACGGCGCCGGCGCTTTGGCCCGTCTGTCTCAAGCGGCGTGGCGCCGGCGCGGAGCAAACAAACGGGTCATTACGAAATGACGCGGGAGCACAAACACCCAGCGCCCTCCGTGACTGGCATCCATAATTACGTCCTTAAGCACCCGTTTAATAGGGCTGGATGTATATTTAATGGCCAAACAGGGTGTGCTTAATTGATCTCGGAGGAAGTTGTCATCGTGTCAGGCCGACGGCAAACACGCGGGGAGGGGGTTTGTTTTGTGTAGAGAGGAGAAAACAGGCTGGTAACACCCCCCCATCGCAGTATTGAAACCTTAAATAAAGAGTATCACCTGATCAAGATAAACATCTATAAATCAGCGACTGACCCCGTTACAGACAGGTTTCACCGCTCAGGTGGATAAAAGTGGAAGTAGCGGTTCCCTCATGCGCTTTCGAGGAACCCGCGCTGATTTGGACGACTAAAACAAGAGTACAGCGAAGGATCAACGAATCGTTAACGAATGATTGAGTGTTCAGGAAGACCAGGACCCCCCCCCCAGATGTGATTAATGAAGGGAATTCCAGATGCCCTTTCCTGTTTTTAGCTGGGCTGCGGTGATCCGCGGGCCCCGCTCGCATAAATCAGTTAGTCGGAATCGGAAATCCATTACAGCGCGTCTTACCTCCGCCGCCAGCGCAGGGAATCTGCCCCGCCGCGCTTCCTGTGCTGTCACTTCCCCCTTCGGGGCAAAGTCTACCTGCTATCAGATGGTTCCCACAGAAACACAACAGGAACAGGACTTCGGCTTTAGGGGAGGAGGATTGTTTTCCCTCATTAGGCTCAATGAGATATTCAGATCAAGTTCTTAAAATGTCATTAACCCGCCCGGGCCGGCGCTCCTCATCAGAGGAAACGGCGCGTTAACCTTCTTTTTTAAATGCCCCGCACGCGGAGACTTTAAGAACACGTTAATCCCGCCGCCGCGATGCGCCGGAGCGGTTGTAATGGCACGTTAACGACAAATCATTCGGCGGTTAACGCGGCGTTTCATTCCGCCCGCGGTGCCCTCCTCACCCCTCTGAGTCACGTGACCGTTCCCCGGCTCGCCGACTGGTTGCACATTGACAGGAGCGCCGACCTGACCTGGAGACGCTCATCACCATCAGGCCGAGCTGCAGAGCTCCAACTGGAACCCCGGGGAAGCAGACAATGAGCTCCTGCGTGAGGACAGAAGTGGAATTCTCCATTGTTGGTTTAGAATTTATATATTATGGATTCTTTTTTTTTCTTTTCAATCTATTTGAATGACATCGTACGCTGATGTCAAACCGGAGGTAGGCGCTGACGTGTCGCCTCTGTCCTTGTTGCAAATACCATAAAGCTGCAGACAAGTAGAAATGATGTCCTTCATGAAGCTCAATCCACTGGATCACTGCCGGATTTCTCCACGGCTGTGATTTAATCCACCGCTTTGACAGACGCCGCCAGTAGGGGGCACTATTCTCCTGCGCTCCTTCCAGTGGCACCTACTGGTTTGAATCTGCTGGGTCCCTGTACTCGACCAGTAGCCCACGGTCAGTCGGTAGGTTCCACTGCATGTCATCTCTCACACCCACACTGCTTCACTTTCCACTGATGAATAAAAAAATAAAGAGAATACATGTAAATACTTTCCCGTTCGGGTAGGTGAAACTCCAAACCAGAACAAACGGAACGAGCCGTTCCTCTCTCTCCAGAGACAGAGAGCTTATCTGTCATCATGAAAGGTTCTCGCCGTTCCCCGCTGATTCCCCTGTTAGTCAACAAGGACGGATTACGAGTCGCGAGATCTCGGCTGGGGTTTTTTGGACACGTGGCGCCACAAACAACGTGGCGTGCGAGAGCCCGCCTGTGTTGACAGAGCAATCAGCGCGGAGCCGCGTTTAACACGGATCTGCTTGTCTCTGCCTTGTCCAAACAGCGGCCACGCAGGGCCGCGGCCACGTGAAGCAGAACGTGTGCAGAGCGCAGGGCTGTGTCCAGACGGGGGGGGGGTAAACAGCGTGGGGGGGTGTTGGGGGGTGGAGGTGCTAAGAAATGGAGAGATTTAAGGGAAACAAGCAAAAAAAAAAAAAAAAGGAAAAAAGAGGAGAGCCCAGGGTTTTCGAGAGCGGAGGGAAACAGGCCGCTGTCTGCCCTCCGTCTCCATGCAAACGCGCTGTGACAGCTCTGTTTTGTCTGATTGATTTGTTCTCTTCGGGGGCTTCTGGGACGCCGGCTCTCGGAGCGCGGCGCTCTGGTGTCACCAGAGGACGCGCGATGCAATCATCACGTTGCTCCACTTCCAGCTGCATGCAGTTGTGAATTACTGCTGCCTGGGAGTTCAGGCAACAGGAGGGTGTATTTGGAAAATTGAAACGGTGTTTTGCGAGGCGGAGGGCCGGAGGTCCCCGTCGATAGAGGCCTCTTTATTTCTAATTTACGGCCCTCCTGTAGCTGCTAATGAATTTCTGCACGATGTATGGCTGCTGAGTTCTGCAGTGAATAAACACCAGCCCCCCCCCCACACACACACACACACACACACACACACACAACCCCCCCCCTTTCCTCCCCACCACCACCGCAGGACTGCAGGAGTGTACGTATCGCATCTACTGGAAATTAACATAAAATAATGGTCAACGCAATTTAGTGCTGCGGTGCCACGACACCAACAGCTGCATGCGGTCGAACTGAAAACACACAATAAAGTAAATAAATGCCGTTTATCCTCGGCTGATTTACTATTTTCCACAACTGCGAACGGGGGGGGGACGTATTAATCCTGATTAGAATCAGTTTACATTACATATATCTACAACTGCCGCATAGTTACTGATTTATAAATAACATGGAGGGAAATTTGCGTCACAGTGAACAAGAAACATGGCAAATTATCACTAATTGAACTGCTGAAACAAGTATGTTTCCAACTGGATTTTCTGTGGATTTATGTTTCAAAGTTCACATTAATGCGTCAAATATCTGCCCGGGAGTGTGTAATATGCAATATCTCATACAAGTACCAAGTACTGAGGGATCTGAGTCCCAACGGCTGAAAATATACTTTTTTTTTTTTTTTTCCAGTGATTCTACTATACTAACGGAGCTGAGGGGATTTGTTTTAGATTCAGGGTATGTTAGCGTCACTGCAAGCAGACAAATTTGCTTTGCGAAAAGGCTGAAGGCAGCGGAGGAGTGAAGGGAAATGTTATTTATTTTAGTGTTTTCTAAACTTCGAGGCACAGGCGTACAGGAGGGCTGGCATTAGCATGTCTGACAGGGTTAAGGCTGCAAACAGCAAACGTGTGTTCGGACTGCGTGACCCCATCTGGTCCAGATCACCCCCGAACGTGGTTCGCTCTCTCTCTCTCTCTCTCTCTCTCTTTTTTTCTTTTTGGAAGATAGAAAATAAAAAAATAATGCCAATGGGAAGCAAAGTATCCATCACTGCGGTCGCAACTGTTGCAGAGCGCCAGCGCGCGGACAAACACACACACGCACGCACACGCACACACACACACACACACACATACACACATACACACCAGCAAGAGTGGAAATAAAAGTTAAAAGATCATTCTGCGGGTATAACCGGCAGTCGTCGTCCTGTCTGGACATGCACAGCTACAGCTCATTCAGCAAAATGTGTGTTCAATAAGCCCAGAACAAGAAGAGCCCAGGGCTCCGGCTGATGCACCAACGGTTGGTGCAGGAAAAAAACAAAAAAAAACCGATTTAGTTCGCCGCAACGTACGTCCGTCAAACGGAAACGCCGTTCGTCTAACCATCTCCATCAACGAGCGTCTGGAGGCCGCGAGATCGCCGCGGCTGCATTCGGCCCATTCGACAGATAACAAAGACAATCAGACGGGGAAGGAGTCGTAATCCGTACAAAGAAAATGAAGCCATTGTGTAAGGACAGAAGGAGGCCGAGAGCGGATGGCTATCTCGTCTGTGGAGGAGCGCCCCCCCCCCGTCCCCCCCGCCCCCCCCCACCCGCTGCCAGAAGCTTCCTGTCAGACACCGGGTGGAGGAGCTTTGAGATGGGACCTTTTCTTCCCTGACAGAGCGTATTCAAACGGAGAAAATGGGTTTTCGCATAAGCCGCGGAGACCCGAGAACCATAACTGACAGCGGCATTTCAGCGTCTGCCACCGCGGCGACGGGGCGGGCCGTCCGCCGTCCGCCGCCATCCCCGAGATCAACCTGTCAGGAATCTCGCCGCCTGACGCCGAGGGCCCGTTCCCCTCAAAAAGACGCTCCGCGCTCGGCGAGGCCTGGCGATTGGATCGTCGGGAGGAGGCCTTCGACTTGCTCCGACGGCTCCGGGGACGGGGGACGGGGGACGGGGGACGCTTACGCGCGGCTCTACGAGTCAGGAGGCGCCGAGACGCTCGCGCCGCCGACAAAATATTTACAGCTCGCCATTAAAACGGTTTGTTTCTCCTGACCCGACACGTACCGAAAGACTTGCGTTAACAAACCCCCCGAGGAAACGCTTTACATACTATTCATTATATCTATCCGTCAAAACAGCCCGCAGCAGTCAGACATCCGCAGTGTTTGTAAAACTCTAAACATTTCTTATTATCTGGTTACGGCTGATGTGCTTATTTCCTCTTTGATTTGGACTGGAGGGCATCATCGAGACGGAAAATAAACAAAGTGATGGAGGTGCAAACTAAAGGGGCTTCGGTTGTTACCAATAGAGAATGCATAACCGTTTTATCTATCTATTTATTTATTTATTTATTCATTTCAATAATGCGACGCCACCCGCTGCCTTAGTGCTGATCAGGCGAGCTCAGGCCCCTGTGGGACGTGGCCACCCGCGGGGGGAAGGTGGCGGCGGCGGCGGAGAAAGCGCGCCATTAATAAAAAAAAACAACAAAAAAAAACGGCTGCAGAATCAAGAGGTTCAATCGCATTATTCTGGCCAAGAGGCCCAACGTTACGATTCGGGACGGAGCGGAGGAACATCGCGGAAGCAGAAGCCGAGAGGAAGCGCGGCCAAGAGCCTCCGGACGCACTTCGCGGACTTTGGTCCGTCAAGTGCGACCACAGCGAACGGCCACTATGTAGCTTTTTGCAGCCCAAATGACTCATTTTCTTCCAAAAGCCTCCTCAAAAGAGAAAAAAAAAAAAAAGACCTCGTGCTCAAACCCCTCGCTGCTTTCCGACTTCAGAATTTCAAAGCACACAAACACACAAACACACTCCTCCTGTGAATGCCGACTGATTAGACACCATAATGGCTACTTAAACGCCGCGTTCTACGTTCTAGTGCCTCTCCTCCCACCGCAGTGCACAGTTAGTGTCATTGTTAGTCATCAAAACAGGGCGAAAGAAAGGAAACAACAATCCAAATAAATGCACGGGAAACAAATCAAGTTGTGCTTGGATGTGCCACTCTCGCTGACGCAAATCCCCGCTGAGCGCAGCCGCAGACATGTAATGGACGGCTTAAGCCGCCCCCTTCAAGGGGGTGCTGGAGGCAGCGCGCGGGCGCGTTCCCGTCGGCGGAGCAACGCGTGAGCTCCGCGCGCGGGACAAATGCGCTCCATCACGCGCGCCGATACCATCGCCGAGCGGAACGCCCCCGTCCTTCAATTTCTCAGCAACCGAAAACGAGCCTCACTCGGCGCCGAGCACGCGCGATAACAAATCAAAATGTCAGCGTTCCCTGATTTATAGCACAACCTTTAAATGAGGTGATAAAGTTGGCAGATTATGTCTCAGCATTTTACTATGAATTCTGGAGAGAGAAGAAAAAACAACAAAAAAAAAAAAAAAACGCGTCTGTGCGTCACCGTGCGCCCACGCAGGCTTCTATATTCACACATGTTCACTCTAAAGAATTTATTATTAGACAGGAAGTCATTGTTTGACTGTGAGAGAGGAGCCCCTGATGAATCAGAGTCATCCTGAGAGGGGTTTTTAACGCTAAAAGCACACACACGCCATGGAGCAAGGGGTGCGTTTCAGACCATAAACGCCGCGTTCTGTTGTGTTTTGTGCGTGAAGCCGCACTTTCAAAGTGCTTCTGTGAGACTGGGTGAGCAAAATGGAAAAGACCCGGGAAAAAAAAAAAAAAAAAAAAAAAAAAAAACAGAGAGCGGAGCAGAAGCGCTGTCGAGCGTCTCTCAGAGCCCGAATATATCGAACCGAACGCGCTGCTTCGTTTACGAAGACCAATTACTCACAAATCAGAGCGAAACAAAAAAACCCCCAAAAAAACGCCGCCTCTCCTCCTCTCCGTTACAGTTCCCCTTCCTTGATATCTCCCCGAGGGTGGTTTTCAGGGAGCGTAGGTGGTTTTTTTTTTTTTTCCTTTATGGTAGCTCTGATTGAGGCTCGGAGAGCTGATGAAATTACAAGGGCTGGCTCTGAAGTCTGCACACTCGGGGATGTTAACGGCGTCATTTTATTGAAATGAGGTATGGGTGACAATAAAAAGCGCCTGTCGGGGGTCAAAGGGATCCTTTCGCCCTCGTTTCACGTCAAAAAAACACGTCTGTTTCCTGCAGGATCCTGTCACACGGAATTAGAAGCTCATTTAAAGAAGTCCCACGATTAATTGCTGATGACAGGGGGGCTATTAAGTTGGACACCCTCAGAGCAATTAGATTAGGAGTTGTCATGGAGGAGAGCGTCAGTGTTTCTACAGACCGGTGCAGATCTGCTTCCCTGACCGGGAATCCAGCTCCACGTGGATGAACAGACGGCGGCAGGTGACCTTTTCCCGCCCCGTATTTATCGCGCCCGCCCTTCCGGAGCGCGGATCATAAACACGCCGCGCTATTATATGATCGCGCCTTTTTCGACGTGAGCTGTCAACCTTTGCGCGCTCCGACAGTCGTCCCAGCTGAGCGGGGAGCATCATTACGCGCTCGGGAACGGGATCATTCGTCAAGATGTCTGCGGCTGGGAGCGCCCCCAGCCGCGGAGGCGCGTTGATGGCGACCGTCGGGCGCGCCGATCGTTACTGGATCCGATGCGCGCATCGGAAATGTCAGTCACGTTGTCGCTCTAATAACGCGGGATCGCGCCGGCGAAACTTTCCGACTCTTCTCGCTTCCTCTTCGCGTTGATGGTGGTGGGGGGCTGCGGTGATGAGAGGAACCCTAATTGTTTCCTTGATCCCCAGCGGTGACGGAGGAGGACCGGAATAGATCAGAGATGCTCAAATCTAATTTTATGCCACTTGGTAAATGAGAAGAAATGTTTTGGCTTCATTTTTTTTTTTTTGGGGGGGGGTGAAGCCATTTCCGTGGATATTCTTAGACTGCTCTCAGCACATCTGCATATCACTGTACGCTTTCCCTGGAAAAAGACTTCTATTCCTGCACAAAACAGCTACACACACACACACGCACGCACACACACACACACACACACACACAGAGCTGCACATCAAAACACATGCAGGTAATAGACTAACCTGGATACTGGCATAACCAATAACGCACATTCAAGCATCAGAGTTTTGAGACTCCTCTGGTTCAAGGATGGGAGGATTGAACCCGTGATGACCCGTGTATCACCGGGTTGGGTCACGCAATCAGTGAAGTGAAGCACTGAACGGACTGAAATCACTTTCTTTTTTTTGATTATTCTAGCTTCTGTGTTTGAACAAACTTTTGCAGGAAAATGCAACACTGTGAAGGTTCCAAAATGTGGAAAAAGTTCTTTTTTTGTGGGGTGTGTGTGTGTGTGTGTGTGTGTGTGTATGTGTGTGTGTGGGGGCTGCGCTCACACGAGGAGGCTTTTGCTGTTTTCTGCCTACCAACCGCAGAGGCGACGAGGAGGAGATCTGAAACTCGTATCTCATCAGCATCAAATACACACACAGCAAATGTTGAAGCATCGGGGAAATAAATAAACGGCTTCTGGAGAGAAAGCAAAAAAACAAAACAAAAAAACAAAACAAAAAAATCAACCTCCTAAAGTTTCCGGGACTAAAGTGAAGCGCTCCCTCAAAGGAGACCTTGTAGATTGCTTGTTCATCCCCTGACCTCAGTTTAACATTTCATCTCATCATTTCAGAACCCCCCCCCCCCCCACCGCTACTCTGGGCTATTTCATGATGCCCATGTGACCCAAATGTGGGTTAAAAATTTATTTGGCTGAAACGGTTCTGGAGGAAATTACATTATTCATCAACCTGGAGATTAGAAAGCCTATATGAAGCTATATAATTCTCCAGGTCCTGCTCTCTGAACTGCTCCACAGAAATATCAAACACTCATGCATTTTTCACAGCCCCACTTTTGAGAAGCAAAAAGAACCCTAATTAACTGGCGAACCTGGATTGTTTCAGCACTTTAAGCCGCGTTTGGTCCGAGAAGTGTCAAATGCTGCTTATTTTTTCCCATCTGTTTGATCGAGCGTCCGCCGCCGTGAGAAGATGTGGCTGTTGAAAGTGCTTGAGATTGTCTCATTAGAGCGAGCAGCCAGGGGACGCACCAGTCAGTCAATTGACAATCTGGGAAGCTGAAAGCGCCACGGAAGTGCGGCTCGTTATGCTCTGACATTGGGGGTTGGGATAAAAAAAAAAAATATATATATATATATATAGATATCTATATATCTATATATATAGATATATATGTATATATGTATATATCTATATCTATATACATCTATAAATATATATATCCCCTCCTCCACCACTTCTGCTTCTCCCTGCAGATGCCAGACGTCCCTGCTAAACAGGGTAAACCTCTGGTTGTTAGAGGAATCTATCAACATCGGGATCAAGCAGAGCGCCGAGGAGAACAAGTGTACGGGCCCGGCCTTTCCCGCTTTCATGTGAGGCGCCGACGCTGCCGACTCCGTGTTGCAGGGTGATTTCACAGCCGAGATGAAAGCGGAGGAAGGCCGCGGGGGGGCCATCCGACATCAGAGGCGCAGGAACCTCCCATCATTGTACCTCCACATGCCCCTCTGGAAATGGATTTTCCACAGCGGCCACGTGGCAACGCTGCCAGACGACCGGCGGCTCTAGCGGAGGCCACGGAAAAGTCGGCTCGCTGACCCGCGCGGCGGCGGCGGCGGACGGCTCCGGAGCTCCGGCGGAGCCGCTCGCTGCTCCCAGAGCAAACAGGAGGCGAGCCCGGTGTTTAGGACTTGTTGTAGTGTATTACAGTGGCGTGAACAAACACCCCGAGCCCGTTCCGCGTCTGTGCCTGGCGCCGGCTTATGTTGCATCATCGCCCTTGGGGTAAAATGTGCTCGACGGAGCTTCAGAGTAACTTCAATGGAAAATCCTTCTGGCAAATATGTCTAATCCATACACAAATCCCGGGCTTAGGCTTTAAAGAATATGCTTAACCTGGCTTGGAAATCAAACCGGTTCCCGCCAGTCATGTGTTCGGCCGGTGCCGGGATCGCTCTCTTAATTGATCTCGGTCGCCTTTTCCCCGCCGCGATGATCGGCGGGGCGAGTTACGCAAGCGCCTTCCTCAAAGGCCGGAGTGTGACGGCCCAACGTTACAACCCCTGAAACATGAAGAAGCATCTGGACGTTAAGACTTTTCCCACACATTTCCCCTTGTTTTCAACATTTCTCCCGGTTTCCCCGACGCCTGAAAACCGTTTGGTTTTTTTTTCCACGGTTACTCGGCCGTTCCTTTCGGCTTCCCCGCTATTAATAAACGACCCGAGACCGCTTCCATCATCTATCTGCTTCTTTTACGACGCCTTTTAGAGAGTGAGGCTAAAGCTGTGCTCAGAGCAGGTGTTAGTGGGGATTACTGGCCACGGCGCGCTGCCGCAGTCTTTTAAAGTTTACAGGGTCCCTTGGATGGAGACAAAATCAGGGCTAATCTTTTAGCTAAAGCGAGCAGTCGCCAGCCAGCGGAAAACTCATTTAAAATCTGCACCGGCGCCACAGAAAATAAAAAAAAGCCCCCCGCCCCCCCCCACTGTGGCAAACTTCAGGAACCCGAAGTCAAGCCGCATCAAATCAAGCCAGGGAGGACAGAGTGAATTTGACAGTTTTAGATTTTATATATAAATTAAGGATTTATACATTGCTGATAAAGAAAAAAATACAAAACATTTCTTAATCTTACATGACATTTACATGTGGAAATATTACACAACATATTCAATAACTTACAAATGCTTTACTTGCATAAAAAATATATCTCTTTACAAAAGTATTGTAATATGTACATATTCAAATACACAGATTCTTTAATACGAGAACGAGTGTGTGGGACATTTAAAAGCATTCTACTCTAGTCTGACGTGAGACTCGCAGTTTTCCACCAGATGCGCTTCTTTTTGTAGCTGTAAGAAAGGTGAACTTGCAAAATATATTACATATGGGGAACACGGGACGTCTCGCCATCGAGTATCAAAACTGTATAAATGTACAAAAAGAAACAGTGATGACAGGAATCAGTGGTACAAAGTCGAATAGCAGCAGTCGCTGTGTTCCGTCACGGTTGGCCAACATGCACAGGTATGAAAGGATGGCGGCGCTCGGCTAACTGCGCACTTGGATATTACACCGCCGTATGTTTTTTTAATGCAGAAAATCTTTTTCTCTTTTTTTTTTTTTAACTTCTTCTTCTTCTTGAAAACATATGCCCATACCATATTCAAGGCACTGTAATGACTGTTTGAAAGGTGGCTGATCTGGGATGGATACTGCGGGAACGCCTGTGGCTCATGTGCAAATTCCTGGTGTGGACTGTACATTGGTCGGCAGAAGCTGATGAGTCACTAACACAATTAAATAACTATTTGTGTGTGTGCGGGGGTTGGGGGGGGGCGGGGGCTCAGAGCAGGAGTTCCCATACTGTTCTTGTGCAGGACACTTTCACAGGTCATGTGATTCCACGTCTAAATGCAGAAGATCGCAATTAGGGCTCAACAATACTTGAAATAACGAAGCGGGGATCTCCTACTTTGAGGTTGCAGAAGCTTAAGGGGATATTTCACTTTACTTTGGGGCAACAACAATACACTAAGAATAAATATCTCTAAATAAATCAGCTTTTGAAACACATTTATGGTGTCAGAACAGCTCCCTCACTGAACTGCTGTGAGATATTAAAAAAGAAGCTGATATAAGCTATATCTGTGATGAACATGTAGAATTGTCAGAGATTCCACCCTCTGACAGTAAAAGCCCTAGCAGTCCCCACGGCCCTCAGAACACTGTGCTGCCTCCAGTAATTAAATCCCCGGCCATTTATTTGTTCCTGGAAGAGGCACCATCCAATTAAGAGGTAAAATTGACCATCCATGTTTAACTAGGCTGCAAAACTGACCCTGTTCTCAGACGCAGGGGTTCTTTTCTCCACCCTCACCGTCTCTCACACACTCTGCTGCGTGGAAAATAGACTAAAGATGAGACTGATCTACTCACAGTCGAGAGGTTCCCCACTTCCACGCATAGAATAAATCTTTAGACTAAAGGTGACAGCAACACAAATAAAGTTATCTTAATCTGGGTTGTGTTCTTTTTTTTTTTTTTTTTAAAAAAGGAAAAAATACATTTTTCATTTGGCATTTTAAGTAACCTCCATATTTTCACTCTAGAGCATAAAATACTCTATTTTATCTATATGCCCGAGGCTCTTTTATTCAGAAAGAAACACTCACGGAGTGTAAAGAACACTTCTCTTCACAGAACCACAGGAAGATCTGGGAGCTCCATCTCTCAGTAATCACTGAGATTCTGCCTCTGATCCGGCGCCATCAAGTGTTCCTGAAAATGTGCTTTGTGTTTCCAAACAACTCTGTGTCTTTATTGTGTGTCGTCAGAAACGGGGACATATGGTATAAATGCCTGTGTGTACTTGTGTGTGGAAGCCATGAGAAAGTTACCTTTGTGTGTTCTACTCTTCCTGCACTCTCACTTAGACATCAAACCATGGTGCAGATGGTGTTGAGATTGGGGTCAAAGCGGACAACTTTCCCCTCAGCGGCCTTGGTGTTCGTGTTGTACATGGGGTTCTCAAAAGTCGCCTGCCCGTTGTTGTTCTCGTGGACGGAGCATCCCGTGTACTGCGCTTTATCTGTTTTTCTTTGGGGGGAAGAAGGAAGAAAGATTGTGCATTAGATGCCATCCCAATTATCCAGCTCCCCCCCAAACCCGACCCGTGTTTCCATTATCCTGCTGTGGACAGCTGTGGTAGGTAAATGAGGCTGAATGGTAATTATTGTGGAAAAGATGAGTCAGAGGAACTGTACGCCACTTCACTGGAAACTAACATAATGAGAGCAAAATTTGCATGTCACAGGCTCGCCGAGACCGGGCTCCTGCAGTTCACGTGCAGCGTGTTGCACGTTATTCTCTAGAAATGCAGCTGGGTAACGGGATTGGGGGGGGCGGATCACGTGTTGCATCATATGTGGCTGAGCAGGAGGTGTTGCGAGCTAAGGTGTAGCAGAGGCTATTTCTTTATGTGGAACTTCTGGAGGGTTAGGCTATCCTCCAGTTGGGATGTGCGACGTACCGCTGCTTGTAGAGATAAAAGCCGAGGCCCGCGAAGATCAGGGCGAAAAAAGGCACGAGGATAGCGACTGCCACCGAGCTGCTGTTGGTGGAGCCGCTGGGGTCGGGGTCAGTGAGCGTGACGTTTTCCTTCACGCTTAGACCTGGAAAACAACGGGAAACGTTATGCCAAGTCTAAAGAAATATTTAAACAGCCTCGCGCGAAGCAAGTGAAATGAGAAAAATACGTATCATTGGCTGATGGTGTCGACGACGACGATGATGATGATGATGATGATGGCAATGATGGTGATGATAATGAAGAGGAAGATGACGAGCAGTCAGGGACGCAGCTGCCAGTTGATAAAGACGACAACCGTAATGATCGCGCAGATAATGATCGCGGCGACTGCGATAATCTCGTTGAAGACAATCACGAGATGATGACAACAGGAATGTTGAGCACAAAGAAATGAAAGACGATGGTGTGCGAGAGAGTAATCCACTTTGTGCCCGGCGCCTGTGGCAGTAGGTGGCTGACAGCGGGTATTAGTGGCCACACACTACGAAAATATGTACACTGTCAACACGGGGCAAATAATGTGTAGCGTTATGGTTCGAAAATGAGGCGCAATAATGGGCTGACTTTTGGAAACACTGTTACCATAGCAATAGAACTGTATGTTGGCGGAATGAACCAGTTTCAACCTGTTCAGTGTTCTCATAACGCTGAGGAAAACAACGGAACGTTCAAAAAGGACACAACATTGGAGATTCACGCTTGCAAATGTTCAATTACTTTACGCATGTGCCGGAATTTTTAAGCACTGAGAGAAAATTCAGTTTTTAGGGCTCCATTGGAACGCCGCCTCCCTGGTTACTGAATAAATGCATCAAAGTGCATCTATTACTCCCTTTAAACATGCAAGTTTTAATGCTGGGTAATAACAGATTATGATGCCGCCTTTAAATTAACACCCTCAACATATGGGCTACAAACCAGATGAGAGGCCCAGCAGACAGTCGGTTTATTGCAGTGGTTGACCATTAGGGGAACCGGGATGATGTCAGTGTGTTCAGGGTCTTAATAAGGAAGCGATGGTTCGATGTATGTTCTTGTCATTATTACTATTACTACTGAGCATATGTAGTCACATATAATCCTATTCCTGTTCCTACTTCTGTGGCTGTTATGTGGATTTGTGCCAGGTCATTCTTTTCCTCCTGTCTGTTCCAGTCTTTCCTTCACCTTCACCCTTGCTGTCTCTTTAGCTCTGCAGGGTTTTTTTTTTGTTTGTTTTTTCCTGTCTGGCTTTTCTTACAGCGGCACAACTCTGCCGATTTCCTTGGGTTTTCTCCAACTCTGATTGTTTGTTTCTGCTCCTCCTCCACTTTAATTTCCTTCTGGTCTTCCTCACTCTTCTTCCATTACTTTCAACTTGTCTGGGATTTTGTCAGTTTGGATTTTTGTTTCATTTTGTACTGTTTCTTCACCTCTTCCTCACTGTGTTGCTTTACAATAATAAAAAAATAAATATTTATTTTAGTTTAGGAAACTTGGACTGAGTTATGTACATTAATAAGCCATTATTAAACACATTCATATTTTTACTTTATATTGATTTATTCATTATGTATTTTTTCTTTCATCATTCTTTCAGTAAGTTTTTTCTTTCATCATTCTTTCAGTTTCTTTCATCATTCTTTCCTGATCTACTGTCTAATAAATTGGTTATATACAACACATTCATACATCCAACCGCATACTGAAATACCAACATAGAGAAACGAGCCAAACATATATATTTCAAGGGCTCGATTATACATGAGGGACCTCATTTTAATGACGAAGGGACACACGTGGCCACGGCTGGATGGTAGCCTTGGGTATATTAAATATATTAGATAGTACATTAAAGTACTGTTAGGTAAGGTTATGATTATCATCAGAGTCTAAACATTAAAGGAACATCATGTCTGTTCAATACAGACAAGAACGGTGATTCATAACCAGATTGTGATAAATCATTTTAAGTAGGTGAACAGAATAAAATCGGGTCACAGCTGCGACCACCAATGCAGTCAATGTCAGTAGTTTGGACAATCACAATATTTTTTGTGAGACAGACACAGATCTGTCCTTCAGACCTTTGACATGAAATTCAGAAATCTGCAAAACTCAGATGTAATTACACCCTATTGCAAAGTGTCAGGAAGAATTTAGACCATAAAAAGTGATGCTGCAGCAGCACCAATAACATCCAGCTTTATTATCTCATGGGCTGGGAGACAACGGGCTTCTCCCCCCACATGTGTGGTTATACAAGGTTCCACCAGGTAAGCATTCAGCAGGGTTCAGGTTTTTAATATAAAAATGTGATTGGATTGTGACAGCCCTGGTGACCTGCTTGCTTTTCTTTTCCCTGTATGGTGAAGAGACCACTCCTCTAGGCGTGGTTTTGCCTAGAGGAGTGGTTCACTCAGCCTGCTCTCTCCTGGTGAGTGCACAGCTGACCGCTGTCAAGGCCCACAACATGGTGCAGTTTGGTTTTGTTTCCCTCACACAGACACACTTTGCTTACAGCCACCCATACACTACATTTGATGCACCGCGTGAGTTTCTGGCTGGTTGTCAGTTAGTGAAATAAACACTTAACTAAACATAATCAGAATGCTCAGCGTCTTCTCTGCTTTGTTTCAACCTTTGGAGCCATTGTTGTAACAGGATGAAGACAAAGAAAATGATTTTGTGGAAAGACACCTACCGAGTCTTTGTAATCCAAACCGTCCATAGTCTTTACCCTGTATGAAGCCCTGGAACACGTAGCTGCCTCCGTCAGGCTCCGCCGAGACCTAAGATCAGAGGAAATAACAGTATTCACTGCAACTGCATAATTAAAAATCAATTGTTTTTTTTAGACATCAGGGTGTACGTCTGTTCCCCACATATCAGAAACTATACATACTGTATTTAGTACAGAGATGGAGAAGATCTGTCAGGCTGTGTACCAAAATAATACCTTTGTTTTTCTAAAACCTTCTCCAGAAAGAGAGCAGAATGTTATAAATAGCCCGGTCGAGTTCAGTCAACTGTCAGAGAGAGTTAGCAGGCAGATCTTTGAGGCTATTTTCGAAGATGAACAACAATTTCAGCATCAACTGTTGCTTCAGCATCAGCTGTTCCTCATTGCTACTACAGGTGAGATTATTCAGAAAATGTGTCAATAAAACTCTTATGAAGACATTATGATGAAGGTATAAGTGTAAAAGGGTGAACTCAGCACTTTGACTGGTTATAGACGGTTAGAAAAGTGCTCTATAAATACAGTCCAGTTTATGACTGGTTGGATTCATATGACTTACTCCTGTCTGGGCATTTACAGCACAACTGTTTTTCTACAGAAATAGTAAATATTGGCTGCAGCTGTATCATGAGACAATAATTACCCCAATAATACATCCACATTGCTGAACCGATAAATATCTTACATCCCCTAAAAATAATCGAACAAAGTAAAAAGGAAAGGCAGAAAGTGTCGGTTTCTGGGTAATTTATTACCATCTGAAGCATATTCCGGAGTATACTTACAAATCCATCCATTGCCCAGGACTCATCGGTAATCCTGCTCAAGGAGCTGTGGGCCAGCGCTCTCATCTGGTACCGCAGCAGCATTAGCCGTGCCTCCTGGCGTTTGTATACTCCTACAACATAAAGGCCAAGAAGCCGTGTGAAGAGATGAGGCAGCACAAGAACGGGGAGTGAAAACGAGAGGATGATAAAACGAACAGGGGAGGAAGCCAAAGGAAGTGGTGGAACTTACGACTGGACTGAGAGTCAGTAAAAAAAAAAAACACATCTGTCTTTAGGAGCAATATTTAATTTACACTCTGATGCATGAGGTGATTTGGTAGTTGACTGATGGATATGAAGCATCCTTAGAGAGAGGAGACGGATGATTATAGATCTCTCTCACCGGAGAGCTGAAACTCCACACTACTGTCGGCTAAAGTTGCGTTGACTTTTCCCGAAGTGGTGTTGAAGCTGGATACTGTCAAGGTCAGCGGTTGTTTCTGGCCTTTGTAGTCGTACGAACCCTTCCAGAGGAAGTTGGGGGCGAAAACATCATCGGGAACTTTAGCAAAGAGAAAGATTTGAGTTAAATAAAGCAGCAAAAGTAATCAAGAACAATCTATGAGACAATCTTAGTGACATGAAAATAATGTTGGCTTTCTTAAACACATGCTAAATATCAACACCCACATAGCAGATATGGTAATGCCTCAGCACATCAAATAGCAATATTCATTTGTTCTGAACACTGTGCCCCTGATGATGTGTTGATATTCACCACAATTGAAGACTTTCTGGAATTCATTTCACTGAAATTCAACTCTGAGTAAACCTCAGAGTAAAGTAAAGTAAACCTCTGGTGCACTTTAACACCACCTCCAGTTTAGTTACTGTCTGGATGTCAACACTTTATGAGCTCATTTGCACTGGAAAATGTAAAATGATATACCAGTATATTCATGCATAGACAATGAAATTTTACACTGCTGTAGCAGACCACACCTGACGATGAAATAACTTTCCAAAACTCAAAACTATAAGTGCTCAGCAGACAAAAATCCCTTTAATTCCCAAATGTAGCATTTTGTGAAACCCTTTAAACCCAAGCCAAAAGTCTGTACTTTTACTTTTTTCGAGGAGTTTTATTTCAAACGAATTGTCCAGAGTGGCACAAAGAGACAAAACAAAAAAAAAAGGGATATAAAATAAAAAGCTGATGCACATTTTGGCAGCTGACCCAAGGATGTCCCACTAAAACTGAGCAGACTTTTGCTCCCACAGAACCACATATTATTCTTGTGTTCATATACTGAGTTCGCTCATGACTATCATGACACCGCATCTGCTCAAACTTATTTGTGCTGTTTGAATACTCCATCATGAAGTTCACTGACATCAGGGCAGATTAATTGCCTTATAAATATTTGCATTCTAAATGCTGCCACACTTTTATATACATAATCTGGAAACCCATACCTATAAAAACTTGTTGAATAGTGTATAAAAGTGTGTTTATTACTACTTTTAATTAGATAAAGTGATATTTTTATTCCATTACCATTAAAATTCGTAGCAGCTGCTATTCATTATCTTTATCATATTTGTCACATATATGGAAAGGCCACAAGGACTTCTCCTAAGATCCAAGAGCAGTTTTATACAACACTGTGAATTTGATATTTACAATTAAATGCTGCCTTTACATTTAAAAGAAAAAAGTTTCTTTAGCTGATGATGCGCTAATGAGGAAGAAACCTTTTTCTGGGGAATAAGATTCAATGTTGGAAAAAAAAACCCTGCTGGGGTGAAGAAAGGCAGCACTCAATCGTCATTTTTTTTTTTTTTTTGTAAAGAATGGTGGAGTGGTAAGTTAACACCTCTGTGGCTCTTGGACATGAAAAGTCCTTGAGAAGAAGCTCATTAAAAAGAGCTCCATGCAGGTTGCTAGGTGTTCCTCCAGCAGTCAGCCACTAAGCCTTAAATGGAAGAGGGAAGTGCTGCATACTGAATCATCCCTGCACAGATGTTTGTTGTTGTTCATTATATGAGAGTGCAGGGAGGGTACATAATAGACAAATCGTCACCAAGGGTGTTGGATTTGCCATTACGGATTTTAGTTATTTTAGACACTTAAAGCTCCTGGATAGAGTAAGAACACATCAGTGGTCATAGGCAGGGTATCCATTTAGGGCACCGATCTCTTATTTTTTAGAGATTTACTACAACCTTTGACACAGAGTTCCGTAATAAACCATGGAAAAACTGCGACAGATAGTGGATCTTAAAACCCCAGTGCTCACAAAATCAAGCAGAACCAAAACCCTGTGAAACGGCATAATCGACCCAAGGACAGTTCCAGGTAAAACCACCTGGCCTCAGATCGCCGAGAGCGTTGATCTACCCTGTTTCCTTTTATTTTAATTGTCTTCTCAGCTCTTGCATTGTGGTGGGTGACGAGATTGTGTTTGTGCGGGTGGGGGTGGGATAGTAGTACAATGTTGGATTTCATTCCCCGACCACAGCAACAGCAGCCTCATTTTCCCACTGAACAGATTGTTCTCACACTCACCATCTATTTTAGGGCTCGGGGTGCCCGGTACGCCTTTGACAGTTTTCTCGTGCGATTTGGATCCGGCTGCAAAGGAACATAAATATGCATGTAAAGATTAGGTGATAGACAGCGGTGATTAATTATGCATGTGTGGATGGAAGACTAAAATTGGATGCTGCGTTTAAATTTTCCAACAATTTGTTCGCATCTCCGATGGCTTGGTTGTTGAACACTGACAAATCAAAACACAAGAATGAACAATGTTACCAGGCTTGCAATTAGTTGTAAAGATGACAGCCTATAGTATGGTTTTTGTGTATGCACGACTTCGCGGTTTGTTTTTTTTTTTCCCTTTTCCCCCTCTGCCGCAGCATCTCTGCCGCAGCCTGGTGGAATACCTCGTTTAGAAGGCGCAGCACAGTCCAGATTCCTGATGCTACTTAGGGAGGTTAACAACAATGCAGCAGAGATTTGCTGATGTCCTCTTCTTAAAATACATTTGTTTGTTGTTGTGGCTTTGCGCTCCTCGGCAGATTAGTGAGATTAAACAAACGTGAATGGGGAAGGTGGAGTAAGTGCCTGTGGTCGACCTGCTCGGCACCAAATTACACAATTAGACCATCTGCATGAGTGAGAACAGAGACCAGAGCGTGCTTATACTTGATAATCGCTTTAATTGAATTTTACTTCGATGGGCCATCTCCCCGTGCATCATATGCCAAGTTCTCACCGACCTCCACTAACCACGTACCTCTACAGACTGGAACCTTGCCAGTCCAGCTGCTGTCGGAGCGGCAGACGCGGTGCTCGGAGCCCCCCGACAGGAAGTAACCTGGCTGGCAGGTGTAGACCAGGATGTAACCGTAGGCTGGCAGGTCTATCCCCATCACGTCAGCGTTGGCTGGGCTTCGGGGCTGCTTACAGGAGTGAGCTGAAGACGGAGCAGAGGTTAAACTGCTCAGTGCACACACGACTACACATTACTATGCATTATTAGGGAAAACGGGAATAAATCCAAAGCACTAAAGCGGAACACTTATGAGAACACATTATTAGGGAGCATATTAATAGGAATTGCTCCTAGATATTAAGTTGGAAACATGTTGGGCAACAAAACAGCTAAAACATCACTGTTTGCTTACAATAAAAGTAAAACTAAGAAACCTGTGCTCTAAATTGGACAAGGATTACAGGCTTCTGTAAAAACTGCTGAGGTCAAACGAATGGTACATCTCCAGAAAGTGTTTTCCATCACGGTGATGTGTTCTTCACTAACAGGGTCACTTATGGACACAGACTGCTGACGGCAGTAATTGGCAAATGAAGGTTTTTCAAGTTCATCTCCTGCCCTGGATATCAGGGTGATATAACTTACATAAATATAAAATATATAAATGAAAACTCTACACCGCTGTGTACCAATTCAGCTTTACCTCTCTTGGAACTGAACTGCTTATTCTATGTCAAATATGGAGAAGGCTGGTTTAGGACTTGACTGGCTTCAGAAATCACCGTAAAGCTGCTGAATTGGAAAGTTGGGAGTGAAAGCCTTTATTTTTGTGTTCCCCAAACACATTTCTCATCACAGCCAATATTCAGCATTTTCTCTACGACTGTGAGTGGGTTGATTATATTTAGCAGTCAATCAACCATCTCTCCTCAAAACAAAAACAAATAATAATAATAATAAAAAAAAAATGCAAATATGCCAGCATTACCAAAGCAGCAAGTGTTTGAATATTCAGGCTTTGAGGCATCAACAATATTGCAATAATAGGAAATTATTTTCCAGCTTTCAAAGGAGAAAAAAAAAAGACTGAGGGATTTCCTCATGCTGAATGTGACTTCTACATATAAATATACTGGAAAGTTAAACGGGCACGACACTCCAGCAAAACTACCGTCTTCCTCATTACATATTAATAGGCAGGAGCCTCAACAGTTTAGCATTCAGCAGGAAAGACGGCTGGAATAAGCACGGGGGCAGCGGTGTAATTCACCAGCGCTGCCGCCGAGCCGCGGCTTGATGGAAGCCACTGTGGTCTTTTTCCTCACTGCGAACAACGATCGAAAAACCGGCCTCGTGCCAGAGGTTTTTAGACAGAACATCTGGGGATCTACATAAACAATGGCAAAAATCTCTTTTCTGGCCTGATGCGCGTGGCTGCAGAGCCCATGTTAAATGACAAACTGTCGGCAGATGTCCGGACTGTCGGGTGTGTAGACCGTGAAAGCGGGAGACAGTTACAAGGCAGCTGAACGCTTGTATCAAACACACGTCAGATCGCCCTTCACATTTAGTCGTCAGTGTCGTGTTTATTTACACTTCAAACAAGGAACGGGGCCTCGTGACTGGCACCGCACCGGGTCTCAAATGACGCGCTGCTTTCTTCCTGTCACACAACAGACTGGAATATTCTTAGTTCAAAGTTGGCGACGGAGGTGCGGAGCATCAGCTATTAAACCAGAAATGGGCACAGAGAGAAAACCCCACTGAGGGAATACTCGTTTAGCTGAATCTCAGATGGCAGCTGCTCGTGGAAAAATGAAAGTATTGATATCCTCCATATTGCTTTGTATGGCCAACCCTTCTAAATGCCATGTAGACACTGGGGGTGGGGGTGGAGGGGTTGGTTGGTTGGTCACTATACCTGCTAAACTGGTTACAATGCTGCTGTGGAGAGATTTAAAAGTGTCCTTTAAATATTACCTGCAGTAAAAGACGGGTCACTGCAGCATTAGACCTGTTTAAACAACCTGATGGTCACAGGACACATTAATTATAGACAAAGGTCTTTTACGGGATTTAAACTGGACACAACAAATCAAAACTACACCTTTTTTTAAAAAATGATTATTGGGTTGACAGCCCTTGACCTGAATGTACATTAATGGAATGTGAGACTTTTTAAGCAAAGTGCTTTTTCATGCCACATTATGTGACGGATGAGAGCTAGAGAGCAGCTACTGAGTAGTGTGGATTCAGGTGAGTACAGAGGCTGGGAGAAAAAGAGAAGCGCTTCTGAATGAGATCCAGACAGGCTGTCAGGCTGCCATTTCAGTGGGAGGCTTTACAGTATCACGGTTACACAAACGCTGGAAAATATGTTATTCTGTGTTAACAACTGTGAAAATAAACATGACTGCTCAGATGCTTTGTAGTCGATTCCAAAAAGGTTGATGAGAGGAGCCTCTGACTGGGTTTTGGTGTAACATTCACATTATAAAGACATAAAACAATAGCCTGGTTTCCGGGGAAATTGCGGCGTTTGCATTCCGTGCAAAAAGGCCTCATCAGGAGGAGGTAATGTGGGTAATGTAGGCAGTGATAAAGAAGCTGGAAGCAAAACTAGAGAAATCACTTTCAGTCTGGTGGATAGCGGGGGCTCTCCAGCACTGACAATGTGCGCGGTTACTGCGATAATGACACATGCACGAAGATGCCGCCACAGTCCCTCAAAAAGGTTAGTGCAGACAACGTCAGAGCTCAACTGGGGCATTTCTATATCCCCCTTTCCCAGTGCAGGATAGAGGGACCCCAGCTGGTGCTATAATGCAGCAAAATTGCATCGTGTCTCCATTACACAGTCGGGGTGATTCCACCCACAAGAACATAAGTGGCTTATGTCTCTTTATTTGTATTAACTACTAAGCTTCAGTATGCATTATGAAATGTCACATTTAAGTAGTGTCTCGATCAAATATCAACCTGTGGCACTCAGAGCTATTAAATGGACTTCTGAAGGAGTTGACCCTGGTGAGTGTCTGTGATATAGAATGTCTTGCACTGGATGGAATCCTTTCAAAATTACATCTTTATAAACATGTTTTACAATGATGGTTGCATTATTATGCATTATGGTTCCTCTGAGCAGAAACTCATTAAGTGTCAAAAATAGGATCTTGAAGCAATAAGCGTTTTTGTTGAGCTGTTTATCTTAAATTTTGGTGAAATTATATAGTATAATTGCATTTTTTTCTGGTTCTCAAGAATGTCAACAGCAGACAGGAAGTCTTACATACTAATGCCATCTCAAATATTTAAAGAATCTCCTAAGTGCTGTACCCTGATGAGTGGGTCCACTTTGGAGATCAGTCAAAAGGCCACTTCTCCTGCTGGACTAAAATCTGTAAATGCCAGTTTCGATAATAACTGTTTAAACTTACTCAGACTCTTCTTTCACTTTCAGCGACCTGTCATGATGCTGACAATAAATGCCATTAAAGAGCAGGAGGCTGTGCAACCTCCTGGATCATTGCTCAGTGAGCAGAATGACGGGGTCAGGAGACTGGAGAGATGGTGCAGTCTGAGGTGATACAACTCAAGACCAGTATGGTTGCTGGGCTTTTTTCTTTCGACAGGTGGAGAGGGGGAAGTGTGCTACAATTCATGAATATTGCAGAACTGTACATTGTGTTTCTGATAACTTCTGTTATTAAACTTGGGATTTATACTGAAGAGATTTGACTAATCTACAGAGGCTCTGCACCCTTAAAATCTTGCAAAAAATGAATGCATGTATTTGCACACAATCCTACACGTTTGCTTTTCTTTTTTTTAAATAAAAGACGGGAATTATTTAAGACAAAGCTCATCTTTAGTATGTTTAGAGAGGTCAAGAATTTTGATGTGCTTATTCAAGAACTTATATCCCATGTGACACACACACACACACACACACACACACACACACACACACACACACACACAGAATGAAAGCAATAGCATTTTTTTCCCTGGTCAGCAATGTTTCATCAACTTCTCATCTTGTTCTGATCTGGGGGCAGTTATGGAAGTTTGAGATAAAATGTGGACTATAATGTGATTTGAAATTCTAATATTTCCAAAAATAAAAACGATTCTACTGAGATCATGTACAACAGTTCACATTACGATCAAAACAACAAAACAAAACCATCATGTGGAAACAGAACGACACGATCAACAGGAAATAAATGCAGAACGACATTCAATCAGAATGTCAAGACTGAGCATTTTGTTGTTTATTCAATGGGGAGAGGTCTCCAGGGATGTCAAATATAAAGGCGGGACTAGCTCAATGACACGCACGTAAAAACAAAACTGATGCAGCGTATATATATCCATCACTGACTGAATTTATGTATTATTTCATCTTTTTTTTTCACTAAACCAAAGATAACATAATCCCTTATGTCGGCTTCCTATTGATTGCTGGTTGCCCAGTCCTGGTGGTCTCTTTTCCAATCTGAAAATACCTGGAAAGTGTAATATTTTGCAGCTGACCATATTTTAATTATTTAGCATGCTCTCCTCCCTCTTCCCATCTGCTCCTGTGATTTTTCTTTCCTGATTAACAGTTGGTGACACAGCCTGCTTATCTTCATTTATATATTTATTTGCCACTCCAAAAATGCTTCTGCGCAAGATAGGAACTGAAAAAGAAAGGCCAAGACCAGATTCCAGCAGAGACAGGAGCTGCTCCCTGGCTGAGGCCCTGGCCTGGGGGATGCTTCCCCACCTGTAATATTGATTCACATCAAATCAGAATGTGCACAAGTCCTGTTGCAAAGGTTAGGTGTGCTGCACCTTGAGATACAGGCCAAGACAACATGAAACACGGTGGACTGAGGGGGATTTGAGCGTGTGGGTAAATAATGGAGATAGGCAGTGACTAGGTGTCAGCAGGGAAGTGGAGGAAAAGTGAAGCACGGACCCGGGAGGAAGAAAAAAATTGATGAGCGGCACTCACGGAAGCAGGTAGGCTGGACCCCGGTCCAGGTGAGGTCTGGCAGACAGAGGCGATTGGTGGAGCCCTGCAGTAGGTGTCCCTGTTGGCACTGGAAATCTACTCTGCTTCCCACCTGTCAACACACAGGCAGCGGAGAAAAAAAAGGCCAAGAGTCAATACAGAAGCCCTGCAGATTCAAATGCCAATAGGCCTGAAGCATTGGATCTAAAGAGCTCGGGAAAAAAAGACTACGCTCTGCAAAGTTGTCTTTTTTTTTTTTTTTTCTAGCTTTTCATTTTAATGATTATCTGTAGTGTGTGGAGGCAGATGGAGACCGTTTCTGGAGGTGATGGCCCATGTTTGTGTTTTCAACTGGCGCGTACCCACGAGAGCACGGCAGCTGAAGACACAGAGCCAAACGGCTTTCTGTTATCTTAAAAAATGACTTATTTTCAACAATCCTCCCAGCTGACTATTTAAAAACAGCATCCACACAGGACTGTCTCATCCTTTGGCGTCACGAGTTGTTCAGTAATGCGGAAAATTGCGGCAACACGGCCATTACAAGCAGTGATCCAGATAATAAGCTGCTTCTGTTGTCATGTGGGACAAATTTCATATCAGATACTCTTCTGAATGTGGCGGAGAAACTGTTTGCACTTAACTTGCAAGTGACACTCTAAGGCAATAGAGGGGAAACAGAATGAAATACTGAAAGCATCTCGAGGGAACTGGCGACCACGCGCCAGCCGCCATGTTATCAATACCCTTGACTGATACATTTCAGACTTACAAACATGCTCCAGCTGCACACAGCATGCATGGTTATGGATTTAGACAAGCGCTGCTGTGTGTTCCACATATTAACAGTAATGGGGATTCCTGCAGGTGTGACAGGAAACCACATGAGACGTATGTGAATCAGTGCTTTATGCGTCCACGTGACCTCAAGCATGATAAATGAGAAGCTGTATAGGTTGCTCATACATGTTCATGTATCTCTGCAACAGGTCTCTTCCAATAAATGATGAATAAAACATTACCGTATGAGCATCTATATGATACTGTGTGCCTATGATAAGTGTGCTTACTGTCCATCTAAGAACTCTAACGAAGAACAGCAATTTCAGGTCATGTCCGATATGAAGTCAAACTACAGTAGAATACTATATTTGGCATTTGTGAAACCCTACCTGCTGCAAGTGATGCTAATTTTACCTTAAAGCCGGTTGTATAATTCATGAAGCCATGCTCTGGAGTCCCTGGGTTTTCACAAGTGGTTCTTGTGGGTTCTGAAACAAAAGATTACACTTATGATGAGTGGGGGACTTGCAGGTGAACAAATCTGATGACACAAGAGAGGGGCAGACAATGGAAATGACAAAGAAATATCTCTCCGATGCACCATTCACCCGAGAACAATCACTGGAATGGTGAAATAAAAATGAGAAATCTCTGAAAAGCTTTACCATTGAGAATTAAAAAAATAACCTAAAACAAAACAAATACTCCTCTGAATTTATCATTAATACTGCATTATTGCAGTCTGGGTTTTTTTTTCATTTTTTTTCCCTTAAGCACTTCAATATTTGCAACAGGCTGCAAATTTGCCTCTGGGGTCATAATATTTATTGTTTTTCTTGTCAAGGTTTCAGTTCAGTTTAACTTACATGTTGTATATCAGGGAACATGTAAAAGGATAACAAAAAATGTTCAAGCCTGAGTAAATCTAGATCTAGCACGTTTTTTATTTTTTACTTCAACTTGCAAACACTGGCGTTTGAGCTCACACCACAGGCCCTCTTCTGTACTAAACTACTTTCAAAAAATAACTTAATAATGTAATGGAAGTTTAAACAAAATTAAAGCTGATAGGTTACAACACGAGAAGCAGATAAGTGACCACATTGATTTTATATGAATAGCTGTTTAATTGGTAATAAAACTAATTTTCCGTTGGGGAAATTGATGATTGGTGATTAGAAAATGTACAACAATCTAGCAAGTAACAACAAATGAAATCACAAAGCCTTGAGGATATATCACTGATATAGTGGGAAGATAGAAGGCATTCTGACAAAGAATCCTCCATCGGCAGATCTCAAGTTTAAAAAAGTTAATCTCTCCCCAAACCATGTTAGATTGTTGGCTTTTGTCAGTACGAACAGCACATCAGCTTAAGAACCCCCCACAGTGTGGAGCAGCAGCAACCTGCTTTGAGGCTGCCTTTCTTCTACCAGAGCTGCAGCTTTAATTAGGTCTGAGAGGATGATGAATGGCTCCAAATACTGGTCAATGTTGGTGTAAAACCTAAAGGCTAGTGTTAAAAAACACCTACAGGAAAGGGAATTTGTCTTTACAGCACGACAACGACCAAAAAGGTCACCTCCGAATTAAAAAATGGAAATGCCGTGTAGGCACTATTGGTTAAATTTCAGTACCTATACATCGAGGCTGAGAGCCGCTCCAGGTGCCGTCCTCCTGGCACAGACGTGTGGAGGATCCCACCAACAAGTTGGGAGCAAAGCAGCTAAATGTCACCACGGATTTGAAGATGAAGCTGCGTCCTTCCCTCTGTCCTCTGGCTGGAGTACCGGGGTCTCCGCAAAACTTGGCTGCAGCGAGAGAAACATGAGAAAAAGTCAGATTTTTCTGTTGTATTTCACAAAGAAACAAGGGGACTGCCAAATTTTAGCCAAACATGGTCCTTAAAAGGGAAAAACTGGATTTGCATGTGAAATACTGGGACTGTAGGAGTGTGAAGACACCTCTTCTGCTGGAAAGGTGAGGTGATGCTGTCCCGTGACTGAAATTCAAATTTCCATGTCTTTTTAACCCCATTAACATAAAGAATTCCAAAGCAGCCAGGCAGAGGACCAACATCACTGAGTTTTTGTGCCAGAAATCATTTGCGTGGGCTGCTGTAGTACCCACACAAGATCACACCACAAAGAGAATTCCGGAGTTTGAATTTACGACTACAAAAAAAAAAAGGGTATTTTTCCAGCATTGCAGGTCTGATATGATGTCTTTTCTCTTCATTTCTCTGGGCACTGTTATCTCAGGACGAGAGGTAAACTTTTTACATTTACAAAACTAATGAAGTAATAAAAATATCAAGCGAAACCTTTATTTCTGTGACACTGCCCTGAGTAGCTGAAGCCATCTGCAGCTCCTGGGCTCCCCACGCCACTCGCCTCCTTTACTGAACTCCAACCATGGCTGCTGCAGAGGAAGCCTCTGTTGCCACCATTGCTGCTCTGTCAATTTATTGCTTATAGCCGGCATAAATTATTCCAGGCAATTTAATTTGCTGGGGGGGTGGGGGGTGAGTCAGGTGGAGGAAACATCAGGCATTCTCAAGCCTGTGGCTGTATCTCCTCAGCCATCTCTATACAGTCTATCCATTTGTCCGTGCGGTTACTTGTTAGCTGTGGGAGGTTCGGAAATGTCCGTAGAGGGAGAATGGCGAGGATGGCAGCCACAGCATTCAGTCACGCAGCCGGAGCACCGTCAGATCACACCAATAAAAAGGCAGACTGCTCCCTCAGACCTGACATCTACTGCTGTGTCGAGGTCTGGAGACAGAGATAAGTTCTAACTCTACATACGGGTCAGGAATCAACACGAGTGTACTGTAAAAAAAACAAAAAAAACCCACGCCAGCCCTGCCTGAATGAAGCCAATGCTGCAAATATGATCACAGAAAAAATCCTTGGAGTGAGAGGTGCATTGTTTTCCCCAGGAGTAGAGTCGGTCCACATCTAAATCAAATAAGATGGAATAATTAACCAACCTCTAAAGAGCTTCATTTTCATCTCCAAAGGAAGACTACAAAGCTAGAAGACGTCAGTGTTTAGGCTCCATTTTGTGCTGGGTTAATAAAACAAACCATACGTCACACAGGCATCATTCATAAGCTGCCAGCTGCAGGAAATAATGTACTGCTTTATGGATATATAAGAGAGATTGCCCAGGGCCAAACCAAGCTCAGCATATTTAATGTGCCTGTGTGCATAGTTAGATCAGTGAGAGAGAGACTAGCAAACTTTTTTTTTCACTCCCTTTCCCTCCTAGCCTCCCTCCTTCCTTGATGAATTATCAATGCTTTGAAGTAATCAGTATGCAGAGGCCCGATTCAAAGCTGGGATCACAGCCTGTTCCCTGCAGACACATGAAGGAGCAATTTCAGTCCCTGACTTTTTGCTGCGTACTCTCCCATGTTCTGTACTTGGAACATGAGTGTGCATCTTAATCACGTTATGATGCTTATAAAAGTGGAGCTTTTCCAAGAAATGGACAGCATTACTTTTTTGGTGCACATGCATGGGTTTTAATTTTTCCTGTAGATGCAGGGTTGTATTTTGCCTAAAAGGCTGAGCATGAGTCACATTTATTTCTGAAATCTATAGCTGTGACAGTCAAAAATGATGTACAACATAAATACGACCAGAAAACAACAAAAGCAATCCTGTCCAACCTCTCGCTAAAATGAACCGGATAATTAATTAGAAATAATTAACTTTGGAAAATGTAAATCAGTTCTAGATGTTATTATGGTAGCATTGGTGTGCATTTTCTGCTTTATCAAGGTGATTCTGGATACACCGTCCATGCTTATTCAGCGAAGACAGAGTCTGGAGCAACTTTGCTGTCATGGAATTGCATCTGCAGAAACACAGGTGCAGCAAACGTGACTGATTTAGCAAAGTGTCACACTGTAAAAACACCAGCTGGGACAAAATGTAAAATGAGAGGAAGTCATCCTGGAGTCACGACAGCTTCCTTAAATGACAGCAGCAGAAGGAGGAGTGCAGGAGGGGAAGTCCAACAGAGCTGCTGTGGTTATTTCTTCTCCCTCCTCCTGCAGAGAAAGCTCCAGGAGCCTCACTGTAGGCGATTTTACACCGAAATGAGTTCTCCCTGCTCTGCTGGAGAGAACTCCAACAACCCCAGGACAGGAGTCCCCATTGCTCTACAACTGTGTTGTGTAAAATCAAAAAAAGCCTTTGTTTGTGTGAGTGAAAGTGTGCATTTTCACATCCTAGTGAGGTACAAAAACCTTTCGGGGTCTGTAGTTCATATAGCTGCTTGAAATTGATCCTTCTAGCCAATAAAATGACCAGTTTACAAATGAATTTCATCACTTTGTTTCAGCTTTACCAACTTTTTTTTAAATGTCTCATTGAAATCAAATCTACTCTATATTTCGTCAAGTGCGTGGAGCTCTACCGCCAAGCCCCAACATCATTGTTTAAACTTCAAATGTAATTTAAAGTTAACACGCTCCATTTGCAGGAGCTGAATGATGAAGCACAATAAGGCCAAATGTAATCTGATTGTTCCTCCTCCTCGGTTTATAACGCTGCTACAAGGGAACCGTCCTCATCTGGATGATGTAATGTGTTTACGAAGGTTTGGAGTGCATCTGTAGCGCTTTTTCCGGCCACTGTGCATTAATGCTGCTCCATGACAAATGTGGGTGCTTGTGAAGAGATGCAGAGTATTGGCAGTAACTTAAGATTTAGTTCTTAATAATGACGTGATTTACAAGCCCTGACACTCAAGGTTTGCTCCTGATCGTGTTGTGGTGACACAATGGATAGATAATAGCCACTATTTTAATTTTTCAGCGACAAACATGATCAGCACTTTCTTCCCTATTGTTTAACTTCACCGTCTCATTATTATTTTTTTTTTGGGGGGGGGGCTCAGTGATTTATCGCAGGTTTGAGTTCTATACTGGGAGGCTAGCTCCAACAATGTGTTGAAGAGAAGGCAGGTCCTTCGAGAGGTGTTTGTTTATCAGACTCTTATTTCTATGTTGTCTGTATGCTGTATCTTAAGTGATGGCAGTAGTAAAAGTGGATACTGCGGGATAAACTCTGCACATTCACATTTGCAGAGTTGTACCATTCCATGTAACAACACTTCATTATTTATTTCCTTCTTTAGGGACCCGGGCCCCTCTCACTCGTAGAGAAGCAAAAGCCTTGCACCACGGGGACCACATATTGAAATTGAACCCAGGAAAAGGCCATAAATATAATCCACCCCAAAAAAAACAAAACACAAACACTACACAACAAAACCATTTACACTGCAATATAGATGCCATGTTGTGTTTTAAAGGATGAGCATTTTTTTCCTTTTCTTTCCTTATTTATGGGGGTTGTTGGTCTGTTTTGATAGCTATATGTTCTAATGCATACTTGTTAACAACCTAGATGACAGTAAACATCCACATTCTGTTTTTGATGTCTATTCTGTTCTATTCACCACCATATATGCATTCTTCTCTTAACCTCTACAGCACAATTTAGTGTTAAAATATGTGTATAAATTGGCATGATGGTAAAAAACAATCCTTTCCAATCCGCCGGTTTGTATATTCAACCGCTGCACAATATATGATATTTTGATTTTTGTGCAGTTCAATGACACCCTTCTTCAGGTGCATCAAAATATCCTTGTCCTAAAATCGATGTCTCAGCACTTGAGATCGATTTCACAGCTTCTATCTCCTTTGTTCATCTTGATGTAATGAGGGAACAGATCAGGGAAAAAAATGAACTCTTTAGTTCGAGACAACCTCCTGCGAGGTTAAGGTTAATCATCTGAATGAACTCACTGTAGAAAAGAAAAAGATATCTGTCACCATCCATCATCGGAACACTTGTTGTCAGCATCTATCTTCAGAAGTGGCCTGAAAGGACAAAAGGGATGACTCACGCAGGCACTGTGGCAGGTCTCCTCTCCACGTTCCGGTTCCTGCACATGTGAGAATGGCGGGGAAGGAGAGCTCATAGCCCGGTAGGCAGCTGTAGGTCACGCTGGTGCCCCACTCAAACATCGAGCCCTCCAGGAGAGCGTTGGGTACAGGCGGGGGTGTGGGACATGTCACCACTGTGGAGGGAAATAAAGAAACAAATGAGCTTTATGACTTTATGACTTCTACCACGCGGTTATTTCTCATTTTAGGATTTTGGCTGGGTGACGGCTGCGTAATTCTGCTTGAATAAATGACTGCAGTGGCAAGAATGCTGCCCTGTTGGCTTTTCATTAGATAAATGCCTTTTGATTGTATTATTTCTTTGTATATATTTATATTCTAAGCATATTAA
This sequence comes from Lagocephalus sceleratus, assembly GCA_911728415.1. NCBI lineage: Eukaryota > Metazoa > Chordata > Actinopteri > Tetraodontiformes > Tetraodontidae > Lagocephalus > Lagocephalus sceleratus. The sequence continues at coordinate 7,363,161 of CAJVRN010000126.1, forward strand.
ACAATAATGCATGATTGAAGAGAAACCAAATATGAATACATCCCTGCTTGACTGCGTATTTGCCATATCCATGCTAATGTGCTGGCCTTCCACACTGTCACTTTTTGAATTATCATTCTAACTGCAGCTACAAACTTCCATTGACTGATTATAGTAATTTGCAATGAAAGTAATTAACATTAGGATCTGTTTCAATTATTTATGCTGCACACAAGCAAAAGATGGGCATTCAAACACGCAAAACTAAAATAAAGACACATCTTTCAGCAGCACGCAATCAATCATTTCAGGCAAATTTGCCGCCTGTTTACTAAAATTTGGGTTGTGGTAGGGAAATATGTACTAATTGTTACACATATTGAACATATAATGATCAAAAAGTGCAGTAGCCCTGGAAACTAATCTGTGATTAGACTCCAAAGGATTTTTCTGCTCATCTTCTGTGGTTTGACAGAAATCTTGTGCCGTGAGAGGCGTAAACTTTCTGCTCAACAATTGTAAAAAATGAATACATAATAAAGCTCAGAGTTTGTTCTGACACACTTAGAGATGAACCCATGGGGGCGCAGATGGCATCCGGGCTTTAACAATGTGAATAAATTATAACACTTGTTTTATATCATTACTATCTTCCCTCAACACCCCCGATTTTCCCTGAGTCTCTTTCTTCCCTTTCGGCATATTCGTGCATGCTGAGAGCATCGACAAAGGTCTTCAAATCAAGATGGGCTCCTTCTGAACCTCCCAGCTGTCTGCTGGGGTGAGATGTTCGCTCGACAAATTCGGTTACTTAAACTGTCGCGTCGAGGCCGCGGCTCCTGCTTCATGTTTGTTGTGTTTTGGCAGCGCAACAGCACAGTCATTTTAACTTACTAAACAGAGGACACAAAATTACAGACGCAGTCATGTGGAGACGAGATCTGTGGACAGCTCATCCCTGAGCAAAGGGAAGGTGGAGGGAGACACTTGCGCTTGGAAACGCTGCGCGGGCTAACGCAGGGTGGATCGACTGCCACCTACACGGGCTCGAATTGGACGCGTCGTGACTGGCTCTTCCTCACTGCGATTGTCCTCTGCCATCCCGATACATCGCTGGTATAGCCTGTGTATGGCGCTGCTGTGTCGACCGACAATCTCGACCTATTTAGCAGCAGATTGGGTGAAAGTGTGCCAGTTGTGAGCATAAACTACAGAACATTAATGAAGGGAGACTGTTCCCATCACACCTCTTATTTAAGCCTTTAATCCACCAGTCTCAGGAGCTCATTGGTTTTAAATATTTATTTCTATGGTTGGAGGGGATTGTGGGTTTGATAACACATGGTTATCCCTTGATTGACAGCCGTTGTGTTTTATGTAATTGTGGTTGAAATGTGTTTTTTTGATGTTTTTTTTTTTTTTTAACGCATAAGAAAAATGCAGATCGACCCACAGTGGGACATTAACACATCCTCAGGTGAAAACATTTCTTATTCTTAGTTTGGAACAGACTCTGATTTCCATATGAACATTTCACCTCAGAAGGATATACACTTTAGATGTACTCCATAACAGGAAATAGGCCAAGATAAAGCGAAGGAAAACACAAAGTAAAGACACAATCTGATATTCTATTTGATTGCATAACAGTTTTTTTTTTTTTTTAAGTTTATGATGAGAAACAATTTAATTCAGAACAGGTTTTCAGGTTTTCTTTCATGCAAATGAATTTATAGAAAGGATTTGTAGTAAGTTGATCAATGCAAAAATCGTCATTTTGAAAAGGCCTCATTAAATGGCTGACTGCAAAGGAGAAAATTTAGGTGTCTCCCTGAAATATGTGGTTTCCATGCAAATAAAGGATGGAGAATATGTAAGCGTGTGTGTGCGAGTAGGCAAATTACCATGATTATTGCAGTAGGCCTACTAATCCCATAAGCAGTGCTTTAGAAATTACTTGATATAAAGGGGAGAAAAAGGCATGGTTGGCAGGCAGAACTGAAAGGGAAGCAGAGAGTGTCCCATTTTTCTAAGTAGCTCTAAGCAGCATTAGTACATCTTAGCTGAACATGCCAAACCTGGGATTCAAACTGAATCTTTGCCGGTTGAGGCTTAGGTTGTGTTATCAATTGTGTATGTGTAGGCACACCACACAAAAATTGCAGCGCTAAGACTGACACATAGAGAATAAGTGTAAAATTATGCACACCGACGGCACAGTCAGAAAAACCTCTGTCTTTCTGTGGATCCCCTCCCCTTTCCATCCCTAATTGTGCCATCTACTTACTCCGTCGCTGGAACACTGGTGCACGTCCCTGCTGACAAATGCCCACAAAAAAACTGCTTCGTCCTCAACCTTAACCCAATCATGTGGGGAAAAAAGGGGGCAAGTGCCACCACATTCAGAGCCTTTTTGGAGTTGCAGATGCAGAAAAGAGACTCTCCTTTTCTTTCAGTGCAGTGAAAAGAGGTTGATTAAAGGAAAAGTCATAACTTATTGAGATGTTCTTTGGTTTGTCCCAGATATTCGAGAGGGGTGAGTAAACACCGATAAGAACATCAGCCATTGAACATCTGGATCCGTCTTTTTCACAAATACAGAGGGCCCACTTAGTAATCAAACTTCTTTTTGAATTTAACATGAGTGAAATGCGTACCAATGAAAATCTGATAGCAGAAGAAAGTATGAGCATGGTGAACCATTTCAATGAGTAATATGCTCACATAACTTCTTAGGTATGTGAGCATGTGTCTACGTATGCACGGGAGACTCAATACCGATTTAGATTTGTGGTTGTGTGTGAGAGGGAAAGGAGGAAGATTAAACTCCAGGGTTTCTTTCCTCTCCCCACCACCCCCATGGAGAGAAGCAGCATTGGGGGCTGAGTGCCTGAGCTGTTGCAGTAGCTGTCAGGGATTAGAGCTGGGAGGTTAGAAGCCTCGCGCTTTTAAACACGTGCAGGCATGCGTATGCTGGCATCCATCTGTATGCCCTTTTCACCCATTTCGAAAGCCTACGGGAAAGAAAAAAAGTTGTGTGACTGTTCAGGAGCTACACAGCGCCATGCAACAGGGTACGTTAATAATGAAGGGCACCCATGAAAAATTACGAATCACTGTCAGCTTTGATCTTGTAAAATTACAGGCAAGGCTCTGAGTGAGTAAAACTAGTTATTTATGAGCTAAGCTGTGGAAAGATGATGACTACTTTTATGTTTGATGGCATTCAATATATAATATAAATATTTAAATGCTACTATTTTCCAACACTCCAGTAACATGATGGTATTTACAGCAGTGTGTGTCTCCCACCCTCCGTTTTCACCCTCGCTAGCTCATTTGTACTTCTGCGAGGCAAACACGACTGTCGTTCTACGCGGCAGCAGGGAGAACAACGCAGTTCCTTAGCAACACAGCCATTTGTGCGACAGGCTCGTCTCTTTCCTGCTGTACTTTTGAACTGTGACGCGTACGTTTGGGATTCAGCGGCACGTGTGCTAATCCATGCCTCAAATCAAACCTCATAAATCATGAAGGTGGTAGCATTCCTCTGGTGGATATTCTCATTTTAATGTTAATCAAGGTGACAGTCTTTAGGTGGGATGGCAGCCATGATTGACTGCTGAGGGGACAAATATTTGTTGTGATGAAAATGAAAAAAACTTATGAACCAGCTATCATCAAGGTTCTGAGCTACTCTTGGATCTGTGTCAATAGAGCTGGGAGATGATGTGTGGGTAAGATGACCCCAGGTCACACATGAGCTCACGAATACATCCACCATACATGTGTTTATAAATTATGCATTACATACTATAGATATGATGGATTCAAATTAGCATTATGTATTTGTGTTTATGCTTCCATCTTATTGTTCACACTGTTATCAGCACCCTGAAAACAACGCCATCTGATATTACGGGAAGCTTTGTGTCACCTTGTTGGCTAATCCCTTTATATAGCGGAGGGTAAGCAAGCATGTTTTATTGTACGGGACAGTGTGTGAGCATGCCAAGGTTGTTACGGCACACTCTGACGGTGATGAAGGTTGACTGTAGACTGCAGCGTCTGTGTGATGTGGCGAGTGCACACTTGGGGGTTGGTTCTTACCTTGGCACATTGGCAAGGTGCCACTCCAGGTGCTGTTGTTGGTGCAGGTCCTTGTGACAGCGTTGTCGCCCTCCATCATCATGTAACCCGGCTGACACGTGAACGTCACATTGTGGCCCACGGTGAAGTCGTCACCGGCTCTTAATCCATATGCTGGCAGACCGGGGTCGCCGCATGTGATCACTGTCAGAGGGGGTCAAACAAAAGGAACTTCAGAGCTCATGGCAGAATATACAAAAACAATAAAAGATGAAATACTATAAATCTCATAAAAAAGTGCAGGAACTAATTTATAAGCTGCGTTTAACATGATCCTAACTACAACCAGCTTCCTAACACTGCCTGATCATCAAGTAAATGGGTATCAAAAATTAATTGGATGTTCAGCTCAAGGCTTCTATTAATACCTTCAGTCCTGAGAAAGTAGAAAATAGAACAACACAAGGTAAAGACAGGAACTACAGTGATGACCCTGGACTCTAAGCTGCATCGCCGCATCTGTTAATTAGCCGTGGCACAGTGTGAACCACACCACTATAATTACAAGCGTGCCAAGATCTCTGTTAATCGTTGACCATATTATCTGATTATAGCAAAAAGTTCTGAGGAGAAACTTCCTGTTGCTGCTGACCTCGGTTTATCCCTGCATTTGTTTTCCTCACTCTTTCCAACAGTGTTATTTACCCACTGATCCCTGTTCTGTATTTCAGTAGTTTTTTTTTTTTTTTTTTTTTTTGCTGCAGTAGCCGTATCAATATCAGCACGAACTACAATCAAAGGTGGAGAACTCCCCTGCAGCTGCTGGGCAGAGGTAACGGCTCTGTCTGATAGATGACATGGCTTATATAGCTATTTTTTATTTGTTTGACTTGGAGGAATTCCAAAGTACAGCCTTCTGATATGTTTCTGCAGCCTACATCCTGTAATCTACGCCTGAAGACTGGCCTGTGCTGCGGCTGGCACTGATGGATTTTGTTGTTTGTGAACGTAAGGCCTGACTTTAATGGCAAATTTTGTGCGAGGACTAACTTGTCAACCTTATCTAATTTCATGGACTCCATAGGCCTTGTGGCCAGTGAGCTCTCCTAAAAAAGCTGTTTTCCTGCAGTTGCAAATGGAACTATTTTGACCTCTGTACAAAATGTATAAAAGACTTTGCAGTGTTTTTTTTTTCACATCTACATACCTGACGTTGTAATGCTTTACAATCGATTAAAAATTTAAAGAGTATAAGAAAACAATGTTCTGGAATTCAGCTGAGTTATTCATGTGGTTTGCCTTTATGTGGAGCTTTAGGTGATCTCACACTTTGAGGCCACAACTGAAATTCTAACCGAATCACGTCCTCTTGAATTAACCATGTTGTTGTGTCTCCAAGCGCATTAGCAGCTAGAATGAACAAATGAGAGCTTATAAAAGATTTCAGAGGAAACACAGAGAATTGTTTTTTAGCAGGGAAATGAGACAGAAAATCAAGTGTATGCATAAATGTTTACATTTGTCTGCCTTTTTGTCAGAGTGTAAAAGGAAAATCGCAGTCAGAGCGATAGCAAAAAAGCTTGGGGCTTGTTGCGCAATAAACTCAAATAGGCTCTGCAGTATTTACATTCAGCTTTCTTCTCAGGAAGACTGAATTCGTGAAAGGGTTTAGGGGTCAAGCCTGAAATCACAGGTAGTCATGATTGCAGTTTTTAGATATCACATCTTTGTTTCTGCCCGACAGGATCTTTTCTTATTCTTGTGCAATCTTTCAGGCATGTTAGGAAGTTGTCGAATCGGCATTAATCATTTTCTGACTTTTATTTAACCCGTCCATCTGCCCCTGATCCAGGAAAAGAGAAATCTAAAACCTCAATTAGTGTCTTATTAAAAAAGTGTAGATCATAATCACCAGAATCCCATAAAGCTTTGTTTTGCTGTTTATTTCATGGCTTCATCTCAGTCTTGCGGAATTCCTTCCATGCTCTATAAGTTAATTTATCGTCCATCATAAGCATTAAGGGAAATAAAGAACTTTTCTCACTCCCCTTGAAAATGCAGCCTGACTTTGCTCTGGTAACCCACATGATCGATTAGCCATGAACCGTGAAAATGATTGCCTCCTTAATGAAAACACACTGAGCCAATCTTTAGCGTTGATGTCCCTGAGCTGACCACTGAACCTAAAGTGGAACACTAGCATACACAAGGACTTCAGAAACTTTACTGATGAGCAGTCTGAAACTTGCAAAAAGAGGCAAGAAAGCTCTTCTGCCCTGCTGCATCTTCGATCATTATTATTCAATCCAATTTCCAATCTTTCTGTCTCCCTCCCCGCCTCCCTGTGTTTCTCTCCAGAGGCTCATTTGACACCAAAATTGAAAATTATGCCCAATGCATTTATCTTTCCTTGTGATTCAATAATAGGCCAAAAGAATGACATAGAGGGAATATAGTTAATCTCAGGGAGAAGAACAACGTAATTTTGTTTGATAGTCTTCTCAACGTAAGCTGAATATACAGCACGCGAGACTGGCATACTTCATAATTAATGCAAGGCTCATTTGCTGAGATCCAGACAATAAAAACTGCTTCAAAGTTTTCCAGAGAGAACCAGATTAATTTGAAATCTGGTATCATTCATTTTGAACCAATCAGTGCGCCTCCTAGTGACCAGAAATATTTAGTCATTAAATATGAGTTCAACTTTTTCTTTTTCTGACTGCATCACCGGACTGACACTGGAAAATCTGTGTTCCCCGTGCAAATCAAAGGGCTTTCTGACTGTTCCCTTTATGCATCTATGTATACAAAACTCACTTGTGCAATTGGGAGCAGTGCCAGACCATGTTCCATTGGCCAGACACTGGCGTGTGATCGAGCCGGTGAGCAAGTATCCCTCCATGCACGAATACACGATGGAGTGGGAGAAAGTCGTGCCGTCCAGGCGAGAAATGTGGCCATGAGTAGGTGTAGCTGGATTACTACACTGCACCGCTGAAAGACAGGGAAAGGGAGGAGGTGAAGGTCAAAGAAGCAGAATAGCAATGGATTTTTTATTTTTCATATCAGCAATTCCCAGGATGAGGGTTTAGAACCCACAAAGCGGATGTGAATGACTGAAGGTCTGCAGATGACTACAGGGCTCAGTCATATAATATTTCTACTATTGATATCATGTGCGTGAATAATAATCACTGTTTTGCATTTGAATAGATGATTTGTAGTTTTTTACCCATCTTTCATCATCTGTCTACAAAATACACAGACATGAGTAACGCTGTGACTAAATGCCTAAAGGGCCCCACATATAATGGAGACAACACAACAGTCAGTGTTGAGAGGGGCTATTAAACACAGATTACAGACAGGGGCAAATAAAGCCAAAGCATGTTAATGAACCCTTATTAAAAAGATAGTCAAGTCCAATGTGATGTCATTTAATACTGTCTGTGAATCATGGCATTATTGAGAGTGCAAATATTTGGTATTTAGTTTAACAACAGAAGTGTTAATAGATTTCATTGAGGAGGAGGTGTTACACATGGAATTTCTTGCACATCTTTCACTGTGAGGTAATCACATCTACACATTTTAGGGGTGAATAATTCAAATTCTAACTTATGAAATAGTAAAAATGTTCAATTGTTATATATTTGTCTTTTGGGCTAGCTGATGTTAATGAGATTGTTATCCTCATTACTTTTGTTGGAACTGTGTTTGCCAAAGTGACGTCAGCAAGCGGAGCTTTTTCCAACTCCAGTCTGATTGGATTTTGGCAAATTCCATTCTGCAGTTTCCAGCTAATGATCTCTTCTTCGGAGAAACTTCTAGCATGCGCTCCTGTTCTAGTGTTTGAATCTATTTCTGGAACAACAGCGCTCGCGGCTCTAATGTCAGAATTAGTGTTCAATGTTTTCGAGGCCAGGTTTGAAGCCTACTGTATCACACATGGAGTAAATAGGATGTAGCCAGAAAAATAGTTTTATGAGATTAGATCTAGGATGAAACAAAATGAAGTCAAATAAGATAATTTGTAAAAAAAAAAAAAAAAGTGTTTAAAGAAGAGCATGCTGTGCGCCAGATTAAATATCACTTTAAATTTAAAGCACAACCTCAACTCAGGATGAGGACTCCCCACCATAAATCTTATGCAAAGTGATGTGCAACCGCAGAGGTGAGAAAAATTGTGGAGAACTGACGTGTTGGCGTCGTGCCAACTCAGCCTTCACTGCATTTACATGATTAGTCAATAAACAGAGGGCAGAAATAATAATAAAAAGACAGATCGAATAAATATACTCCAACTCAAACTCTTAACATTTACATAATTTACGTTACAAAATGCAGCTTCCACATTTGCCACAGATACATGGTTTTATCACTTAACAGGAGATAGATTTGCCCATAAAAAAAACTACAAATTAAGCCGTTTTATTTCCCCCCAGAAGAGGGAAAAAAAAAGAGATCACTCTAATTCACATCTAATTTACCATCAGATTTGTTATCTGACTCCTTACAAGACTGAGGTGAACAGGTCGAGATTCACACTCATTAATGCGGACGGACATTAATGGGGCACAAACCGCAGCACATCAGGAGTTTTACAAGCTCACATTCTTGTTTGGGCTGAAAACTTGGCAAGAAAAAAGAAGCCTCTTCGGCATGTGTGCACAGAGAGAGAGAAACAGCTTTAGATCATAAGCAGACGGTTCTGAAAATAATTTAGGCAGTGAGCATGCACCCCCCTCCCCCCCCACCACTCAGGTGGAAATAAACAGGAGCTGAGCTAGGAGAAGCAGAGATGGGGAGTAGACTGGTAAAAAGGTAGCGGGGAAAAGATGTGGGGGGGGAAATGATTAGGGGAGAGAGCCAACGAGAAACGAGGAGCAGATGGAGACAGAAGAGGATGAGGATGGAGAGATGGCCAGAACATGCCTTACGACGGACGGAAAGAAAGCTGTGAATGGAATGAAGGGACTGGGGGAGTTCAGATGGCCCGGGCATTAACCTGTCACGGTAAAATGGCGCTGGCACTGAGCCAGGCTGGCAGGTAGAGGAGAGCAGCAGCCGTCAAACAGTCACCACAATATCCGGTTGACCCCGGGATAATTCATGCAAGACACTCGGCAAACTAATATCGCGCACACTAAAATCCAGAGTGGTTCATTCATCATGCGAGTGTCGCTGTAGGTGTCTACAGGTGTTTTACTGCTTGAAGTCTGGAACTAGGTTATAGCAAACACCAGATTAGGCCCAAACTTCTGAATATTATTAATATGTTAATATCAATTATTAATAATTGTATCATTTAAATAAAAGGTCAGGCATTAATATGGTTACCTGGCAACAAGTTGCTTACATAACTGGTTGTCAGAGGAGCTTCCAGAGTCTTTCAGTACAGAATATTTATGCTAACTCTGATGAAGTGGAAAACTGCTTATCAGCCACATTTTCAAGATTATCTCTAAAAATGCTGAATAATTAATAGCCTTTTACATTACATTTAGTAGTCATTTTTATCTAAAGTGTATAAACTAATGTGTTCTACCACATATTTAATACAATGAAACACATATAAGCCTGAAATATTTTTGTTCTATAGGAGTCCAACAGCAAATCAATAGTGCAAGAAAATAAAATCTTTGAGGTTTCAGGGGGAACATTTACATCAGAAGGGCAGTCAAGATTTTCCCTTACGTTTGCAGAAGGGCTGTCTCCCTGACCAGGTCCCGTTGGGGAAGCAGATCCTCTCTGCGGAGCCGTAGAGGGTGTGTCCCACCGCGCAGGTGAAGCGAACTTTGCTGCGCACTTTGAAGTTCCCCACCTCTCGAGTAGCGTGAGCGGGCGTGCCGGGGTCCCCGCAGGTGTCTGTCGAGTCGCCTGCAACACAGGGCAACCAGAGCAGAGAGTGAAAATGTTACCCACTCTAACTGGTCAGGCTTGCGTGTGTGTGTGTGTGTGTGTGTGTTCACAGATGGGCTCATTTAAGGCCAGGCATTGCTCTATCACACAATTTTCGCTTCAGAGGGACAGTGCAGAGCCGACTTGGACTCAAATTGCACATCTTTTAAGGCCTCCAGCAACCAGCTATAAAACGCACGATGCACCAATGAACAGTTGTCACCATGCCAACAGCTTGGAGGAAGGATACCTTCCAGTGTCCTGACTTGTGGAGCTCTCTGTTCATAAAGCTGGCAAGGGCAGCATTAAAAAGCGGCGAGCTGTGCTTATGAAAAATGAAGAACAGTTTGACCTCTGGAGCCCACTCTGTTTTCATTCCTCTGAATTATCTCTAGCTGTACTTCTTTGGGCCTCACGCGACCTGTCCTGCACATCTGTGAAAGAACTCAGAATCCTCTCCCAGTTAATCATCCCGTGAGCCCATCGAGGCTGTTTTTGGTGGGTAAAAAAGAGGACATGTTCTATATTTGCGCTGGAGTAAGCAAGAGCGCTGGCAGGTGAAGACTCAATGGCGGTGGCCTGACTATCCAACATGTTATGTGGCGATAAACAGCGAAACAAAGCAGTTCAGATGAGATTTGATTTGAAGATTGTGGTTTGGCAACCGTGGTGGAATCCTCAGAGAACTGGGCAAAAGCAGAACACGAAGACCAACTACCGCTTCTCTGACAGACGTGAAAGCAAAGGTATGAAGAAAATAGAAAAGAAATGAGTGACAGGCCACAGGCGGACGTATTGGCATCGGGGTGCTGTTATTTAAGGTGAGCACACACTCTGTACATCATTCCCAGTATGTCAGCAACCGCTCTCTGTCAACAACAAGCAAATAGCTGCAGTAATACTGGACTTGTTGACAAAACCTTAGTGCGCAAACACCCATAACCCCCGACACACGCGTGCTCACATGTGCACAAGTCAGAAGATCTGCTGTCGGTTGGGTCCACTAGTGTGTTTGGATACGTGTTTACGTTCATATTTTTGCCCAGCATGTTTATATCTGAAGTGTGTTTATGTGTGTTTCGTTATATCTGTGCTTGTAATTGCATTCAAGTGCATGTCGAGATTGTAACGTGCATTTCTAACAGCAGCTGTTTAAACTTCATTAGCCTCTTTTACTTAGGTTAGGCAGATGAGCTTGGCATGCACCGTGACAGCTATAATCTCGTTAATTGCGCCAGCAATGGATTTGGTTTGAGTCTTAGCTAATGGGCGTTCACCAGGCTTCCTTTCTGTGGAAATAATAGGGCATCAACTCAGCCGCGCAACAGACGAGGACAGGAATGGCTTGGCAAGCAATTTGAAGCCCTCTCTCGCTAATTACCAAAAGAAGACTGATGAGAGCAAAGATAGATGCAGGGATGGACGCGTGGATGACAGAAGTTGCTGACGCAGGGCCCAGTTTCTGAGTTCACTGCTAATACTGTGTGTTTCAGCTCTCACTGATGAACACTCTCTGAGAATTCAAATGCATTTTAATACTCCACAGCCCCGCTGATGAAGTTGTCTGGCCACCATACATTAAGTCCTTCAGAGGAACGGCATTTAAGAGAAGCTTAGACCGGGCCATGAAGCGTGATGCAGCATTTTTCCACAGAAAAGGACAAGCTGTTAAAACCATATTCATGGATTTCAAAGATGATGATGCGCCTGAACACTGTGCACTGTTTTCTGTGTTGAGTCCCCCCCCTGCAGTCATGTGGAACCCTTCAACTTTTATGCTTTAAGCAGCACGGTCGGGTCCAGCTGTAGCTGTGACCGGTCTGGGGCCCGGCCGGGTGTGGAGGGGGTGTCGAGTTCTGGGAGCGGAGGGTCTGCGTTTTGCAGATGACGTGCTCCTTCTAGCCCCGTTGAACAGTGACCTCCGTGGCCGTCTGGGCCTCCCTCCTGAAGCTGCTGCCCCCCTGTGACCCCGACCCGGATGAGCGGGAGAAGATGAGGCTGCCAAGGTTCCGAGTTCATTAACCTTTAACTGATGAACAAATGGTTCCGATTCTCAACGCGGTTATCATGAGACCTTACATTTTGACGGTGCTCCTAAATAATGAATTGTTTTAATTTTTAATTGTGACATTTCTGCAGCTGCGTGCAGTATGTCACAGCCACGTAGGAAAAAAACCTATAACTTTATCTGAGTTAGGGCAGCGTGTGGAAAAAATTACTCTCCCAAAAACTTCTTTTATGCTGTCTTTGTTATGTGATTATTGTACCTGAAATCTCATTTCCCATTCTGTATTGTTTACAATTCACAACTGTAATTCTGACTCGGTCTGGCCCAGAATTCTCCTGGAATTTATTCTTTATTCGTGCAGACTCCAGTTGGCTTTCTTCAAGTGAGGAGTCCGTGCTCATTAGGTTCTGGACAAGCTCGCCGAAGCTTGCGTTGTATAAAATGTTTTAAGGCCAGATTATAAGAGAGCTTATTAGTGTTTTCTGCAAATGAACACAGACGACACAGCCAGACTTGCTAATACAAAAAGAAGAGAGGCGCACGTGTTCAGAAAATGCAAAACATCACTTTCCAAAAAGGATTATTGGTAATATTAGCAGACTGCTGGGAAAAAAAAATTCATCTAGTTAGTTATATAAACACAAGGTGATCAATAAGGACTTGGCAGCAGTGGACAAAGAACACAAGCTCTAATTATAACCTCTATTAAAGAGCTATGTTGTTTCTTATATTACCAAAGTAAGAACATGCAATACTCTAACTGAAGCAAACACTTTTTGATATTTTTTCATGTATCACCTCTGGAAATCCAACTGCTTCACAACTTTCCAACTGTCTGAGTAAATACAAAAAACCTGAAGATGAGTGGATTTTCCACTTTCCCACAAGTGTACATAGCAATATTACTTCTGGGTCAGAGGGTTGAACAAACCAAGAGAACATCCACTTAAATGGTCACGAATGCTTAGCGTTGATGGAGGAAGGAGCAGCAAGAAGCTGAGGATTGTGGGTAGTAGTTTGTTATCGTCAGATAAACCTGTTTGCTTGTTCACCAAATGTCAAAGAAATATGCTTCGACCAACCCTGGACACAAAATCCCAGCTGAAAGTTTAGATTCGGCCCATTTGCTGGTGGAAATGATTGTGTCAAGGATTATATCAGCCATGTTTCTACATGTTCATTGGCTAGATGTAAGACAGATACCTAAAAAAAAAACAACACCTGTTTTTCTACACATAAAATATGCTGCAATGTAAAATAAGCAGGAATTTCGTATAAATGTGTCGTATAGCAAGTGTGCATGACAGTGTGGGTGTCCCTCTACCTGAGCAGTGAGGCAGCGGGCCACTCCAGTGACCGTTCAGCTGACAGCTGAGCGATGACTCCCCCATGAGCTGGCGGTCTCCGGAGCAGGAATAGCGTACCGTGGAGCCAAAGGTAAACTTCTCTCCACTCATCACTGCGTGGGGAGGTGTCCCTGGGCGACCACAGTCCACCTCTACATAGGAGAGAGAGGCAGCACAGGCCGGGAATAAAGTGTTTCTGCCATTAAAGTAAACTCACAAAGTCCTTCTTCATCACTCTCCCAGCCTTAATGTACACCGACTCACCCAGCTTAGCCCACAACATGAAGTATGTTTCATAAAGCCAATTTTTTTGAAGAGTCAGCAATGCCAGCAGCAGCCGATAAAACATCCGAGACAGACACTCCCGTGTATCTCTTTACTTACTTTAATGTTTGATAAAATAAATGCAGTTCATCACCTCTCTACCATGAAATCAAAACATAGATTTTCACTAAAAATTGATTGTTTATGCAGTGGAGAGCAATGAAACCGTACACCCACAGATAACCTTTAGACACTATGTATGGCTGGAATAAATTAAGCTTTTTTTTTTTTTAAAGGAAACAATTTCTAATTAGCTAAACCATAATAATAAGCTGAGTCATCAATCTGACAGTGTCAGAGAAGGAAAATTAGGGCAAAATGTGGAAGACTAATTGAGAAACATCTCCACATTACTTATATACTTCCTTTTTCAGTGTTTTAATTAACCTTTGCATGAAGGAGCACACATGATATTAAAAGGTTGAAGCTTGAGGAAACACTTAATGAGAGAATTTAACAGAAAATGACAGAATTTATATAATGTTTCTATATAAAAGGAAGAGAGCAGTGGCACTGTACCGATGCACTCTGGCAGAGGTTTGTCCCAGTGGCCCAGCGGCAGGCATGTGAGCACAGGTGAGCCAAACAGGTAATATCCTGGGTTGCAGTCGTAGAAGACCACGCTGCCAAACGTAAAGTTGCCGTGCTCAATTTTACTCTCCCGGATGGAGTTGGCGGGGATTCCTGGATCTGTGCAATTTACCACTAAAAGAAAGAAAAAGAAATTGTTACACTACAATTAATTTTTCAATTAGTTTAACCTTAAATGGGAGGACTGTGTGACGACTCCTGCTGACACCTTGTCCAATTAATTGAGGCTGCCTCAAGGTAATTTGGGAGAGACACATTTTAGGTAAATGACTGTAATATCCTGATACGGTCAATTGTTAAACTAAATGTTTAAAGTAACTTTCTCACCATTTACATGCACCGTAGCGTGAAACTTTTTAGAGGTTCGACCAATAATAAGAATATATGGAATTTATACAGTGTGTTAAAAGTGTTTAAATACTGTGTATTCAATATTCTCTCTAAAGCATCTGTGGTTCTAGATGATGCACAACAATCTATGAGTGGCAACAGGCAGGTAACAACCTGCAAATCAGGCAGACCAAAGGCACATCTGTTTGCCACAATTATGCAGGAATCTGACTACTGATGAGTTAAATGTCAGATTTAAATCAAAATCACATGAATCACTAATTCAGACAGCATAAAAGATAAAAAAGATTCTAGTGGATATTTGTGCTGCTTTAATAGAAACGGACTCACATCTGACTTAAAAATAAATTCATGCCAGACAAGAGCAATTTTTAAATGAGCAGAACGAGCTATAGTTGATCATATGCAGTATAATTACACCACCTTCAAAACTATCAGTATTTATATGACATACCTGCCTGTGACAGACAGACAGAACTTTGTGGCTTTGTGTGAAACAAAACGCCTTAACGAAACTTAAACTCAACTTCAAATCAACACATTTTTAAGCACTGCATTTACCTGTTCTGCTTCCGTGTCCGTGTCTGTGCATGAAAGCAGGCCCTGCTGATTTCCGAATGACACCTGACTAATTAACCTTTAGGACTGTTGTAGCTTCCAAGAAGAACCAGCTTCCACGTCTTGGACGTCTGTTCACGGACACTTGATTGGACTTGATTGGCCCGAGTCACACAAATATCTGTGGTCTTAACTTGGCTAAGCATGCTGCATGCTACTGCTGTCAAGACTCATCCGCGTCTTCCAGATAAACCGAGTCGGCACAGCTGCCAAACATTCGCCCCGCTCTGGGCCATACCTCTGCATGTCGGCGGCTGCTGGCTCCACTGGCGGTTGGCCTGGCACTGGGCTGTCGACGGTCCTTCCATGGTGTAGCCTTTGTTGCAGGAGAAACGCACCACGTCGTTGTAGTTGAAGCCATCTCCGATGGTGCGGCCGTAGATCGGACTGCCCGGATGGCCACACGTGACGGCTGCCCGGGAGGGAGGTGGCGAATAGGAGCCGCGAGGAGGAGTGACCCAGGGAGAGACGACAAGGAGAAAGGGAAAATTCGATAAGTACAATCAATAGGTAGCGACAGATATTCATAGGAATATCATTATCATATAATTAACCTCCTAGGACAAAAACGGGAATTAAATATGAAGCCAAGATTGATTGTGAAAGCCTACGCTGCAGATTACAGAGCATCAATAGATGAATAGAAGATTGTGAATCACATTATGAGGAAATGTATGAATTATTGATTTCAGCAGTTCTTAAACTAAAGTAACAGGAAGCTTTGGGAATAGCTAGAAGGCTCAAAATTGATTTAAATGTATTTGGATGCTGAAGATACGTTATTTTATTGATTTATGTTAACTAAGTAACCCAATCGTGCACTTTGATTTGCAATCTATCTGTAATAAAAAGAGCGTATCGGTGATACTGAGGGCCTCCTCAGATATGAATACTAACAACCACTCAGGCTGCTTGCAGGAACCGTGGACTTACAGATGCAAACTGGGAGCAGCCCAGACCAGCTGTGGTCCTGCTGGCAGATCCGTACCGAGGAGCCAATGAGCCTGAATCCGGGGTTGCACTGGTAAACCACCGTATCTCTGTAGCCAAAGTTCTCCCCAATCACTTGCCCATTAACAATCTGCTCCGGAACACCGCAATGACCAGCTGTGGAGCAGTTAGGACAAATAAAAGAACATACTGTACTAGAAAAACAATCCACTTCACTAAGCATCAATTGGGTGAATATTAATGGAAACTTGGCACAAAAGGCAGATTGTAAAGCAATAACTCTGCCTGGCATTTATAACGACCTGCTGTCAGAATACATTTATTTCTAGTTCACGCTGTGATCCAATTTTTGCATTACAGATCATAACTTGGTCAATAACTCATACAATATGGTGGAATATGGGTTTCCAGCGCTCCTACAGCTGAATAGCGTTCACTGAACTAATGGGCGATGGTTTCACGCTAAAAAGAATTTGATTGTGTTGTCAAGTTTGAATAACTTTGCATTTTGACAACTGTATTATCCGGAAACTGGTGATTTAAAGGGTCTTGAATTAGGAGAATGGCAAACCGAATTAGCCCATTAATGAATCAAACTGGATTTAAATCGCATTTTTTCAGCCCATTATCTATTTTTTCTTATTCATACTGGCTTCAGTGTCGCTCGTGGAGAGAGTGCAGTTTTTCTCATCAGAGACGTGCACCAAACTCCACAGAACCTATGCACTATGCTCATGCGTGTAATTGTATTACTTGTGACAGGAATAAATCCCTCTGTGATGGGAGGAATCTCCTAGAGATTTTCGCCACCACTTAAATTGTGGGAAATTGCCATTGACCGTGTGTCCGATTTCCTTAATTCACTCCTGCTTCCAGAAACACGGCTCATCATTTTATTATCATTGCCCAGTTGAAGTGCGCAACAGAAGGTCCTTGGCTGGGTTACCCCAGAACAGGACCACCATGTAGTGCAGCTTCAAGTGCTGATATAATGAGATTGATGAACAGATTAATATTTCTGTGTGCATCTGAATACCCAAATTGAATGCATTCCAAAGCTTTAATGGCCTGTACTGCCTTAATTTAAATGCAGTTCATAAATGATTTGAAAAGGCTTTAACTGAATCAATCTAATGAGTTCAAGTGGTTCATATCAGAACCAATATCTTTAGGAGTAACTGCCATGACAAGAAAACTAATTAAGGCTTTTTTCATGTGGTTTTGTATAGAATAAGACACCCTAGCAAAAAGCTGTCGAGTGAGGAAAAGACAGTCATTCAGAAAAATGAAAGAACCTTGAGTCCGTGCTTACCCAGGCAGTGTGTCTCATCCCCGCTCCAAAGGCCAGACAAGAGGCACTCCCGGACTGTGGACCCACTTAAAACATAGCCGGGGTTACAGCTGAAAATGGCTGAAGCTCCAAATGTATTCTGGGTCCCAATTTTCTTGCCATTTGGAGGTGTGGGAAGATCTCCGCAGGAAATAACTACAGTAAAGTGGGGGGGAACATGGCAGAGAGTAAGAGAATGAGAAATGGAGAGGAGGGAGTGCCTTAGATCTTTAAAGTCAATGAGAGAGCAGCCATTTACACCTTTTTTGCGACCTCCATGGAAGTAGACTGACCTGTAATATTTCAAGGGGAGTCTAATGATGGTGTCTGCCCCTGTGCAACAATCGTGTAACAAATTTCTACTTGCATTCTATTTTGCACACCATGAATGTACTTTTCAAGGCCGTATAGAAAGGCTTTTATTTATCAGTCCAACAGTAAACAGCATTTAAGTGAAGCAGGAACTGGAAGGTGCCAGTACCGCTGGAGGAGTTGAGCTGCTGATGAAGTGAGCTGTGAACAAAGTATTCATTTTCAATATATGAATCTGGAGTCTCCAGGTGAAGTCATGGATTTTTCATTTTGCGCAATAATGTTGCTCAGTCCTTTTCTGTCTTTTCTCACTAATGAAACACATTTACAGACTGTTTTCCACTGGTGGAGAGGAGCAGACACACAAAACTGTGCAGAGGAGGAATTTAGGCTATGAGATACTTAAGACGGCAGTTTTCATCTTTATATCCAGCCGAGTGGCAATAACAGCCAACTAAAGACCTCAGGAAGGGAGCTGGCGATGTCAGGGGATATATGGAATTTTTCAGCTTTAAGTATCGTATATTATTATTCTTTAACATTCTCCTAGTCAACGATTTTTGTGTTTATGAAAAAATTCAGGAGGCAATTCTCACTTCGACACCGGGGTCTCTCGTTCCTCCAGCTCCACACCCCATTGGCCAGGCACTGAATGTGAGAGGGGCCAACTCGATGGTACCCGGGATTGCAAGTAAAAATTATTTTAGTTCCATACTCATAGTGGGAACCATTGACGATTCTCCACTTGCCATGGTCCAGAGAGAAGGAGCTGAGACTGGGACACATATTGACTGTGCCAAAAAAAAGAAGAGAGGACAGAAAAGGAGGTTCAGTGGGGAGTGGACATTGTTCATTTTGGATTATTCAAATTGACCAACTTCAATTTATTTTCTCATTCCATAAATATGGCACGCTGCTAAATCTAAACTCATGAACATATAAAACAATGCAACAGTAGAAAGAAGAAAAACAGCTGCAAGCAAACATTTTAATCATTAAAATGAACCCATCCGTATAGAGGGTAAATAGCTAATTTTCTGCATTTATGGCGTAAAAATGCTCTTATACAACAAAGATGTTTACAAAATGGGACACTACCTTCATTTACTGTGAATCCTGCAATCACACAAGTCAAGACAGCAGTTGTTTTTGTTTTTTTATATAACCACTCAGCGTTTACTTTAATATGCAGCAGTGCTGTATTCTTGAGGTTACCCCATTTCTCTACATCCCTCTTTTTTAGCCTGCAGCCTCTCCACACCCCACCTGCTTCTTACCGATGCATCGAGGTATCTTGTTATGGTTGCTCCAGGTGCCGTCTGGCTGGCAGACTGTGGTCGTCAGCTCTTTGGAGGAGAGTCGGTAGCCACTGTTGCAGAAGTAGGTCACCCGTGTACCGACGGAGTAATCTGTAGCGAGCACACCTCCGTTGACTGGCGCGCTGGGCGCACCGCATGACACAGCTGCAGGCGGAGAAAGACAATTGTACATACGTGTATTTGCACCATATGGGCCACATGCTAGCAGGCATAAACATGGGGATTGGCAGCACATATATAAATGGTTACAGCATCTTTGTGGGAGAAAGCCATTTATCGTACCAATTACTATTACAGTTTTATACAGCAGCAATTTATTATTATCCCTTAAAGAGGAAACAGTAACCTGTTGTGATTAATATCCAAAGGGAGAAAGTTGACATTGAGCCTCCTGTAGTATCCAGATAACCAACCTTATTCATGGTCGGCACTTTTGACTCAACACAACAAGGAAAGCAAAGGTGTAATTAATTGTGCTAATTACCTTTGCTTTCACATTAACTGAGCAAAAGCGCCCTGTTGTTGTGCATGCTAGGTGGAACTGCCTTCTGGAGAACATTATGGGACTATAGAATCGTTACTGGCAAGTACAACTGCGCTTTTCCCTCTTTGACAGGTTATTAAATCTGTCAGTAAAAATGACATATCTCTCAAATTGGAAAACAGCATGTCCTAAAATGACATTTAAAAGAAATACTGCCAAAGGAAGACCTCCTGATTGCTCCCCAAGCTACAATTGTAATTTAGTTACATGTGATTTCAAATTTCACTATGGTGGAGAGATCCAAAGAAGTCTTATTTCGACTGAACAAATGAGTACACATTCAAATCTAGAAGCTTTCACTTTAAAGGGAATGACTCTTGTCAAGTAAATTCAAATATATTGCATTAATGTTGGTTGCATAAGCTGTGTAACTAGGATATATCAATATAATAAAATATCAAATCATCCGCACACAGAAAAGCAAAAAGAAAGTGGATTTGTTCGTTTAACATGATGGGCGGAGTTTCAATTTCCTCAGACCTTCACACTGATGGAAAGCTTAAACTAGCAGACATCAAGGTATTTATCTTGAGAATCAGGTGGGATGGAGAGAAAAAGATTGTGGGAAACCAACAGCTGTCATCTTGGATAAAATAGGAACATGGATGAAAACAAGCACACATCCTAAGATGCAGAGGCAACCAACATCAAACGGTGGAAGTCTGTCTGTATTGCCCTGGGTATTAACACTGGCCCTCACCACACTACAATAGAGTACTTTAACTAAGGAATGATCTAAGAGATGCTAATCACAGCTCTACATTATTGCTAAACATTTCTGCATTGAAGATAAAACACAGATGGGTTTACATATGCGTTCTATACAGCATCCTGACATACTGTGAGGGCTGCAACATGAAGGACTGGTGATTTCCACCTCACATGGTATGCTCTTGATTTCTTTTTAAACAGTCCATCTGTTGCTCTTGCCGCTTCTGTACATTTGAGTGCACTAGTCTATGCAATTGCATGAATATGCCAAGGAATCTATCTCACATGCAAGTGCATCAAAGACCCCCATTAGTTGGTGTTAGCAACAGATGCTGCATGTTAATACCAAGTTAGCTGAGAGTGATTTCATAGAGTGAAAAGTGATGGAAGGAAGAAGGCAGGATTGATTTTTGTTTTTTTTCCCCATTACTGACTTTCAATCAGGCTGGTTTCAAATGAGAAAAATCCATGGGCCGTAGTGGTTGTTTGTGCACCTACTAATTACAAGGCAGAAGGCTGACCAAAAGAAGAGTAAATGGAAATGAAAAATGAATTTAAAAGGGTTCCTCACCCTGACATGCAGGAACAGGTTCATCCCACGTGTAGTAGCCATAGGTGGTCTTCTTGCACACAGCTGTGCCTTTTCCGATTAGCTTGTATCCCCTGTCGCAAGCCCAGCGCACCATGCTGTTAAGATGACCTCCGGTCTGGCTCACAACAAAGCCGTGTTGTGGGGAGTCTGGGGTGCTGCAGTACATTGCTACAATAAATGGAGAGATTAAGGAGTGGAATCCAGGAGATGAGTGACAGGGCAAAGAAAAGGGGGAGACAAGTAGGGGAAAAAGATAAATTGTGAAGTCTTGAAAAGAATCTGCACAGAACAGGCAAGCACAAATGGTAGAAAAGGAAATTATTCAAAGAAGAGAAGGGGGATGTTTCAACAGAACTCGCGAAAAGGCTCAGGTGAACATTTTGTCACAGCAAGGATCCATTTGAAATGCGGAAAGATAATGAGAGAAAGTGCCTGAGGAAAGTCACGTCTATTTACCACTCAGGCTGGGTAACGTGCAGCAAAGATAGTCCTCAAAATCATACTTATGTTATTCCTGAGAGTCCTATGGGCAGACACACGCACAGTTCACTTCAACACATGAAGTACTGCTGCATCCCCCGGTTATTTCTTCCTAGCCTTCATCTTTTTCATCTTACAGCCCACTGAATACAAATAAGATAAATCTGATTTTTAGCATATGAGCACCGCCTCGCCGACAGGACAGGAAATCTGGAGGAAAAGTTGCATGCATTACAAATGCTGTCAAACATTGTTTCAAATCAGCATGACTCGGAGAGAGGAGGGATTTATGGCAAAAAGGCAGACTGTGGACTCCAAGTCACTCCCTGTTCAAATCAATCAAGTCAAAGTGGAGATTTCTTTACAAAATTCATCACTCGGGCTTACTTTCACAGTAACATTCCCCTCTATTAAATATAACACAGACACAACATGAAAAATATATGTCCTTTGTGCTTTTTCATTATTATTGATGCATTTCAAATGGAATGAGATCACCTCTGCTGCTCTTGCTTAGCCACCCGCTTTATTAAAGAGCCAATTAAGAATTTAAAAGCTTTGTAAATTAAAGAGTGCGCAACAGTATGCCTTGCCTCCTCATTTTGCAGGTGAAAAAACATGTTCTACTGTGAGCCATTATCACTACAAAACACCGAACAAAACAAATAAATAAAGAACTAATAATAAAAATCATGGGGTCACACATCAGATGTTGTGGATGCTGCAGAGAATGTAGAGTAAAGGTTTTAGTATTAAAACAAAGATAAAGATGGTGAACCTGTAAACCCATGATTTTCATTTGGTTTTGCTGTGTAAATGCACTAGTAGAAGGAGAATATGATTATAAATTGGATACATACTTTGATACTCACCCACGTATCTGATGTGGAAGCCCCGGCGGTTGGTGCCGTGGTCAGATGACCATCGCAGTAGCAGCTGGTGGCCCGTGGTGGTCAGGTTGAACGGGGTCTCGATGTCGCCGCTGAGCGATGCCATGCTCTGGCTGTAAATGTTTGGACCTGAGACGCACACACAGGTTTCTAATCACACCAGCATTTTTCAATCCATACTTTAATAAGCAGCAATGGCGCAGATTCCAAAACATCTGGATATGCTAATAGTAAATACATGAACATGGCAATGAATCAAAGGCACAAAAGACCCACCGTCAAATATTTCCAGAATGTCAAACTCCTTTTCTGTTTGGAAGAGTTCAAAGTGCAAAGTGATGTTGTAACCCTTCTCCACATTGATCAACCAGGAGCACATCTGGAGGTTGGGGTAGTTTTCAGGGAAGCCTGGACTTAGGATCACCCCGGTTGAATCGAAACGCACCTCATGAGCTGGACATTGGACTAGAAAAAAGAAGCACAGGACAAAGGCTGAGGCAATGAAGAGTCAAGAAAAGAACAAGAAGGGACAACAAAGAGGGCTAGGGGGTGAAGAAAGAGAAAAATATTATGTCCTTCAACCTTTCTCCACTGACAGCCGAAATTCCATAAAAAATAACTAGTCCTGAAATAATTACATCTCAGCCAGACTGATATTGCAACTAATAGCTGAGCTGGTGAATCTGCTGTCACCGGGTCTCCATGATATCAATCGATCAAATAATAAAAGCCAGAAGGTGAGACGGCTTATTCTGTCTAAAAAACAGCCCACTGTGTGTGCGCGTGTGTTTTCTTGACTTCATGTGCAATGGCTCAGAGCACTTCCTTCATTTCCTGCAGCCTGGCATGTCTTAAATTATGACAGGACTTGTTTCCTTCTATTTCTTTTCGGCTGGAAGCAGAAGTTTCTCTTCTGGGTCTCTCGAGAAGAAACATGACGCGTGCGAAAGGTTAATGTGAACAACTGTTAGAGATAAAAAGGTCATGGGAAACAATCAGACATGTGTCAAGAAAAATAAAATGCAGAAAGAGCTGTAACACAGAGAGGAATGAATATTCCTCATATGCAGTTTCCTGCAGAGGCTCTTAACAGGGCTTTTAACTTTGACTTTGTGGTCTAAAAAAAATACAAGCAAACCTGGAATATGTATTTGAACTTGTGCAAAAATCACCATCACATTGATTATGGATGGGAAGAAAAACAGAACTTATTTTCTGAGAAGTAATTAGCAGCAATTTAATTTTAAACTGTGATATGATTAGCCCTGATTGACACTGTGACGGATACGGAAAGAATCCTTCACTGACTAATTTCTGCAGAAACTGCTTTTGTGTCTTACATCTCTCACAGCTCGAGAACGCCATTATCTCTTTCAGTCACATTCTTTTGTTAAAGCAAAGGATGCAGAGAACGCTCTACTTTGGAAATATTTCACAAGAGCTCAACTGCTTTGGTCTGTGCTGGGGTTGGAATTTAAAGAGCACTGTGAAGGCTAATTTTAGAGGTTTTAAAAAAATAAAAACAAAATCATCTTCAAAATCCCCACGATATAGACTGCTCCAGACAAATGAGAATAGTGTGCTCCCATAATTATTCTGAGCATTACTTTCAACATTGCAAACACATGTTCCTAAACAGTAATTAGAATTAATTCATTTAGTTCAGGTAATTCAGTTTCAGATTAAGTTTATAGGCAGAGGTTCAAATTTGCATTTGAGAGGAAACACGTATTCTTAGTGGGGATATGGAAAAAGCTCAAAATGAACAGTTCAGATGGTCTAACATACAGTGCAGCTGGAAAATGAAAAGAGCCTTTTAACTTTTTTTTTTTTTTAGATTTTGTTGCGTTTGAGGTCTTCTGCTGCTAAGAGCACCATCTGACCACGCTGAACAATCAGAGGAAAAAGGTCTTGGTACAGTCGTGACTGTAAATCAACTTGTATACATCAAGGGCATAATATCAAATTCCTTTAGATATTTTAGAGCTTGAAGTGCCCAGGGCATCATCTATCTGCTGTTGCTGGTTGTTATGAAAACTGAGCCCTTAAACTTTGAGAGGATAGTGTTGCCAGGCAACAAATGGGTCTATGCAGCAAGTACATTTTGAACCTAAAACTACACTGGACCTTGAAATTCAAGTGGAGGGATTAAAAGAGGAAATAAAGTAAAGGCTGAAGCAGTTTCAGACACCTCGGCACTGTTACTACAGCAAGGCTTTAGCAGAGATAAGGGTAGAGGGCCGTTAGAAGGCTGTGAGGAGCTCATATTTGGCCTCAGTACAAATGCAGCTTCTGTTGTCTTTCAAACACTTATACATGCAAATATATTCAGAGATAATAAAACATCATAACTAGCCAAAGTTTAAACACTATTCTATTTCAAGCAGATCAAAGGTAATATTTCCTGAATAATTCCTTAAACAAATCCTTGGAAATGTATAGATCATCCTTAGAACATGTTAATGCATTGGATTCAGCTTCATTGTGTGCAACTCAATAGTGCTTTTATCCTTGATCAAAGCTACAGACTAACCTTCCTCACCGGCATTCCTAATGGGCAAATATCTCAGAAAACAGTAAATCTTGTGCTGGCAGAGATGCATAGCCGTAGTAAGGACATTTCTGTATATCTCATAAGTGGAAAATGACAATTAACAGAAGCGTTGACAGCAACAAAAGCAGAATATGTGAGACACCGGAGAATTACTTTTCTGGTCATATTGGCAGGCTGCCAACAGGAAGCGTCTTCTTTACATGCTTAGTGTAGCAGTCTCCTGGATCTGAATAGGGGGTCAGCTCAAATTAAGTTCAACTTTACATCTCCCAAGGAGAGCAATTAGTTTGCCACTGCAGTGGCACAAGGACATAACCTATTCAAGACAGGAAGATGTAATGAATTCTTGACTACAATAATGAGGTGGTGCCTGAAAATGTAAAATAACAAATTACTAACTAAGCTCAAATGGATGTAACTTTAATCTGATGTTCGCAGCAGGTTTTTGAAGAGTCTTTGATAAAGACCCTAACCCTGCCTGTCATGACTATTCTCATAGAAAACCTTATGGAAAAAAATCCACACCGGCTTAAAAAAAGTTCAAGACACAGCTGGACAAACGATTTGGTGTGTTTGCTTGCTCTGCATGGGAAGTAAGCTTAAAAAAAACACTGGCATATCTGGATTTGGCAGCTTCGCCTCAGTGTTTGAGCTTGAGCGTTTACAAGCGATGACTTTTGGCAGCACTTTGTGTTGTCAGTAACACATGAGAAGGTGAGCTGGCAAGACTAATTCAACAAGAGAAATGCAAATAGTTAATTCTGCTAGTCTATGCTCACGGGGCAAATAAACAGAAATAATCAGATACAGCGTATTTAAGGGTTCCTATTAACAGTGACCTGCTAATTCATACATTTTCACACAAATGAAGTGAATCACTGGAGATAAATTCACTTTGATTGAATTGTTCCATATTCCTGGCACATCCAATGCAGAAAACCGTGAAACTTTAATCTCCTTTCATCTCACTTTACATCACATACCAAATTTGTGAAAATCCAGTCATGAAAACTGTTCTGAATGTTGATTACAATCAGTAATCTCATTAAATGTATCCAAGCACACTGTTTTAGTTGGTAGCAGACAGTGTAAAAAGAGATGGTAACCATAATATCAAGCCAGATGATGGTGAAGTTTAGAAAATATCCTTCACAACACTGCATCTAAGATCTGTTATGAATGCAGACACTGGCTTTGTCTGGTATCTGTCATGCTGTGAATCCTGAAGCCACCACCACACGGTCTCACAGTTCTGGAAAGACAAAACTCTCATCAACTCGAGACCTCTTGACAAAGGACTTCAGGGCAATTGCGTGTATCCGTCGGGAGTAAAAGCTTTGTCTGTATTCTGATGGCTATTACAGGCGGCCAAGGTGACAATATTTGTTCTTGGTGTAACACACAGAATGATTTTCATGTGATTCATTCTTGACAATCCATCACTGGGAGGAAATTGCATGTTAAATAAATCAAGCGGGCATATTTCAAGAGATCAGAGATGCGGAAATCACTCAGTAGATTGTTATGAAGTATTAAAGGTGGGTGCATCTGGTTGCAACAGATCAAACTGATATATGCAATATGCACACATTGCTAAGCTCCAACTGACCATAATGAAGCCACACAAAGACACAATAACATATACCAGACTCACACTAACTCACCTTGACAGACTGGTGGGGGTCCATCCATCTGCAGTCTCTCTCCAAGTCGACATGTCAGAATCTCGTTGCCCACCAAGGTGAAGCCCGGCAGACACGAGTACCGGATAATGTCCCCTGTGAGGTAAAGTATACTCACCATCAGACAATCAAACCCACACAACATCCCCACCCAAACTGAGGGTAGGGGTGGACATGAGAATCAGGGCCAATCATTCACCCACCCACTCGTCCACAAACGCATCGCTCTACAGTGTTAAGTTAGTAGAGGCATTCTCAGCACAAGTGCCAAGAACATTAATCATCAACACATTTTCTAATGAAGATTGACGTCCTCTCTGCTGGATAACGCGCTGAAGGCACACCACTTTAGAGAGGTGCAAACTGGTGTGCGCAACGTTGCAGCGAGCAGGACAGCCACCGGCCACATCAGCGTCAGTTCTGATGCTGAAAATGCAGACAGCCTGTAAAGGCCAAATAGCCCTGCCAAAAAACCTTTCGTGTTTAAACTATGAATGGATCAATCCATCAATAAATCAATCCATCCAAAACCTCATTCACACACAAATACTCTAATTGCAAAGATAAATAGCAACGAGTAAAAAGACTCTGCAAAACAGCATTTCCATAATGAAATTCATATTCATGGACAATATGCTTTTATCCCTGAAATTGGCAGATAAATTGAAAAAAAAAATCAAGACTGGACAATGTTTGAATGAAAAACTCAAGTTAAAGGATGATGAATTAATTATGGTTAAAAAGCATACTTTCACTCCTTTCTCCATGCTGTCCAGGCTGTCTGGCTAAATTATTTCATTTTTGATGCAGATTTATTTTATTAGACATCGTCCCTGGCCTGTAAACAAGGATAATGAAATAAGACAAACCTATTTCAAACTCGTCATCATCAGTTAGGATGGTGGCGTTGGCGACCGGGGGTGGTGGTTGGCATGTTCTCAGCTGGTATGCTGCAAGAAAAACCACAGACATTAAGCTCTGCAGCACTATAGGTGTGCACATCATTCAGCATTTTACTTAGATTTTTAAATATGAATAAAGCTCAAACTTCTCTTATGGATATTAAGGGTAATCAAAAAGTAAGGTTTAAATTAGCTGAGATAAAGGAGATGATGTGAATCAGCTTCTTTTGAAAGGAAAACTTCAAAAGTGCAGAATGAAAACAGGCATGAGAGGGCAGTCATCATATGTCATTGAACAAGACAAGAAGCCAAACAAATGAAACTAAATGAGAACATCTAAATAATGACTTAGATAGAAATCAGGGTCAATTAGATTTTGTACCCCTTAAAAACCGAGAAATAATCCCTTGATTCTTTGCTATTCATGTCTTTACTCTACAGTCGCATTCCACAATGGGGAGCACTGACGATCAAACAAATGGCACCAATTTATTGGCACCAATCACTGTATGGTTTACCGTGATAATGGAGCACAAAGAAGCCGCTGGTGCTGAAGTCACTGTGGAATTTGATGAGAACTTGATTGGCTGTGGTGGGCACGCCCTCCTGGACAGAGTTGCCACTGAACTGGCCGATCTGGGGCGAAGCTTGGTCAGGCCCATCCCTGAGGAGATTGAAGAGGGTGGGGATTTGAAAGAGAGAGGCTTGTTTCTGAATCCACACAAGTAATAAGTTAGAACCCAACAAGCCCTGCTAGGTTGTTTAAATTCCATTGACATGTCCACAGTGAAAATCCAACTTGATATACAACATCGGAACGCCTCTAGGACATCCCCCTGTAAAGCAGCTTTAGGTACATGTGACTGGGGTAGACCTTAGAGGAAAGAGAAAATGATCCTCATATATCCCAGTTGGGATATATAGTTAGCTGAAAGGAAAGGCTGAAAATAGATAAGTAGAGTTACCAAATTTGAGAATCAGAAACCTGTGAGAGCACTGAGATTTCCTATATATTATATATCCTTAAAAGTATATGTAGGTAAATGATTTACTGGACTAACCAAAAGCCTGCTTTAAATAAACTATATGCAGTACAGCACTGTCAAATCCTAATATAAATGGATTAAAAAAATAAAAATTCTTGAGTTAATGTGTTATTTGAAGAGTTGGTTAATTAGCATGAGAGAGGAAAAACAGTTTTTTTTTGGATGAGAAAGAAAAATGGATTAATGCAAGACGGTACTTTTCCATTAGATTAAAAAAGTGTTTCATTACTGGCACTTTCAGGTTGCTCCAGGCCTATTTATCTGAATGATACACTGTACGCTAAATGTTTTTTGTACGAGTGTGTACTTTTAATATCTTATATATTAAAAAAGCATTATTGCACTTTCATTTCATTGTGATTGGCAAAATGGAAGATGGCAGTCAGGCAGGGAAATGAAATGTTACTATCAGGAGACGTATTGTTTATGTGTTATTTCATTTAGAAATTGTAGTGCCAGTGGCTCCCATAGAATAAATGGTAACCCAGGATGCTGGAAGGCATTTCATCACCCATGAGGAAATCTATCTGACTGCCTGAGGCTTTCTAGACTAGAGACGTATGTCAGGAAGGCAGAGTGAAGAGGGTGACAGGGCTGAGA
This sequence comes from Lagocephalus sceleratus, assembly GCA_911728415.1. Taxonomy (NCBI): domain Eukaryota; kingdom Metazoa; phylum Chordata; class Actinopteri; order Tetraodontiformes; family Tetraodontidae; genus Lagocephalus; species Lagocephalus sceleratus. Next base: position 7,392,284 of record CAJVRN010000126.1, read on the forward strand.
AGATAGCTGCCGGACTGATGACAATCAACTAACATAAATATTTTGCAGCTGTGTGATTGCTTATTAGCAGATGGAGTTTATGCATACCAACAAATATCCCAGGTAGGTATGAGCTGATGCCTCTGTGCTTGTAAATTCAGTTTATGTAACATTAACCCAGATTTTCTGTTTGTTCCTAAAATTGGAACGAGACACACTCGGTTCCACACAGATTGGAAGCAGCAGCTACCTTCAGAAAGCTTCCTCACACTTTAGGGAGTTGCTCGATTCCAAATGGAGAAAACAAAAATTATATAACGTAACACACATCTTGGCATTATTTTTAGAATGCAATCTTAGTGGTAAAGCTTCAAATGAATTTTCTAAGTAGCACACAGGGAATAGAGTGATTAAGGGATAAGACAAACAATCTTATCTGCCAATAAAATTATCTGTTCACATTAAGGTCGGCTGCAATGTGCCAGAAAAAGCAACTCACCACACAGTGATGTAGTCATAGATTGGTTCGGTGTTGATTACAGAGAAGTTGATGTAGATGCCATAACCAGGAGGTACCCTGACCATCCACATGCAGTCCTGAAAGTGTGGATACTCGGCTGGGTGACCAGGAGAATATATTGTGCCATTCATGGAGGTTATATTCCCACCGCAGAGAGCTGGAATGGGGGAGGAAAATCATGAGAAGGTTGATAGAAAACATGGTTCTGATTTACTGCAAGTCATAAAAGGCATTTTTATTGCAATATTGCTTTTAAGTGTTGTTTAAAAAGTCACCAGAGCGCTGATCACTGTTTGCTGTGAGCTTAATGAAGCCGAGTATATCGCTCATACATTCCTCTAGACATGAAGTGGAGCTCAAGGTGCAGAGAAATTTGGGTTTAGTCCCTTAATTATTAATGGCTATCCTTAGGGTGCACTCAAATGAATAAAGGGTCATTGCATCTCTCACTGGTAGATCTGTCTGCATTACATATTAAAGAGCCATGTTTGTCGCATTAAGTGAAATATGATCTTTCCATATTTGTGCATGTATGAGCAAATTACAGTAAAAAAGATAGGCTGTCTGACCATCACTGGTATGTTGTATTGAAGACTAGGGTAGAAACAGGTAGGAATAATAATTACTCTCATTACATCAGGTTAGATGGAAATCTGAACAGATGTCAGTTGGTGATGATAACCCGTGATACCCTAAATCACCTTCACTTTTAAAGACAGACAGGATTCAGTGCTTGAAAGATACTTTTGCACATTAACACCAAGTTGTTTAACTTCAGCAGTCAGATGTAGATTTCCATGTGGGCTGATAGAATAAGTCAAAATTGAAACGACTTTTCTGTGTTGTATAGAGAAAAGTTGTTTGGAGTAAAGAATAAGTTTATTCCTGCATTCTCTGGAGAGTTGATTTTGTTTCTGCCAAGTTCAGAGTTGGAAAGAGTCTATGATATTTACTGCTCTGACATTACTGCACCACCCAGCAGCACTGCGGAGACAATTAAAATTACTGAAAGCAACCCTTCTGAGAACTTGAAACAATGCATCAGTGTGCAACAAGAAAGCCTAAATGTGTTGTGAATGTGCTGACATGATGGTAGGTACACTCCTCTAAATAATCTGCAAGTTTTACAGAAAAAATACTTTTTTCTTTGCTCAGCAATTGAATCACTGCCTGTGATAAACACAGCACTGCAGTAAGAACACCACAAAGTCACGTCCATTTTTATACAGATGACATGAATACATTTACCCTGACATGCTGTACTTTGACTTACAGTTTGTAGCCTTTTAAGAAAGGAGTGCCATAATTTATCAGAGCCACATGCAAGGAGTCTTCTTGAAATTTACAACAATGACAGGCATAATCAGCTTTGTAATAAAGACTTTCAAACGCCCCATATATCATTATAATGGGCTGTGTCAGTTTATGGTTTGGTAAAGTGGTGTCTCATTGACACTGAATTAGAGGCTTTAAACAAGAACAATACATTAGAATAAAGGGCATTTTTTGCACTTTGTGCAGAGGACAGCACATGATAGAAGATATTTCAAAAGTAAATACAGCTAAATGCTAAATCTGTAGTAGATATTTAAATGTAGTCGTTTGTTTTTGGTGCAAGACATATTTAGTGGTTTGTTCACATGAGCAACACTGGATGATTACCTTCACAGCGAGGTATGGGGTGATTCCAGTTTCTGCTGACTCCGTGCAGGCATGTGAGTGATGGCTCTCCAAGCAGAGTGTAACCTGTGAGGCACTCAAAGGAAATGGTCATTCCCACACTGTAGTCCTGACCAATCACAATGCCATTACGGAAAGGCCGAGGGTCCGGGCACCGCTGTAGCTCATATGCTGGGATTAAAAAAGAGATACACAAAGTAGACAAGGCTTATAAAGCTGAAATTTCCAGGATGAATAAGGCTAACGCTAATACTAATATCTGGCAGGATATCAAAGAACTGAAATTTGACTTGAGAGGTTCTCAGAGCAGCTCTTGAAATATAAAAAGCAATTTACATTTGCAGTTAGAAGTGGTGCTAAAACACTTCAAAAGCTGCCTGAATAAGGGTCCCTGGGGCAGGTCACCAAAGAACCCAATGAACACAACTTGACACCAGGCTGAATAGACACAGCTTGTACAACTGATGGAAGACAGTTGAAATGACAGGCAAAAGAGTATGGAGATGACTTTTTCTTTAGAAAGAGAGGGGGTAATACCTCTAGGGAGCAGAGGACATGACAGGTGGACACGATAGAGGTGAGATGGCAAAAAGAGCAAGTGAAGGATAGGAAAGTACACGTAGTCTATGAAATATTACTGGCTGAAGTGCAGATTTATTTTTGAGAATTTACTGAAGTGTAGAGAAAACAATATTGTTTGGTGGTTGTTACTACTATTACTTGTCAGTAATGTCTTACTGAAATTTGGAAGTAGGAGAGTTATGAAGGTAATATGCTAGAGCCTCAAACTCAACTTTTGTTATAGAAAACAAATATTTGTCATATGTTATGCTATGAGAAATGAAGAACATTAGCCCACTAAGAGATTTAAGATTATCTGATTTATCAGATTAATTTTAATAACTTCACTTTTAAGCCATTTTTTTTTAATCAAAAGGGACCAACTCTTCCTTCTCACCCTGATAGACAATGTGAAATCCAGGTTTGTTTTGGGAGTAGTCACTGTGGAAGAAGAGAGTGGTCTCATGGGTGGTGCTGAACAGAGAGCTTGGCACCACTGGGCCACTGAACCGATCAATCACTGTTCCCGTTTCCAGGCTCCCACTCCGCACCTCCAAATAGTCGTGGACTGGCTCTGTCGAGAAGTTCAGAAACTGCAAGTGGATCCCTGGAAAGAAGAGGTAGGTTTATTTCTGATAGCATAATGAAATATGTAGAGGAAAGAAAAGTTAGGAAAACCAGATTTGGAAGACCTACCAAAGCCAATTGGGAGTTGAACTCTCCAGCTGCAGTCCAGGCTGCTCTGATAATTCCCTGGAAACCCTGGGCTAAGAATCACGCCACTGAAGTCTGTCAAAGAGCCGCCGCACTGAGCTGAGGGACACCAACCGTGGAGGAGAAACATGTCAGTTCATTCTGAACAGCTCATCGTGAAAACAAAAGAAACTACAATCACTGATGAATATTGTGGGAGGGCAAAGGGCATTGTGTTACTTGTTATGTGTGGGTTTCTAATTATGAGAATACAGAGTGAGCATGTGGCGGTGCAGTTTGGGCATGTATTCTGGGGCAAGGGGCAGGCTTCTGGGCAAAACAGAAAAGTGATGCGAGTGTGCTTTGAGTTTAGGAGGAGATTGAGACAGGCACTGTTTGAGCACCTCTCTGCTTGACTGTGGAGATAATGCTCCATACAGGCAATTGTGAAAAGATAAGCCACTCAGGTTTATTCCCTGTTTGGTGGTGGTTTAAATTAAAATAAATGAAGGAGTCAATATTCAGTACAGCATCACAGTTTGGCTCAGCGGTGGCAGCGATTACTTCGCCCTAGACTCGCAACACCCGCTGTCTCTTCTTTGCGACTGTGCATTAGAGAAGGCTCGAGCTTGCTGCAAAGGTTACAGCCGTCGCCCTCCTCTGTACCATACATCCTTGACCCCCCACAAGTGCCTGGGTGTAATGCAATTCATCCAAGAAAGACATCAGGGCCAAACTGTGTTTAAGTCACCCTTTTCCCCTCAACTCCAACAGTCCCATTCATGTGAGAAATACTGGAACCACGTGGGAAGCACAGCACGATTTTCTTTGGGGACTCGAAGCTAAATATAGACAGGGACTAAATCTATTATGGGATTAATTTGTATCACTGGTGGAGAAACCCAACTCGACCTGTTTACGTAAAGAGAAGTGTTGAAGCGCTTATGAGAATGACTCTATTTGTGCAGGGGCAGGCAGCATCTTTGATGTAGATTTATCAGCAACAAAGTGGTAGCAGATCCCGAGGTGTTGAGGTAAGTATGTTCTTTGCGCAGGAGAGAAAATGAGCCAACAAGAAAGAGATGCGTTCAAGAACACTTCTGTCAACTGTGAGCCTCAGATTTATATCCGCAGTGATCCGTAAAAACCTCAGGGATACGGCATTTGCATGATAAAGAAAGGAGTTGTTCTGCATAGTGTTATCAATGCACAGTAAGGGTAAATCTGCATTAATGTAAATAATACTATTGTGTTTATGAAGCTGAATATTTGTGGTTAAAAGAAAAGTATCAGGGAAACTAATGACTCCTCAATTTGTAATCAAATGATGCACAAATGTTGTGAATATGGAGAAAGAATAAAAGTAGCGTACCAAGTGGTCTGTGGCCAGTGATCGACTGTGTGATTTAGATACAAATATCTTTAAAGTAAATGACACAAACGAAGAATGAGTGCAAAGGTGATAGACTGTCTCTGATGCCACACAATTTGTTTGTTGCCTGAAGGAGAGATAGTGACCATAAATCCATACATTACCTAAACACAGAGGTACAGGGTAGTTCCACCTCCTGACTGGACCAGGCATGCAAGTGATATATGCATTTCCCTGTTCAGACATACAAAACAGATATTCAGCAAAACGGTTCAGACCAAACGGACTTGTTTGCAGAACATTTTTCCGTGCTTCTTCTGGACCTTTGGTGAAGAAAAAGCTTTTTTTTTTTTCCAAACCTGTCTTATGTCTATAAATATTTGACGATACGAAGAGAAGAACAACCCCTTGCTGCCTGTTGGCCAGCAAGTGTGCCACCTGGGAAGTACAAATGTTTGTACAAAAAACAAGAAAACAAGACAAGCATCTTGATTTAATGTATGGCTGTTGTAAATGACATTTTACAGGCTTTTGTGCACCTACTTGATGGTTAATTTCAAGGATTCCAATAGTAATCAAGAGAAAGTCTCGCGTTTCTTCTATAAAAATAACAATATAAAAATGGTTTTGGAGGCTTCCTAAATTTAATATGGTTGGCCAAATGACCATTTCGACCATGTTTCATTTCACAAGAGCAGAGGTCACACCTACACAACTGTTGACAAAGAAAGAACTGAGAAGCTGATGAGTCTTTTTCGAACTGTTCAATCAAGACAGTAAGGCCAAACAGAAGCACACTGCTAATATATTGTAGTATGATAACCAATATAATATATTCCCCATATACATATACATATATCCACTGCTCTCTGACACACAGCATAAAACAAATGGTTCTGATCTTTCTCTGCTCTTTTGTTTATCCATTCAGCCTAGAAATGTACCGTGGGTAGATTGTTGGTGGACAGTGGTTGAGCCATGTGTAGGTGTAGGCAGTGAGCTGACCAATCAAAGCCAAACCAATGCAGTTCAAAACAACACAATTAAATAAAATCTTGCCATTGGGGGGGTTTAATCTGCTCAACATTTCACAATAGAGTCAGTAACATTTTATGAAATGGTATAAATGTACTTGTAAAGCTCGGTGGCAGCTTCACCACCACTGGACACATTCACCTACCTGTAATGTGAAGCCTTGATTGCACTGGAAGGAAACCATGTCACCAACAGTGTAACGTTCCCCCACTCTCTGTCCGTTACTGGGAGGTAGCGGCTCCGGACACGAATCCAAACCTATTGCTTATGACAGAGTCACAACACACAAGTGTGGACAGCAATCATTCTTCTGCACAGACAGGGTTCAAAACCATTTTCTAATTATCTGGTGGCACCACATGTTGAGAATACATATTTGATGTGTTGAAAATCTACAATCAAATATGTGGTAGCTACAGATTTATTTAGAAATGAGTGTCGGAATAGGTGATAAAGTATATGTATATATCCTGCGGACAATCATGGAAAATCCCTCCCACCCCCTCCGTAACACAGTGGACAAACTGAGAAGCAGCTTCAGTAACAGACCTCGCTGCTCTAAGGAACAGTACAGGAAGTCATTCCTGCCGTCAGCCATCAAACTCTATAATTCAGCCAAACCCATTCAATAACAATAATTGCCTAATGTCTATGTTGTCATTTTATTTCCATTTCATTCTGTATTTTTGTATATATGCTTATAATGTATATATGCTTATAATGCTTATATGTGTGTATATATATATATATAATGTTATCTATATATTATATATGCTTATAATATATCCTGTATGTATGCTTATATATATAAATATGCTGTATATATGCTTATAATGTTCAAATCTTATTTGTATTTACGTATTTACTTATTCTGTTTCTATACTTTGTATATGCTGCTACTACAATTCAATTTCCCTACGGGGATGAATAAAGTAGATCTTAATCTTAATCTGTTCATTTCAGGCTAGAATTGCAACATGACAGACTTGAATGTATGAGTGAAAACCTGTATAAATATCTTCATTTAAAGTGACCTAAAACATACTAATTATTACACTAAAGAATCCTTAAGTATTTGTTTAATTTTTCAACATGAAAATCTCAAATATGGAACCTTGAAATGATACCTTTGCATTTAATATACAAAAGCACAACTATGGGGAAGTGAGTTATTATTGTGCAATTACACACCAGCCTATTCGCATTTGCAGGCCGACAGTAGAGTTGAACAATAATTGAGTGAGCTGTTTCTCTTTCAACTCACTATACTATTTACAAACTGGGACAAGTCAAAAAACTATGCTGCTGGTGGCTATAATCGCAAAATCTGTCTGACTGTGATCCGAAGCAATCACTGTGAAATTACAAAGCAATCCCCGAAGAGTTGCTTGAGAAAAACATTGAGATTAATTGGCACAAAATTATTTTCGGTGCCACTTGCCAGGTACCGCAATGTCTGATATTGTATTGAGTGGCTCAAAAACAGTGGTAAGTGTAGCTCTGTGCACATCAGATGGAGATTGAAACCACATTCATTTTACACAAAATGATGGAAAATTAGCAAAATGTACTCATTCCACCCCCAAAAAACATCTAACTGCACTTCTGCTAGATTTGAGAAGCACTGCACATCCATTCTTAATGATACACAACTGGTCCAGAACTGGCATGTGTAGATAAACAAGGCTGCAGAAATAGTTAAACAGACTAGAATCAGCTGTTCAGTGCTGCAGGCTTGTTCAATGGTTGCTCCACTGAGCTTATAAAGAGATTTCTAGGACATCAGGGCAACAGCAAGACAGCGACCATCAATAATAGCATGAAGAGCTACTATACAGCAGTGACAATGATTCCTGGAAACCATGTTATTTGTTGGCTTGATGACACGCTTCATAGAAGCAGAGCTCGCTGCGGTAAAGAGAATCTGTTATGAGATATGTTTTTAAATCAGAGCTTGGTGCATTTAAATGATGCATCAAGAAAAGAATCATGTTTCATGAATACAACATGTCACGCATATATACTGCAGGGAACAATCAACCAGTCCTATGCAGCCTTTTGTAGCATTTTATGTATGTTTTCTTACATATATATACGGTAAATATCTAATCACTGACATTTTCAATGATATCCTAGCAATCTGTGTATATGCTGTTATTCATCTGTTGAGTTTTAGCCCATAATGTTTTCAATTTAGGATATTCCTTTTATTATAAATTAAGAATGACAACATATAGATGATCCTCAATAAGCAATCTACAGTAGCAATAAACATTCTATACGCTCAGAAATGAAAGCAAGTCTGCTTTTCATGATTTCTCACATAAAACATAAACAGGCCTTAAAGTTCTCTGAATGGACATGAGCAGAAGGGACAACAGTGGACTGCAAATACATACAGGAAGATGGTTATATACTATAAATATCTTCACAGGCTGCAGCACAACTCCTGCTCCATCAAAAAAGCAACAGCTTACTTTCATCCTTTTAAAAGCAGAGAGGCAGGAGAACTAAACTCCATCTAAGCATCAATCTTAAAGCAGCGTCCAGCATGTATCACATGGGAGAAAAGGCAAAGTAACATTCTAACTGAAATAAAAAGAAATGCAATATTTCTGTACCTCATAAAAAAATATGAAATCACAAAATCCTATTAAATAATAAAATTGAGGGACTGTGGACAAAGGAAAATAAAAATCTCTTTTCTAAAATTCTAAAGAAGGGTTAAAAAAGGGCAATTAAATGTCCACTGAGGCAACTAGGTTGTATTTGTTTTCCGTCAACTTTTCTTTGAAAATCTCTAGAATTTCTTGAATGGATGAGTTAAATTGTAATGCAGCTGACCTTATAAATTACTTGTCATATTTGAAGTCCTAAGTGAAGGAGGTGAACAGAACAAAATCTTTGTTAAAGGTCAAAACTCTTCACAGTTTTCCAACATTTATATCAATTAAACACAAGGATCATTGGGAAATTCCTCTGTTTTCCTTGGAATGTGACATCAGGAATGACTTCACAGATAACATCTGCGACGCTATGCTAATCAAGAGAGGCTTGCTGAAAACATGTGGTGAATAAAACATGGTGTGCTGGGAGAGAGTCATGCAAGGTCGTTTAATTTTTCAGGACTCCAGCTAACACTGGTCTGCATGCACGCAGTTCCCCAGTTAAAAGTTCCCAGTTTCTGGTACATTTAAGTGACACGCTCCACACAAAATTAAATGCAACTATAATAACACCCTTCAGTTCAAGCACCCATTGCAATGGAAATAAATGAAGCAAATAAATTGATGGGGGGAAAATTCATTAATCAAAAAAGCCGGAAGACCTGATCTTGCCTGAAAAGTCAACAGTCTGAGCAAACAAAAAACAAAACCCAGAGAAATCATTTCAAGTCAAAAAGTCTTCCAAATTTCTCTTGTCTCTTGGTGTGCATAAACACGTCTTCACTGGTGCCGCACCTCAAAAACTTGATGTAAATGAAGCCTAAAAATAAAACCAAGAGCGCAAGAAAATTGAATCCAGATGAAGTTGACAAATCTGGAGACTATCCAACAGAACACACTGACGATTCCACAGCGGGTACAAGACAAAGGCCCAGTATAGAGTGAATTTCAATGTCAACTCCTACAGCTCAGCACATGATCCAGATGCAGAATAACCATCTTACTGCTTTGCAGCAAATCTGTTTGACATGATAGGAAACCATCTGCTTCAGGAGAGAGTGTTATGTTGTTCCTGTATGAAATTTTAGTGACATATACAAAAATGAATGCTCCAAATAAGACAGAAAAGTCTAACATAGTTTAAGATAGAAGATGGCCAGAATCAAAACAAAAATCTAAACTCCACACAAATAAATGACCAGTTCCACAGACAAACAAAAGAGGCCTGATCAGACATCTCTGCCAAGAGGCAGAGGAGTAACACCACATGGTCGAGGAGCTCACCAATGTGAGTAATTATGCAAAAACAGACAGGGATTCAGTGGGAGCCCAGTTAACGCACAGCACCAGTCAGCAGACTTCACCACGAGAGCCGAGCCAAAATAGAAGACAGAGGAAAGGCTGGACGGCGAGAGCCTGATGTGACTCTCAGCAGGATACTGTGGTGGTGGGAGGAGGTTAGTGCAAAGGGCCCACAGAGAAACATAGCTTCCCCAGGGTTCGGAGCGAGAGGAAGATGTTTCTGATATCGCTCCGACTGTGAGCAACATGGCTGTCAAGTCATAATAGTGACACGACTGGCAGCCGTGACTGACTCAGTTTTCAGCCATTTCATTCATTCATGACATTTTTGTGACTTTTAAATTATGAGGGAAATTCTTTAAGCAACATTAAAAAAAATAAAATAATTGAAAAGTTAATTTAACAGTGTAGTGATTGGAAAAACTTAAATTACCATCACATATACAAGTCTTTGGCTGTTATGAAAAAAAAGAAAGAAATTAAACCCCCACCTTCCAGCAGGCATCCTAATTTTAATTTGCTATACATCTGAATGAGCAGAATAATAAATCAATTGCTCCAATGGGGCTTCGCTCCTTAAACTCTCAGGGAAATTCTCAGCCTGCTGCAACCTTTAACGAAAAGGCCCTTGAGCAAACAGCCAACTGAGATATGAGCATATTTACTACCAAATAAAAAGAATGTGGGTGCACTAACTTGAAGCAATGAAAAAAAGAAGAAAAAAAAAACACTACTCTGGAATACAAGAGCAGAAAGACTTAAAATTAGATTCTCCTTCCTTCACTGAGCCATCCACTAGTGTCTCCTCTCTCCCTCTACCATTCAGAATCAGCCGGGGTAAGATGGCAGACGGACATATGGAAGCAAAGTGACAGCAGAAATAAAGTGACAAGCCATGAGACAGGGCATCTCTCCTCATACCTGTGTACTCCAAATGGAAGCCAGCAGCAGAGACACTGATGTCAGACTGGAAGGTCAAGTACAGGTTGTTGGATGTGCTGTTCAGCAGCTGTGGGATTGTTGTACCTGCATTATAAAAGAAAACACTGTCAAACTGTCAAAAAAGGAAATATGTCCACTAAAATCAATGGATACACACCACTCGTAAGCATATGTTGGCCCTGAATTACATGCTTCATATAAAGATTGAGATGAAGGTAATGATTCTGTCCGAGTAGAAGCCAATTCAACAGGTTAGCAGAGGCTAATAATAGTCAAGTAAACAACAAAATAACCAATACACATGGAGGTTTTGGTAAAATAAGGTGACATGCTTGCCATAACCCTGCATAAGGACCATCATTCATGAACTACCAAGGTCAGTGTCCTCAACAACTACAGACTCTCCGATGCTTATGTAATCAGCTCAGAGCGGCACAATACGAAATTGTTTCTTAATCATTTACAAGCCCTTGCCCGCTTCATATCCCGTGCTGCCCTGTGCAGTGACAGCTTTAGTGTGGAGCTGAGATAATGTGCACACAGCAACTGACACAAGTGGCAGCACTTCCTCTTTCACAAGGGTTCAATTAAGTGATGGACTGCTTCACCTGTCAAGAGAACCACTTTCATGAGTACAGATCTGACAACAGCAGCACCTTTTTCCACCCAACACTGCAAAAGGAGTCTGTTGAAGTCTTAACTTTCATCTTTAAACAACATTCTGAAATAATCTCAGCCTCAGACTACTGCCCCTATTTTATGGTTGGGGGTGTGACATGCGAACTAAAATCCACAAGCTTGTACCTGAGTAGCTACCAAGCCTTGGAGCATTGCCATCAACTCCATCAAAAAAATCCAGTGAGTCCCAGTTGTGCTCTGTGGCAAAGGTCACAACCTGAATCTGAAAGAGGCAGAATCTTTAATCAAGATGTAAAGGCAACAAATTGCTCAAACACTGTTGATGTGAGAGGGATTCAATTTCCAACACCCTGTGTTACAGCATCAAACCAGACCACAGATCTCTGCGCCCACTCACTTGGATGCCAGCTCCCTCTGGAACAGAAATTCTCCAGGCGCAGTTCAAATAGTTGGCGTATGGCTCTGGGTATCCGGGAGAGAGGATGGTGCCTTTGCGATCAGTCAACACGCCACCACAGGGAACTGGATGAAAAGAGAGATCGGTTTTGACAATGTTCAGGTCAGCACACGACTGCAGAGGAAGATCCAGAGAAGATCACGATGAGATTAGTGTTGGGTCGTTAAGTAGAGGGATCTGATTTTATGTAATTCTATAGCTGAATGCTCCATAAAGCTAGCCTGTATTTACAGTTATGGATACATCCTTGGCCTTGTGCTCCTATTTCACTCTCAATGGAGCGTTGACGGGACTCGACACTTGCAGTAATGTGTAATGAAATGTATCACAGGCAGCAGGTGGTAGGTGCATTATTTTCATCAACAACACAATCCAGACACTTATGAATATTGAACTGGAGTCAGTGGCCTGGTCCTGCTGTCTGAGTCAAACGTTGTCACATCTGAGAAAGGCAATTAGGCCATCTTATTCTAAAGGGGCGGCCTCCATTTTCTGTCTTGGATTAATATGTATGAGAAAACAGATTTTTTTTTTTTTGTACTGTTCTTATCTAATGTAACCCAGGGGAAAAAGTGGCATTTAAGCATTGATATCTAAAGCTGTATTTTCTGCTGAGATTTACTTTTACAGGATGGATTATGCACCAGATATTTCCAGCCATCATTATATTAATAAGAAATGTACAAAGATATAGAATTCAATTCTGAAGTTGTAATTATGTTTTCTCCGTGTGCTGGAGCTGAGGAAAGATGTGATTTTATAGTTAGTTATGTGATCTCATGTTTCCAGACAAATGAACGCTCAGATAAATGCAAGGTTACTAAACCTTCACATGTACTATTTTCCCCTCAGAAGGCAGAGCTACCATGCAGACCAGATGAGGACATTCTGAGAGCACAATGTGTTCTCACAACAACAGAGCAGATGCTATTTGTCATAGGCAGGGTTGATGTTGCTGTACCATCCAAAACAATCACAAGTGAGTATATAAAGCATCCATGGGACAAAATTGTATGTCAAAGGCATGGGTAGGCTGCACAAACAAGGAAAATAGTGCACAATGATGGCAATTTTACCAAAGTAATGAAGAGAAAATGTATTTTCTTTCAATGACAGACTACAATTTCAGATATTTCTTTAATCCTGTTTTCATCTAATAACTGTCACAGTGGGAGAGAGACATTCATATCCTGCAGTCACTGCCTCAAATATTCTGCAAGGTTTGTGTTGCCTATACACCAAATAAGTGACAATTAATCAAACTCACAGCCTCCCTAAAGTAAAAAAGCTTTTTTTAAAATTTCTTATTTTGAATGAACATCACTTGGTGAGGTCTGCGTTAAAGTTAGTCCTGCCCATCTCTGCTAAAAATGACCTAATGTGCATGTTTTTAGGCTGTTAGTGGAAGCCAGCATACCCTCAGGACAGCTTAGAGAACACATAAACTCCATATAGAAAGCCCCAGAGATGGAAATCGCAGGACTGCCATGCTATAACGTCCCCATGCTAACCACTTCACCACCACCATGATGCATATAACCGTCATTAAAGCAGAAACACTCCACACTCATGTCGTCCAGCGGCAGATTGTACCATTACTGCAATTATACAAAGTAAGACAACATCCTAACCAAAAATGTGACTTAATATAAATCTAAGGTGCTTGATCAAAATATCAAAGTGTCCATGAATTACATGTAAGGGCATGTAAACTATGCAACAGTTACATCACTTCCGTTGAGTCCAAGTGACTGGCTTTACATTTCTTTTCCCACTGAAATTCAAACTGCCTTTGAGAAAATAAGCTGCCCACTATTTGACTTTCTTTTGCCACACTCTATAAGATCGAACCAATGATTGGCTTCATTCAATATTCAATGTCCACCTGGAAGCTGTAGCACTGTAAGAATGCACTAAAAATAGAGTAAAAATAATGTCCACTTCACACATTCTGAAAGACAGAAACGCGCAAAAGTAGCCAGCCACAAACATGCCCGTGGTCCACAGGAGAAGTGTAGATTTGCCTCACAGCTCCAGACTCACCCTATGATTAGTCTTGGGAGGTTTTTTTTTTTTTTTTTCCGAAAAGAAAGTATTCACAATTTAAGAACAAGATCGGTGCAGCATTGCTTACTGAGCCGCCCCTTTGAAAAAGTGTAAAGCCAACAGTGAATGGCGTTACACTGCTGTGAAAAACGATTCCGTTTGTGTGCAGGTCTCCTGTGGGAGGACAACGTTGCTCTGAGAGGCTCAGGGAATAGACATACAAACGTCTAACCTCAACATCCATCAATATTTAGCTTTAACTACTATAAGCCCAACCTTAGATGCACCCTTTGTTTTCCCAATTTTGCTGCAAGGCCACTCAAAATTAAGCATCTACTGGGGCACGGAGAATGAAATAAATAGTGAAAGGCTCTGCTCTTGCAAATTAGCAATAAAGCCATAGCTATTGTTTTTATTAAATTGAGAGTAACAGGAGGTGAGCCCAGCCACTTAGGTCAATCACAGCTGGACAATAGGGTGGGAATGTGTCCTCTGGAATGCAGGTAACTTTAAAAGGGCACAGTGTCGCCTTCCATAAAGAGCGCTTGAGTAATTGAGCATCATGTTTTTATTGAAGCATCTATGAAACTATATCCATTATTCTGGACGAGCGCACTGCCGCTGGGGGAGATGCCCCAGCCAGATTCAATTTCAGGATAAAAATCACTTTGTTTAGAATTGAACTGCGCACGTCATTGTTATTCCCTTGCCAGACAGGTGGTAAACTTGGGGAAACCGGGCTTGAAATCTTCCAGACTAACTGGTTGAGACTGTTTGAAGACATGACAGGATTGCATTGTTCTATTTGGACCTGGATCTGACATCTCTACCATCCTGCCGCATGGGTCCTCCACATGTTTGGCTGTGAAAGCCAAACTTGTAAATCTATCCATGTGGAAGAAAATGCTTTATGGGCATCTCATTCAAATAGTTCCCAGCTGATGGTTCACATTTTCCATTTCCGTTATGATGAGTTTCCTGTCAAAAGAATATCTATGGATGCAATTACCAACATTACAACTTTTAAATCTTCAATATGAGACAGATATGGTTGAAGTTAACCATGCCTGTAGCTCATTCATAAAATGACGAGAGAACTCTGATGGAGGCACTAACTAATCTTTTTGATTAATTATGAAAAGAAAGCTGACGTGAATTCATTTTTCCAAGTGTTTGCGTAAAATCTATTTACATACTTTTACCCAGTTATATATCACCAATCATTTTGTGGCCACCTGCTAAAATGTCTATTTATTATCTTTTAGGTCTGTCTTGGGCTCTAACAATCGAATGATAGATGCGTTACTATAATTAGAAATTCCTACAGGGGCTGCCATTTTGATCACAAACAGGTAGAATAAGATGTGATTTTTCCACTTTAAAAAAGGAGCAATAAAATGTGAGAGCAGCCTTGGTGGCGTAATGATGCACTGAAGGCTTGACAGATAAACATTGAGTTAAAACTTTCGGAATTGCGCACCAAAACTCTGTGGGCTCAGTTCTCTTGCCAAAAATGTGTTTCATATACTGGTGTGTGTTAGGATGGTGAGTCTGCTGATGAGCAGTGTGTAGCTGCATCATTTGGTCCAAAAAGGCTGTAGAAATACAGTATTTTCATCATAGGTGCATGAAAAAAAAACACTTTGTCTGGGTATAAAAATTGGGTGACATGTTTTTATTTCCTTCCATGGCTCTCTGTAAGTGTCTGAACTATGAAGAGCAGACAGAGGACATTTTGACGTAGTTGGTGGACATTAAGATGAAAAATAAAACTATGGAGCAGCTCCCTATTTGTGAGTGTGAATGTGCTTAAAGGCATGAAGCCGCCTTATGAGGATTCTTACCAGCACATGTGGGCACAGTGCCGTTCCACTGGGCCAGGGCATTGGGCACGGCCTCACACCTGATGGCGCTGGAGCCGTGTAGCGTGTAACCTGGATTGCATTCAAACAGCACCACCTTGCCGATGCCAAAGTCGTTCCCTATCCGCTTCCCGAAGCGCGGCTCTGGGACTGAGCTGCACTGAATGGCGCTTGTCCTGGGGACAGCTTTGGGGAGGAAAATGACAAGGAGCCGGAGAGGACAGAAGATGTAAACAAAGCAGAGCGGTGGGTGTGTGAGGTTGAAACACAACAGAGGAGGAAAGATGGTGAGAAAAGGGAGGCAGAGAAATCATAAAGCCGTTGTTAATCTCCTCACATGTCATTAATCATCCGTGTCTACTGTGTGACGATAGGCTGTTTGAGTCCATCATTTCCCGCTCTGAGCAGTGAGTCTGGGCTGAATAGATGAACTAAATGGTCTTACCTTGGTAAACAAAGTGAAATCCTTTGGCTGTTCCTGTTCCATTCGCAGTAAACTTGAGCGTTATCTTGTTTCCTGAACTCAAAGGAAGTGTCTCACCTAAATTGCAAAGAAAAAATTTAGAAACTCTTGAGAATGACATCACATTGGCATCATCTTGGCATCATATTTGCTGTTTAGCACTACTCTGACCTTAAGAGGAAAATTAAGTCAACAAGGGCTCTTCTGTGTAATACATGAATATTTATTTCATCATTTAATGCCTTCATTGAAACACGACTTAAATGTTATTGCACTATTTGAAAATAATTACATTTAAGTACTTGAAATGGAAAATATAATTTCCTATATTTGATGACAGGCGAATCAAATGAAGCATGAAGAAACAATTTACAACAACATTGTTTACATTTGTTGTTTCAATTAAGGTTTATTAAACTGTACTCATACTGTGTTAAGTGCTGTCATATTATTACGAAGCTAAGAAGAGAATGCTGCTCTGTCTGTTGAACAGACAGGATGGATTAAGAATGACCTGAGTGAGATCCATATATGGAGGCGAGAAGGGCTGAATCAGTGGACGATCCATCGTAGATGTCCACCACGTCAGACGTTAAAGTCTGGAACACCACAAACTGACCGAAGAGAACTGCAATAACAAAAACAACATAGAATAAGCAATCGATATTTCACTAGCGAGGATTATATGCCATTATTATGTCCATTTGCAGGTAAGGTGCTGCAGTTATTCCAGCCCCTCAGAGAACAGCTGCTGCTTTGACAAATCTGACAGTTCAAATCACCAACACACAGAGATAAATATTGTTTTCACTTAAATAATAAAGTAACTAGTACCAATCTGACTTGTATTTCCCTCTGTTGAGAGCATGCTCACCCTGCGCACACACACTTCTGTTAAGCCATGTTGTCATAACTGTTAAAAAATTCTGAAATTGAAAGAAAATTTGAGAATTCTTTCTGAAGGCAGAAATGGTTTTGAAAATTTGATATGTGTGATTTGCATGAAAGTCTTTGACACAGAGTAAAAAGGTGAGTTGATGCGGAGGTCACTTTTACTCAAGGCAAGGCACTTTTACTGTTTTACTGTCACTTTTACTTTCAACTTCATTTTAACACTAATTAATATATCTTACTTGAAAGGTAAATAAACCTGCCAACACTCTCCAAAAACCATCTAGCTTGTATTTATTGCTGTTTTTCTCCATCTTCTGTATCAAACTGGACACTAACTTTAAATAACGGTTATAGCAGCTTTCACAAGTACATCTTTAACAATAAAGTCTCATTGCTATAATTGTCCAAACTAGGACTACAGTCATTCTCCTGTTTACACCATTTTTGAGTGTAGGCTGTAAAAAGAGAGCAAAACAGTGCTGTAACCTAAGTCACTGCTTTCCGATAATGCCTGAGTGGGAGGTTACATTTTAAAAACTTAGAGAGAATGAGGATTAACTCAGTCTATAACATGTACACAAACACTAGGGTTCTGAGCTTGTTACCGTTTGCCCCTTATTCCTAATCTGCTGTAATCTGTGTGTTCAGAAGATGAAAAGTCTAAAAGAATCTGATATGACAATCAAGATGTGGTGAGCTGACTTGTTTGTAAACAGCTCAGCATAAAAACACCTTCACACCGATCTTCCTCCGACTGTTTTTGGACGGTAGGATAAACCAAGCACATCCAGGGTGCTGCAGCTGTCACGGTTTGAGTTATGCCCATTTGATGCGGCAGCGAAAAACATACAAGCGATCTTTTTCCTCATCACTCTGCGCTAATATGAAAAACTGACGGAATCAGTGGCTGCCTTCATCACAGCTGGTGGTGATATATTCATGAACTGCCTCTGCCGTCTGTGTCCCTCCCTATTCAGTGAAGTGTTCGCCTTAGGATAGGCCAGAGAGGGTTATCTGAGGTTCCCAGCAGCTGTCCCACTACCTAGTGTGCCGCTTAACTGGGTTTTATTGGTAATGGTTTCACAATTATAGACTACGGCAGTACAGACGGAAGCAGACAACTGGTTTCTGTAAGAATATGGAAAAATATCGCTTTCATAGCTGCCTCCCACATGTGGTGAAGTACTTGTGCTCTGCCCGAACACAATGCTTAATTCCTGTCAAACTGTGTTTCTGAGTGTATCATTGCTCGATACGTTCCCACACACAAATATCTACTTAATACACTAAAAAACAAACATGAACATGGTCCACCCAACAATCAGTGTAATTGTGTGTGTTTTTGTTAAAAAAGTGCTGCTTGTAGATTACCAACAATGACAAAGGTAGAAATGGAGAGGCATGGATCAAACATCACCATGAAGTAAATAGTTGCAATAAACCTTGTGCCTTGTGGAATGTGGATTAGGCCTGACAAAAAAAAAACAAAATTCATAGTGTTGGAAAGTATGGTAGTTTTAGGATTCCCCAGCTACTTAAGCCCTGTGTAATCAAACAGATCAATCATATGGACAAATTCACCTACCTTTACCTGCAAGACATTACATTGGAAGAAAATAAACACATGTGCACATACACAGACCCAGCAAGGTCTAATGACAAAGAACAACCCTGGCGGATCTATAGAACAGTAAACACGCCTGGCTGCCAAGGGTCTAAATAAGAGATGATTTTGCCCTCGGGGACAGTTCCCTGATGCAGTATTAGCATACCAACACCATTCTCCGTTGAACATGCTGCAGTCCCCCGTTATGAGCACAAACGCACACAGTGTAATGCAAGTGTGTGCATACACACTCTGGCGAGTACACTGTAGCTCATTTATGCCTCTAATCCAAAGTCAGCCATGCATGACTCCAATCTGTTCCTTTGCTGTAATCACGTCCAGATATTAAGTCAATAAATCACTGCAAACTTGTTACCTAATTTATGCAGGACTGTGATGAATCTTTTGTCCCTGGGGATAGTCATGCTGGTGCAACACAACGCACTTGAACAATGAGCAACATTTTGAGGCATGCGAATCTTCAGCTCGGACTACAGGAAAATAGTTAAACTGCTTTAATCACTTAAAAACTTTAGACTCTAGTGACTTTAGAAGAATCTCATATCTTATTCATGCCATGCACTCATACCACCGCAGCACCTCTCTCATTTCTCTCCCACGGGATGTAAAACTTATTTTATTTGCATATGAAAACAGTCAAAAAATCTGACAGGCGTGTGGGACAGATTCTCAGCTGCCCTCTGCGGTTTCACAGGAATTTTCTTTTTAAAAAAAAAAAATCATCTCCAAATTAATAGTGTAATTAACGCGACGACAGCTTGGTGATAACAGTGATCTTAACAGCACAGTCTCGCGCGTCATTAACCGCCACGTCTCAAAGGTGTTCTATTGTGAAAGAATCTGGAGATGATCCAGGGGAATGAGATCACTGTTATGATCCCAAATCCACTTTGGGCGGATGAGTGCATTACGAGGCTCATCTGAAGCAGTCATGGTGAATAAGTGCACCTGGTCGGGATAGGTGCTCATATTGGATTAAATGGCCTAATGCCAGCTGAGGTGTGAGGCAAGACTGGAGGGTAAGAAACGTAGGAAAATACTTCATTCCGCTCCCGCTGTTCGCTCGAGCGGGTAAGAGGGGTCCAACCTTTTCAGCCAAATCTTAATTATTCTGAAATTTGTTCAGTGTCATGAGTCTGCATTAAAACATTATGGCGCCCCTGCACTATATCCTTCTTCCAAGTTTTTTAACAAATCACAGCTTCTTTATCCTCCTTGTTTTTGGGATGCTGCTTTTTTCCTGTCAAAAACAAGGAGCTGCGCTAGTGGTAGCACCATTACAGCAAAAGAAAAATGGCATCGTCTCCCAAAGGCTCCTTCAGTCTCTTTTGTGCTCATGACTTTTGATACGTGCAGCTGATGGATCGTCATCAGGCCCTCGTCAGCCTGCCTGGTATTATTTGAGGCACGCCAGCTGCAGCACAGAAGAGATGACTCATGTTAAAGAACGTTTAAGAACCTGTTAACAACTGAAGACACGACTCATTGGAATTAATTCTTTCCATGCAATTGATGAGGCCCTTTAGCCCTCTCGGTTGTCATGCCATAAGGGCCTTGTGATTTATCTCGTGGATGAACATATTTTTAACATTTTTTTTATTTTAATTAATTATTTTACAAAAAAGGGCTGGAGAACATCTTTCCATAGGACTTATGGAAGGATGATAATGTGGTGCTGGACAGTGATGTCACAGCCACAGACGGTGGGAGAAGGGAAAACAGCAGCACGTGTTTGTCTTTCTGACTATGAATTATAGAGGAACTACCTGTCATCTTTGCTTTATGGCGGGACAGGCCTGCTGGGATTCTGGCCTATGACAACAAAAGCGTGCCTCATCTATAGAAAGCAGAGGGATTGTATGACAGGGCTCAAACATATATATTTAATGACCTATTATCACTGTGAAATCGCTTCGTTCTGTTTGGTAGGGAGCGCGAGACTGCACTTGCATGCGAGCCCATTAGCTTTCCGTCTTGACTAGAAACTCCCCGGCAGTGGAGAGGTTCCAGTCGGAGTGGGGACGCAAGAGACATCCTGTAGTTCCAGTTTCAGCTAAAGCCATTTGTTGTCTCCTACTAGGGATGTGATCAGATGAAGCAGCCGCACCCTGTGTTCCCATGATCTCATCATCTTCAACCATCACAGGATGTTCCATCAGTCAGATCAGTCGGTCCAGTGCGCGCTCACATGTCAGTCACATGCCGAAACACCCACACATACATATCCTTGCTGTAAATACACATTTGACATTAATGAAAGAATTGAACTCATAGCTTAGGGCTCCGTCTACACTGTAGGCTGACGCATAAAGGTAATGCTTTCTGTGCAGGAAGTCCCAAGTCTCTTCTCAGGTGGCTGCTGGCATAACCTTACTCTCCAGTGAGCATCAGTGAGTAAACAATCACTCCTGAGGTCATCATTTTACTTGCTAATGGCATCTGGGAGCAATGTAATATTCCACGGCCTGTCTTCTCGCCGTCACCTTCGCTCATTATGAATTCTTACTCATGATGATTTTTGCCATCCGACATGGCGTCTGTGAAACTTTCACACTTAATCACCTTCTGCTCTGTTGTTAATTTGTTCTGAACCAGATTTATTACTGTGGTCTGTCAGTGTCTATTGACATATTTAAGGTGAATATGTATTATGTTGTTACTATCATATAAACACATGAAATACACTGGAGCCTTGGTCATTCGTACCTCTGGAATTCAACAATGACTTATTACTTTTCAAAAGTGGAGGCTAGATTAGATGTTAAGTTAGCTTTGTTGGTTTTGCAAAGGTGACCGATATTTTTTTTCTTTGAATGCTTCATTTGCTATCAGGAAAAAAAAAGTATTTATTGGAAGAAAAAAAAAAAAAAAAAATATATATATATATATATATATATATATATATATATACATACAGGAATATATATATACAACAAACATGAGAAAATCTGACAAAAGTGTATCAAAATAGACCCTTCACCTTGTAGCACTGGCTGGCATTTTTGCAAAGAACTCGGTCTACATTTATTTTTTTTCCTGTGTTCCAGTGCAAACATGAAGAGTTTATCTCATCAAAATGTCAGTCTCAAAAATTTTAAGTGAGTAAATGCCACAGAATGATGGAGAAGTGTACGGCAGGCATACAGTAAATGATTACGCACCAGCCGTTGACCTTGGTGTAAATAAAACAAGGAATTCTTTTGGGGCTGTGTTTGCCTCTATGTTTGCAAGCACTGCCCAAGGCAAAGGTTGTTGTCATGTAAAATTCATCTCTTTAAAAAGAAGCACAGTTATTGTTTAAAATGTGACTGGAACCATTATTTCTGACAGAATAATTTAACATTAAGGAACCGACAGGTGCACACTGTACTTTAACAACATATGAACGGCGCAGAGCAAAATAAGTGAAGCAACAAATAAATGGAAGTATATGTTACCAGGAAATGACGGCTCTAGACTGCAGAGCTGTTCCACTGTCTACAGTAACAGTACAATTACAGCAGAATTGGACTCATGATTCAGTTTGACAACAAGAAGCAATTACATTGGTCAAGTCAATTACATCTACAAGTTGGCTATAAAAAATGTATATTTGTGATTTATGTTGTGGAAAGCAATCCAAAATGGCTAAAGCTCCACACCACAATGTTTAATAGCTACCTGGTCTTCTTCCTAGCTTTAAATTCCAAGTGCAAGGTACTTGAATCCACCATTAACTTGCAAATCTAAAGCAAATCTGCCATCTAGAAAATTTTCAACTGTGTGACAACCCAGACAGCAAGCCACCGGCATAAATAATGCTGGAGCAGGTTATTTCCAGGTCCTCCTCAGGTCAGGGGACCACGTGACGACAACACAGGCTGACCTTTTCCTGCCAGTTCAACCAGGTTGATGAGCAACCTTGAAGGCTAACAGTATGCTATCAGTCACAAGAACACACACGATACTGTATTATGTGTGCTTGCAAACTTATATATCCGTTAAATGTCACTTTTCTTCAATACATATCCTAAAATTACAGAATTTCTATATAATCTTAAAACCATGATTATCTTTTAAAGTAATAATTATCTGTACGTTGTGTATGTTTTTTATGGGACTTGTAGCATATTGGAAGAGTGGCAAATTATAAAGAATGACTGAAGACCTTTGTTTATCCATTTTCTAACAATTAACACTGTTTTCCTACAACCCAGCTGTACAATACAATAAAAACCTAGACAGGAAAATATCACTCCAGTAGCACACCAGCATTTAACCAAGTGTCGATGTGTTTAACCACCAGTCCAAACATACAAATGTCCTCCTGCAAGAGAGAGAGAAACACTAGAGGGACATTAATTATTCAGCTTTGAACATGATGTTAAGAAGTATTCTGCCTCCTCTGACCAGCCTTGGTTTTTTCTCAAACTATTCTCATTACTTATCCAAAACTCTTGGAAATAAACGAAACACTATATGCCCTCACAGTTTCCTCCTCCTGCTTCAGAAAATAATTTATGGATGCCGCCAACAAGTAGGTGCAAAACACATTAGCTGACTAGACAAGAAGGAAAAATTGCAACACTGAAAATAATGCTTAAAATGCTTACCAAAGTCTCCGGGGACAACAATGTCATAGCTGCAGCTCTGACCTCTGGTGTAATTATGGGGGTAGTTTGGGGACAGCACGGTTCCCTCTGATCCTGTGAAGTGACCTCCGCAAGGAGCTGTTGGGAAAAGAATGGAAATTGCAGACAAAACATGTCGTGATACAAATGTGAATCAGCCACCAGACTACACCAGGGACGGAAAGTCATAAAGTACAATTAGAA
Source organism: Lagocephalus sceleratus (assembly GCA_911728415.1). Lineage (NCBI taxonomy): Eukaryota > Metazoa > Chordata > Actinopteri > Tetraodontiformes > Tetraodontidae > Lagocephalus > Lagocephalus sceleratus. The sequence continues at coordinate 7,415,836 of CAJVRN010000126.1, forward strand.
GATTTTAAGGGACATGAGCGCAGCATAAACGCTTTGAGTCATGAAATGAAAAAGTTATCTTAAACCTTTTATTGCCTCTGATGTGTACTGACAAATATGCCTGTGGTATGCAACATAATGTGAGCCAATTTTACCACTGACAACAATTTGGGGAGATTAGAAATTATGCTGCAAACAAAAAATGTGTGACTGTTGACAGCTGCCATTCTAAAATGCAAAATTGCCATTTCATTAAAGAAAATAGAAAGACTGCACTTTTGGTACTCTAAGATCAACTTTAATAATGACAATGACACACTGTGCTGTTTTATTAAGCTGGGCACTGGACACCTTTACAGCTTTGTTTTGAAGCCATTTTCTTATTTTTTTCTGCTGAAAAAGAGAAATAACATTTCGGTAAACGCCAGCATGAGCAATTTTAATAAACAGAAAGGACAGGAGCCCCACAGCAGGCCTGTTACAACACTGTGGAGGCCAGACAGCCAAAGGATGGTGTGAATAATAATCAAAAACTAAAGTTAAGGTCACAGATCATTTTGTTTTTTTCATATTTTCATTAACAACTAAATACTTGGTATCTACTAGTTAACTCTTTTCAATAGCATTTTAATTTTTTCCTCAGCAGATTGCAGTTATAGATGGGCATGCCTCTGGACTGTCTAGAAGGCCAGAGGGCCATCAAACTGCTCATGATGCAAAACATGAGGCAAAACATTTTGTCTCCAAATCTGACAAGAGATGATCTAAAAACATTGAAGTATGCACAATCAAGATATCACAAGCTTACATTTCCTGGTAGCATATTTTTATCCGATTCAACAAGTGTATAAGTACACGACAAAGTACGTAAGGAGTGAAGCTGCTGCTGTAGTTACAAGCTCTACATGACTGGATCTTTAGAAAAGACTACACACGGGAACGTCGTTCCACTGATCATTAATTCAGTGGCTCTGTTTTGGGTTTTGTTTGGTGTTTTAGAGATCAAAAGTATGTTTAGACATGAACATAAACCCAATTGCTTCCAGCTAGAGAAGATGTAACAAGCTAGTGTAAAGAATGGATAAATTGTGTACAATTGTGTACAGTCCCTTCCTACTATCTGCATCTGGGTTAAGAACAAGTTACTGTTCTTCAACTGAGGACAAAGGCGATTGCGAGTGTTCGAAGACGGTAATAGGATAGATGAATAAGCAATTTGCCCAATGTTATTAATTAGTGTCACAAGATTGTGCACTTTGGAAAAATACTAACACCAGTTAACTGTGTGGGAGTGCAGAGGGCGAGGAGCTGGCCATATGCGAGGACAGCTGAACTTATTAGCTTTCGCCTTTAAAGTGAGAAGTCATCACTTCGAATTTGATCTCCAAGTGAAAACAACTTAATGAAGAGTTGCTGATGGACCCTTTAGTTAAGCACATAACCCCAGGGCTATTCATTAAAGTTACATAGAAGCCAACTGTAAAAGTAATGAATATTGTAGCTCCCTGGTGTGAGAACGGGTGCTCTACGAACTCCTGCTGCAGAGACCCGGTGCCTAACAAAATTACGGCAAACTAAAGCGTTATGAAAGATGTGCAATGCTGCTGAGAATGAGGAGCAATCATTTTGAGACTCCTCAACTGTTTGACAGCACTTCCTCTGACACTATGATTCATATTTGACACTTCCCTTAAACTGTCTAGACTGCAGCAGCAGGACATAGTCTAATTTGTCTCAACACAGTCACACAGAGTGGGGCCGGGCTGCCTTATGGGCTCCCTATAGCCCTGCTTTCACCTCCTATCAAAGCTACAGTGTTTAGGACTTCAGCTGGAGAATAGAGCAGAATTATCCCTCTGCACTCTCTAACTGGCTGCGCAGCTGGACACTCGCTCCTGCTCGCTGTATCTGGCAGGTCGGGAAATTTAATTGAACTGTACATCACAAATGGTACATCTGAGTGGGCAATGATGTTATGTGCTGTTAGGAAAATGTATGCTCGTAAAATTTTATGCTGGTGGAGACAATATGAGAGTAAAAAGCAGTGGACAAGGGCAATAATCTCACTTCGAAATAAAGATCTAAGACATTTCTATAAAATTGCCATATATCAGAGGTATTAGTTTAGCTTGAAGTGCTGTCACAACATGACAATGTTGTGAAAAATATTTGCAATACTGTCAAAAACAGTTGACACTGTAGCATTCTCTCCTACTAGTTTAATTGTGTAAGGATCTTGGTTCACAACACTACAGCTCAATTTAGCACAACAGTGTCCTATTAAATGCTGGTATCCAATAGTCACCAAACAGCTAGAGAGCGTTTGTCTGCGATGCTGGACCTTCTGTTAACATAGCACTGTTGCTTCTCACCTTGACAGCTTGGTTTGGCTCTGTCCCACTCGGGTCTCCGGCTGCTGCCCATGACACATTTCAGCGTAGAGTAACCCTGAAGCAGGTAGCCAGCCTCGCAATGAAATGTCACCATGGAACCCAGCTTGTAGTCAGTACCCATTCGAGTGCCATTCATCAGATTTCCTGGATCAAAACATGCCTCCCGCAGTTTTGCTGCCAATCAACAACAAACAAAGCTGTTAAGAGCTGGGGAAAACACATTTTAAACAGGACAATAATTATATAGTCATGGATACAGCTTCGGAGAAAAAAAACTAACAGCATTACTTTATAAGCATGGTAGGAGGTAATTTGGGTAGCCTCAAGGCCACTAAAGAGGTGCATGGGTTTTAGAGTACCTTTGTATTCCAAATGAAAGCCGGTGTAGCTCACGGAGCCATCGCTGCGGAATGCTAAGTACATGAAGTTGGATGTGCTCTCGATCTTCTCAGGAAGTTTACTATCTTGGAAACTGCCGATCAGATGAGTGCTGCTGTCAGATCCGTCGTAGATATACAGGAAATCATAGTTGGGCTCGATACTGAAGCTGTGATAAACCAGGAGAAGGAACAATTGGCAAATTAAACATATTATTCGGAAGTTCTGACCATCAGATTGAGCAGATCGCAATGGGAGAGTATGTGCAACAGCGGTAGAAGTAAGTCACGCTGGGTGATTTATTTTGCATCTCCAGACAGTGTTAAAAAAGATTTCTCCCCCAAGAGGTGAGGGGAGATTAAATTGTCGTGACACTACGCTAGCACAAAATCCTCCCAGATGGCAACGGTGATGCGGTGTGAAAAGATCGTTTCATATTGTAGGACTGCATATCAAATCACATGCTGCAGAGAGGGAGAGAGGGGCATTTGTTTCAAAAATAATGAGCATGGTTTATGACAAAAGTGTAAATAGCTCGGAGATAATTGCATCTGAGTTGAATCAAGGCGACTGCAATCTAAGTCGTCGCTCCATCTTTTTATTTGGCAGTCCCACAAGAGAAAGCAGGAGTGTGCTAACTCTATTAAATCTTTATTTTGAAGAACAAATATGGTGAGTTTTTTTCCTCTCCTCCACCAAAGGCAGAAAAGTAGGTGGGAATCAGAACAAACTGGTGTGCTGTGTGTATCCTCCAGCTGCAGCCTTGACACATAAGAATGAGCTGTTAAAAATATATTTAAAGAGATAATCCTGCTAACAAAATGTGGTTTTAGGTTATTCTGGGTTTTTTTTTTTAGGCTAGAAATTGCAATAGCACTTTTGGACATAAAAAGCGTCCATCTGCTGCCTCCTCTCCTATCTACTAACACACCTGGCTCCAGATTCAGGCCCTTAGCTTTACACACACGGTCAACGTCGCTCAGTTCTGTGATGTTAGAGCTGGGTCTGCTGCACAAAACAAGCGATTTCATGGCACAAATTGAGCTGTGCATCCGGGAAGAACTGAGCTCATTCCGTTATAGGCAGGTTACAAACATGAGGTTAAGGAAAAGCTTCATCTTGTATGCTTGTTAAGCGGCAACTGGTGGTTCTGGCTGCAACACAGGGACGAGACTCTGGCGAAACCCTCATCCAATAGAGAAGAAAACGTCATAGCTGCTGTTACCTGATGAAGGCCAGGGAGATAACGTAGTCGGAGTGGACGGTGATGAGCCAGTCGCAGTCTTTGCTGTGGGGGTAGGGGTGAGGATAGTTGGGAGAGAGGATGAAGCCTGAAGATCCAGTCACATTCCCACCACAGGGAGCTTTGAAGAGAGGAGGGGAGGGTGGGGGCAAAAAGAATATTGCATAAAAATGTGGACAAAGATTAAAAAAAATCTTTATGTTGGGAATTTAATTTGTTGACCTATTTCAGGTATTGCTTGAGATGTGAGCCCAAAACTGTAAAACTTTGAAAAAGCAATTACATTACGGTCAGAAGATGTTACCACTCTTGTAATGGGAAATCCATTATTTTCACATTAAAATCTCAGTAGTACAAAGCTGTTTCTGCTATTGGTGCATTATTTTAAGTGTATTTACAGTGAGACCTAGAAATATAAACGCCGAGTTATTCCTGGCCAGGAAAAGAAAGCAGTTAGACCCCTTGGCGGCAGCTCAAGTACATCTAAGTTTCTTTGGAACTAATTAGTGTAATTACTTTTGATTGAATTGTTAAGTAATTAGCTGTTGAGCTCTAATAAGAAAATGTGTTGCAAGACCTTCAAGCACTTGATCTCTGAGAGCCTACAGAAGTGGACGTCTCCACATGACATGGCAATGAATTAAAGGCGTCTGATCAGGCTTGTTTAACACATGTAGTTGTTCTGATATCTCGGGGAGAGTGATAGACTTAGCTCTAGAGAGCTAATAAAAAAAAAACAAACACTCCCATCGCTGCCTGTTCCTTTCATCAACTCTTTTCCACCGGCCCCCTACATCTTCCACCCTCTGTCTCCTCCACATGTCCCGCCCTCTCTCTGGCTCCTGCTATCTCTGTTGCTCTCACCGATACAGCTCGGAGGGCTGGGTTGCCAGTAGTATCTATTTTCCACTTGGATGCAGGTGATTCTGCTCTCTCCTTGCAATTCATAACCTGGATCACAAGAAAAGGTCACAGAGTCGCCAGGCTCCCGACCTTCCCCATTGCGACTGCCATTCATAGGAATACCAGGATCTCTGCAGGCTGTAGCCAGTGAACCTGAAGGGCAAACACACCCAAATACACACATTAACACACATACCCATGCACTGTGCCTCTTGTGCTGCTGACAGATGTCAGCCACAACCTCAGAGGAAGAGCACAGAGCAGATTACACAGGATCAACTAAAATCCTTTTCCTAGCATAAGATCATAATACACTTAGTTTTATGTATTTGACATTCCACTTCAACATATTGTTCACAAATGACCATCTGTGTCATCATTTTTTTTTTCAATTATTAAAATCAATTTCTATTTATTGTTTTCCAAATAATTACAAATTTAAAGATTCAGGTCTATTAAATAGATCATAAATAATTTCAGTAGTAAATAAATGATGCTAGGTACTCACTGGAGAAATCAATGGCAAAACCAGACTTGGTGATATAAAAATCTGTCTCAAACTGAATGGTGACAATGTTGAGAGTAGAATGGATCCCATCAGGAAGCAGTGAGCCGCTCACTTCCTTCAGTGACATTTCATTCTCCGGAGGCCCATCCCAAACCTTCAAGATGTCGTGGGACGCCTCTGTGTCGAATGCAAGAAACTGAAGACTGGAAAATAAGAAGAGGACAGATTGTTACTTGGTTTTAGTATGTTGATTTACTAGAATTAATTATGTGCATTACATATATAGTCAAAATGTATGTGTATCATGTTAAATGCTGCTTCTCAAATGCAACCAAGGAGCAATATGGAGAGAATAGAGAACTTTAACCATCAATCACTTTCTGTCAAAGTTAGAAATATGAGAGCACAGCTTATCCACAATCTTATCAACAGATTGCCTCAAGCAGTGTTTCCTCACATAGAATGTGTGACTTTTTTTTTTATGAAGTCACAACATATTTATTTCATCCAAACAGCGAAAAGTGGCTTTTCTCTCAAAGGAAAACAGTCCAGACGGTTGAAGTCTGCGGCTTAGGTTTGTTTGAGTTTTATTTGTTATAAGTCAATGTCTTCACACAAAGCAGGTTTCTTGAGTATACAGTATTTTTTATTAAGTGTTAACTCTGTTTCTTAATGTTTATTAAGACAATGTACTTTCTGATGTGTTTTTAGTACATAAACAGAATATTTTCACTATACAGTGAAAATATACTGTATATATCTAGTATTGCAAATTAAAATCTGTTGTGTGTTCTTTGAAACATGCAAAAAATGCCATAATATTCATGTACAGGTAAGGTGGCTGACCTGACAATGTTCCCAGAGCTGACCTCTATCGTCCATGTGCACCTCAAGTTATTGTCGTAGGGAAACGGATAACCAGGAGACAGGATCCGCCCCGTAGACTGGCCCTTGAAACTTCCACCGCACTCAGCTAGATAAAACAAAAGAAATTCAAAGCTCCAAAGCCAAAATTCTATAAGAGGAAATTAGACAGTGAAAGAGCAGCCGAACTCACTCGGCATGTGCAAAGTGAGCAGTGTCGCTGCAGCGCAACCTCAACAATAACAACTTATGAGCAACAGACTCTCTGCCTGAAAGTGGAGTTTCCTTTCTGCCAGGTAATGAGACTGCAGACACAGTCTTCCTGCCTTGGCAGAGCCTTTCACGAATGCAAAACTTGTTTTGCATCCTAGTACGACTGTTAATGATGCTATTAATTAACTTTTCAGAAAATTCTGTCCAGAGAAAGTATAAACTGAGCCTTGCACCATAGGGACGGCACAAATGTTAATGACAGAGGAATCTGAGACACCGATCTGTACTGCCTTTCCCTTGGTTGTCATTCTACTATCTGTAATACAGAACAACCACTGCTTAATGAATAGGGAAACTGCATCAGATGGCCACAGTGGTGGGATATATGCAGCACAGGAACGCTTTGCAAATCTCAAAGTCTTTTACAGGAACCAAAATGTGGCTCTGGAGAAATAACTGAAAATCCCATTCATATTCAGCTCAGGCACAAAGCTCAGTATCAATATTGACCATTCAGTGATCCAACACTCTTTAACGGGAAATCAATAGACTGATTTAGCTTTTTTTGTGATTGCATTGACCGTGGTGGGTTGCGCACCTTTTCCCCGGAAAAGCTGCTAATGTACGCTTCATCAAAAACGGCATTTAAAGTGTAATTTCAGACACGTCTACAAATTTGAGAATCTTTTTTTTTTAACCCCCATCCATCTCTGCCAGGCATGAAGACACAGAGGCTGCCTCCACCGGCTTCCAGGCTCTAGCAGCATGCAGGTAATGGCTTCATCATTTCTCTTCCTGTCAGCATCTTCTGAGTAAGACCATATAGCTGCAGCATTAAATTACATTCATGACTCATCGCACATGAATACTTAAAATGATTTCTTTGGTAAATAAAAAATAACTACTACTACTTGTGGATTAGAACATCTAAAAACCCCAGTCCATTAATAAAATTCCACCAGACACATTGTATTAAAGTAGATTTTTCTGTGGAATTTGAAGTCAGGGATGTTGACAAACCAGTAAAGATCAATGATTTATAAAGAAGACTTGTATATTTTTGTAAATCGTGCACATTCAAAAATAATTTGGATCAGCATCTGAGCAATTCTGAGGACAGACAACATCACAGAGGAAAAACAGAGAGAGTGCGGACGGGCAGAATCAGGAGGGATTACCTATGCAGGATGGCAGACTGTGGTCCCAAGCTCTCCTGTCCCCAGTCATGCACTTGAGTGTGCCGCTGCCGTGCAGAGTGTAACCCAGGTCGCAGCCAAATGTGATGGAACTGCCAGCAAAGTGACCTTGATCACTGACTTTAAATCCAAACTGTGGCACCCCAGGATCATCACAGTGAGACAGCTCAAAACCTGGAAGGAAGACGTGTCAAAAAACTGAGCTAAAGGGAGACTTTACAGGAAAACGACACTGTGTTCTACAAGCTAACGCATTCTCTCCAAAGAACAAAAGAGGTGCTGCTCATCTTCTGTTTCCCACTGAGCACAAATAAAACCTGGACTAAGAGTCTCTATACATTACTTGGCAGTAAACGGTTCTTTTGGAATGAGAGAATAATTAGGTCCTCACAATTAAATGTTCAATTGAGTGTAGCCTTTTTACTACAGCTGAGACTTGGCCCACTCACTCAGACCATTATCAGAGTAAACTAAACCGAGAAAATCAAAACACTCAATAAGTCAGTCATCTCTTAATGTGACACAGCACATTTGATTTCTGCTCCTTCCTCTCAGAGAGGTCAGTGGCCAAGCCAGATGTTACTAAGGAAATATAAGTGTCAAGCCCAGTACAAGCTCATAACAGTTACTTCTGAGAGTATTACCCACCCTGGCTTTCAGTTCAGATTCATGAAAGTGTGATCAGATTTCATGTTCAGATGTGAGATGCATGGTGCTTTTATCCAATTTTCACCCTGCCTTTGCTCCATTATGTCCATATATCAATGAGGTCTTTCTAAATGGGATGCTGGCACTTTCTGAAGAGTGTCTTCCACAGGAAGAATGGCTTGACTTCATCTTTATATGTGAAGATGGTTCATGTGGTCCCACATGCAGATATTATTGATGCTATAACACTTACAGCACCAAATGCCAACCTCCTCAAAGACATTGCATTTCTGTCCATTCTTTTACCACTGAAGGGCACACTGAATTTGGAGTTCATAAATGAACATGTACAGCGTGAACTGCACAGGGCTGAATCACCATGCTGCCCTCATGAGTGAACAATGTAAAAGCTCCTGTAATATTTCGTTCATTAGCACATCTGACTAGTTTTTGGCGCACAAAATCAATACATAGTGTAGTTTGATGTATATATGGAAATATGGTATGTGCTTACTACAAGTAAGGCTGTTAGTCGTGCTAAATTGAACAAAAGCAAGTGCAAGAATAGCTTTCGTAGAAGTGGCCATCTCGTTTCCTACTTTATAACCGAAATGACAACTCGGCTGTGACGTCAGTTCTGACTCTGGACTCGTGAGGTATATAGAATGCGGCAAAAGTTGTAGGAAAAAAACCCCGGTTGGAATACAACCCTCGAGGACTAGACAATCCACAAGATTTTTTTTTTCCTTTTTAAGTGAAGTCTGGGTGAAAAATTAAAGGCTAGAACATTAGAAGATATGAGGTTCTTCCTAAGTCTGTGTGAACTTTAGCTGATCACATTCCAATGTTCATGTGCAAACTAATTAGCAGTTTCCTCTGAAAACAAAACTTCCATATAGAGTTGAGAGTTTCAGCACTGCCAGATTCAGCTCCTCCATGCATCCACTGAAACTGAGCAAAACCCGCAAGCCACACAAAAATTAAACTCTTCCTTGATGCAGCTAATTACCATTGTGGCTCTGCCAAATAAAAGGTAGTTCATTTTTGTTTTCTTCTCATTGTGTCAACCCACCACTGGCCGGTAGATAAAAAGAATTCAGTGCTCGATTGCAAAGTAGAGATAAAAATACTTGCACGCATCATCACCAAAACATTCTATCATTATGGTAATTAATTAATAAGTTAATAATAACAGACAGGCAGCCAATTAAAGAAGGAAAACTGTTGTTTCAGCTTCCATTTACTGTAAAATACACAGAGGTGTGTACTCATATTAGTGCATATACTGTATACGTACACAATGTTGCACATGTTTTAACAAGGTCTGGAGCTGGGCAGGCAAGAATGCTAATGCATCAGCAGTAGACAGAAGAGAGAATGAAAATGATTTCACACTTTAAAAAGTCTCATTTTCCTGCAGGAATGCCACAGAAACACCATGCTGTGTTTAATAGATACCCTGACAGTGAGAGACACGGTGAAGCAGCCAGGTTGAGGGTCAATTAAAATTTTCTTTTAAATCCAGCTACATGAAGTGTTTGGCTCCTGAAGTGAGGGCAAATTCACTCATTTGGAAAAGCTTTGGGGTCCTCCGCCCCCTGAGTAATGAAATGTGACTTACTGTAGTATGTGAGCCGGAAGCCTGCTGCTGTCATCTCCTGGTCGGAGGAAAATTCCAGCCAAAGATAGTTAGAGGTGCTGGTGAGGAAGAAACCTTGCATCGACGTGCCCGTGTATGTGCCGAGCAGCGGTGCAGCGCCATCTTTACCATCATAGATCTGAGCAGAGATAGAGGTAAAACCGCCCACAATTGGTTCTGATGGTCAGGGGGCTATGAAATAAAGGAAACTGAAATCTAAAGCTAGCAGAGCAACCTTTAAAGTATTACAACGCCTTCCACTTTTTCCATTTCGCTATAATTTCTCTTTTCAGGGTATACACAAACGGATAGTCACATAGAGGCCGAGCTACGGCGCTCTGTTAATTGGAGCATTAGATAAGACATCTGCATTCTGAAATGAGTGCCTTTCAGCTGTGAAGTGTGGACTGCAAATGCATTTGCATCACATTTGTGGTGCTTAGCAAATCTGTAAAGACACCCTTGAGCAAAGCAGTGAATCCCAACAGGATGGTGCTGCTGCTTCTGTTTGACCTCAGCTGAAGCTTCTAGAACAGCCCATCAGCGCATTCCACAGTTCCCAGTTTTGTCTTATACATAATAAGAAGCTCCAGATCCTGTTTTACAACCATAAGACTTTAAATTTCACTTAATCCTAGCATTAGTTTGTCTACAGTCTCAGCAGAAAGCGTCGGCTCTTTACCTTGAGGATGTCACCTTGTGCGAGTTGAAAGGCACTCGCAGTGATGTTGATGCCTTTTCCAGTCTGGACCTGAATGCTATACACACACTCATGGCCGTTGTCATAGTTCATCGGATAGTTTGGTGACAGAAGCACTCCCTCGTTGTTGGAGACGGTCGAACCGCATTCCGCTTTGAAGACACACAAAACAGACATAATCAGGGTGCAAACTAAATACGCTGATATGATAATGTTCATCAACATGCCAGTTAAGACATACAGATATGCAAATCTTGTATTTGAACTACTTTTTTTCAATCCATTTTTCAATCCATTTTATACATTTTAAATGACTAATAATGTCTGTGAAGATGAACTCAAAATTGAATATCAATGTCACTGCAAACTCTGTATATTAAAACAAAATTATGTAAATTTTATACCATCATAGCAGTCCTTTTACAATCAAGGGCTAAAGTGGGGTGCCAGAGCCAGAACTAAACTCTCCGTCATGGAGTGTAACAGGAGTACTTTCAATGTCACAACGCCTGTGCTGACAATTGATTTGATCTACTGTATGAAGTCAGCTCTTAGGAGGTGTAAGTACCATGTGATTTATGGCATTTCTGCCCTCTTGAACAGGTTCAAACAGAATCTCTGTGGCACTTCTGTCAGTTTAGCCCTTTAAATTGATCATTTTCTCCAGGACTTTCATCTGTGCTAAAATAATCAAGAATCTAAATGGCTACAATCACTACACACCACAAATAAGAAAGCAGAATAAAAGTAGTTGACCACGTACCCACACACCTTGGCAGAGGGGCACTCCACATGCGGCGGCCACCTCCGAGGCACACAATCTTCTTTGCCCCCTGGAGACGATAACCCGTGTTGCAGTAGAATGTCACCGAGTCGCCGATGCCAAACTTGGAGCCCGTGTGCCAGCCAAAGCGCGGTGTTCCAGGGTTCTGACAGGGTTCTAGATCATACTCTGGAAGGAGATTAACAGCCTCAAATAAACAAAACCGTTTTACAGTGCAAAACTTACAACGTGGTTTTATGCCACGAAATTTTTTATATAAGTGTCAAAATCCTGAACTTGAATGTCTGGATAACTAATGTGTTCTGGGAAACTAGGCCACAGTGCAGTCAGGTTTATTACAAATGCAGCGAGTGGCCTTATCAATTACGGATGTAGCCACAACTTGGTCTACAAAGAGAAGCGCATTGCCCCCTGTGGTGTTCTTTTGATGGTTTGTACTTGCCAGAATGCACAACTACACAGGCCATTTGGGCTTTTACCACAATGGAATTCACTCAAAGGTAGCTTAGCCTTGCCTAAAACTGCTGGAAAAGGTGTGTCAAAAGTCACATAATCATTAAAATATGAATTTGATTGAATTAAATTTTGAATTTAATCAGAGATATATTGACGCTGATGGCAGGGCATGCCAGGGCACACACACCCAAAAGTAAGTTGAATGAATATTCATGTCTGCATAAGTTATGCTTCACTTCAGCAAACAGCAGGCAAACATTTAGCCAGAATGCTCATGAAGCAGACCAACACCCCCTCCCTCTCCGCAGCCTCCTCCTACTGCAGTACTTGACAGTGCATCGTTTCCTCTCCTTACTCTCACCATCAACCCTGCTCACTCAACATTACCATCTGTCTTATCGTTCCATCTAAGTTCCCATTTCCACATTCCCTCCCTCTCTCTCCCTCCATTATTTTTGCAGTACCACTCCCCCTTCCCCACTGTCTCCCCTGTCCTGAGGATACTGACCCACATGGCAGGCTTTGATGATTTCACCAGTCTTTGTTGGCCCCCGTACCTGAACGACCTCGTTGTGTCTTAATCATCCTCTCATCAGCACAGCCGGAGGCGCTGTCCACCTCAAGCTTGCTCCCATCGTAACAGACAAATCACTCCTCACATGCTACTTCCTGCATGTTTTAGAGACCATTACCACTTAAGATCTCATCACTGGTCACATTTTCACTTCAGCTGTCTACCCCTTCTACTTAACAGCACCTCCTTCCATATTTTTAGCAGCCCTTTCACAGCTACAGCCCAGCCATGCTCTCTACACATCTGTCAATATTTCCCCTCTCTGCCCTCGTACCCGAGAAGGAGATGTTGAATCCCTGCAGAGATATGGAGAAGTCGGAAATGAAGCGGAGCTGGGCCTTGAAGTTTCCATACAGGCCCGCGTTTACGGGGGCAGGGCTGTCTGAGCCGGTGAGTCGAGCCAGAGGCTGGGCAAAGCTGCCATTTTCTGTTATCAGAAGGTAGTCATGGTGATCCTCAAGGTGGAAGGAATGGAAAATGAACTGGACACCTTGGAGGAGTAAAAGAAGAAGGTGATATGAACTACCACTCAAAGGTGCATACAATATATAAAAATCTGACAGAATATTGCATAAAATTTTAATGTAATGCTCTACTCTCATCCTATAAGGAAATTATTGTTTAGATAGTATAACAAAGACTCAAAGAGAGAAAATCACTGTCACCATTATTCACGGTTCAATTATTCAGTTGGAGCTTGTTCAAATATGTTCATCCACAATTTTTTTACATAGATCAAAGGCCTTAAACCAAGACAGATAAAAGAATAACATAATTGTTCATACAGAAACTGAAGTTAATAAAATTCACAATTTTAAAAACTATTCTTTTTTTCCCCATTCAATAGCTACTATTTTGCAATGCAGATAAAACTCATGGCCAGATAAATGATTAAAATTTGCAGCAATTGTATGAAAATGTATTATTACTTTATATATCCACAAACAAAAAAAAGAATGAAATCAGATCAAAGATGAAAAAAATGATTGAACAAACTTTAACCAAGCGAGACGATGCTGTTTTTTATGAAAGGTATATCCTTGTAAAGTTCCATTTCATAAAACATTACTTTATCTGTATTTGAAGATGTCGGTTCAAAGGGAGGCATTCAAAAGTGTCACCTTTTCCATGGCTGACTTCAACAGTCCACGTGCAGTTTAGAGAGTTTGAATACACCTCTGGGTATCCAGGTGATAAGATGATCCCTTTAGGTCCCCTGATATCTCCACCACATGATGCTGAATAAAGAAGAGAGATGATGAATGATAACTGTCTCTAAAAAAAGAGAGAAAACTGCAAATGAAGCAATAAATCCTTCACCTCAAGACAGAAGAGCAATATGTTAATAAATTATGGATTTGCATTCTATCACCTCCTGTCCTGCTATGTTTTATGACTATCTGTACGTCTGCCAACACTCATTTCCTGTTTCCCCTTGGCATCTGAATTCAAAGACGGTGTTAGAAAACAATCAAATCTATTAAAGAGCAAAGCAAAATAGCAAAGAATTAATAACAGAAAGGGAAAGATTAAAGCATGTGGCATCTATATTTTTTTTCCCACTGCTTCACATTTTAGCGGGAAGATAACCAGGTTGTAACAGCATAGCGGCACCACGCCTCAGCGACATGACTCACACCTATTGACAAATTACTGACTACTTGACAACTGAGCGCCGTATCTCATCAGTGGAAGGTTGTGTTGTCAGGGATGGGAAGGTTAAAGTTAGAGCTATCTGAGAGTTAATTGGTCCACTTGTAAACAGTGCTCAAAATGGTGACTGCTGCCAGTTACTTTAGCTGAAAGTTCATTATCACCCAACTACACCCTGTGTGAACTTTGTCAAGCTTTAAGTAATTTTCATTTCATAAATGTGTGTAGGCCGAATGCTAAGTGGCATTAGGGCCTTGACGCCCTCCTCGACATAAATTAAAAGTAGGACTGCATTGAGTGCACATATTCTTAAAGTAATAAATGTCACAGGATGTTTTGGAAGGATCACCGAGATGCTAGAGGCTGCACACACCCCCGCACACCTTCCATCCTCTCCCCTTCCACCCATGGGCCCTGAAGTGAGTACAACATATCAAGGCCCAAAATCATCACCCACCAACAAAATTATAGCAAATATTATATTAATGAGCCAAAATTATATAAAGTCATTAAATGTGGATGAGTGTGCTTGGCAAACAATCTAACTCCATAGGCAGGCAGCCAAGGCGTTTGGCACCAGACTGGCACACCTAGGCAAAGAAAATACCCGTGATATTTCAGAACCATTATGCTGGTGCTGCACAGTATCTTTATCTCTATGTATCCTGCTCATTACATTCTTTTAATGGATTCATTTGGAACAAAGAGACATTGTTTCCATCACGCCTGTGCACTGGTATAACTGGCATAAGTAAACCACGTAATCCATCTTTCTTTCTAGGAGCCTGATAATGAGTGTGCTTCGAAAGCATCCCGATTATGATATCTGTGCAGAAGTGCACTATGAGACATTTGTCTTACACACCATCACACGAAGGCAGCGGATGGCTCCAGAAGTGGTTCTTCTCACAAACCAGCGGCTCCTCATGGCTCAGTCTGTATCCGAGGTCACACTGGAAAGACACAGTGGAGCCAATGGACAGGTCGTTGCTCGACCGTGCCCCATTAACTGGGATACCAGGGTCCATGCAGGAGTATGTGTCCAACGTGACCACTACAGAAATATAAGACAACATATAGAGAGAACTTCTTCAGTTTGTTTAGAGCAATCAAAACCCGTTATATTTCACAACCTTGATGCAGGACAATGGTTTGGAAAAGTTCAGGAGCTATTTATAGCTCTGTTCTTTGCTTACAATTGTATATTATGGTTGTTAGTTTATACTACTGTTCAATCTCAAACCTCTGTTTAATTTTCACTGTTGGTGCGCAATTAAACAACAAAATGAACAGACCTAAGAGCATTATTAGCACATATTCTTACTGTTTATACTTTGCTTATACATAAAATTATGGTTTTACACAGGTATATTAAAGCCACAACCTTCATTCCACAAGAAATGGCAGCTGTAATTTACCAGCGGAATAAAATTCTAGGCAAAATTCCCTTAAATTGAGAGAACCTTTGAAGTTATTATATTCACGACAAATGTAGGTCTCGGGTCACACAGATAATAAAGGAAGTTTTTAAGCAAAAGAGTGACTTTGGCTCTATGCAGCATTCCAACTTAGAACTCACACATGCCTATTTAAAATGGGTTAAAACTGACCCATTTCCAGACAATAGCAAAGTCTGCTGAGGCAGAGTTGAGAATAAAATCTCAGTTACTCTGACTTCTGCAATCTTTGTATGTCAGTATGAAGACTGATGACATGACAGCTCCCTCTGAGCAATGTCAGAACATCTTAATGTCTTCTATTGACTGGTTCAAGTATGCGGCGAAAATACAGACCTTCTATGGGGGCAATGATGGGTCAATCAAGGATTGTTTTGTTTTCAATGTGTTGGTGGAGTGGGTAAAACATCCTCATTTGGAGTATGGATTAGTACAAGATGGTGGAAGTCTTATCCAGCTATTTTGGCTGCAACTATAAACAGTTGAAGGTGGACTGCTGTCTGTCTTCACATCCAAGTGTTTTTGCTTTTCTCTTTGACAACGGCCATGAGACAAGTAATGCCTATGAGTTTGAAAAGATCATTTCATATCTCATTTTTATGGTGTCTGATATTTGTTACTTTAAGTTTTCCATTGAAGAATGTCCTTCTTGCATTCTAAGGGAGTGGCTTCTTGAGGAGAAATAGAGACATGTATACCTACTGAAAGGACCTCCAGTATATACTAAAAACACAGCAAACTCAGTTCTTTCAATGAAAAAGTCTCATTATATTGATTATATACCCCAGAGTGATTTTATGGCCCAGCTTGTGATGATCTTCCAGGTTGATGTGAGAATGCATGGGTTGTTGTTGACCCATCATTAGCCATGGCCAGAAATTAAACTTTTTCTTGTTTGAACAGAGACTGCTACCAAATGCCACCCGACAGAAACATCCCATTTGCTGAACATTTGCAGTTTTTAATCTTAGCCAAGTTAGAATGAGACCTTTAACCTCTTCCATGTTTGGCTTCTGTCACTGAGAGCTGAATACCAAGTCTATGTTGCTCTAAACAAAACCGTAAAATTCCCCAACAGGCACTGCTGGTAAGGAGGGTTTTTAAATTACATTATAATACCTTCTAGTGAGCAAAAGGAATGCGTGTTTCTCTTGGCACATGAAATAAAATGACTAAAGTGTATGGTCTATAAGACATCGATTATTTTCAGTAAACTGATTTTTCAAATATGAAAATAAGGGTCTAACTGTATTCTGCTACAAAACTGGTTTTGCTCTCCTTGAGTAATAGTTTCAGTGAGGGAACAAACAGATTTCACCTGCATATGTTAGAAGCTTGAAGTGCTCATTAATCACAGTTGGTGCTTGCCTCGAGGATGCAGAAATTTTGGTGAGACATATAGAGTAATTCAAAAGAATATAATAATAATGAACAAAGCTACACCAGTCAGAAGTAGAATTCAAGGGATACTAGTCAAATATGGAGGCACACACTTCAACAATATTTAATGTTGTTTTGGTTTTTCATTAAATAGATCCAAGGTGCCAATTACAGGACTTTGGTTTATTCATAATATAACTCACATCTCCACTGTGTAAGACCAATTTCATAAATGAACTAGGTTGGGTTTCCCTAAAGCATTTTAGTAATAAGACACGTTTTAAATTGCAAAGGAAAGAGCTAATATGATGTTACTGTTATTGCTTTTCAGTAGCCTCATCAACAAAAGAAAAATGCACTCGAGAGTGAGCTGTAATAAGACAAAAGCACTGTGGTTTACTTCCAGTCAATAATACAGACATAATAACAAACTCTGCCTTATGAATCACATCTGAGAGACAAGGTTAATGGTGCTGGTGAAAACAAATGCTAAAGTACATCACAGTGTGTCCACTCCATGCATAATGAAGTGAGAAACAGAAGCAGCATTAAAAACCTCCCCAGCCCCACTGATTTTACCCACACTCTTGCTGTGTTTTCAATTATATATAACCTTTGAACTAAACTGAATTTCTCTTCACTTTTTCGGTTTATGGCTCCAAAAAGAGAAGTTTTGTGTGAGTTTAACCTCGGTTAGTAATGAACACTGAGTACAGAGGGAAACCACAGAGAAAACAAAGACTCAAATCAAAAGACCTTGATTTAGAACAGGTCTTTTCATGTCTTTGCATTAAATATACCACTCCTGTGCTTGCAGTGGTACAAAATTCTGAAGTATCAAGAAGAAAAGCTCATTATAGACAAAAAGAAAATATTCTGTCTGTGAGCAGTTCGCATCCTGAAAACAACCCTTTGTTTTTTCCAGACAGTGTCGGATTTTAACAAACTTTGTGTGAAAGAAAAATATAGACATGTGTCAATAAAGCTAGTGGATAAACAAAAATCTCACCTTCATAGAATATCTTGAAGCCGCTGTTTGATCGACTGTTGTCAGTGGTGAAGAGCAGATACAGGAAGTTACTGCTGCTAAACAGAAACTGAGGGACTTGGGTTCCATTGAAGGAGCCAATCATAGGTGAAAGCAGATTGGGTCCGTCGTGAATTTCCAGGAAGTCATAACTGAGCTCGGTTTGAAACCTTGGAAGCAAAGTAGAGACAGGGTAGGGCAAAACAGGCCATTACTTGTATTCCAAATAACAGGTTTTTGACAAAGGAGCAAATGTGAAGCTATTCAACCTTAGTGTCTGCAGAGAAAATAGTCTAATTTTGAGGAGATAAACGAGAAGTAACGGCTTTCAGAAGCACTGGAATGGCTTTTAGTGCCCCAATTATTGCAACAGTAGAGGATCAATGACCTCCCTGGAAATCTGTCATGGTATGGATCTGTGGTCAGCCCAAGGCATCCACATCAAACAGGTGACATCAGCTTGAGTTTCAATATCACTATCAATAATGGGAAATAATTCCCAGCAACAGGAGAGCCACAAATCTGAGTGGTGTTAACTCAAAGGACCATATTAGCTTCAGGAAAAATATTTCATTTCATTTCTTTTGAGAGGACAGCTTTGAGTATTAAATGAGAATATTCTATAGTTTTGTTTCTTAATGGTGCAAGACAAATATCTGTTTGATCAATTTTCCCTGACAAAGGAAAGAGCAATGACCAATGTGAAGAATTAGTCGAGGTTTTAAAACATTTTCTCCAAAAAGAAGCACAGCATATCAACACAAATGAGGTAGCGGCCACAATTTTGAATCTGTGAGAATGTACATTCTATTTTCTTCTCCACAGTTGAGTTGTTGCAGGACTGTCATACAAACCTGTCGAAACTGATCTTGATGGAGCTTCCTGGTTCAGCCTCAATGACCCACTCACAGCTCAGGGAGTCTTTGTAGTAGCCTGGCCACCCCGGGGACAGAATGACACCAGACGGCCCTGAATAGTGGCCCCCACATGGAGCTGAGGGGTTGGAACATTGGGACAGTGATCAGCAGGAGAGATTTACATTAAAAGGAGAGAGGTGAGCAGAAGTATTATTTTTGTATCTACAAAGTCAAAAAGGAGTGATCCTCATATTTCACATTTCATTTTATTTCTTGTTTTTTAAATATGTCTAAATGTCCACCATTTTGTCATTCTATTGTCATTCCTTCTATTGACATTTCTCCACACTACTCACATAATTACCAAAGCTGGCTCAGTACCTTCACACTTGGGAATAAGGCCACTCCACATCACCTTGCCTTCCTCCAGATGGCATGTGATGGTGTCAGCTCCCTGTGTCTTGATAAAGCCTTCTTCACAGACTACAGAGATGGAGCTCCCCAGCTGGAAACTGTCTCCAAAGCGCCTGGCATTCAGTGGTATGCCAGGGTCAGGGCACTCATTACGTCCAAATGCTTGTAATAAGAAAAAAACAGAACAGGATCTAGTGAAGCCCAGTCCTGTGTGAATGAGGAATCGGGTCTTTGAGGGGTAGGGAGATAAGTGAAATTGATGTAGCTATCTAGACGAAAGGAGGGAAACAAACCTAAATGAGGTCTGCTCTGTATACAAGAGAGGGACAATAGGCTCTGTCTTTAGAGCATGTAGTGACTTTACTGCAAGAGAACCTTTACGGTAGTTTATGTCAGGCACTGAGGCACAGCAACAGAAATGATAAGTTTATATTTATTTTGATTTCTGCAATCTTTCATATCTTTGCTTCAATAATATTCATTTTTACCTTTATGATATATAATAATTAGAATAGCACAACAATTCTAATTTGACTGGATAGTCAATTAAGATATATTCTTTTAAATCTTATTAAGCTGTGTCTTACTGCTATATGTGATGTTAAAGCCACGCCCAGACATTGAGTGATCAGCCTGAAACTCCAGCTGCAGAACGTTGCTGTTAGAAGTCAGGTGTGAAGGAACTTCAGCCCCAGAGAAACGTCCAAGCAACGTGGCTCCAGATTGGTCCCCATCTTTGATCGTCAGGAAGTCATAGGGAGGCTCCAGGTCGAAATCATTAAAGGCCAGGTGGATTCTGGTGCCGGCCTCAGAGATGATCAACCACACACAGTTGAGGTTGTTTCCATAGCCCTCTGGGTAGTCCGGAGACAATACAGTCCCCATGGGAGCAGTGAAGTTGGAAAAGCAAGGGACTGCGATACAAAGGTGGAGGAATATCATCATTCAAAAGCATAAATATATCCCAGTTAATGCTGGTTGTGTGACATCAACAGGCCGATCATGCCACAATGTACAGCAGATACTCCAAAGACAATATCCACACAGTTAGCAAAAAAACACATTGTCAATGCTGCACAACTACATAAGCAGCCAGGAGACAACACTGCTCCCATAGGCGCCAACAAGCTGCTTAAACATGAGGGAGGGTATAACGAAGCAGAGAATCTTCAAAAACTAAAAATATGCAGCCACTGGCATATGGGAGGACTGACCATTGTCCCTATGGACACACTTCTCTTCAAACTGCTTATAAGATGTGTGTTATGGATATAGGAAAAGCATAGCTCACATGTGGAACTGTTCACTATAACAATGCTATATCACATAGATTTTTTTTTTTAATGTGTGAGTAATTGTGGAACCCATTTCTCTATTCAAAAAGTACCATCAGATAATTCATCCTGTAATAGCTTAGCAATTAAACAAGGAGCTGAATATATTTTATAATATAAAAACACACTCACATATGCAAATGGGGATGTTAGCTGACCACTGGTTGTTATTCTGACAGGTTATCATCTTCTCCCCTATGAGCTCGAAGCCAACTTGGCATTCAAAACGCAGGACATCTCCATTTAAAAAGCCACTACCTTCCTTAAAGCCATAAAGGGGTGTTCCAGGGTCACCACAACTCTCCTTGTCAATTTCTGTAGTGGGGAAAGTGAAAAGTAGAGGATTAGGTCAAGTCCAACACCAGCTACATTTTTCTCCTTTAACGTTATCTACAATGGTGCAGGTGAGAAGTAAAAGAGTCTGGTTTCCGAGCTATTTTAAGGGGGCGAGCAAGAGAACGAGGAGATGGACGAAGAAAACATGGACAGACAGGAAAATGCAAACGTCAATGGAGACTCAGATTCGTTTTTGTACCTTTATAGTTGATCTTGAAGCCAATTGAGCCCACGCTCTCATCAGATTGAAGGTGAAGCCACATCTGATGTGCCATGCTGACAATCAAGTCTGGGACAAAACTTCCAGTCAGTCTGCAGATTATGCACAAAAAAGCACATATAGTCAACAAGGCAGTTCTCTTTCCATGGTCATGTAGCATGTTGCATAACTATAATATAATTACATAATATATAGAATTAAGTGTGTATATGAAAATTTGAAAAGAAGAATGCAAATGTTATTCTCCCATTTGTGTTAAAAAAATAAATGTGGATTCTTAATATTTCTATTAAACTTAATATACAGTAATTTGAAAGTCAATCATATTTCTACAATATCAACCGGTCTGTTTAAAATTCTCTCTCCTCATATTTTTGACTCATTCTTGGCTAGTTCTGTATTTGTCCATGCAACATGAGGCGGAATCTGCAGCCCAGAAAATTCACATCCATTGCTGGGGCAGCGGGCCCTGGGCTCCAGTGCAGGACAATGCCTGACCTCAATGTGGCTGGAGTGTGTGGTCAGGAGCTCATTGATGTCATTAACCACATAAAGAAAGACATCCATTGGTTGTCTCATCGGGAGCATTCCCACAGATCCTTTGAGAACGCTCCTGATGGATCTGTAGGAGTTGAGCTGGGGGCCTGAGGGTCCCAGGTTTGAGTCTCAGTTCAGAAATTCTCATTAAATTATGCCTTCATGTATACTCCATGTATAGCATGTGAAAAACAGTAATAGACACTTTCTAATGCAACAACATATATTTCACCATAAAGGGTTTTACTGTCATACTTACACTTGTATTATTGTTTTGGAATCACCTACTTCTCCCCCATCTCCAATTGTAAGAGAATCATACCCGATTTCTAGATCAAACTCTTCAAAGTTGATTTGAATAACCTGAAAAAAAACATATTTTCATTACTATCTGCTGAAAGAAAACATCACATTCACTGATGCGTTGTTTTTACTATAAATGTGCATATCAAAATATCCTTTGAGAAATTGAAAAGAGCTTCTTATATTAATACTTGTCAAATAAAATAAATCACCTACAGAGGGATTACACACAAAAGCACCAGTTTCTTGCTCATTGCTTTGTTTAGAGGGATTACCGAAGAAAAGACAGAGTGTAATGACTTTTGTGCTGCCTCTGTTGATGACAAACATATGATGGCCGCAAGCTAAGCCCTCATATTCTTTCCTCTGACCAGGGGGAGGACAGACGCTGGATAATATCCGTGTCAAACGGCCATACTACAATGCACACATAAGCATAATTACCATAATAATAGTAATGGGGTGATTTTCTGTGCCAAGTCAATGGTCTGTTTGCCTAGCAAAGGGCACAGTGGCACAGAGCTGTGACAGTGGCCAATCCCAGTGACTTCTAAATCAGAGTTGTAGTTGGTCAGTTATTGTTTATCATAGGGTTAGACAGCCAAGGGCATGCAAATATAAAAATGAAATGCCAAAAACGATACAGATGTCTGAGAGCAGTGATGTCCCTCCAGGAAAAAAGCTTTGACCGGTTCACTATTGGGAAATGGTGTCACATTCACTCAACTATTGGCTCAAAAGCTAAAAACTGTACAGCTGGTAGCTGAGTGAGAACTGCAAAGTAATGCACATTGATGAGGGCTAGTAGAAAATAAGTTGGATTAAAATACATTTGCATACATTGTGCAACCTTCTCCCACCTTGGGAAGGCCATGGAAAGTATATGCATATATGCATGAAGGTGGAGGTATTCAAGGGTTGAGGGTTTACCAACCCACAGAGAGGAAGGAAACTTGTTTATCAAAAAATAAGTGATGCATTGAAAACAGTATACTTTGTATTCCATACACCAGATTACTTGTATCAATGCACAGATTTATGAATGGTAATAAAGTCATTAGTAACAGGATGAAATGAAAGCAATAATTAAGCATCTATTTGATATTGTTATGCAAATAGAATTTGTCTATAATAGAACAAAAGACATTTTTTTAAGACGGTAGGGTTTAAGGGTAGGATTAAATATCAAAAGTTTTTGAAATTTAAATAATATAAGAGTTGAATAGCACAGATACAATAACTTTAATAATAACCCAATATTAGCATTTATTATTTCTCATAGTGATAATAGAAAATTATTTTATGAACATAGTTATAACCCACTTTGTAAGAATAGGCTAATTCTAGAAAACTAGTACAATTCTAGAAAACTACTAAACTAGTAGAGTAAAAGTTCAAATTTAATCAAATAAAATATAATTACTTAATTTTTGGCCCAACTCATATGGAAATGTAGTATATGCATGCTACAGGGTAAACAAACATGTAGAGAATCAATTTTATTGAACTGAAAATAACCGAAGAAAAGAACCTGAGTTTTTATGTGAAACAATTTTTCCGGCCATCCCTGTAAGCCTATTGCTATTGATGTGTTTTCAGCAGACATTAATATTACCTTGTTTGGATCGCTGGCTGTGATGATCCACACACACTGGGAGTTACTCTCGTACTGGATTGGGAAGTTAGGAGATGTAAAAGTCCCTGAGGGTCCCTGCAGATTTGACCCGCATGTTTTTACTGCAATGACAGTAAAGAACAACACAATGATACAAGTGTGATAACATAGCATCCAGAAGTAACAAACAAACAATCAATGCAAACAAAATGTTCGAACAAAGCAAATGTCGCTTCTCTAAAGAAATGCACCAGTGCTCCAACGCCTGTGCTGTACTACAACAAAAAGCTAATTTGTGTTTGAACAAGTAGAGGAAAGCTGTATTTACTGATGTTTCATAAATGAAACTCTAAAATACTCTGAAACAGGAAAACAGGAAGAGCATTTTGCAATGGAAAAACGGAGTAGTGCAATGCAGGAGTTCATACATAATTAACCAAAGTGAAGCCTCGTCTATCTACATAGAGCCTGTAACCAGAGGCGCTGCCTTAATCAAACTGCTATATTAGGTCCATGGAAGCCAGGCTCACCCTTGCAAGCAGGTCTATGGTCGCTCCAAGCAGCAAACACTTCAGCGACGCGCTGGCAGGTAATCGTTTTGGAGCCCTGCAGCACATGATCTTCATCACAGCTAAACTGAACAGTAGCTCCAATGCTGAGAAGATACCAAATATCATTAACACCTAAAAAAGAAACTAATTTCTCAGAAGTGACTTGTGATGAAATATGACATTCATTATTTACATATTATTGACCACACTTGCAAATGAGCAATATTTATTTTTCTTTTTTCCTTAATTACTCAGCCTCATTAAAGTAGCACCTGAACCTCACATTTACTTAACTGCAAATTAAATAGTGTAAAAAAAAAAATTGCTGGGTAAACATTTATTCTTGACATCAGCCAAATGTGACAGCCACGCTCTCTGTCGCGTGCTTAGTCCAAAGTGAACAACAGTTGTCATTTTCATGCCCAGCGCTCATGTTATGTGAGTGTCAAATAACTGCCGCCCACGGGCATGTTGGTCTTAAAAATGAGGTGCAGACAGATAAATTGTTGGTGCACTGCTATCTTGAGGCAGTTTCTGCTGCTGGTGACAACAGAAACGTGATCTGCAGTCAACGGTACAGTTTTTCTGGCTGCTACGCAATCAGCTCAAACTGCAATTCCATCAGGAGGAGACTAGATATGGGAAGGAGTTTCACGTTAATTGTACACCGGCTGGTGTTTTTTCCCCCCACTTTGTGTAATTGTAGTATGTGATCTGCATTGTAAGAAGAAATCTCTTGATGTGCATGATGTATTACTGCATTTATTTAAGAAAATGTTGAGGACAACAGATTATTGTTGCAGCCTGCTTGTTGAAGATGCAAAACTGCAAATAAACAAACCGCATGTATGTTTTATTTTAAACAAACTTACAATATGCCTTTGTTTATATTTTAACTAAACAGGGGTTTTGCACAGCATTCATAAAAGATGTTCACTTTTTAATGTAATTAAACCTCATTTAGGGTTATTATTGGTACACATTCAGCTCAGGCTCAATATTGTACTCACAATGTTTTAATCACAGCTGATTAAAGCATAATGAAACAGGGAAATACATTTTGGGGTCAGTCTGTTCTTAACCATTATAAATAATGGATGCCTTATTTAAGAATCTTCAATTATTTACATTTCGAGTACACACTACTGGATCAACATCAGTGTCTTGTGGAAATGGGCCAAATCATGATGAAATCATGATTTAAAGAATTCAAACGTAAGTTGAACTGCGAGCTGGAATATACGCAGGCCGGAAATGTAGCTTTGCTCATAAGAATTTGATGCAGAGATTGAGAGGCTGCTTTCAGCAGTGTTAACAGTTTCCATGGTCACTGCAGTAATGTCACTGCAGCAAATATCATGGGAAACTAAAAAAGCAAAAGTGAGTTGTAAATTTAGAGGAAATTCTCCAGAGGGAACAGAAGAAGGATTTAAAATTCATTGCTAAGTTTACACACAGAACAGACCAATTTAAAATTGTTGCTTAATCAAAACTACGAGACATAATAGGTGCATCTCTGCATGTGATGGGTGACTGCAGAGGTGCTATTAAATACATAATAGTATTTTAAATTTTGTTTAATTAACCTAGACAAATAAAAACTGCAAAATAACACAAGCATTTTAGAGCCCCCCAAATGGACTGTAACTGTAATACAGTATTTGATGATGGGAAAAGAGCCTGTTTTCCCAGTTCCAACTCTCATTAGCACAAATAAGGCTTGTATTAGATTGGCTGCTGCAGGGAAACTCACCTGAAGTCAGAACCGATCCTTTTGCCATTCTCTGGCTCCCCTGGATCGGGGCAGTAATTTGAGACCTGTTTGATTCCTCCTTCGTTCACTGAGATGGAAAGAGAACAGCCGAGACCACTGTGAGAGATACTTAAATGGTTCTGTATTTTCAGAAAACACCCATGGCAGCGGGCGGGCGGGAAAGAGAAACCGAAAACCACACGACACACAGGGAATGTTACTGTTAGTAAGAGAAACTGAGGCAACAAATTCCTCTAAATTCACCTGGTCCCTCATGTTCACAGAAAATGCCAGTTACTTGTCAGCACAGCGGTTGATACACACTCATTTTTGGGATATCAGAGTAGTGCCAAATGTAAACACACCTTATTAACCTAAGCTGGGCAAAATATTAGAAAGCATATCTGGACCTGACAGAGACTAAGAGGATTAAATCACCTTCAAATATCAATTGGAGGACCTACAATAATCACTTAATGAGGCTCTCCGTGTGTAGTAATGGCTGACACACAACAGATTATGCATTATAGATTGTTTTCATATCAGCATGGTGTTTGCCGTGGCAGGAATGTCAAAGAGATTGCTCAGTAGCGGGTTCTGACTCAACAGCATCTACGGCTCACATCTGATTAATAAGTCAACAATCACATTCGCTGCAAATCAAATTCAGAAAATATCCGCTATCACAATTATTGGTAAGGCTTGCTGTATCATTTGCAACAACACGGTGCCGCATGCACAGCTCAACCTGCTCATGTCTGCTTTCATGTATTACAGGGAGTTAATTAGCTTTCAAGTTAATTGTTGTGGGTCTTAATACAGTTAGAAATTCAATAATATGTCATCAAACCACAACTGGCACAAAGCATCCTTTCAAAGTCTTCTCAAGGATCTACAGTATTGTTTCAGGAGAAAAAGACAATGCAAGTTTTTTGAGGTTTTTTTCCTGTCCCTGAGCAAAGCAAAAACCTTGGTGGATAAAGCATTAACACGTTATCAATTAGGTGTTTAGCACGCTGCGCTGGTTGTGCTTCATTAATGACAGAGCTCCATCAGCAATTACAACCCATTCATTTGAGTTTAGTGTGCAGAAACCATTTGACAATTGAGTGGTCACTCAGCCTCGACTATCACAGCATGTGTAGATCAGTGTGTGGACAAAAGTCAATTTTTTTTTAATACATTACAAGACAAAATGGTATTTTATCCCAAGACAAACCTAAACTGTTCATTTTAGTCCTCAGGGTTTATCTGGCTCATGTTTGTCAGAAGAGGAAGTCTGGGAAACCAGTGGAAATGAGTCATCAGAAAGAAAGAGACTGCACTTCTGCAATATCTAGTACTGTAGCTTACGTCCTTCACCAAATGATGCACTAAAGAGAGACAGTAAAGAACATAAGCCCTGTATAAATAAAAAATAAACAATGAATAAGAAAAATTAAAAGACTTACTCAAAGACAGTTTGTTAGTGTTGTCCTTCCCTGGTAATAATTTTACCCCTCTGGATTTAAGCTCTCCAGAGCTTTTCACTGGTCGAGAGTAATAGAAAGAGTTAATTAGATAAAAGAAGTTACAGTATTAGATGTGAGAAGATACAGTACAAGTGTTTCTTTCTCTGAAAAATACAAAATAAACCCGTTACCCTGCATCTGCAAAATCCATTGGCTCGGATGAATTACCAAAGTTCGCCCTGACAGTTTTAGACAAAAGAAATCTGATTGTCCTTATGTGTTTGTGTAACTCAGAGCAATTAAGGAGCAGATGAATATTGATTTGCAACAAAAACAAAGCTTATATACCTCGTGATCAAAAGAGCGGACCGATCACAGCGAGTCTAATTAAACGCAGCAGGAGCCAGATGGCACACAAAAGCCAGGTGATGCAAGTGACTGCCATAAGTGTGGAGTACGACAACAACTGCCCGCAGCCATTAATGAGGGATCAAGCGTTAAAAGAAGAATCAGAATTTCAAAACATGCTACGTCTATACTAACGACACAGTCAGTCAAGCACTTAATTCATAACTCGTTCTGGCTGAAATACAGCTATGATGTCTTAGCAATCTACCTATCAACCTATCTACTTAGCAACCACATATCCACAAAACAATGCCTTATTACACCCTTCTGTCCCCCATCAGCTAAAAAAAGGAATCAATCATTGCAATGATATAAAGAACTTATTACATTATAATTGACTTTATGTCTGCATTTACTGTAAGTTGCCTTACATAAATGTCTGAGTTATGTTTTATAAATTGGTTTATCATGAAGTGGCAGTTTCATATAAGGCTTGAGGGCAAGCTATAAGCTTCTATGTTGCAATATTGCATATGAAGCAAAGAATATTATATATATATACCGCCGGGGGATTTGGAGGGGGGGGGGCAGCCACATGTTTACGCCTCTTGTTCCAGAATCTGGGAGGGGTTATTGGGACTGGCAAATGAAGCAATCAGATCTTACCTTGGTACTGAGCTCTGAAGCCTTTGTGACGATGGTTACTCTCTGTCACGAAATGCAGCCGGAGCCAGTTTTTGTTGCTGATGATGGGCGCAGGAATATTCATTCCGGTTAGCCTGTTTGAGGTACGACAAAGACAAGAGTCGCATGACATTAATATAGACACAGTAAGGGTTGAAGTGGAGGGTTTCCTTAGGATACAGGATTCTGTACAGCTGATCAACTATGGATTGTTTGCCTATTGCCTTGCAATCTCTTTAGCATGCCTCATCAAACACAGGCAACAAGGTACAGTGACATGCTACCGTAAACAGAAGCTCGGGAAGACCTGAGAGAAGAAAAAGAACGGTTTTTTTTCTTAAATGGTGTTTAAGCTAAAATAACAAGTGAGCAGGACTGTATATGGATGTGTTTTACCCATTTATAGATACTTATCCAACAATAAGTAGTCATTACTATCAAATCTTGGCATTTAATGAAGGTCAGACAAAAGCTGTGGTAAAAAAAAGTAATATGATGGAAATACTATCTTAAAGGAAAAACAAGGAAAGACACTTGGACAGGTTAAAGGTTGCTTTCTTTAATTACTATGCATAAATACTGATATTTTTAATCCACCTGATCCATCATAAGGAAAGATGATGGTGGCTCTTAGAGAATGCTTAAAAGGTAATTGATTTTCACACAAAAGTTGACCTTTTCTGTCTCATTGTGTCACTGATAAAATGCTAATGACAACAATATACATGCAGAACAGCAACCTCCAGGAAGCCATGCTATTTAGAAGTGCTTCTATGTCTCCTGTGGCAGAAGCCACAATTTTTTACGAAAAATCTAAAAGAAAATGGATAGTGACAATAAAGCTGTACCAGGAGGAACACTGATGCTTCAGGGAGCACAGGAGTGATGGTACAAATTTAAGAGTGGCAGAGGTGAATATAATGCTGTCATGACGGTAAAGTATGTCACAGGAAGTGAAACACAATTTTCCATCGACGGAGAATAAAGAGTGACACAGCAACGGACAGATACAAAAATATAAATGTCAAGAAAAGACCTCCACAGAAATCTGTAATTTAGAATATGCCATTAAAATTTAAGGGAGGCAGAGGAGACACAATTACTTAGCTCACAACTGGTTCAATTAGATTTTCCGTTTGCAGGAGATTAAAGAGTTCTTCGTCTCCAAGTAAATTGTAACCGGCCTGATCGGACGAGAGGTTGGATTCTAGGCTCATCAAAATACCAGCTTAACAAGTCCCAGTGTGCAGGTGGTGGAGCTAAACGTGGCCTTGAGGGCAGCGCCACACTAAAATCTCTGGTGTCTCTACTTAGTTTTACAGCGGCAGGTCATTGTGAAGCCATTTTATAATGGAATAATAAAATCAATTCAGATTTGTCGAATGTGAAAGGACCATTGGACTTTTTTCCTCCCACATTTCACCCACAAACAAGAACACAAGACCTGGAATATTATTTTATATGTAAACACAGAAGCCAAACAAGTTCCCTAAGAACTTCCCCTAAGATCAATAATAAAACTCAGAAAGTGAATGTCTGCAGGGGCACCTGTTCTCTTTTTCTAAACCATAACTATTACAAATTTGGAAGACGGCCCATCCAGTAAACCACACATTTAAAATATTTGTAGGTTTACAATAAGCAGAGCTGTGATGTGTCACTGGACAATTGTGAAAAATCAATGCACAATTGGCAAAGAGGAAAATGAACTTTACCATCAAAGTAGGAAAATTCAAAACATTTGCCGAAAATACCAGCACCTGTCTGCAAGGCATTTCAAAGGTAATGCTCTCTGTTGACGTGTTGAAATACTGAGTGACGTGTAATTTCCAGCGTGGTGTTTGCCCTTTGTGAACATGGCTCTACAATCATATTAAAGGTCAGAAAAATGAGCATTCATTCTGATCTGCTCACGCTGCCATCAACGTTGCCTTTCTATGAGGGAAAACTAGCTTTGACCGTTTCCAGGTTAAGTGATGCGTAAATTTACTTCAACCCCAATGACAAAAGAATCAATAATCTTGTTCATAAAAAGGGGTTTAAGCCATCTAAGCAAAACTGTGTCAGCATTAATCATACTTTTTAGGAGAAACATTTTAGCATGACTCTCCTAAAATGGAGAGTCATTGGTGATTTATTTTTCCTTGCTTCTGTTTTGGCTCTTCTGAATGTTAGAAATGCCATCAGTGCAACATTACTCATTTCCAGTTTGTAATTATCCAGCATTGGAATCTCTGAATCCTTTATTACTCTTGTTTCTCACTAGATTAAACATCCGTAGGCCACAGGTTGTCAGAGGATAACAAGCCAGGTCAGGGTTTGAGTCTATTTTTCTCACAAAGGCTCAGAAGAGATGTTAAATATGCCAGCATTCTGTCACTCACAGCTCCAGCCCTCAAGGATAAATTGACAGTTTGCTCATCTCTGCTTGCATCTGCCTTAAAAGTTTAGCTTTCCGTTGGCCTTGGAGAAAGAGAGACACACACAAAAAGAGAGAAAGAAAGAGAGAGAGTAGCGCAATGGCAAAAGCATGACGGGTTCTGAAATATGGACAAGTCATGTTGTGCTGTGCTGCTCAATGTTTTTTTTATTTATTGCTAGTGTGTTGGCTCCTTTGTGCTTGTCTGTGCATTTACAAATACTTCTCATTGTCTGTATTGACCATATACACCATATACTCTCTTTCTAAGATATTTTTTCCCTCTAGCCAGAAGGTGGATCAGTGTTCTGTCATTATTGGCCAAATACCAGATGAGAGTAATCTCAACTTGCAATGTGATCAAACTCCTGTGCATACAAACTAAAATGCAGTATATGCAAAAAAACAAAGAAAGGTAGGTAGTTTGAGAAGTATGAGTAATTTGCTAGCAGTTATTCACAGTTTTCTGAGCAATCCTAACTCCTAGGTGAATGTTGATTAATGACTGTGGACAGATGATGTTTCGATAATGGCCCCACTGGGATGGCTGGTTCTGTTGGCTGTTACTATGCTCATTACAGCAACCCTGACAACAGGCTGAAACAAAGTAAGGTTTGGTATGGTTGTTGTTCAAGGTCTAAAAAAAAAAAAATCAAAAAATCCAATTCCTTTAATGCCAAATATTAATTCTTGATCTTTAACCTAAATGAGTCATTCTTTTTGACTTTCAAGTCGTTCTTTAAATCAGGTCACAAAATAATGGGTGAAAGTGGGATTTACTTTCAATTTGCATTTTCTTTTTTTTTTTAGAAAAGCAATGCTTTGTACTTTTGTATAATTTTGACTTGAAACTGTGACAGCCAGTCTGAGAGCCTGAAACTGTCTGACAGCGCTAAATGCCTCCTCCAAAAGACCTTAGTGAATAAAACAAGATTAAAAAAGAAAAAAATATTTCACAAAATGCACATACATAATGCAACACACAAGCAAGTACAAGCCTTACATGCTTCATCTCCACCTCCCAGTTCAACTTACCAGATTGTTGGTGGTTCAGATCCCTCCACTTCCAGATAATCTGACTTTTCCTCCATTTGAAATTCAGTGAAAACGAGGGAGATGGTGTCCCCTGGATCTGCCAGGACGGTCCACTTACACTCGCCACTGGTGCCCAGGCCGCCGGCGCCTCCACCTGCGCCAGTGCCGGGGGATTCACCACTCGGGAAATCAAAGCTGGAAATGAGCCCACTGGATCCCCTCAAGGTGCCTCCACATGTGTCCTCCGCTGCCAGTCCCCAAAGAGCACCACAGAGCCGCCAGGAAAGGGAGAGCCCAGGAAAGGGAGAGAACCAAGACACAATTCCTTGGTTATTTTAGCTCCAGTGGTGAACATGATCTTCACATTTCAGGCATGAAGCATCAACATGCATATATGGAATATGTATTCCAAGCAAAGAGCAACAGCACCCTCATTTTCCAACTGATATTACATTGATTAATATTAGAAGGAAAGCAGCAGCTGTTAATCAAAGGAAAGTGTGTCTACAACGTCTAAATACAAAAGGTTTGGCATTTTTGTTGGACCAGTGCCTGACAGTGTGTTAGCACACTAAATGGATGGATGCAGTAGATCAGAAATGACCTTGGGAGCCATTTATTCCATAGTGACACTTAGAAAGTGATCCAAACCTTTAATTCATCCAGACTCAGTTGTTGCACTTTCAATATAGTAGATTAAAATATAATAATGCAATGCTCTTATTTACCTCTGTTGATCCAAAATACTGCAGCTGAGTTCTGACAGGTAGCTTCAGAAACAATATTTATTTTTGACCTTTCTTGGAATTCTTAGAATGCTGGTGAAAGCTTTCAACCATGCACTGAAAAAAATATGTATGCTTTTAAATCTTATTAACATGTGTTCTGATCATTTGTAATATTTTAAGTTATTTGTGCATTTTTATGATCGAGTTGTGCCTAGTTGAAAAGAGGAGCTACTGTTGCACAGAAGTCTGAGAAGAGTTATGAGACTATTTGAATGCCGTTATTTCACAGTGAGGCAGATTACTGAAGAAGAAACAATTCAAGATGTTCTTCCTCCCCCCTTCCCGGATGTGGACATCCCAACAACCTCACCCCAATATATATCTCAGCAACAACAGGGCCCAATTAGTTTTCTAAACCTTAGAATTCATGACTATATACTTTTAAAAAAGACAGAGCAAATTACTATTGTCGAAAAAGGCACACAAACACATCACACTCTGAAACTATTTCTTTTTCTGCTCAAACAAGGCCAAAATGGAGATGTCTGGCCATAAAGCACAGTTCCCTTTTTGCTGCAACCATGGGGCGCATATCAATCTCAAACCATCTCTCCAGCAGTAGGATTTTGGCTTGTTTTGCACAAGACCACGCCATCAATCCAATCTCCTCTAGAAAAACATTCAAGAGTCAAATGTGAGACCATCTTTGGACAGTTAAAGCCTGGCCAAAAGCATGCCTCACAGTCTAAAGTGCATCACCAGTTTGACTGAACAGACACTGCAGCGTCCTTGTCAAAGTCAGAAGCTCAAATCCATTGTGTCTGGACCTTACGAGAGCTGTGAACAATCCTCAGCGAACTTAAGAAATACTGAAGACGCCTGCCAAAATTCCTCCACAATGAAGTGAAAGACAGACTCAATTACTTTGAGTTGCTACTGGTGCTGATGTCAATTTAGGTCTTCAAGCAAGATTTCTCAATTTTGGCCTCATTCACGTTTAAAAACAAAAAAAGAGAGAGAATGTCATATGCTGTTCAGCTAGGAGTCAATGAATTATGATTAAATCCTATGTTATTATGAGACATCATATGCACTGAATTGCTTTTCAAATGTGGCAATTCCAGTCACATGATCTATATGCTAATTAACTTTACAATTAACACTTGCTGTCTCTCCTTTGCTACGCAGGCCCACTCTGTTCTCTCACTGACCTTTTTTCATCTTTGCCCATTCAGATCTTCCCACTATTCCTCCCTAGGCTCCTCTCTACTCCTGCATCTGTCTTTTCCTCCCTACAGAAATCTAATGACAGAAGGGCTTTTACAGTTTTCATATCATTTAAGGCTAATATGTGACACTAGGCTGTGCCAGCTGAAACCTTTGATGGCTCAGAGCTCCACTCGGCGCTGAACGCTGCCAGACTTGGAACGTTCCTGCATGCTGCATTACAAGATTGGTCAAGGAACAAGAAAGTGAGAGTATGAAATTCAAAAGGAAGATAAAGGGGAAAAGGGTGAGAGATAGAGGAGCAAAGGGTCTCTAGTTAGCTTGATCCATGTCCTTTCGGCACATTAACCAAAGCGTGTCGATGGATCAAAGTCGTTATAAGAAGGGCGGAGATGGCGGTGACACTACTTGAGACATCAATTATACCCGGTATATATGAGTTATATCAAGGGCAGCTTCTCAATTATGCACCACAGAAGGACAGGCTTTCATTTGTTGAATAGCTGCAGCCTTGTCGGAACAAAAGAACATCAGCTGGTGATTTGTTTCTGAATTGTCACACTCATCATCATATCACAACAGTGCAGAGTGTTAATATCGCCTCAGTGGTTTCAAAAGACATTCCCAAGTGTGCCCAGAAGACAGGTAGAATTATTCACCAGAGGCAGGAATTGGACTGACACTAAAACCAAGTACTGCAAGTGTAAGTGAAGGAGCCATCTCATTACAGCCAGTGGGAAGGGTAGGTGAGAAGTGAGGCCAAGAAGAGGGAAAAATCAAGAATTTATGAAAAGGATATAGATTAAAGAAGGAGAAAGAGTGGACAGAAATATCCAAAATGGGATTACAGTTTGAAGAACACCATAACTTTAAAGACACCTGGCTTCAAATTAGTAACTACCAGAAAGAGAATGTCAGAATTATACAAGATGAAAGTGTGACAATGATACTAATATTGATGCTGGTTCTTAAATGTAGTCATAAACAGGGAATCAAGGAGGATGCAAAATGAGAAACACTGACAGTTAATAAAGGACCCCAACCAGAGCAAAAACAACAGCAGTTCCTAAAGGTTACTGAATTTGAGGTGATATTAAAAGCAATTTTCAACTGCTCTTTTAATAATGGGTTTTCCAGTCAAGGGTGGATTTTATAAAGTGGTCCGATTATGGCAATTTTAGGGCAGCTAGCCTAGTAGTGAGGGTTTATAATTGTTGGGACAGAGATGGTTCCTCCTCATGCTGTAGGATTTGTGGAAAGTGAGATGAAGGAAGATTGCAAATTATGAGCAGAGTGAGGAGAGAGAAGAGAAATCAGAGGGGTATTCCACCTACAGTTGTATCCAATTAAATTCCTCAAAGAAAAACACAGACCTTTCAAGAAGACGCACTCCTTCTTTAAGAAATACCCATGCAGTGTGATAAATCATAAAGCAGACTGCATCATGACTCCAGAGTTGCATATTTTTGCAGGCATACTAGGATTCACAGTTTGTTATTAATTCCGACATAAGAATGGCTGTGAAAGAGGTACACCACAAATCATTAAATCTTCTTCTAGACTTAAAGGTGAAGATAAAATTGT
This sequence comes from Lagocephalus sceleratus, assembly GCA_911728415.1. Taxonomy (NCBI): domain Eukaryota; kingdom Metazoa; phylum Chordata; class Actinopteri; order Tetraodontiformes; family Tetraodontidae; genus Lagocephalus; species Lagocephalus sceleratus. The sequence continues at coordinate 7,451,227 of CAJVRN010000126.1, forward strand.
TTCTGTGTAAAAACAATAAAAGACAGTTGGGAGAATTAGGCTGTTTTGGGTGAGCTCATTTGCATCCAAGCATCAGAAAAGCTACTTGAGGAGGGTTTAATCCTCTCCCTCCTGGACTTTGATCAGCTGCAGTATACTTGTCTTTCTACATAGAAATATTCACCCCCATGGATAAGACAGAGGCATGCTTAATTTTAACAACTTCAGGTTTTCCCTTTGTAATAATCCGTGTGTTATTATAAGTGCATTGCCAAAGAAAAGGAAGTTTCTGCTCAAGTTAGAGATGAGACTACAGAGAAAGAAGGGTAAAGGCAACAGTAGTGATGGGTGCTACACCAGACATGGGGGAATATTTTCTGCTCATGAATTACCATATATTGTGTAGAAAGATGGACTTCAAAATTTCTGATTCAGTGCTGCGTCATGATATTCAGGATGTCGGGGAAAATCACTGCATGAAATTGGGAAAATGTCCAGCTCCCATTGTATGTAAACACAGTTTATTGTTGCAACCACAAATGCAATTTGGGATTCAAACAGGGAAAGACAAAGAGTCTTTATAAACCCAGTCCTAAACTGCTGCCATAATTTGTTTTTGTTGGGCTCAGTAGACACCAACACCATATCATCAGCTAAAGGACATTCAAGCCTGGTGCAGCAGGTGGCAATGCATGGATTCTGGGCCTCAATATTAACATCAATGATCCATCATCCACTGTTTTAACCTATTGTTGGATCACAGGGGAGCAGGGTTGGAGTCTATCCTAGATGCCCTCGGGTGAGAAAAAAACCCTTGACAAGTCACCAGCTCAGGGTAGGGTGAACATACAGCGACAAACAGCCATATACACACATTTACACCTGAGGTCAATTTAGAGTCACCAGTTTTCCAATCCCTCAAACACAGATCTGTAGTCTGTGGGAGGAGGCCAGAGTGCCCATGTGACCTCACTTACTGTGATGTCACATGCATACCCTATATTTCTCCAATTGCTGCAAACATTAGCTACCTTTTTCTTCTATTAATGGTTATAATGCTTATTGGCAACACAGTCTCAACTAGTTCAAAGCTGTGGGGGTTTTTTTATTTTTACATCAGTTCTTAATGTGGAGCACAATGGAGCATTTCGTAGGCATCAAAAATCTTGCTGTGGGCAACTAAGCTACTTGTATTTGCTATCCAAATTTGCACAGCAGACCTAAAAAGATGGTGCAGAATGTCTGGCGTCAAGTCACATTGCAAGACATGGAAATGTTTTAAAAAGGTTTTGGCCCAATTCCGTTGTTTTGTTGGACAGTAGCCGGAAGAAAGAATGACAGCATATCAATAGACAGTATTCTCATGTTGCCTCACTGTCCCTATTTGCTGTCTCACTGCCTTGTTTAATGAATGTCCAGAGACGATTTAGATTGAAAGGATTGAACTGGGCTTTTGGGAGGACCAGTAGTAAGTCATGATTAGACCAGCCTTTAATTCTCCATCTCACTGCCTTTATGCTCTTTTCCTCTTAGTTTTTAAATAACAGCCTTTGACTGTCAAAACCAAACTTTCCTTCCTACGCTTTATGTCAAAGCTCTGTTGTTGCTTTTTCATAATTGCATAGATGTTGTTCTAAAGCTGGCTCTTTGTTTATTACTTAAAGCAAATATATAAAAGATTATATGACCCTCCATCTATTATTTTCCTTCCTTCCTCTTTTCCTGTCATCTGTACGCCAACAAAAATAACACAAAGCTCTTCGAAGCTAGATGACAACAGAGAAGACAACTTGGAGGAACAAGGAAAAAAAAACAAAAGACCACTACTGGTTAAAAGACAAAGGTGTTGGGAGAAGGCAGGGGTTGGACAGTGGATGGAGGAGCGATTTATGTTGTGTGGTTAGTGCGAAACAATTGGTGATGAGCAGGAAGGGCAGGATCTCTGAGGAAATATGATCAAAGGACCATCTGCCCACATACATGAGACGGCCAGATTTAGAAGAGGGAGGCAGGGAGGAAGAGACTCCAGCAGTGCCCTGTCTGAAATAGAGTGATGTTTTTGGCCTGTGGCAGGAATGGCAAACACCATCTTTAAATAGAAAAAGCCCCCCATCTGCAGCTTTTTGTTCCCAAAAAGCTTTTTTCACCGCAGGATACCTAGACAAGACTAAAATTTGCTCTGCTGAATTCTGTATTGCTTATGATTTTTACGTCATCATCATTTTAACCTTGTTGTCCCCGCTGAAGGCATTATCTTTGGTCAGTAACAGATATTCAGACTCAGGAAAATATTGTGAAAGGCTTCCCTGCTGCCTGCAAGACTAGAATGTAATTTGCAGAACAATGTGAAGGCTGTAATGTTTCTTATATGATTAAATTACTGGCATCAAAATCTAAAGGAGCTTCCAGACAAAATAATAACAAACAGCAGGTGTTTCTAGTGTTTAGGTGCTACTCAAATAAGAGGAAAGAGTGAGATCTTCTATATAACTACCTCTAACGCTGAGGTTTGTGATGTTGTTTCTATTGACAATTGGTAAATGTCATCTAAACAAAATGGTTTTGCTGTACATGAAGATGGTTGTGTTTTGGATTTTTTTTTTCATTTTGGAATGATTTAGGTAGTCTGAAGTAGATGCTAAGTGAAGTGGAGTATTGCACATGATGCAGAAATGTTTCACACTGTATGGGGTGTTTTGGTGGATGATTTGATGCTTTCTACAGACACTTGTTGTGATATATATAAAACTTATTTAAAGCTGAATACTTTTACAATGTTTATTCAACTACAGAAAGTTGAAACATAAATGTGGTTTCAAATGGTTCTTAATACACATAAAAGGAACAATTAAATCACATGTCCTAGAACTAACTAAAAACAATACTGAACATTTTTATTAATTAACTAGTCACCAACCCTCATAGTAATCCACCCTTGTGGATGTGTGTGTGTGTGTTTGCAGATGTCTACGCTTAATTTTTGTTATTGATATATTTTAAAACATCAATGGAAAAAAAGTACACATACTCAATTTCCAAGAAAATGAAAATAGAAAAAGTATACTTTTTATAGCTTAAGCTCCATCCTCTGAGATTCTGAAATTATTAACCTTAATCAACTTCAGCATGATTACAATCATTCCATCCAATTAACAATAGTCCCAGAGATTACAAAATATGACACACAGATAATTTGACCGACACAGTATTCAAACTGTCAATCATTAAAAATATAATTAACTTTGAGCAACATCTAGAATTAGAATGGCAAGAGGTCAAAACAAGCTAATTAATGTTCACGCCAAATATCTTATCGAAACATCCCGATGACATCACATACAACAAATTGTTAAAAAAAAAAAAAAAAAAAAAAAGATATGATCTTTTTCGTTAAAAAAAACATTCTCACCTCTGCAGATTGGCACAGGAAAGTCCCACACTGACACACCTGCGACGTTAGTCACACATGTGAGGAGCGAATGCCCATCCAAGACATAGCCAGTGACACACCGGTAGCGGATTTTGTCCCCGACGTTGAACTGTGTTCCATTCAGTATGCCTTTAGGCGGAATTCCTGGGTTTCCGCATGAGCTGCTCCTCAACTCTGAAAAATACAAAAGAAAAGTGTTGCTTAGAATTAGCCTTTTATTGTTTTTGCTGTCTGTATAAGACTGTCCTTGATTTAGCAAAGCCAGATAAATGTATTTTTTATAATTTGGACTAAGCCACTTCCAATAGCAAAGGTTCTGTGCACATGAAAACACGTTCTTGATAATTATAATCGGGGAGTATTTTGCAGTATTTGGATGAAACTAATGTGTAAGATATGATAAATGTATCGGGGTTTGAGGCAAGAATGCAGAATTGCAAGCAGAATCAATAACAACATTGAGAGAAAAAAAGGGGGATTTAAAGGTAAGGGCTAAGAGAAAGATGGACAGATATCCAAAAAATACAATGCCTCTGGCAATAGCTATCAGTACTGAGACATAAAAAATGCATGTGGAATAGCATTGAGAAACATAGAACTTTTACAAAATATAGCTGATATTATTTTAAATCCCAGGCCAGGTATTTCATTTTTTCTCAAATGGAACGGTTTTACATTTCATAAAAGAAAGCAATTCCCTAGAAATTACTATCCATCCTTATTTGCTGACAGAATGCTGAAGAGCTATTCAATCCTGTATTCTTCTGGCTGAACACAATTTTCTTCCTCCATTAGACCACCAAAACTCAGTCTATGTGAAAATTTTGCTGCACACACAAAGTATCAGCATTTACTCCAAGTCGCAGGAGAGGACCCTGAAAATGTGTGGTGAAAGGATACAAACTGGTGTGACTGGAGAAAGCCAAAGATAGATTAGGAAATTGACAGCAAATCTGTGATTGAAGAGAGATGTCAATAGTTGGAAAGGCTGTTGAATTGTTTATGTTTTTAATCAGCATCGGCACTGGATTTTATTACCAAAAACAACATGAGAGTGCATATTTAAAAACACACACGGCTCAGCCTTATGCCAATGAAAACTATACAACTACAACTAAATTGGTCTGACTGACTAATATCATGCTAATGTTATGATGGTAATTATGTTAACTTTATTGTAATCAATCGATCCATTATAGCAGAAGCTCACGTTTACAGTGTGATTGCAAAAGAAAGGACTATGAATCCTGACTATCATCTGCTGGTTGTTTGTATTGTGATGTCAATTTAATAGCCCCAAAACTGTAGCATGAAATACAGATGCCTTATTCATATTGAACTGATTGACTCAATTGAATTGAAGCTTCAATAGAAGCTTTAAAGGTTATAACATATAAAAGGCATGCATTTTCTGTTCATTGCAGCCCCGAACTGAAATAAAGAAGCTTGTTAGTCCTTGTCCTCATCCCTTCCTCTTTGTGAAAAATCTTAAGAGTCCTCAAGGTTCTAGTTTGGCTAGAACCTTCCATGCATGCAGCTCTCTCATCTTAACATCAGTAGATTCTTTACATCTTCTCCTCTGGGCAGGTTATTATTGGAATCTGTCAGTCACTGGCAGGATGTACAGGAAGTGTTGATGGCTCTGATCCTGTTCTGTCTCACTCTCTGTGGGTATTTGGCTATGGCTGACTTCCTGGCGACCTCTTCACAAGTCCAATGATGATGATCTGGACTGAGGACGGTCAGGCCAATGTGGGACAACAAAGGAACAAAACATCTCCTTGGTGTGTGACAGAGTCGATGCCATCGTTGACGAGCAAAATTGAATTGGACTTCTAAAAACGACATGTGCAATTCCTGTGAAGTTTGCCAAAGAGGGGGCATGATGAGTGCAGGGCATGAGGAAAGGAGAATTTACTGTCCATCAGCAGCTCCAACCGTTATCAAAGGGAATGCATGGTCATTGAGAAATATAAATGGGAAAGCTGCGTGCATCAAACATGAACAAATATTGAAAGAGCCCACTTCTGCGCCCTTGTTAACCTAACATGATTGGAGTTCCAACAAAGCCAGTATATACAAAACGAGGACGAGCCAGACTGAGACGGCTTAGATCTTTCAATGCATAAATGAACTGACATTATATAACAAACATAATGCATGAAAGAGAGGTGAGCTCATTGCCCTGTCTGCTACTTTAGCTCTGCCGTCACAGTTCAAAAGCTAATTTCTACCTTTGCTGTAAAAACAGGCCGGCGCTCAACATTCATGCCGCTCCACTGAAAATATATCATTATGTATACATTAATAATATATCTGTTTTACATAAACAAGCTTACTTCATTAATTTACTTTGTTGAAAAGCTTTGAGAGTTAGTCACACAATTTATTGAAAATGTGTGTGTGCTTGGTGTCTTGCAAACGTGCAGATGCATAAAGAAGACATCACCATTTATCTGTTCTAGGAAATATAAACCACACTATTTTTATGGGTATCAATTTTGCAGACCCACCTCCCTTATGGGAGACATGCATGGGCAGACACTGACAGATGTAGTGACAGAGCAGAAGTTGGAATGTTTTAATAGTGAACTCTATCAAAATGGAAATATATCAAATTATTTAAAATAAAACATGGAGATACTGTAAAATTTGTATAAACCTTTCACTGATTTTTTCCATGAGGCATTACATACGTGAAAATATTTTTTTAATAAATAAATGGTGAGTAAGACAAAAATTTAGGTCACCTGCTGCTCTTAAAACAAAGCAAGAGCACATCAGACCATTTAAATCTCCATCTGGACAATTGGGACAATTACTGAGACATAATATTCTCAAAAAAGAAAATAAAATCTGGAACTCCCTTGCCACTAAAGCAGGCTGCCAAGTATTTCTTGGAAGAGTTATTGTTGGAGAACACTGCCAATGGTATTGAGGATAAAAAAATCAAGGTTGGGTCACCAACAGTGCATTTTGGGTATGAGCCTGCCATGATTTGAGTACCGACTGATCGATTAATCTCAGATTTATCACTTTCTTCCTGTGAAAACACATTCAGCGTCACCATTATTCTTTGTATCGTTTTACTCCTAAAGCTAGAGTTAATTATGCGCTCAGCAGTGAAGGTGGATTTCCGCTCTATTAGAATCACCAGTCGGGCTTTCAATCAGCACAAGAAAATAAAGATACAATAAAGTATCATAATATTCCAGGCAGAAAATATGTATGCACTTATATTGGGAGTGCTTTAGCTACCACTGGGAAAAATATGCCACAATAATAAATCTATTCAGGCCTGTGATAAAATATAAAAGTGTGATAACCAAGTTCAAGTTCCCAGATGTTTATGCAACAGAATGTCAGTACATAATTTTTTATGCCAAAAAAGCTTTTTAGTGCTACAAAATGGAAATCTACAATGAAAAAGACCACATTAAGGGGGGACTTCTACATGATAAACACTAAATTTATTTACAGTTTGTATTTTCACTTGCACAGCAGAATACAACAGGCTTATAACAGGCTTATAATATCCTGCAACCTCGTGGTAATAAGTGAATATTTAAGATGGTAATTTGAGTACTTGGGTGTAAGTACTGCCTGGGGCTACATCAAAGAACTGCCTAGATATCTTAATACTCTCCAGACCTTTGAAGAAGATACAGGTTTAACAATGTGGCAGAGTTTGGACACACACAAGGAGCATACTTTTCCTCCAATACCCTGAGGTTTTAGATGATTTCTTAACAAAGGATCACCCTTTGCTTCTGAAGCTGAGCAGAAAGTATTATTCTCTTCTTGATGTTTCTTGGCTACTGTCTCTCTATACACTGGAAACCTACTAAAGAAAGGAAGAGAAAAAAATTAAAGCAGCCGCTATTCAAAAATATGAACGCATGAGGTGTTTGATTCAAGATTCTTGAAAAAAAATATGGACCAGCTCTTAAGAAATTAGATTCCATCTGCCTGCGTCCTTTGCTGTGTCCTTGGTATCAATGTAGATTTAAGTCCACTTAATTACAGTCATGATTCAATCATCTCTGTGAGTCTACAAGTGACAGACATCTGCAGTCAGGAAAATGTGCACCAGGCATGAATATTAATGCATGTGTGAAAGAGATACACAGAATCCACAGGAAGCTATGGTGATTTGCATGGTAAAAAATTATAGACAGGTTATATGTCCCAGTTGGGATTTCTGTGTGGAGTTTGCATGTTCTCGCTGTGCCCCCGTGGGTTCTCTCCAGGTACCCCAGCTTCCTCCCACAGTCCAAAGACATGCACAACTGGGGATTAGGTGAATTGAGGATTTTAAATTGCACATAGGTGTGAGTGTGAATGGTTGTATGTCTATCTGTGTTAGCCCTGCGAATGACAGTCGACCAGTCCAGTGTGAGCTCCACCTTCACCCATTGGCATCTGGGATAGACTCCACCACCAAGTAGTAGAAAATGGAGGGATGGATGTGGATGGATGGATGAGGATGGATGGATGAGGATGGTTATTATATTCATCATGATTTGTCATAGGGGAAATTTGTGTTCATGGACTGATGACATTTTTAAATTGGCTGATGAAAATACAAATTAACTTCCATGGCAATATTAGTATGACAGTATTGAAGCTTCAGAGAATGGCCAATTAGAAGATTATTGGTCACAAAATCCAATTTGTTAATGTTTGATTAAAAGGTTTTACTCGGTTTAAGAAAAAATGTGAAACATTTGCAATTCCCAGTTCCTCTATTGGGAGCAGAATTTGCTGCCTCTCTCACCAGTCAGACAAACCTCATCATGGTCTAAGTATAAGTAAACCAAAGGTCTGAATACAGCAGCCATTCTTAATTGTAAACACAGTAACCTCCCCAGTCAACTTGCTAAAATTGTGTGAGGTTCTTATTTTATTGGCCCAATACTGACTTAAAGAAAATATGTTCTTTCTGATGAGTTGAGGATGGAGGAAAAACACAATTCAACCAATCCACCAAGTGGAAAGGGGAAAGATGGAGGCAGTAAAACAGGCAGATGGGCAGGGCAGAGGTCCCAGACTGGTCAGGTCCTTTGCAGATGGGAAATGAGGAGGTGAAAAAGATCAGAAAAGGGGAAAAGGGGAACTAGAAGCTGGCATGAAGATGCAGAAAGCAAAGAGTGGAGTTGAGGGAGCTGGTCACAGAAGGATACTTAATATTTACACAGCTAGCTGCTGCACTCTGCTCAGATAAATCACTGGATCCATTAGTTCAGCTAATTCCCATCGCCATCTGCCATGTCATTTCAGAGGCACCTCTGGAGTCCCAGAAAAGGTTCAGGACTCAGGGAAAAGGGATGTTGAACCAGAAAGTATGTTTTTAATTTGCTTAATTGAGGTGCCTAATGTTTCCATAACAGTAACAGTTCTCAAAAAAAGTGTAATTACATATCAATCTCTAGCATAATGGTGTATAGAGCTTCACCTGTGCAAGTTTAGTGAACAAAAAATATATTTTTACTGCAGCTTGAAGACATTAAATGAAAAGAGTAGAAATCAATGATTTTCTTACCTTCGTAAACTACTTTAAATCCATGAGCGCTTACTGCAAAATCACTGGTAAGCCTCAGTGAAAAAACAGAGCCAGAACTGGTAACAGGTGGAGGAATGGTGAATCCTGTTAGCCTACAGGGAACAAAAGAAGACAATACATCAGTGACATTCACTTGTAGCTCAGATGCAGTCAAATACAGCATTGGTTTATTTAAAAGTGGTTAAAGCCTGAAGCAAATCATTTGTTTGCCTTCAAAATAATTGCATTTTTTTGTGTTTGTGTGCTTGAATTAAACAAGTTTAAGGGCAACTGAGTTACATTTACATTAGAAAAGCCACCAGGTTAAAAGTCTATTTGTAATTTCAGTTGACAAATGAGCATAATAGTCCCTACAAATGGCTCTTCAAAGAGCTTCAGCTCGTACAATGTATAATTTCCAAACCAATAAAAGCAAACTACTGTGAAAATTGAGCACTAATAATGCTCTGGATACTATACAATCAAAACCCATATAAGAATCTGCTGTATTGAAATGAGCTGGCAGCTGCATTGTAACAGACTGCTTCATTACTGCAGCTCAAATTGGGTGCTGTTCCAAACAAATCCATTTACTTTCACAAGGTCGTAAACAAGATGTGTGGTTGACCATTCGCCCAGCACGCTTGATGATGTTCTATTGACGTTCCTTGCTCTGTATCCCAGCCTGTGCAGCAGGACCCAAACTCAGAATGTCTCCTCCTCCAACAGTTAATCTCTTTTTATTTTGTAGTGGGGATTTTTTTGGTACCATTTGTATAGCTGAACCTAAACTGAACCCACCTGCTACCACAAAGAAGAGGGTGCTGTATTTACAGCTTCAATAGAGTTTTTAATTGCTGCAGTGTGAGCAGCATTGGTCCCAGCATTAAATTACTCTTTGCCACAGGTAATGTTCAGTATACAAGCCACCACCTAAAGTCAATTGCCACAGGATGCAATTCTCAATGTATTTATGAAGAAACAGCACAAATAAGGTGGCATTACAAGTAACCTTAAGGTTAACTGCACATAAAAGTACATTTATTTGGGAGTTATATGTTATATAATGTTATGTAATGGCAACAATGCTTCTCATTCAGTTAGCAAATGATGCTGTTTTGTAGGTTTTTACTGACAACTTCATAAAACATGTACAATTAGGGAGAAAAAAAATGCAATGGAATGGAATTCATCTACAACTATTTAAATTAAGGTGGATCTGATCTAGAAACATGAACATAGCTCAGATAAATATGAAAAAGAATCACATATTTTGCCACATTTAGATGTGGCACGGGATATTTTTTAGCATTAATCAATGCTAAATCTTCGTTATTGAAAAGTATTTTCAGACAGTTTGTCAAAATGGACAGTCAGCACCAGCGGTATTACACTCAGACAAAAATGTAAGAAAAAAGCATGGCAGTCACTTATAACAAAGAAGCACTTTGTTATCAACCTCAAGGGGCTGAGGGGGAAATGAAAATAGCTAGACAAATCTGTGTGATCTCAAACATCAATGTTCGTCTTCAGGGCAGATGCTTTGATACTCTTTGCACTGGTTATTCACCATGGAATTATCATGGCAACTATCTTGAACAATCTAGTTAAAACTGCATTATGTTTTTCTTTGGGGGTGTTTAATGTGCCCTGTTTTACATGACAAAAGTGGCTGCCATCAAAATATCCAATCTTGTCAAATCTCCTGAGGAAATTCTGGGCCAGCTTACAGTATTTGCTGTCATGGCAGTCATGTGGACTGAAAAATTACCAAACCAAAACAGGAAACATGATTCGGATTATTTTTTATACAGGTCTATGTTGGTTTAACTTATAGGTTTTTGACCATTAACACACCCTGTGTTCAAACTGTACATAATATACAAAACCTATTAAAAACAATTAAAGATGGCTAGCACAAACAAACAAATATGCAAGTTTGTAACAGAGCAATGGATCGTGGAATAATTTTAAATGCTTCTGTAAAGGTAACCACTGATTTGCAAGCGTGCAAATTATGTCAACTAAATATACATAGAGAGGGTGAAGTGTGTATGGTTGCACTTCTTACACAGCATACTCGCTTTTACTTTAATGTATTCGGCTGCGTCCATCATCTGGCTCCATCAGCAGGCTCATCTCTGGAGCGTTTCATTTAGCCCAGGCAGTGAAGAAATGTATCTAAATTATAAACCTGGCAGAACAGAGTGTTTTACTCCTAAATCCCACTGACTGAACATGAAAGAGGTGCAGTCTTCTTTACGGGCACACTGCAGTTCACACTGTCATTTCAGGCCACTAATTTACTTCACCGTTCCTTTTTTCCTTACTCCAGTCGAAACACACTGTTTGTCCGCAGCATTGATGACTGACATACTACTGCATGTCAGTAGTGTATATTTAAATGTCCCTGCTCCTTGCTACAACACAAGAAAATGAGGTGAAAATTAAGAGGGACTATTATGGTTGTAAATCTATAATAAATACAGCTCTGATCTGAAACAAAGAGGGTCAAACAGATGAAATTACAGCTGTACTTACAGCATTAAAATGTCACATCTAAAAGCCTCTCTAATCCACTCATGTTCCTTCTGTCTGTTAAGGTGTCCTATTTTAAAGACAGCAGTACTGAACACATTTTCTCACTGGTTGCAGGACGAATAGTTTGTGACCAGTACGAACACACAATCAGGAGCACAGGGTCAGAGACAGCGGTGCCATTTCTAAGTGGGACTTAGAATATATTGAATGCATTACAGTGTGATAGTGTGCTGTGTGGGCTGTAAAATTAACCCTCCTTACCCCATATTTGAGGTGGTGGATCCATGAGGGAGCTAATTATTGAGTGAGAACAGTAAAGGATTTGGCAACAATTGGCTGTAGAGTACGTTTTCAGACAGTTCAAGGGCACCAACCAAGATAAGTGCAATGCTTTTCATACTGATATTAAAAGGTTCAGCCTGAAATCTTAGCTGAAGGGCTAGAACATATACACAGATTTCCTTTTGTTCAGAAGTAGATGAAAATTATTGACTGAATTCAGGAAGTATGGTATGAAAGACTGTCACGGCCTCATTTGTGGTTGGAACAAGATGGATTATAGGTGCAAGTGGCCTAAGCAACAGCCAAGTAAACAGCCAAACAGGCTCTGAGACTCATGTTCTCCTAGCTCCATACACCAACATGTGCCCTTTCTCAATATGCGCACGTTGGACCATTTGTTCTCATAGACTCGTGGTCCTGTGAATCATCAATCAGCAGTTCTCAGTTTGTAAGCTACAAGTAAACTCTAATTTTAAGAAAGTGTACTTGCTCTGCCTATTTTATCAAGTATGCATAAGATATCAAGTGTGGGGACTTGAGACAGCCAAGTATGCTGATCGCCTCATCCAGTGGCAGCAGCAATGGCAGAAAGCATAGACTTCCAAGTATGTACTATAAAAGTTCAGAAGACCATGCGTGCAAAGTGCAAATTGCAAAACAGCCATAGTTTCCTGCAGTCATTGTCTTTGGGCTTTTTTTTTGTCATGAGCCTTGAGCCAAATTGGGATATCAGCTATTCTTATCTTTGTAATGGCACAGCAAGACACATCAATCACCCACCTATCCTCTATCTTCCTGTTGGCTTTTTTCTTAATCTGTTTCTGTCTTAAACCATTCGTGTTTCTATTCATCAGACACTGCAGGCTTTAAATCTCTAAGTCATTAAGAGACATCACAAGTGTCTAGACTTTATGGAATATCTAATGATTTTATCATACTTCCTCAAGGCCTTTAATCAAAAATCTTTACTTAAGTACAAAACACAACACATAAAAAGCTTTGCATCATATTGGTACATATAGAAAGATGTTTGATATCACCTGTACACTGATCATTGCACATTAATGGAAAGCTGAATGTATTCAAATGCAGAAAGTGATTTTAGCTCTTTTACCCCTCTTGTGAGGATGGAGAAATATTTGCAAATAAAGTATAGGTGAAGAGACCTTAGCACAACTACCTGACATGACTAATTGTAGCCACATCTAACTAAGTGGCAGCTCCTTATCACGCACAGTCAGTCCTACCACACAACCAGGGACCCAAAAACATTTAGACTGGAAGGGCTGATTTCACCTTACATTGCAAACTGACATACTCTTGAGTTGCCCAATCTCATTTTCTCCCAGGCCAAATTTTGGAGTTGCCCAATGAAGCCAAATATTATATGTAAGTGAGGTATAAAGGGATAAGACCACCTGCTTTGAGTTACTCCACCCCACCCACTGTCTTTAACCAGCTACTTTGAGGCTCGGTTAATGATCCCAGTGGCAGTGGTTACGGATAATAGAGTGAATGTGCATCCTACTAGCATTATGCCTACCAGCTGCTCTTAGGTAAAAGTAAATGTCCTGGAAATTAGCTTTTAGAGGACTATTTTGACCATTAAAGCAATCCAGTGGGAATTAACTAAGCAGAGATCACAGGAGATTATTTCCTTCTGCACATAAGCATTGATGGAGCAGTTTTGACAAAAACTTTGTTTTCAGTATCATGCAGAGCACATCACTGTGATACACAATGCCTTTTTTGCATTGCAAAACTTGATGAAATGGGTTGCTGTGAATAATAATTGGAACTATGGAACACCCATTAAAGATTGTACAATTACATCTTTTGCATTTTCAGGATCTGCTTAAAACCCAACGAGCATTGGCTTACAAAAAGCTTAAGAAAAAAAAACAGACAAAGAGATCTAATCTCTGGCATTTACAGCCACCTGTTGCTCTGGCAACAAAGCATTTGAGCAAATGGTTGTAAAATGTCATTAACAAATGAAAACCATGGGGTCCACGCAGGAGGAGATAGAGATTTGGGAATGAAATTGGAAAAAGGCAAATTCCAATGCATGAAATTGGAAAATGGAATCTGATGTGCCCAAATGAGATGTAGGAAATGCACCTTAGCCTGGAACAGGAACACCGGAATTAAACCCACAATCTCAACCGTCCACTGTCCAACTGATTGATGCATCATCATCATATCACACAGAGACAGAGGAACAGTCCGGTCATGTCTAATGCTGAACCAAGGTGTCGAGAGTATTTGCAGTTGTAAATAAGTTAGATTTACAGCACTATTGTACATGAACTTGTTTGTCTCTCCCTCCACATATCACACCACTCGGCTCACTTCATGGTTCCTCCTTCCTAGTTTTGCTACTTTTATCTCATTGCTCACCACTGCACACCTCCTCTTCTTGTTAAAACAATGCTCTATACGTGATACAAATCACTCCTGTCTCCAGGGAGAGAACAGAGAAGTAAAGACTCTCAACTCTGACTCATCTTACCGAGTAAGGTACAAGTCACCCACTTACCTTTGCTCTATTGGTAGAAACTATGCAAAACAAGGTTCATTGCCAAGGTGATTAACGCCCTTTGTGTTCTGTAGCAATGATTAATGGACTTATTTCTCTTTGGAATGCATTAATTTATAACACCAGTGCTACACTGACATTTCGCTTTAACAATTATACTAATAAAAGGTCAAATAATCATGTCAATTCATTGTTGGCTCTTTGGATTAAAATGGGATGACTGTTATTTATTTAATGCAAAGGAAATATTAAGTCAAGGAAACAAGAAAAGAAAAGCATTAGGTCTGGCAAATCTGCTCAGTGGATAAACAGCAAATGCTACAGCAATAGGAACACACTGTCCCCCGGGTGGATGCCGTCTTTGGACTCACCTTCTAAACTTCTTTTTTCCCCTTTGCAATAACAAACTACTTGGACTCGGCTCAGAGCAATTTTGTGTACTAGTAGAAACTGTTGAACATTCATTAGCATCTCATTTGATGCCAGTAGCATAATTTAACCCCACCCCCACTTGCACTTCTTTCTGCATCTTTGGGCACTGTGCAGACCCAACCACTTGACAGCAGTGGCACCACTTGTTCCTCATCAACAGCTACCAGGTCAGGTTGGTACTGTTAAATACAGGCCAACTTAAAAGGTTTTTAATAAACAACTTTAAAAGCTTGCATGCAAAATGAAATGACTCAAGGTTAAAGAAATAACATCTTCAATGTAGTGTGCACACATAATGATGGCCACAATTTTAAGCACACTTTACTGGGTATCACTTGTTTAAGTAAAAGTGTTCCAGCCTCAGGGGGTGTAGGATTAAATGGTTGAGAGCTTGACGAAAAAAGATTTAATCAGAGGATAAATGCCCAGTAAGAACCAAAAATAAGTTGTTCCCCTGTACTGCTGTACTTGTGCTCTTTGACAGGTAGTTTCAAAAAGTTCCTCAGTCAGACATAAAAAGACAACATAAGTGGGTGGGAACAGGCTGTAAGTCAAGGACGTGTACCCAAATCTTACAAGGTTTTCTGTCCTAACAGGCAGACAACTGCTTTTCGTAGAGAGCAGTACAAGAACTTACAAACAGTTATATGAGCTATCCCTCTTTTTTCATGGATCTTTCTCATCGTCTGAGTTCAAAACAAGCTTCAGGTTTGTACAAACTGAACACTTCAAAAACACAATTGCAATTAAGCTGCATTATCAGGCATGTAGAAAAGGGATTTCTTTATGTGCAGATAAGCACCAGACAACAGTGAAGATGATGTAAACACTCGCTCCTCTGAACAAAATGTTAAAACAGGAACCCACGACTCAGAGGTTTTGGATCAGCAACAGACGACTTACTTTAATGGTCTTAGCACGAGTTCTGCTGCTAACACAGGCAGCAAATCACTGCTCCTGTTCCTCAACGTTAGATCTGCTGTCAGTATCACTGAGGAAAAAGCGAGTCTGGTGGGATTGCAATTAATTTCTTAATCTTCTTCTGCTTATTTCTTTTTAAATTAGAGTTGTGTTTGTTGTTCTTTTTTTAAGAACTGTCTAGTCTCACTATCATTCTGTGGTGAAACCAGATCTGAGTGGAGAGTGCTGAGCTAGAAATAGTCTTAATACACAATTTAAGTATGTGATTTTTAGAATAACAATATTACAAGATGAAGAGGTTTATTAAAAAAAAAAAACATTTATAGGGTATAGGGCCCCCAGTAATCGTCAACCTTTTCCTCAGATCTTTGAATTATGATGGCCCTGTTCCAGTGACCATGGTCATCAATTGCAAAAAAAGTCTGCGATACTTACAACAGACCCGAGCCCTCATTTCTCTTATTTCATGGCAGGAGTCGTGAGCAAGATAACCTTAATAAGGTCATTCTTTTTGTATATCAGCAGTGAAATAAAGGCTTTTATTACCTCTCCGCTGACGTCTACAGCATATATTAAAGTACAATAATTAGTGCTGCACCCAGCTACTCTCAGGCACAGTGTAATCACTGCACCGACAGGGATGAGGGGAAAAACTTCACAGAGCAAAGAGAATACATAGATCAATGGGGAGACACATTAATCATGTCCATCTTACGAATGATTCTTTTTCATGTTAAAAATTCATTGTTGCTTTTGTTGTCCTCCCCTCTGAATTTCGAGCCTTGATTAACTGATAGCATTAAGAAAAATGAAGGTTTCTATTTATAACTACCTTAACAGAAAAAAGTAAGAAATAAGGTTGCCTGGAATTAGGTTCACTTTTTTTTAATTATTATATTTTTGATCCTTACAGGCATAATAAAGGCTGTCATGGAATTATCTTTGTTCTTTTTCAGTGGGTCACAACATATTGCCACACAGTGAGGAGTGACACCATTTGAAGAGGAAAAAAAATAAAGACAAAAGCACAAGGATGTTGCTATTTAAAGGCTTGGTCTTGAATCAGGAAACATGAAAGAACAATGAACCCATTTGCTTTTTGTCTCGTACCAAGCATTAGTCATGGTTTTCCTCCTCCAATCTATGGCAGGATTAGAGTCATTTGAATTTAGAGCTGCTGCAACACATAATCTCGGGGTTCCTGTTGTGCACATTATTAACCCCACACTTTGATATTGCTAATCAGCAGTGGCTCTTGAAAGCTTGACAGGACAATGAGATGAGAATCTGATGCGAGATAGCCTGATTCATTTAAAGATCGATCAAAGTCTCGACAAAAATTTACATAACACAACGAGGAAGTGTTTGGTAGAGGCAATGTGTATTTATGTATGGAAATGTACCATCTGTTTGTCTATTAATATCAATTCACAAATTCAAATATTGAAACTCTAACTGCTTCTTAGCTATGTCCAACCACAGCTGAGAGACTGAAGAGACAGTTTTCCAGGAAATGAGAATATTGCTGTCCTACATGTTTTTTTTGTTTGTTTCGGATTGTTTATTTCAAAAAAAGTGTTGTGAGAGATTTGGAGATCTTGAGAAAACACTCAACAATTACTATTACCACAGAAATGATGATGAATCCTGTCAGATTTCATATGGGAATAATCACAATAACCCAAAAATTATGCAATAAATGAAAGTCACCAGAACTGTTGTGGTCAACAATGGGTGTTTTCTTTGTTTGCTTCCAAAGCCAAGCTGTCCGATCCCCATTTGTTTTCGTTTCAACATTTATTTTCACTATTTTTGAAGATAATCCACTCAGAAGAATACATCAAACCTCTGCCAAACGAGCTGCTTCAGCTGTCTGATCTCTAATGAGGAGTTCAAATGGCGATGTAGATCTAGCTATTGTAGTGCAGTGCCCCAACGACCACAGCCAGAAAAAGCACAATTGTCTTAATTAATTGAGACAAATGGTTGGGGGAAAAAAACTGAACATTAATGAGCAAATAAGCACACAGTCACAACATGTTTATTTATAAATTATTCTATTTCTGTTAACTCATTGTGGGGAAGATAGAACACAATTAAATATGGAGAATTTTTTAGCACTCCCCCTGAAGTTTTCCGAGCAGCCTTTCAGGGGAGCTTGAAACCCTCCTGGAGTAGCCAAAGCTCCCCATGGCTTCCCTGCAATTCAAACTATGTTTACTGGCATTGAAGAGTGCTTGTGCTGCCCCAAAACAAGAAATGAACAGCAACAATTCAATTTTCACATATGATTTTTTTTTTTTTTAGTTATTTGCATATCCTCATGACCCATGAACTCATTTAATACAACTGCCCTGATGGCTGTCATGCCTCATCCCCATAACTTACGGGTGGTCTACATGTGATTATTGAAAGCATTACTTTATGATGCTGTGGATCATCCTATTTTTGTCAGCTGTGAAAAATGATGGTTTTCCTTCAGACACCTGCCAATGAGGCGGCCTCAAAAATGTTAGAATCAGAACCAATGAGACGATCGACAATGCATCACACATTGAGTACGATTCACTTCATTCAAGTCACTTACAGCATCCTTTTTTGTTTTTTTCTTCAATCTGACATTTCACAGAGCGTGTCAGGCAAAGCCTCTGCAAACACACAACAGCAGGGCGTGCATATGTTGATTAGTCTCATACCCAGCCTACGCTGCCACCTTCGACCATAAATTGTCTCCGCCTCATGAATGTTGATGCTCAGGAATGAGCCCGCTGATCAATGGCTCTCTGTACTGAATCACGGCAACCACAGAAAGGATGGCCACGTACAGGAATATTTCAAGAAGGAGAAAATCAAGTTACTTGTGGGTGAGGCAGGGGTTAGACAGCACATGTGACTTTCTCAACTCACATGTAGTTAGTATGCAGCATCACACACGGGTGTCACAGAAATATATGTAGAGCAATTAGACAATGCCTGTTCCTATGATGGCAAAATGATCATGAAAATCATTAATCTTACTCAGATATGACTTGTCATTGAGGTTATGATTTGTCGTTGCACAGGGCCTCATTTTAATCCAATACATTCAGTAGGTTATATAATCTGTATTACCTTGGTTGAAATCATCACTATTTATATCAATATCTCCAGACACTAAGAATTTCTTTATCGAATACTATAGCAATAGGTTATATGAGATGCTGTCATCTATACGGTGTTGTTTAAACATGCACCCCGACATTCCCGATAAATTGCTGTCTCCTGTTTTCAGTAAAATGCGCATTTATGCACATTCTGGGTCAAATTAAACAGCGCCAATCGATGCCTGCGTAAACTGTTCTTTATTCTTAGAAAAATGTGGACGATTAACCTGCAAGCTTGTCATTACCGTTCACGTGGTTTCAACTGGTGAATTCGGAGAGAACAAAGCGGAAGATTCAATAAGTTTGCCGTAAACTTTTTTTTAAATAACAGCGAAGCAATAAACTAATGCAATTGTTTAAATATAAGATAGTGTAAAGGCAAATAAATCAATAAGCAACTTACACCGTCCCAGCAGAAACGTGCACTTTAGTGTCCCAGATGTCTCATTAGGCTGAGGACTGTGTTGCATTCAGGGACATAGGAATTATTCCCATTATAATTAATGTAACATGTTTAACGAAATCGCAGGCATATAATTTTAACTACCCCAAACTGTCTAAAGAAGCAGCCACAACATTAATTTAACACCATTAACTAATAAAATTGCATTTTTTAATTTTTAATTTTTTTTTTTTTTAAGTTTTTACCATATTTGTGGCCTGAAAAAAATTATAGCCAGTCGGGATCAGGATCAAGTTGTGCGCTTCAGATCACCTTGGTATTATATAATCTAATCTCCAAGTATAATGATCCAGCTGCTTAAGTATCAACAATGATTCAGCTCTTGAAATATTACCTTTCATGGCCACCCATCACATCTCTGCCATACATCTCCATTGTACTATTTGCATCTGAACTTGATCCCCTCCTACTCATGTGATCCCCATAAATGGGCCCAGTGAACCCTTTCTGACACTGTCTCTTTTGAGTTTTTAACAGAGAAATGTTAGCCCCTCACCATTCACACACTTTTGATTAAAAGACCTTTCCCAAAATTTCCCCCACAAATAAAAAAGATTCCTGGCAATATTAAACACAGATGTTTGTATAAGCTTTGTGAGGGGATAATCTCATAATATGCAGCTCTCTTAAGTATAAACAGCAGAGCAATGGAACTTTAAAAGTCTAGTAATTCTGCAGAAGGCTGTTTAAATTTGATAGCAACATTTTTTTTATTTTTTTCCGGTAGGTGATTGATGCGTGCCTGCAGCTTTCACAAATGATGCTATTGGCAAGGTTTGATGGAGCTCACATTGAGAATCTCTCAGCATTGTTCATTCCCAAAACCGTCCCCATTTCATGTGGAAGAATGGGTGTCTGTTTTTAAACTTGCATATCTTCGACGCGCAAATACAGTGTTTCCGTAATTCCTTATTCAATTATTGAACAATGGTTACTAAATTTACTGCCAAAATCAAAACAAGTTGAAAGCCAACTCTCTGACAGAATGCTGGGAAGAAAATGGTATGAAAATGTAACAAAAATCTCCTCACAGCACACACCTCCGGCAAGGAGACAGACAACACAGGGCAAACTGCTGTTTGTTCAGTGACGACTGTAAACAAAGACGCAATCCTGTTTTATTTCCACCTCTTCGTGCTCTATTTGAAGGTATTGAATAAAGGATGGCTCGAGACTGAAGTCAGGGTCATAAAATAACCCCCCTATCTGTCTCCTGCATAACAAAATACCATAAATGTTTCCCTGATTCTAAAAAAACACACACTAGTCCCAGCAAACGACTAAATAAAAGAATTATGATATTTTCATGTGGAGCAGGGTTAGGCAAGCTCTCTTTATTTTGCACCAAATCATTTTAAAACACTGTGGATGCTTCAGATATGACACACCACGGGTGATCCCACCTCACGGGCAGAGAATAAGCAATCATTGTAATGTGTATGCTAAAGGTGAACATTCCATCAGGCAGAGATCACGGAAGGCTTCCCTTCACTTTTTTGTTGCATATCACATTTTAAGATGTGCCTGGATTAGGAAGTGTGTCCTTACCTCGTCCTGAAGTTGGCTGGGTGTGGAGGCCCATCATAGAGAGATAAAAAATCATATTCCTCCTCCACTGCGAAAGATTGAAAAACTATATGAATCCTGTTCCCCTCTTCAGCAACAATCACCCAGGTACAGTTCGCTCCATTTGGATATCCATATGGAAATCCAGGGCTTTCTATCGTCCCATTCCTCCCTTTTAAATTGCCTCCGCATGTATGGATAAATCCTAGGAAAAACAAAATGGGGAGAGATGTTATTAGCAAGCAAGCAAAGAAAATATGAAGGTGTAAACTGCAGAAAACATAATTTAATTTTGTCTTCAAGCTAAGAGGAAAAAAAATGTCTTGAGGAAAAGAAATGTTAAAAAAATTGGCTTGGCAATTGCTCCACCGAGCAAAAACTGTACCGCAGCAACTGCATGTGCCTTGTAAAATTCAGGTAATGCTTCTTCAATTCAGAGCAAATTGTTCGGAAAATCTCCTGTGGATGCAATCGCTGCGAGGGAAATCCCGCAACCGGCGAGCAAGAGGCAACTTTGGTGGTGGTTGTCTTTTAACAAATAAAACACTGCTGCCGCGACTGTACTGACTGTACAGACTGTACAGTCCTACTGCCACTACATAATCGGGGGCTACAGTAAGCCACATACTGTCAGACTGAACAAAAAGCCTGTGATGTATTAGTACTGCCCTCTTCTCTGCAGACAGTAAGGTAGCCCAAGAGACGAAAAACGAGGCCTTCCAAAGTGGTGTCATGGACTCTTAACTCGCTGTCTCACGGCCCACACAAGATGCATCTTTGCACGCCGCGCGCGCCGGCTTGTTTTAAATCAATACCCTTGGCATATTGTGTTAAGGATTACACCACCATTGTCAAGCCTGACCTCATGCTAAAGAGCACGTGTGCCTGAGATTCCATCACGTATACATGCATGATCAGTCACTCGCCTCCCCCAACTCCCAAATGGAACCATTTAAAATCGTTCCACATTCCCAGCATCTTTCTAGACTTATGCAAACAATGTGTTCCCATGTGCCACATGAAAAAAAAAAATCACCATTTTATTTGAGGCTATTTTGCATTTAATCTAATGAAATGCAAACTTAATTAAGATGTATGACATACCCCACACACACACATCCAATTTACTGTAATTAGCTCTTCACACTCAGTAGGTGAAGGATGCTTTGCATAGTGTACACACGCACACAATACAATAAAAGGAAAATGTTTGGCAGCTCCAGCACTCAAAGAAGGTCTTGACAAATGGTAGTCATTTTTCTCACTGTGCACACCAAACTGAGAACCAGTCCCCTTCTCTTTAATCTGTTTTGGATAGGACCTGACAGCGTCTGTATTTTCATATCGATTCTGTTATCGAACGCAAAATGTATCATTCCTCTGTAATCTTTACATCTTCCAGTAGCTTCAGGATATTATGGCCTCAGGACCTGACCCAGAGTCACTGATAGCAAAGTGTAACACCCACTGTTAAGATAACTGGCCCCTCGCTTGTATCGTACAATCAAGTGGTAGAGATGACCGCCTGCAGGAGAGCCACGTTTCTGCCACAAAGATACAATTATTTCCACCAGCTTTGAGCCAATAGGGTAATCAAGGCATATTTGCGGCACTGATGTGCACATCGGTGCGTGCTGTGACACAGCACATTACAGCTGGTTTCAAACACTGTTGGGAATGTAATCACTTAATTATCAGCCTGGTGATAAAGCAAACGTCTGATGGTACATGTACGAAAGGAATGCGAACCTTTGAAGATGAAGAAGCTTCAAGTTTCTGGCGAGTTTCATAACAACATGCGTCTTTTCATGGAGGTCTGCAGCATGTTTTGCGTGAGCATATTTGTATTTAAAGCAGTGTAATGACGGTGAGTGTTAAGTGACAATCAAGGAATTGGAGCAGTTTCTCTGCTGAAAAGGACAGAGGATCGAAACATAACAGAGATTTATATTGTGTAGCAAAGACTCTGTTCAAACAAAATCAAAAACACCTCAATATCATGAATAACATCACATAAACGAAAGCTAAGCTAATTTCAGCTGATTGATATGAGAAAAAGAACCCTCTTCTCAAACTGAAAAAAACAATTATTATCAAATGATGGTAACTGCGGCTGAAAACATCAGCTATAGCCAAAATAATGGCCTTGCAATCTCTCATCAGGTGGATTGACCCCATTTATGCCCAAATAGAGCCATATGACCCCAATGGCTGATATGGGACCGTGAGTGGATAGACTGAGGCTCATATCCACAGTGACAATCCCATTAGAGATGCCTGGGACTACTGATCAGTATTTTTTAGATTCAGATATGATGTCCACTTGTCTTCCACTGAAGCCTGTGGGAACGCTGAATATTAAAAAAGGATGATCCCATTAAACAGGAAATAGAGGTGAAGTAATTGGAACTCATTTTCAACCGACTTGCACTTTAAAAGCTTTGCTAAATGAATGAACTAAATTCTTCCTTCTAATCTGAATTTCCTTAACATGACATCAAATGGTTTGACATTTGACCGGTCCTCTGTAGGATGGTACATCTTAAAAGAGGCTCACTACACAGCCACCCTGTAAAGACAAAACAACTGCCGTGCACTTTTAACCTTGATCAAATTACCACCAGAAGGAATCCAGAAGACTATAGTTGAGTTGTGGTGAGGTCACAAGCTTCCTTGAGGGAAAAAAAGGCCTAACGTTGGGCCTCAGCGTGGCAGGAAGAATTCAAGTGTTTCAGCTCCACAGGAAGTCCTGTCATTTGCAGGCATTTGCCTCAGGAATATTTCTGTGTGTTGATTATTGTTGTGAACCTATTCAGGCTAATGCTAATGCTGTTTTTGTGGGCAGCTTACTGTGGAACAGATGTGCCTTGCAAATATATCCCTCCATCTACTCCTTTCATCCATGTATCCCATTCTTTCGTCATTATCCCCGTGGTTATACCTGCCTTTTCCCAACTCCTCTCTCTCTCTTAATCACATGCTTCATGTTCCATCTCTGTCTCTCTCTCTCTCTCTCTCCCCGCTCTGCTTTGGGAAAAGTTGCTGCTTTCAATAAATTCCACTGTCATGACTCCACAGCCCATACTGACCCCTATCATCACTTCCACCGTAACACTCACTCCCGTGGGCTTCCCAGCGACCCGACGTTGGTGCCGCGCAGCAGCGCAACAATAAATTATGTCGTGAAACCAAATTAACAACGCGCCACGTTGGCACAGCAGGGGAAAATGCATGAGGAAAATACGAATTTGTATCATTGCGAGCGCAACGAGGGTCTGCAGGAGGCAGCTGGGCGGGATGACAGGCAGCACCGGAATATTCCCAGCTGCTCCTGCATCAGCCCTTACATCTGACACTTGTGGAGTGAAAAATAATAAGTAAATGGCAGTGGGGAGATTTGCAAATGCACTTTGCTCTTGTCAGTCTAAGTTGTATAAGTGTGTTTGCCTGTGAATCCATGCATATTTATACATGCTGCTGGCCTTGTAGAGCTCTTTACGAATGCAAAGGGCAAACCAAGATTTCCACATGTAATTCTCTTTGCCGAGTGAAAGACGATTGAGCCATTGAAAGTTGTGCCCACAGAGGATAGAAAACAGGATTTATTCTAAATGGTAAATATATGACACATCTTAGCATGTAGCATTTTGTCAGACTGGTTACAAGTAAAAACAGGACAACTGTGCGACGATGCGTCGTTTACGCATAAAAGGCAACAAGAGTCTCTGATATTTCAGGATTTCCAGCTCATGAGGCAATAGGTGCCTGCCATATGAACATTTAACCAGCAAACTGTCACCGATGCATCTTCTGGGGCACCACAAAGGAAAATGCAGCAGGAGGGATTTGCCACTCATTAGTTTGAGTGACAACCAGATCTTCTGCTTGCGAGTGTGTGAGAAACTCAAACCCACCATTTGTTTTATAGCTGTGTGTAAAGAGACAAATAAATAGTGGCCCTGACCTGCTACCTGCAGGTACTGCAGATTTCCAGGAGACAGATACCTGCTAAACAAATCCCCGCATCCCCTCTCGGAATGACGCTGCGGAATTCCGATGAAGCATTTTGTCTTGGCAAATGTATTCCGCCTCATTTTCCTTACTGCCCTTAAAGTGACATCCATTGTGTTGGATTTATCGTGTTCTATTGTCCCATCCAGTTTTTGTGCCCAAAACAAGTTTAATTATTCAAACAAAATCCCGTCACAGGGAGCCATTAGAGTAATAATAAAATATGTTTTGGGGCCTGATTCACAGCATTTAACACAGTAATAATTAGAGTTGTAGCCCATTCTTCGGCATAATTTAGTGTCACCTTACTGCATTAATGGAGCAATGCAGATATTCCCACATTTTCTCCAAAGTAATGTGAAACGGTGACCATTGCAGGAACAACACCCGAGCACATTATAAATCTGAGGGTTCTTTACTGCTTCAAAAAAATGTAATGTAGACGTTTTGGGCAAAAAGGATCAGAATGTCACCAGTACCCAACAGGATGCTGTATCACAAATGTTTAATGTTTAACACGTCTTTTTCAATTGGTCATTTCTTGATGTATATAGTCAGTGATTTTTAGCCACATGTGTGGACCAATCAAGATAACTGATAGCTAACATGTGATATGATGCTGTCTCATTCCTGACGTTCCAGAGTGTTTTAAGGATGTTAGCCCTTCATATGCATTTTCAGGTGAATGCATACATTTCTAGCAGCACAATGTGTCTTTTAAAGAAGTACACAAGTGTGTACGTAAGTAAGTATGTCAACACAGTGCAGATCTTGATTTAGAGTTGATTATACTGCCAAGACAACTTGATCTAAATTAAGTGATCGTGTTTTGATCTTCATGCATATTCTGCCATAAACTTGAGGCAGATCAGAAATTTGCCCAAAGTGGGGAAATCACTTTCGGGACGGCACGACAACTTGAAACGCTAAATCACATTAATATGCATGATTGTGGACTTCAGAAATAAATGGGCTCAGCTTTGAACGCCGCTCGGACCGCTGAAATCTGCATGAAGAGTGTCTCGTCTGCATACATCACAATATCTTTGCTCACACGAACGCTCGGCTCAAGAAGCCCACACTGACACGTTCACTTTCAAGCTTTTTGTCTCATCGCTTTGTCTATCTCCTTTCGCTCCATTTCTGAAAGACTGGGTGGAACATAGCCGGCAACACCCCCTCTTCCGCTTGGCATTTAATTATTGTCCATGAGGATCAACAACATCATGAAATGGGAGGGGAAGGTGATGACATCACTCCTAGAAATTAACACTGCAGTCCAAAAACCCTGCATTGATTTGCACCTGACCTTAAAGGTAAGTCAGGCAATACAGAGATATCATCAGCGGCTGACTTGGTTACAGAGCACCGAGCTCTTACAAGGCAAGAAAAAGGTCAACAAACATCTAGTATTCACTGCAAAGTAATTTCATACCATACTGAGATGGGCCTACAGCATTGCTCTGAGAGAATAGGAGGGAAAATTATGTATTCCGCGGAACGTTGAAGAAACCTTTTTCTTGTCTCTGTTGCTCGACTAATGAATCATCAGGCTCCACACAGGAACCATATCAGGGTGACAAAACTTGGAGGGTTATATCGAGAGCTAGTCTTGTTTTTGGAAATCCAAACACTTTTCTGTCAGATTTATGGGGAACTGTAATCTGAGCCCAAGATACAGCACGTGCAGGAAAAAATAAATAAAAAATTGAGCAAAAAAACGTCAGTAATAACTACAGACAGCAACTGCACGGGGATAGAAATCTTAAAACGGACATCTCAAAGGAGAAATACGGCTTCAGTGTGGTCACGGCGTGCCTCTATAATACAGAGTGTTCCAATGTGCATAATCTCGGGCGCTTCTAATGCTTTCCCGCATGAAAATGAGTTTGGGGTTTCTGTACAACAGAAACGGAAGAGAGGCTTTCTAGAGAATAACCATTACCTCATGAGTGTGTCACTGCAATTTGGAAGAGGGCTCTGAAATATTCCATTCGCTGATTTTAAATTGCCAACCAGTGAGCTGAGAAATACTAAAATCAAATATGCTGCCTCACCGAAACAGCTGGCACAGGGATAAATACCACACACACGCCATCGCACAAGGAAATAACAAATACTCGTGCGTATGTGTTGCCAAGTATAATAGCTGTTTCCAGTGTCTGCATGCTGCATCCCAGCACATGCAGTATATCGCGGCCAGACACCAACGCTTCACCGCCGTCCTACCATTATGCACCTGATGCCAGGTTTCCGCTGAGAGCTGCTGTTCGACATGCAGCCGCCAGCCAACAGCTCGTTTGACGGCACGTCTGTCTCGCCAGCCTCAGAGCAAACGATGACATCGGTGCTTGACTTTCCCTCGAAGAAGGAAGGGGAAAGAAGGATCTCTCGAGTCTCTAACCGATAGGCAGCAACAAGGTCATTCTGGATTCTGAACATGTTACGTGTCTGAACATGCAACAACGGCTGAAACAGATTCTTGACTCTTATTCTGGGAGTTGCCAATTAGTCAATTTTCAACCGAACACTGTGAATTTCGGTGTACCAGGGGTAAAACATACTGTAACCATCAGACCGCGTCTTTTTAAAGGAGGCCTGAATAAAAAGGACACCCAAGGACGCTCCTATAGAAGGGTGAACCGCGCTTCACTTTTTCTCCCTGGTAATTTCTGACCCGCTGCCACTGTCAATGCGCGCCTCAGACTGCTGTCACTGCAGCTTGATGATATTGGCTCGGCCTTGGTTCAGCTTTTCCAAATCAGTGACACTCTGTGTCCTTGATTATGAGCAAAACAAGACAGGGTTTGAAGCAAAACAATAGCCGGTGACAGCTCTTTAATGAAGACAACAAAGGGGGACAGAGCATGGCTAAATATGAATATACAACCTATAACAGAACCTGTGGTTGAGATTCTTCTTATGAAGGAAACGATCAGATCTCGATAAAGCATCGCCCGGGAGTGTCACACTGACAGTTGGTGTCGTAAAGCCTACCTGTTGAGGGATATTTCCCCTTAGGACTTGAATATTAAAACCAGTGCAGCTCAGAGTCCACGCAGGTGTCTGTGAAGCCCTCCTCACACATCAGCTTAAATTGCAGCTGAATCTTTTTTTTTTTTTATGTGGTCACGGTGCCTCTTTTAGCCTGCCCCTCCACATCACCCTACTTTGTTTTCGGGGCCGCGCTTCTGTTCCACCTGTTCGGCTGCCACAATTTAGAAAATCCAGCCAGCAGCGGTGCACATAAACAGGGAGGGCAACGTGAAGGGAGACTCATGAATGCATGCAGGTACTGGAGGATATGGGAGGAATAATAATGGAACACTATCCTAATTAGGATATGCAATGGCAGCATGATGCCTCGGTGACCACAAAGGACAGACATAAAAAACAAACTTATTGATAACCTGGTTTCCCGCACTTGCATTAACAAGACTGCCAACACTTTTTTAACAATATCAGTGGATCCAGACAGCCGATTGAGTTTAATCCCTCTTGAAAATGGCACCTTAGGACCAAAAAAACAGTCGACACTGAATCTTCAGCCTTGACTCTGAAAGCCGCCTATTACATTTAATCTCAACAAGAGGTGAGCTATATATTTTTTCTTCAAGACAAGATATTGCCAATCTCTCTCTCTGGACTGAGACTCATATTAAAACTGATACCTGACTTACCAACTTAATCAGGAGAGCCAAACTACGTATTCCCGAGTTTCCTGGGGAGCTGTCGGCAACATCTCAGAGCACGGCCGGACCTAAAGTCATCGGCAGCGGGCCAGTGGGGTGAGCAGAGCTGACTCTAGTGAACCGCTAAGGCGATCTGATGAGTTGTCAGCAATAAAAGATACATGGGGAATCTGGGGAGCATTCCTTCAGAATAGAAATGGATACAGATATCATAGCATTTGCTTGCAGGAGGATGGCGCCATTCTTCTGGAGACTGTTCTACTTCAGCTACTGTTGTGGAGATCAAGAAGGCCAGTGGGATAATGCCCCATATTCCCTGTAGATAGTGTATAATTACACAGACAAATTGTAATCCTGATTAGCCCCAACAGCCTTTCCAGTCTGTTTACATAATCACATTGAGAGAAAGTCTTCATCAAGGGCTCATTGGCCTGACTACTGTCTGTGTAGAACCCACCTGATTTCCAGCTATTCCTGTCCGCCCGGTGCACCATTTAAAATACCCAACCACTTTGCTGGTCCAAGCAAAAGAAACATGGAGGAGGTTTGACGTGCTCAGAGGAAACAGAAGGGGACCCACCAGATGGACAATTTTCAACAATCTGTTCGCCATCATCAATCGTTCATTGTCTTTTAATGAGCTAATGTCAGAGTGGGAAAACCGGGCAGGGCCTGCCTGTCCTGGTTCCCTTTTCCAAAACACTTCGAGACATATTTTAGCATCAGCTAATCGGCGACGCAACGATGATCTCCAGAAAGCTGCGAAAAACCCTGATTCGGGAAAAGAGAAGGCCGATAACATGAGTGGAATGAAACCAAATGATGTAACTTTATAAACAGGGTTCAGTCCAAAGGTTCACTTTCAAATTTGTGATCGTGAGCAGCACTTTTATACATGCCCAAGGATCATGTGACACAGTTTCAGTGGTCTGCTCTTGTGGCAGAAAGCAGTGCATTGAGTATGTCGTTTTTCAGTTAAACCACTCTAACAAGCTGGTCAGATTGTCAGGATTTATACAGGTGACTGAGACAAATCTAAAGACGAGGATCAGAATCGCATCCACCCACACTCAAATGAACTCCAACGGCTTCTCTTACAACCTTAGAAGTCAGAGGGTTTGTTTTGCACATCATTATCTCGGCAAACGTGAGTCACAGTTCAGAGCCGGTGGATCTCTTTTACTCCTGCAAACATGCGGTCGGCCGAGCAACAACAGCTGCTCTTCCTTCATGCCTTGCTCAGTGTCACTATTTCCTTTTATGCGTTTCCAAACAAATACCGCGGCGCCTTCCTCTCCCCTCCCTCCAGTTCCAGGCTGGCTGGCTCTCTAATAGCTAGCAGAACTAGGGGGGATTGGCAGGGGCCTGGAGGTTTGACATTGCCATAATGTGGGTGGTGATAAAACGACACTGTGCACGACTGCTTGAGTTAACTTGGCTCATTCTTGGTGGGCGCTGCTGCTGTCGATGCTGCACCCTTCATCCACCCCCAACAGACACACATGTGTCTGCATGTAAATATCTGTGAGTATCCATATGTAGTCATTAATAACCAGAAATAGACATATTCAACAAAGACACTGAAAAGTTTTTATTTTTTAAAAAAAAGGTTGGGTTTGTCTTTCTATATTTCTCATCCATTCCTTAGTAACTGCAGAAGACACAGAAAATGGATTTGGGTATATTTTCCACGTGTTGGTTGAGCACATGTGAAGAAAGTAGAGTGGAAAATTATGAACAAGAGCTCTGACTGTTTGTTTTTTAATTATTTTTGGGGTTTTTTTTTTTTTTTTGCTTTTTCCGAGGACCTCTTGTGGCGTGATGGCGTGAATCTTGTCAATGTGGCAAACAGGGGAGAGAAAACTGAGGCGATCAGATAATTAAGTGCAAAGGGAATGCAGGTTTTCTATTTTTTTTTTCTAATTGAGTCCCAAAACAAGAGCGACTTTTAGAAAGTTGGATTTGAGAAGTGCTGAGATCCCCCCTCCCCACACGGCGGGAACTAATGAACATACGGGAACCAGAGGACAGCTCCGAGGGAACATCCACTGGAATACTAACAAGCCCACCTGATTGCACAGGCGAGGCCGATAAACACCAGTCGACAATCCAGGTGCACGCAACTAATTGGCTCCACCGCCCCCCCCCCTCCTTCCCCTTCTATCCATCCATCCATCCCTCACCACCAGCTCCCCCTTCTTACGCGATTCCGGGGAACAGTTTCTGGCGCAAAATTGCGCACAAACACTTGGAAACTCGACCCAGATCCTGGAAGAAAAAGAGCACTCCGAGACTCCTCTGCCGCCCGCGGTGAGTCTGCGGCGCGCTTGCCCCCTCACCGACCCAGTAGTTACCCCGATAATCAAAGCAGCTCACGTAGGCTGAGGGCGCGTAGGCTACCGCAGGAAGATCTATTGAGCGCCTCAGTCAAAGCCGGCATTGAGCGCCAACCCATGCGTCCCGTCCATTTAAAACCGTGGGAGCCTATTTTGCGCACGTCTGTAACATAAAGCTTTTGATTTCACAGACGCACACGGGCGCGCAAACACACACACACACACACACACACACACACACACACACACAAACACACGCACACACGTACATACACGCGCGCGCGCACATACACCGACACGTCAGAAAATTCGGAGAATCACCGCAGAGGCTCGTACCTGTCACACAAGTGAACATCAGTGAAAAGAGCAGATTCCAAATAACAATCCCCTTCCTAATCCTCATCCTCCTGGACTGGGCAAAGTCCCCGCGGCCGCATTTAACGCATCTCCTGCTGAAGACGTCCCTCGGTTCTATAGATCCGTCGTAGTATCCGTCTCTGTATATCCCTTTCATGTTCACAAACTAACGCATGCAATCTATTCGCGCTGTCTCTGTGTGGCTGGAGTGGGGGTCCTTTCCCTCCTCAGAGGAAGAAACTGGCAGAGCCTCCCGCCGCGCTACGTCAGCTGATGGAAGAGAAGTGAGCTGGACTGAATTTTAGGATAGGACCGCGGCAACCTGGACGAGGGCTCAACCATCTCTGCTGAGAGGGGCATCAAGTGCGGGGGTCTTGGCTGGAGCGCTCTGGCACCTGCTCTTCAACATCTTTCTGTCTTTATTAATTGTTAATCCCAACAAGCCGGCTGAGCACGGAGATGAGTCTCGCCTGCAATTTGAATGCTGCGTGCATCGATCTGCAATTGAACCGCGCACAGAGAGAGAGGGAGAGAAACAGAGAGAGAGAGAGAGAGAGAGAGGGAGAGAGAGGGAGGGAGGTGGGGCGTCCTGTGCGAGTATGAGGTGGCCGATGGCCACAAATCATCAAGTGGGAGCAGTGGAAGGAATGGGAGAGAGGATGCAGAGCGCGCGTAAATCCCGAACTCTGTTAATGACATCACGTGTCTTAAATAAAGAGTGTGGGACGGTGTGTATATGTGTGCGTGTGTGGGGGGGAGGGCATACTGGTGTACTGGGAGAGTCAGAGTCAGCTACATCCCGTGCCCAAAGCTGATGAAAGAAACTCCCCCCTGCAGGCAATCCCACCATAACTCCTTGATTTCATTGCCCAGATCGAGCGCGGTCGTGATTGGGAGTGATGGGAACGGCGGCGCGGCGCGATTTGCAATGCAAAGATGTGACGGTGACGGCGCTGCACGGCTGCAGCGGGACTCTTCTGCCACCTAGCTTTGGAAGAGTCGCTGACCTGAGGTTTGAGAGCCGAAGCGTACGTGCGTGCGTGCGTGCGTGCGTGCGCGCGTGGAGGTAGGGTGGTCAGTGAGAGCACAAAACATCCGTAAGCGTCATCCATCAGGTGCTGGTTGCAGGTTTACTTCCTTACACCGCGCCTGGATCGTTACAGCTCTGATATAGTCCAGCGCATTAAAGTTTATGAGGAGGGCAGCTTTGAAAACGAAAAAAAAAAAAAAAAAAAAGCGTCGATCAGATGGGGTCTAAATAAATTATGGCGCTGGGTTTGATTCATAATTGTTCCCTGAATGACCTCCAGAGAAATCGATACTTCCCGATGTCTAGAGGATTTATGAGCTGGAAGCGAGTGGTTCATAAAAAATCAGGAATAAAAGAAGCCCGAGACCCTTACTTAGAAATAAAACCGAATGAATAAAAGCGGATTAGTGAGGCGCGGGAGCTGTCCGCGGTGCTGAAAGTCCTCCTGGTTCTACAAAACGCGTTCGAGCGCTCCGTATTTACTGTTGCAGCTGTACAACTAACAAACAAAAGAGACCACACGCAACTCCGAAACAAAGTGGAGAGCAAAGATGGCTGTTCAAATATCGAGAGTGTGCCGCAGCATTAGCAGTTTTAGACTTTAAAGTCTGTAATTGAGGCAGATTTGTTGTGTTTGTTTCCTGATTTCTTTTTGAACGTCCTTAATTGTAAGAGCGTGTTCTGTGTTTCAACACGAGATTAAAGCACTAATCTCATTTCATTTTGAAAGCCGGATGGTCGTAATGGTCATGTTGGGAGATTTTTCTGGGAAATATAAACATTATACGGCCATTGAATTTAACGAAATCCCATTTTAGCGTGACTCTTTTCATGGAAAGCTCATTTGACACATGTCTGTGGGGGCTTGTTTTTAAGATAACTTGTTCTACCCTACAGACGGAATGCCACAACAGCATTTACTACATCTGTTGTTTATCTCCATGGTCCACACGGCGCTGTCTGCCTGTGTGAGGGGGGAGCGGTCCCCTCTCCCTTTCAGGAATCAGAATTCTTTAGGCGTGTGCGGGCCCAGCGGAGGCTGCTGCGAATGGATCGAGGCACCAGGTAGCTTGTCTTTACCATTGTAATGGACAGGTGGACCCTGGAGAGCGGGCTCAGGGTGTTTTGATGCCTCCCTCGCCTGCTCTTACAGGTTCCTTGATGAGCAATCACAGTGGCTCTCGCTTGACCCTTGTGCCACTTTTAAACCTTCTCCGGCCCTCTTCAATTTGTTTACAGTTCACGCGAGGCCGGTTAAAGCGTGCACCGCTTCTGCTGTGCGCGGGCGCGTGCCGTTTCGGCAGCGGAGGCTCGTTTGCATGAACATCTGTCGTCTTTAGTTGGGAATGAAAAACGTTACACATGCTGAACTTTTATTTCCCGGCCACGTTACAAAGGGAGCCAGTCGGCTAATCAACCAGATAAGCCATCTGAACAACCAGCAGGACAGCAACAGCCCCTGCACGGAGCCTGTTTCCCCCCGGGGTCCTCGCCCGTCACTCTCGGATTATCTGTGGCCATGAATGAGGGCTGACATCTGGAAGGTCTTCTTGTCATACACGGGCCAAAGGTGTCCTGTCTTCCCAGAAGGGGCCTTGTGGTGGTAGGGGGGGTGTTCTGTATGTGTGTGCACACATACATACATGCATAAGTGTGTGCAGGAGTGCATGAACACGTGTGAATACAGATGTCAGACCGCTGGTCTGTGAGGGCAAGATTCTTGTCCTGAAGGGGTGTATAACAAAACTGTGTGTGCATGCCCGTTTGCACGTATGCCTGCCATGATGTGGTTGAACTCGGCGTGCGTTTAAGTAAAAATCTTCACGCTTGGGTAGTGTTTCGTTTGTGTGTGTGTCTGTGTGTGTGTGTGTGTGTGTGTGGGCGTGGGTGCATGTGTGCATGCGCACGTGTCTGTTTTCCTTGTGCAGGGGCAAAGCGGAGCTGGTGGGGTTGATAGAGTAAGCGCTGAGGTCGGATTAGCTGGCTTGAGCTCCCCATAGCGGCGTGTCTGAATGTAGCCTCACGTCCATTGGCGTTCGTTAATCCACTGCTGGGTTCTGCTGCTCTTTTGCTCCAGATATCTACCTACAGCACCCAGTAGGCTCTGGGAGAGTATGGTCTGTGATGGGGAAAGATACATTTTGAGATGTCGGGGCATGAAAAAAGGAGCAAACATTTTAGTTTAGTCTAAGAAAGTTACCATAATATGACAACTGCAAGGCTACAACTGCAACATTAAATAATATTATTAAAAAATTAATTAACTGCAGGGTAAACAACATAATAGCCTATTGTCTAAAGAAAATAGACAGTGAAACTGAAGGACAATCCAAAAGAAAGCAACAGGTAATATTAAGCAATAATTCTACAACTGTGCTAAAGTTAGCCCAAAGGCTAGGCAGGATCACAGAGCGGAAGGATACAGAGAAAGGATGTGTAGCTGCTCTAATACCACATGTGCCTCCAGAGGCCTCCAGTGTGCAATACAAGGGGAAGAAAAGGAGCTACCCCTGGGGCTTTTCAATCACATAAAAGAAGCAGATCCCAGCTGTTCCCGTAACCTCAAAGATGCCAGAGTGAAGTAAAACAAGTATCTATATCAGCAGGGCTCTCCACTACTGTCTCAGCTCTCAGGCAGTGAAGACCTGGGGTTGGATTCTCAACAAATAATGACCCTCCTGGAAAGAAAACCTCAATTACGCTCATCGTAAAGACCCTTTAACATTTAGGTTCACACGTGGTGATCGGTTGTTGTGTATTTTTTCATGATTATTGGACAATTCCTTTTTCCAGACAAGTGTGTACTTGAGCATATTAAAAACATATAAAAAACAGGCCACACTATCATCGACACGCCCTCTACGCAGTTCACCAGCACACACTGACACCAAAAGAGACAGAATTTGACGAATAAAACAGCCTCTTTTTTTCAGGTTAAATATGAAATAACTCAGTTTTCTAAAAGGAAATCCTTCCTCCCCCTGCAGCAGGTTGCACAATGACATTCATAACAGAAATATTCATTGACAGTTTCTCTGGTTCGCCTGGCGAGATCATTGTCAGCCTGATGCTACCAATTCAGCTCAGGGCAAGACTCCGCGTCACAGTTCAGCACCATCGCCACCATTTTTGATCCTCTCAATCTTGTTAGCGGTTTTCCTCTAGTCTAACTAGAGCTTGACAAAATACAATTAAGTTGCACATTTCAGCTCTCCCATCTCTCTCTCTCTATATATATATACATATATATACATATATATATACATATATATATATATATATATATATATATATATATATATATATATACATATATATATATATATATACATATACATATATATATATATGTATATATATATATATATATATATATATATATATATATATATATATATATATATATGTATACATATATATATATATACATATATATATATATACATATATATATATATATATATACATATATATATATATACATATATATATACATATATATATATATATATATATACATATATATATATATACATATATATATACATATATATATATATACATATATATATATATACATACATATATATATATATATATATATATATATATATATATATATATATATATATATATATATATATATGTATATGTATACGTATATATAAGGCCTACTGCCTATGGACACACACGCCTCACACCATAACCTTATTATCACGAGTTCATGGTGAGTCTTTTTGCTCATTACAGCCCTCTGCCAACCGATATTGCTCATATGCTTCACGCGTCTGACACTGAATATTCTTAAACCTTTAATCTTCTGAGGAAGTGGTGGAGACTGACTGGGTAGACGGATAGCCAGCGCGTAAAAGAAAGAGGGTTCAAAGTTATTGACGGAGCGATAGCAGCAACCATACTAGTGGGAGATAGAGACAGATGTGAACTGATGAGAATCGGGGAAAAAGATAGAGAAAGGCAAACAGGCGGAAGGAGAGCAGAGGGCAGATGGATTGTTGGCACTGGAAAAAAAAAAACAAGAGGGGAGACTGAGGAGGGGCACAAGGGTACAGCATTGTAATAAACAGGCCAGAAAATAGATTTCAGGAGCACAGATGCAAAGCAGCGGGGGAAACATGATGAATAGTTAATAAACGGGATAGCAGATTAAATTATTATGAAAGAGATAACACATTCTGGATGACAGAAGCCATTGCTGACACCAGCTGAGGAGATCTGTTGTTTTTTTAGAATGTAGGCCGGAAAAAGGTCATGTGACTGGTGGCGCGCAAGTGACGCAGGCAAATATTCGTATTTGTTTGCTCTTAAGGTCACACAATTCTCAAGGGGTCAAGGCTGAAAATGTCTCCAATCCTACAATAAACCCGCGAAAGCGCAGACAGCAAACGCCCCCCCCCACCGGTCCTCCAAAGTGACTCGGCGGCGGCTTACCCGACATCAAAGATGGCCTCATCACATATTGAAATGTGGAGTGAACAGAGTGGTGATGCAGAGACTTAATCATATGAATAAAAGATCAAAAGGAGAATTCGCTGATTGAGAGAGGAGGAGAGAATAAGCAAACGCTGGCTTTTTTTTTAATCACAACATGGAGGGGGTGGAAAAAAAAAAGAAAGAAACACCTTTTAACGCTGGAGAAAAGTCATGTTCCAGCGCATGCGCGCGTGTGTGTGTGTGTGTGCGGAGGATGACTTGTTGGACCTGCAAATGTGCTGCCGGTATTAAAAATGTGCTGCAGCCATTGAGAGGGAGGCTTTCTGACAGTTGGCAGTGTAATCTGCAATACATGACAGCTAAGGCTAATCACAGTGTGGAAAACCAGATTCCCACTGACTAAAGTGTTGCTGTGCTTCAACAGCACCTTTGGGAGAGCGCTACACACACACACACGCGCGCGTGCGCACACCCTTCGAGGCACCAAACAGGAATTTATGACTCAACTGAAGGCAACACTTTAATGCCATCATTCCTTTTAAAAAAAAAAAAAAACAGACTTTTGTTAATGGTTTCGGCGAAGGACGACATCTTTTTTTTGGCCTCTCGGTGTCAAACACAACAAGGACAAAACGGCGTGGAGATAAATTATACTTCATTTTATTGTAGCACCACTTTTTGCAGAGGAGGGCGTAAAGCGGAGGCAAATCGAGTATCATCCTAAGCAGCTTAGAAATTCCTGTGACGCTTTGTGCTGCTCCCAAGGTGAAACACGTGCTTCCCAGAGCGGCGGGCTGCAGCTCCCCCACCGCAGGTTAATGCCTCCTGGAGGCTCCCGCTCACGATCCCGCGCCCCAGCCTCGGCAGCGCCACCTACTCGCTGGGTTTCCTTCGGTGCCTCAGCCGTCCCGGCTGGGGCTCCTGGCTCTGCCGCGTCTTCGGAACAGGAGCGAAAATAATCAAGGCCGCGGTTTAATTACCACCGAGTTGTGGATCTTAGCCTACAGCCAGAGACGGTGCCGGCGCAGCGCCACTTCGGTTTTATTTTGAAACACTAACGACTCTGCTTATCAGTTTTGCTCATTCGCTGGAATGAGAAGGATGCGTCTACTTTTAAAATACTGCCTTTGTGTCCTACAAAACAATAGATTTTGCTAAAAATCTGGCTGAGTAGAACTAGAAAGAAGTATATTGAAATGAGAGCAGGGCCTGAATTATTTATCAGATGAATCTACATAAGCCAATAATCACAAATTTAATTAACCCAACCGTCAGATTGAAGAGGTCACGCTGAGGTCATTTTAGGTGACAACATCACAGATCTCAAAATGTGAATTTAAGTGATTTTTGTGTGCCGTTTACATCACAGTGTGTACGTTCCCAGGCTGGCTGTGCTGTGTTTCTAACGCTAAGCCATAAAATTTACATTCTAATGAAGTGTGTTTACAATACGCCACACAAACGCTCAGGGATTATTGTGTGTCACAGCACAGATGCGCGATGATTTGATCAGAGGCGAGGGATCGGTGCATCTGATCTACTGTCACATGCACACGTCTGCAATATGGAGGCGAAAACTGGGACTGTTTACTAACACGAGGCGTATGCGGGTAAAATCCAACAGGTTAGAGAGAGAGACAGAGACTCAGAGAGAGAGAGAGAGACAGAGAGACAGACAGAGATAGAGAGGGGGGAAAGAGATAGATATCTATCTAGCTAGCTATCCAGACAGACAGACAGACAGACGGACGGACGGACAGACGGACAGAGGGACAGACAGGTTTTGTTTGTTATCTAGCCCGTTGCAGCAGTCCGGTCCAGGTCTCAGTGCTCCCACTGTGATTGCCCTTTTAAAGTCCAATTACTTGTTGTGTTTGATGAATAAATATCTGCACAGCTGCTCGAAACGTTCGATCTGAATTTCATATTTTGCCTTCGGGCCGCGTGAGATTCCAAAGCAAAGCTGCTGGAGGTGGGGACGGCTGAGGGGATGGGCGCAAACACGCCAGGAGAACACTGGAAACACTCTCACCTACACGATGTACATGGAATCGGCTGTTCCTGTTTTCCGGGAGTCGAGCTCGTTATCGGCGATGTGATGGAGGAGAACACCGAAGGAGCCTGGGAGAGGAAGAGGAGACCACCAGAGTGCGATTGCATGAGAGGGAGGGAACGCAGCAGGGATGAGTTTGCTGACTGTTTCAGACTGCTGTTGTGGTCTGCGGTGCTCGCTGACAGTCGCTGGTACCCCGGCTCCTCTTCTATTAATAATCATCCTATGTTTCCATTTTAACGTGTTTAAAGCAAATCTCAGGAAATGTGAGAGGAAGCTTCTGACTCATGCTGTTTTCTTTTGCTGACTGCTTTCTTTTGCTTCACCTCTCTCTTCCTTTTTTGTCTGCGTACGCCTGGATATCAATCACTGGCTTCCTTTAGGTTTTCACTTCAATGGTGTCGTGAACTCGCACTGTTTGTCAGAGAAATGCCCAGATCCTCCGCACAAGCTATATATTACTGAAATGTCACCAAAAGGAGTGTGTGTGTGTGGGGGGGCATAAACCACCTTGAAAGCGCTGAGATTACAGATTACGCCTACTTAAATAAGGCTGAATCTTACACAGGGGTGAAGAAGAGGCCGCCGCGTAAGCTGCTACATATGTTGAACATCTGTAACATTTACTCCCGATGAGTCACAGACAGATGTAAACGACTACATTACTGTGCACTTGTCTCATCACAGCCACTCTTCATTCTTATTCGACGGTTTCTCGGGACCAGTTTGACCAGAAAAAAATCAGCTAAACACGCGGTAAAAAAGCGCGCTCTGTTTACAAAAACGTCAATCAACTTCAATTCAGACACCTCCTCTGGTGAAACCCACACACTCTTTTATGCTTCAGTGACCATAAATGAGCGGGTGGGAGACAACATCGAAGGAGAAACTGGTGATCTGTAATGAAATGCTGGTCATTATTCTTAGACTTTTTCTTTTTTTTTTTTTAAAGTAACTTTCAGAGCTGAGGCAGCCTATCAGATTCATTTGTGGAGCTGTGACTGGTGTGGCAACATTCTGGAGGGAAACGCCGCATCGAATCTCCCAGATCGGCGCCCGGCGCTGGCGTTTTTCAGAGGCGACGGGTACAGAAATCGTCCTGTCGGTGGCGATTTGCTGGTGGTTGTGCAGATGAACTGAGACAAGATGGCTGAATGGGGCTTAAAGGGCACGTATAGCGCCGAGCTGATGGAGCAAATGATGACATTTTAGTGTCCTGCAGAGCAAAGCTTCGACCTCAGTGACGAGCCGAGGATGGATCCAACCAGACAGAGCTGCCGTTTACGGGCTGCACGGATCTGGAACGCCCCAAAAGTTGGGATGAGGAAGCAAATGGCTTACCACGGCCCGGAAATGAAGCGGCTGGCTCGTGAGTGTAACTTCGCGACGCGAACCCAAACGCCGTCTTCATGGTTTCAAACGGTGAGATTCCCCAGAGTGCTGCAGATGCTCCTCTGAACGCACGAGAAGACACACATGGGCGTTTCTAAAAATATGAACGCTGTTCTCTTCTTTTCAAGTGCGGCAGGTAAGCTGTGGCAGCCAGAAGGAGAGACGGCACGCGCAAAGTCAGGACCCGCAAACTGAGGCAGATTAATGGAATTTCATTATTCCAACGTCTGCTCGCTATGACCAGCATGAAATACAGACGGTGTTGTGAAATGTTTTTTTTCTCTTCACAAAGGCCAACAGGAGGTCACTTACACACGCGCGTTGAATGACGAATGAATGATCCACTTTTATTCACTCGTTTGTTTACAGCAAAATGAGCCGTCACGCTCTGCATCAGCCCGGTATTCTTTACCCTTTTCTGTCTGTAATCTCAAAATAAGCCCTGACGGCATCTTGGTTGGAGGTGTTTAGCCTTGGACAAATAGCCATTAATCTTAATTGTAGCTGCTGGCAATCTATATAATGTTTTAACACGCTGCATAAATTACTTGCAGAAATCATGTTCTCCTCTTATCTGATAGAGATACTCCCACCCCACCGACTCAAACGCAGTTTCAGCGTCTACACTCACCGGGATGGCTTCCTTCCAAGATGGAGGCAGAATTAAAACACTCAGTTAATTGTCCTCTCATTGACATGTAGCATTCACCTGGAAACCCATCGGCATCTGGTGATTTATCTGCTCTCTGAGCAGGAATTACTCTGTCCTCAATAGTTGGGGAAATACATGGACTCTTAATACCTCTCTAACACTTCTTGAATACCATCCAGGGTATGGATGGCGGTGGTGGGGGGGGTGAACAGTGAGTGAACAGCACAGAGTAGGCGGACTAATGCTCTTAATGGCATTATTGGAATCATTACCCTCTACCCTCACCCCCCCCTCAGTTGTCCCAGAGCCGTGCAGACCGTCGAGGGGATGGGAACACATTCCATCAGTTCAAAATGAAACAAGCCTCATTTTTCTCTGCCCTCTCCCACTCCACTCTCCTCCTTCCAGCTCCCCCATCCCTCTGGGCTCAATTTCT
The DNA here is from genome assembly GCA_911728415.1 of Lagocephalus sceleratus. NCBI lineage: Eukaryota > Metazoa > Chordata > Actinopteri > Tetraodontiformes > Tetraodontidae > Lagocephalus > Lagocephalus sceleratus. The sequence goes on from CAJVRN010000126.1 coordinate 7,492,476, forward strand.
CCCGGACGTCCGCGGCGTGTTCCTCTTTTTAACACTCCCCATCGTCTCGCCCCTGCCTGCACCCTCTATCTGCGGGTCAGGTAATTCCCTCCACGTCGCCCTTCGGGCGAACGAGATGGCCCGCTGCTTCCTAATTACCTCTGCAGCCTCGGATTCTTCCAGCATCATTCTATTAGCATCTACTACATAATCATCATCAAGGCGGAAATTGGATGTAATAGCTCAGAGCGGAGTGCGGCGGGAACGAGGGAGCGGGAGAGAAGGAACACGGGTTTTCTGAAGTCGGGGATGGAATATGAATTAATAATATCGATATTCTCAATCAAGGAAGCAATGATTATTACCAATCATTAGGCAATTAAGCTCTAGTTACCAACATTCATACAAAGTTTATTGATGTTTAATGATGATTTATTATTATTTGATTATTTATCTGAAGCTTAAATTTGATTTGAACATTTCTAGGTTTTCATTAGGCATGTGCTTCATGCAGAAGAAACACCCATTCAGCTCTGGCAATGGCAAGAACTTGAAATAAAAGGGCTCTGCCGGATCTCCGTGACAACGTGCACACCCCCCCACCCCCCCACCTCCGAATGACATTCTGGTTCAGAAATGTGTATATGATAAATTGTTCACACTGAATTGTCTCCCCTTTGATATACTCGTAGATCAGAGAGCTCTGTCGCGCTCGGCTCCAGTAAAATAATACCCGAAAGTTTCATTATCTCCGCTGTTCGGGGGGAAGCCGGTGACACCGGGAGCTGAGGCGGAGGCGCGGAGCGGCGACGACTGGTTGCTTTCACATTCGTTTCTGCCGCCTGCCCGTCGGAAGAGGAATATTTCGGTTGACAAGTGGGAGAAGCCCACAGCTGAACATCAGCTTTGGTTTGGGCCTGGTGGCGGAGCGTGAGAGAGCAGACGCCATTAGTGAGCACAGATGATGAAGCTGAAGGTGTCACGAGGGTGGAAACTGGGTGTTTGGGGCTGGAAGGTCACCTCATTGTTAACGTTTCTGAGGAGACACTGAGCCCTTTTACTTATCTGAGTCAAACCATCAGCATACCTGTTAACCCCTCACTGCCCAGATGCAGATTCAGGGTTGTCAAGACAACCAGCTTCCCTCCTCCACCCCCTTTAGCTGGTCTACCTAGTTCGGAGGGTTTCTCTAGAATATACAGGAAAAAGGCATCGCACATGACGGACTGGACATGGTTGGTTTTCTGTTCATTTAATCTTGGCCCAAAAACAGTATGTGACACATCAGACGTGAGTTCTCACCGCCGAAGCGAGCCATCAGGCCTGGGAGCAGGGCAGACTGCTGCCTTCTGACAGCTGGGGACGACTTTCCAAAGGTTAGCGAGGCCCCTCAGCTGCTGGTTTTGGTGCGCGTTCTTTGAAACTGCTGCGATGACACTCGCACCGATCCAGTCCCACACAAGCAGCGACGGAGAACATCAAGTGGGCCGTGTTTTTGAATTCCTCCAGCTTGTGTCGCCTACCGCATGTGTTTTGTCTGTCGAACCATCTGCTCTACATAATATCCCCCTACAGCAAGTTCGGTCCGCAGAGGGGGGACTAATCTCTCTCCTCTTCATCTGATTGTCTTCATTTGGGTGGAAAGCTTTGAGAGAATGGGGGCAGAAACTGTAAAATTGGTGTGGAGTAGGGCTCCCAATAAAACAGTATGTCTTAAAGACGATGCGCTGTATCAATAGCCGGATCAACGTTACGTCAATTTATCGGCAGATGTTTGCGGTTCAGCACTCAAAGGCCAATCTCGGTGTGCTTTCCTTATATTCTGTTTTTTTAGCCACATATTTCAGCCTTGACCCCTGTATGCATCAGCTGTCCCTCACTGAGGGAATCATTACTTCAATATATACATATACGTGTCATACTGAATCATGTGATGTTGAATAACAGTGTTCACTTGTTACACAATTATTTTATCAGGCGAACAGACACGGACAAATGTGTCTCTCTTTATGATTCCACTTGTTTTTAGTCTGACACTGGTAGAAAAAAAAAAAAAAAACGTGATTACTGGACGCCCAGACTCAATCTGCAGCTGGCTTGTTTCAGCTCGATATCAAAATTGTACCGTAAACAACCCCGTGTTTACACAGAGCACAGAATCCGAAAGCGGGAGATTTACATTCAATATCGCTGCCTGCCAGATTATTGGGCTTTTCAGAATCAAAGTGGGCTGCATGGTCTTATCCTGGGCGAACCTACTGCAGGCACTGCTCTCTGTTTTTCATTGTTGTGGCCCTGCTGCTCTTAGACCTCCCTGCATTATTGAAATATTGGTAGCAGTCCTAATTATCTATTCATGCTAATCTAGTCGGCCTATGTGTGTGTGTGTGTGTGTGTGTGTGTGTGTGTGTGTGCGTGTGTGAAGGTCAGCGTTGATGGCTGCAGGTTTTTGTAGCCACATGGCCTCGTGTTTATGCTCTGCGCCGTTTTCCACTCAGGCCTCTCGGCGGTGAGAGGAGCATTAGAATTACAAAAGCGCGCGTGTTTGGCCATGTCCTCCAGCCAGAACACCTCGAACATGGGGAGAACACGCAAAATCCACATGAAACAATCAAAACCCTTCCTGCTACAAGGCAACCGCTAACACTAATGCGAAGCACGTCGGCACAGTGTAAGAACGAACGCTCGAAGTTTTGCTGCCACATGCTCACCCTGTTTGTCTGCACGCTGCAAGAGGAAGGCTCCATATGGGTGTTTTTTTTAGCCTTATTTTTAAGCCTTTAGTGTTTTGATGAGAACCTTCAGGCTTTAGTGAGAACATTTAGCTTTGTTTATATTTATACAGTTGAATAAGTACCAGTAGTGGTAGCAATATTGGAAATGTTGCAATCATATGTTATCATCTGTATGCACAGCAATGACTCAACTCACCCAGTGATCGTTACAATTGCACTTGGGAAATTACTGTCACACAGTTATAGATTTGTGTATAATTTGGCCCATTATAAGTATAAAAAAAATAAAAAACTACACAGTATCATCATGTCACAGTAATCCCCACCAAAGCCATCAGAAATTGATATTGACTTAAGTTAATCTTTTGTCAAAGCTCTGCCCAACAGGATTCTGCAGAAATTACGCTTTCATAGAGTTGTGCCGGCTAAAATGGTTCAGTCCATCGTGTCGGTGAGAAAGACACCCGTACTGTGACTGTTTACATACATTCCAACATCATCTCAACGGCATGCAAATCAAAGATTGCAAGATAAAAAAAGACACACATCCGTGTGTTGGATCCAATGTCTGATAATTAATTATTGAAAAGTCTTTTACAGGAATCAGCATAATGTATATTTGATCAGACATGTTTACTGTTATGGCAAGAGCTGAGGGTGGAAGGGTGTTAAACATGATCAAAAGTGATAGCTTGGTGGTTTTTAGTTCGTCATTCACCACAGAAACTGCAGTAATGGAAAGTTGGAACTGGAGTTGTTGCTCATATCGTTGCTCTCACACCTTGACCTCTGCTATTACAGAGAGTATCTACAAGCCTGCCAGATGCCGCTCAGGGCCATCGTATTTCACTTTGGAGGAGATAAAAAAGCAAATGGAAACTGGCTGTATGTTGGGTTTAGGTTAGGAAGCCCCGAAAGACTTTTTTTGTAGATCTCGGTCTGATAGACTCGTAGAATAGAAAACACCTATAGAGTCATTTTACCAAAGTTTTGGATGAGATGAGATGTAACCTTATACATTTTTACCCATAATTAGGGAGAAAAAACATGAACCCATTTATCACCCACTTTGACATAATAAAACTATTAGGGATGACAGGATTGTCTATTGTCTGTCTTTGTTCTTGAGGTGAGCGCACGCGCACACACACACACACGCACACGCGCACACACACACACACACACACACACACACACACACACACACACACACACACACACACACTGCACTGCTCTCTCATTCAGCCCTTTCCCACCTGAGCTGGCAGTAGCAGATGCTTCATTGTATGCAGAGAATCACTGAAGTAAAACTCCCATGTAAACAGCTCGCAGACTCTGAGCGACAGATTATTGCTCAGATCAAAAGAGAAACGTCTGCTGAGCCGAAGAAACGCCAGCTCCAATATCCTTGTTAGTCTCAGGCAGCTAAGCCGAACACACTGCACCTAAAGACTGTGCCGTGATTCAGAACCATTGATAAATGCTTTGCTTAAGCCTAAAAAAGTGGAGAAAATTAATCCTGAGAGAAGCAAGCTCAACAAGTAATATGTCAAACATGCTGGAAAATCCATTTTTATTAATTAATGTGGTTTATTGTGGCACACAGGTGCATTTCATGTAATTGCCATTTCTTAAAAGTGTTTCTGGCAGATGACATGCTCTCTCATGCACCCGGCTACCAAACACCAGGCTAAGCTCTGATGTCTCAACCACTGAGACAACACACACTAATAAGCTAATAAACCAATCCAGCATCACCGACTCATGTCCTGCTAATGACATTCTGATGAGCTCTCCTCTCCTATTGCGCCCATTTTTGTGCAACATTAATACAAATGCGCTGCTGATGTGAATTAATGAGGCTCTCCCTAATCGGCAACCCTAAAGAAAATTTAAACAATAGTGTGATAACACCGACCGTGCGCTGATAGGCAGAACCCATTTGCAATTTCAGAACTACATTATGGAACTTATCTGAGGGTTTAATTAGAAAAAAAAAACAGATACACACAGCCAGATGTCTTTTCATTACTTAAGCAGGTCTCATTTACATGACAGGGAGACTGGTTTTCAGGACCGTCTTTTCCTGGTTGACCTTTGCCCTTTTAGGGGTCTGGTGGGAGGAGCAGCAACTGCTGCAAAAATGTGTTTCCAAATGTGTGGAGATGGATAGCGAGTCCAAACCAAGACAGTCACTAACCATTCCTTCAAGTAGTTTGAAATCTTGGCTGCTTGAGCGGATGATTAAGCAGCGCTAACCAGAAACCTCAGCCTCCGTGGAGGTGTGCGCTTTACCGTTCAACAGGATTTATTTTACATTATACACACCCCCCGGATTGCACTTAGCAACTTGCAAAAGTCTTTGCGGTGCACAAAGCACATCAATCAGAGCTGAGCGTTTCCAGGAAATCGTTGTGTTGTGTTTCAGCCTTTTTCCAGGTATAAAACACACCGGTGTCTTATTTCTGGACACTTACTCACAGCAAGTGAGAGGGCGTGTGACAGAGGCACAGCAGGATGATTGAAAAACCTCTCTGACCTATCCTGAGGACATTATGGAGGGCGGGTAGGCGGGCATCTGTGTGTGTGTGTGTGTGTGTGTGTGTGTGTGTGTGTGTGTGTGTGTCTGTGTGTCTGTGTGTCTGTGTGTCTGTGTGTGTCATTGGCTAATCAACACATCTGGAGGCAGGAATTTATGATCTAAAGAAACTAAAAGGCTTGAAAAGAGACATTTAATTCAGCTCAAAATTGCATCTCAAACTCAAAAAAGACTTGGTGGTGATATTAGTTTATATTTGCTGTGAAGGCTCACTCAATAAATGTGTGGATATTTCTTTTCTGTCATTGTGTGATGAAAAACGTGATCCGCAGCCTTATTTTAAAGCCCTCCCTAGTTCCTGTTCTCAGTTCTTTTTAAAGTTTTACTGCACAGCTGGATGTGGCTCCTTTCACTCAAAAGCTCGTGGCCGTTTGCTCGACTCCGTCTGCATCGTACTTGAAATGAAACTTTGGAAAATTCAGTTTGAAGTCATACGTTTTGGCCCCGAGAAGCAGTTAATTCAAAGTTCTTTCGATTTTTCCACACTGTGAACACCCTCTTTAGTCATTCCTATGACAAACCTGCCCTGCCTCTGTATTTACACATGTCGGGGTCACGGGCATCTTTAAATTTTACCAGGCAGTAAAACTAAAATTTAAAAACATTGAATTTGTTCTTGAAAGGACAGGATTGGTGAAGTCAAAAGCTTTGTTCTAAAAACAAATCTTCAAAACTGCTTACAGGTTCGTGAAAAGGAACTATAATTTTGATAGAACTTTAATTTAAAGTTTGCCCCAAGTGCTATTTTTAAAGGAGGGACTATAAACTGCAGAAGGAATGGCCAACGACACCCATAAATTTCCTGCACCTTCACAAAAGCTGGTGCTGAGTCGATGCAATGCTGCCACCAAATCGAGCCCTGCTGACAGCGTGTCAGCCTCCGACCCCGGCAAACATGTGAGTCCCGCTGATTATCAGCGACCGTGTGACGGCGCCATTCATGGGGGCCTCGGTCCATCTTTCCAAGAAGGACCAATCAGCTCATATCTCCATCCCTGCCCGACTGCCTGTGGAGTCCCCTTCATTGTGTCGATGGGCTCTGCTGCTCCCGCGAGATTGCAGGTGTGACCCGGGCCAACTCTGCTGGAACGCCGAGCACTTATCGACGTCCCTCATCCAAACCATAATTGCATGATTCAGCAGTGTCCTCGAGTGCAAATGCAGCGAGCTGTGCAGCAATAAATCTCTTTCTGGTTTCCTCGGCACGAGCACGATGGGCTCGCAGCGGGGGAGGCCTTATCGGCGGGAACGGGAGTGGTGCATGTGATTAAATCCAGAATATCGCCAATTTGCTATTGACTCCTCTCACTTAAAGCACTAGAATTATTGATGCGCAAATAGCAACTGTGAATCTGCCCAACAAATTAATCTGCCCGAGTGACAGAGATGAAAAACACGATGGGAAATAATATATCTGACACGCAGGAAAGTAGAACATATGACTTGTGGGGAGCGCCTGTGGAATAGTGTATAAGCTTCAGAACACGCAGTGAGACTAATGCTCAGATGCACAGCCAGAGACAGATTCTTGAGTATATTAGAAATATTACTGCATTTTTACATAGAATGCAAAGCATTTCAGATTGAGATGAACAGATTTAAACAAAGAGCCTGACCTGTCAAAATAAAACCTGTGAGCTTTTACTTTGCTTATTTTATAATTAACAAATTATACATTTTTTAAAATATAAAATAACACATAAATTGATTCCCTCCCCCCTTCTTGCATACATGCATGTTAATTATTTGTAATCCTTTGCCAAGGTCAAGGCCGCCTTCAGGTTTTTTGCATTTTCTAAAACAAAAAAAGTAACAAAAAAAAATTCCACCAAATATGCCAAATTCTTCATTATTCCTTCTGCTTCTGTCCTATCTCAATAACACCCCGTCGACAGTTTCCACCAAACCAAGCACAAACAACAAACCTGCTTTAAACATTAAAAAAAAAAAAAAGAAAGACAGTTAGCCCCGGAACAGCGAGATTATGGCCGACGACGCTTCACGACATGCTAATGTATTCCTGCAGCACACGCTGAACAAAGGCAAACAAGCGCCGTGCTGCGGGTGTCTTGTGGTGATCAAAGCTCTGCTCAGACAGGGAGTAGCGGTCCCCCGTGGGTCGGGTAAATTCACCTTTACTTGTAGTGCATATGCAATCAGGCCATAGCAGACTCACTAACAGCCTTTTATCCAGTGTTCACGGTGCAAACGTGTGCACAGCGTCCATCAGTGAGGCCGATATCTGCCAGAGACGTCACAGGGAGGAATTACGGCCATACATCTAAAACAGACTTGGTCTATTAGTGCAAAGCAATTAGATGATGGATCAAAAAGCATTTCAATTATGATATTTGAGGTGTGAGGTACAAGCTAATAACCGAGGTGGGCTTCATTTGGCAGCTTCTTGTTGCTACAGACAACCAGTTGAAAATGATCAGCCGAACAGCAGCAGATGGAGGGAGGATTGTTTGACTAAATTCCTGTGAAATGATAAGAATGGTGAGCAGGCAAGCAGCTAGCACTGTCCGTTCCTGCATATTGTTATGTTTCGGCGCACTTCTTCGGAGATGAAATCTGCGGGGTGTTTTACTGCGTTACAAAAGGTTACAGAGTTTGACTGGCTTCCAAAAGCAACTGGCCTGGTTCTATTGGATAAATATTGTTTATTGTGAACACGTGGGAGTTGGGGCGATGAAACAAATTCTGATTTTTAGGACAACACTCTGCACCCTGGCAGAGGAGAACATTTCTGAGATCATGAACTGTGTGTTTCCTCTGTGTTGAACCAGGTCGCTCATTTCCAGTCCAATATACTTTATTTTATGATATAGTATGTTTCCAAAACATAGAAGTTTACCAATGCATTGCGCAATGATTTACATATAAGACAAAGAAAGTTTGAAGATCTTTTCTAATAGTAGCCACCACAGAAAAAGATCCATCACCTCGTGTTTTTCACTCTACTTTTGAGAATGATGAGGCAGAGGTGACCTAGGAGATAATTTCTGCTTTAGTCTATGAGGGCAGAAATGTATTGTGTGAAGTGTATTTTACAAACAAGAAAACAAAACAAATAAATTCTAAATGGGACTGGGAGCCAGTGAAGGGAAGTGGGGATCGGGTGCAATTTGAAACAATTGTAAGTATGCCAGGGAAGTCTGGCTTACAACAATCCAAATTGCATTTCACTAGTCCAAGTGCATACAAATAAAATCATCAATCACTTACTCAAAATTACAAAATGATAAAACAGATTTAATCTTGAATAAAAGCCTGGTTTTGACAACAGAGCTAATCTGTTTATTCAATTTAACTGTCCTGCTTTACTCTAAGATTTGAGACTGTAGGTTTCGTTGAGAGGGGCATCATTCCCTTAGGGCCAAAAATGATTAGTTCAGCTTTTGTTTCATTAAAATTTAAAAAGCTCTGGGGCATCCAGGCTTTGATCTCCCTGAGACAGTCCTGAAGATGTGTAGCAGAGCTGCCATTGCCTCTTTTCACAGGGAGATATATTTGGGTATCATCTGCATATATGTGTTTTTTCTTTTTTTTAACATTTCCCAAGGGAGAAGGCAGAGGTAGAAAAGAACTGGAACAAGAATGGACCCTTGGGGCACGAGAGGTGGGAAGCACATGAGAAGACAAGTACTCAATTTTAATTTTAAAACTTCTCACCGGTAGGACCCGAACCATTCACGTGCTGCATGTTTTAAAGCCACAGTGTTCCAGGCAAGTAATGGCAGTTGTGTGATCAAGAGTATCAAAAGCTGCTGTGAAATCAAAAAGCATTGAGAGCTGAATCACCAGACTCAGTGGTCAATATAATATCATTAAAAAGCCTTAAAAGTGCAGACTCAGTGAGAAGCTCTGTGAAAAGCCTTAAAACCAGACTGGGGATGTCAAGAACGCCATGAAAAATCCAGATAAGACTGCAGTTGTAAAAGCACTGCTTCCTAAAGGATTTTGAAGATAAATGGAAGCTTTATTACAGGTGTGATATTTGACAAGATGTTAGGATCCAGATTATGCTTTTTAGTCTCACTATGCTCAGTTTAAAATATACCAGCAGCCACTCTATAATTTGCTGGCCATTCTGACTAATGGTCTCCCAGATCTCTTTGAAAAGGTGAGCTAACATCAGTGGGAGAGCCGGCAGGTTTAAGCTGGGTGACAATTTCGTTAGGAGGAAAAAGAGACACTGGCTCAAACTGGTTCAAGACTGCAGAGCAAGTGTAAGCAATAGAAAGGTCACACAATGGGGGGATATGTGGGCTGTGATATTTTCAACCTTTTCAATGAAACAAGCGAGGAGTTTTTCACAAACCTCAAGAAGCCTCAAGACGGGTGGAGTGGGCAACATTTAAAATAGAATCGGTTGTTTAAAAAAAAAAAAAAAACACCTTGGTTTGTTAAAATGACTGGAAGTGATTATTTATAGAAAGTTCACTCAGAACTCATTTGAACATAAGAATGTAAGCTGTGATATTGGTGTCAAAAAGTTTCAAATTGAATGTGCAGCTTTTTTCAAACCTGAGGAGTTTTATCTTTTTAAGTCACATTTTACAAACTTTGTCACACATTTATCCAATTATCAATTTTTGTTTTTTGTTTGTTTGTATGATTTGAACTCAAAGTGGAATTGAATAGATGTCAGAGAATTAGCATCCTGGTGCTTTATTTTAGAATCATCCCAGTTTTGTCCCAGATTTTTGTCCCGTGTCTCCAAATATGGGACAATTAATAACACTTTGAGGGGTCCAGGATAGTGGTGTCAACAAGAGGGAAACTCAGGCATGGGACAATCTAAACATCCTGCAGATCTCAAAAAGGTAAGTTTCCATATTTCATCATGTTGTCTCTTTCATGCGATCCCGCCTACAGTGGCAGCAGCACGCAGCCTCCTGGGCGGATAGCAGTAAGTAGGACCAAACTGTGGAGAGTTGAAAATAGCTAGAGACAAAACCCAATTTTTGTGTTTGTGCTCCGCCCACTGGAAAATGAGATCAGCTCATCTCTGAGGGTTCACCCCAAAATAAAACCCATCCTAAACTCACAAATCGAAATACGGTTCATTCACACCAGGAAGGAAATTAAAACAATCTTCGTAGGTGATGTCTCGGAGGATAATTTTCCAGGTTTCAGAAAAACGTGAGACTTCTGCAAGAGTTTCATGAATGAGTGGCTCGTCCAGCCTGGGCCGCAGCTGTGAATGCCTCCAAATGAAAGCAGAAAAGTCCGAAACAAAAAGGACCAAAGATATGTCTGGACTATTGATTTGGAGAGAGAACTCTGCAGCAGATAATTATAAGTCCAGGCCGCACTTCTGGTCCTTCCATCCCTTTAACCCCGAGTTCAGCTGCTTGTTTTTCCGCCGCCGGCTGCTTGTGTTCAAGCAACAGGAGGAATCGTACACAACCGCCAGTACAATTTTCAAACGGAGGGATGGAGAGTGAAGTGACGCGGTGGGAGGGGGGAGTCAAAGTGTGTCAGGCTTCACCTGAGCTGTCCTTTTCTGCAGAGCGCCAGACAAGCAGCTGCTCCTCACAAAGAAAGAATATTCTGTTCTTGTAATGATTCATGAAAGTTTATCGTCTGAGGATGCCTTAGAGTCACAGTGGTAACCCCTCACACCCTCACACACACGGCTGTTTTCACCAGGCCTCGAAACTTCTCCAATGTTTTCTCCTTGAAACTTTCTACAATGTGCAAAACTTTGATGAAACATTTCAAATAAAAAAAAAAGAGAGTGGATCTGACAGCAGAGGAAGGACTCATTTCTGCCCCTGTCACATGACCGAGGGGCCTCTGATGGAGGTTTTATGCAAACGTGAAGGCAGGAAATGTGGGAGAGGTGCACGTCTCTCGTTCAGGCCCCACTGGTGAAATTATTGTGATGGATGGACGAGTGCACAAAACCCATCCATGAATGATGGTACACAAAGTGCACCCCGCCATGCAATTTGTTGCCTCGGCTGCAAGGAGCTCACCAGGGTCTTTACAGCAAAGAGAATGAGAGGAGATAGACAGATAGACAGATAGACAGATAGATAGATAGATAGATAGATAGATAGATAGATAGATAGATAGATAGATAGATAATTCCAATGTTCAAAGCTAAGACCATGAGCATATGTAACAACAATATTCCCAGTGGGGGACAGGGGATGGAGTGTATTACCATGGGAACCTTGTGTACTTTCAAAATCAACCCCATGGGATTAGTTGCTTTTTCCCTAATATGCTGGAATTACTCCCCAGGTATGATGTCACGGCCCTGTGAGAGAGTTGGAACAGCATCACAGATGTCAGGAGACAGTTTTCTCTGAGTCAGCCTGAGAAGAACGACCTAATAAAAATGAGGCACCATTGCAACTTTTGCTGAAATTTTGATCTCTGTACTTCCAGTTTGGTGAGCAGATCTCCAAAAAGCACACCGATGATATATTAAATGAGGTTCAATTTTTTGAATGGCACCTTAGAAAGTAGAGGAAACTCTGTAAATAAAAGTAGAAACACAGTAAATAAAAAATGAAGAGAAAATACTAGAAATACCAGAGAAATATAGATTCCTCCAACATTATTACAGGATAGCAGAAAACATGGTGGGGAGTATGTGCCCTCTGAATACCCCTCTGGCCCGATGATCTGGTCTCAGATCAAAAGTCTCCTGAAACAAGTGCTTCATATTTCCTTGATTGGAGTGAACTCCCACCCAGGGGCAGGACGCCCTCCAAACCCTTTGTTATTTGTACTGATAAACTTCCATCTCATTTCTTCTCTTTTTGTGCGCGTACCAGAAGCTCTGCAGAAAGCTGAGAAGGGTTTGGCTTTCCTGATTCTCTCATGAAACATTCACGAAGCCAGAGATCACAGAAGTTTAGAAGAGAAAACATACATATTCAACCCTCACCCCCAAACCGTTTTACTGTTTCATCATGTGTTTTGCAATGTTTTTATCTTATTTTTCCTCTTATCATCGCACCTAATTGGATACTAAAGAGTAGAAATCGAAGGGCAGTGATTCCAGAGTGACATTTTCCTCCTGTGCTAGACGTGTGTTGATATATTGTGGTCATTAGTGGGACTTGTAATGTAAAGCAGGCCTAATCAGTCCAGCCCAAACCCTCCGCTCTGTCCAATATACCTGGACTAATAGCAACAGTGGTTCTCCATTATCCTCACTATCTATTTCCCTGTGGAGCTATTACAATCGTTAACCTTATCTTATCTTTAAGCAAGGGGAACTAAATGCTGCTCCTTGCAGCTCTCTTCAGTCCGATAGGAGGGGACCGCTGTGCTGCGCCGAGGCCACTTCTGTCACCAGAGACTGGGTCTGGTGTCAGAGTAAGCCTGGGGCGTCTGGCCCGTCAGGCCCGCTGTGGCGGTGAGAAAAAAATGACTTTCAGGAGCAGAGTCATAATGGTTGGAACACTGGAACACAGGGATTAGTTCAGCTTCCTGCAGGCAAAAAAAACAGCATCTTGCTCGGAGCGTGGCACTAACTTAGCTAACTGCTGGACACTTCAAACCACCGTGGTCCAAAGCCTTAAATTAAACTGTAATTTAAAAAGTGAAAACACTGGGTTCAGCACTCAGCAGAAGGTGGGATAATAGCCCCTTTTCCACTGCGAGAACTTTTAGCAATTACCCGACATTTTCCAAAAACCTCAGTGCGCTTCTACGGAAACTACCTGGGGAAACGGAAACTACCTACCTCAATCCTAAACTTAAAATAAAATGCAAAGTCCATAAATAAAAAGGGGGTGGGGCGGGGGGGGGGGTCATATTTCTCAGATTCTTAAGGGGGACAGGGCTATGCAGTAAAGTCTCACAAGCCTTTACTTCATTTGCACAAGCTTTACTTTTTAATTCATTTACAAAATGGAACGAAAGAAGAGAACCTGCGAAAAGTCTGTGTACAACGAGGCCCAGCCAGTTTTGAGTGTATTAGCTGAGGAAGAAATTCAGTGACTCAAAAACAATTGAATCCAGGGAAGAATAACCAACAAGCTGCTGGAGCTAAATCTAGGACACCGGCTACACAAACTTGTGAGTAAATGCAAATTCAGGCAAGCTCACAAGATCTTTGTGAAATCCACAAAAAAACATCAACAAAATGCTCTGAGCTGACAAAACGCTTTTGCAATACACCTTATGGTCAACTGCTTGAAAAAGCTCAAGGTTAGGTTAAAGTGAGTTTGAGGCCATTCGTGGATGTTAAAGCTTCCTGTTCCCCTGATTTGTTCTGCTTCTGCAGAGAGCTAAAGGGCCTGAAGAAACCCTTCAGCCATCATCTGGACGCCCCCCTGAGCTGTCAGAGGTGGCACCTGCATCCATTCCAGAGAAATTACAAACAAAATTAGCTGGGGAGAAAAAGGGATAAAATGAAAAGGGCAAAAAAAAAAGAAAATGGCTTCAAGGAATCATTGAATTGCTGGGAAAAGGAGGGCAGGGTGAAAGCAAGCGGAGCTTCTCCGATGGATTCGCTTTTTCCTTTGAACATGTGCAGCAAGTGGGAAGCGCATTTGAATAATCGCAAATCAAAACTGTTGAAATTTCTCAGAAAATTTCTCTGCGCTTCTGACTCATCACCTGGGCGCAGCGATGCATTTTTTGCGTCGGCGTTGAAACGACACATGCACGCATGCACGGTGCGTTTGGCACCTTATCTCGCTGGGCTGCCTGCGCGCCACCGTCTCCATCTTTGCTCCGAGCCAAGCTTTGGAAACACCTTTCACTGGTAAACGAATACACTGATCGCAGCGGTGTGCGTAGCCAAACAACACTGGTACAATTACTTTCTGCACTGTGACACAACCACAACCACACACACACACACACAACCACACACACACACACACACACACACACACACACACATCCTCGTATTTCTGTCTTTGTGGGGACTTTTATAGACATATTACTAACCCAAACCATCCCAACTAACCTGTTAAACCTTACTCTAACCTAAACCTGATTCTATCCTCAACCTTAAAACCACGTCTTTACCCCCAACCAGGCCTTTGAAGTTGTGACGACCAGCTAAAATGGCCCCAGTTTGCAGAAGGAGTAAATATGTAGTAAATACAAGGACACACACACACACACACACACACACACACACACACACACACACACTCCTCTGCAGGTCGTATGCAAGTGGGTGGTGGCTGATGTAACGGACAAACATCAAAGAAGCAGAGGAGGAAACAGAACAGGGCTGGCCAGTGGTGATGCTAACCGAGGCACAAGGTAAGGGACAGGGTGAGACTAATGAAATGGGACGTGCTAAATGTGTGCTAAAGCACCAGCAGGATGTGAAGCAAGAGGGCTTCAAAGCACGAGTGAGAGGTGCTGAACAGTGGAGCTTCTAATCCAGAGTGACACGGTGTGAACCACAGTAACTAAACCACACATCAACATAGAGCCTATTGACTCCCGTCACAGGATGATCTTATCCTTTAAGACAGCCTGAGAGCCACATATGGCGTCGATGATGGCGTCGACTGGGATTTTTGCAGCATGACGATTATCGAGAGCACGGTTACAGTGAAATAAGAGGGGAAATGATTTGTTAGAATGTGAAAGTGTATTAAATGTGACATCGCTATCAGCCTGAACTGAGAGCTTCTCTCGCACTGAGATTTGGTGTGTGTAATGGATAATTACACCACTAAATCGGGTGAAAAGTAATGCACAGCAGTTGCATGTCACCTCTTATGCAGTCTGCTGAAAGAGACCCAAAAGCTGCCTCCCAGACCCTCGTGGAAACAAGCTCCAAAAATACACATAGAAGAGATCTAAAGAAGCCCCATCCTGGTTAGGGAGCACAAAGCACATTCTTGAGAAACTTTCACTATAATCATTATTTAAGATCCCCATAGTCAGTATATGTTCTCTTTCCTATAACAATATCCCTAAGAGGCATTTAAGTTCAGACCTTTTTACCAAGAACACTGATATATGCTCACTCTCCATACAGTGGCTGTTAGCTTGCTGTTGTAGTATGAGAGCCTGGTCTGAATATAATCAATATTATTTACCATGGGCTTTTCTTTGGGTCAGTCAACATCTGTGTTCAGCACCAAATCAAATGTCCACTCTGTGCAAACATAGACATGATAGAAGGCTCCTCTATGGCTCTGTGTGTCTTAGTTACTGAACGATATAGTAATCTCCTTCTCTCATAATAATCACATAACTTTACCTACATATTAGGTCTATGAGATAACGATATTTGCATGGCAATCATACTTTAATTTAAAAATATCTGAAGGCAAGGTATCCCTGTTCAAGAAAGTGATGGATGCCTTCTTTTACTATTTTTCTTTCTCTCTTTGATTTTAAATCACATTCCAGCATTCTAGGACTGCAGCATGGAGTAATAGGCTTTATCGGCTTTGCTCTCTCAGTCAAGGCTCTACACTTAGCTGGGACGTGTTCTTTGTCAGCTCGAGCCTTTTCAGGAGGTTTTGTTGAAAAATAGAGCGCGGACCCAAACCTCATCCTTCAAAATTTAAAGGCCTACAGATATGGAGGACAACGAACGGTATACTTAGCTCGCATTGTCGGTGCAGGTTCAGGCCAATACTAACCTGATGTGTGAGAACACCCAAAGACCTAACCTGTGTGCACACAATCCGCAGTGGCACGATCCCATTACTCAGCCTGTTATTGGTCCCTTTCAGAGCATACAGCCTGGCTCTGGATCAGTCAGCCACAGCCAGCACCGCAGCCTCTCTGGGGAATATAGACCGCCGCTCATCTCACACCCTCTCCCTCTCCCGGCCTCCATTGTCTCCACTAACCAGCGCTCCTCGTCTATCTTCCCGGAGCCTCTCTCCCTCTCCGCCGGCCCATCTGTCTTTCAGCCATCCCTCCATCCCTCCTGCCACTGCCTTTCTTCTTCCTCTCCCCTTGCCAGCTTTTTGTCTGGACAACAGAAAACCTTATTTAGCAGTCTGCTCAGCATGGCTATGACAAAGCTGCCAATTCACCTGCTCGGATTGTCGTGTTCTCTACCACGTCTCCAAAACCCATTGCAATTACAATCCCTGGATAAGTAAATGGACCAAGTAGAAAAGCGTGTCTGATCAGTGCCCTGTATCAAACACACACCTCCCAGAATAGTTTATTCCAAAGGGCTTTGCAACCAACAAACAGGGCTTGCTTATATGGAAAATAAGCCATTACCTGCCTTTGGTTATTGAATTGCCACCGAAAAAATAAAGAGCATGCATTTAAAAAAAAAAAAAAAAAAAAAAGGGAGGCTATTTAGAATTTGTGGCACCGTCTGAGTATTCGGGTGTTAGATTTTTTTTCATCCTTATATAACGATGCGCTGTTGCTGGCATTGCAACTGTTCAAAAGCTGATGTGGAATCTATGACTCATCCTGCAGCCAAACAATATTCATGGCACAAATGTTTGCCTCACCAGATACAGTTTTTGTTGCATTTGATGATAACAATATTTGGGAGGGAAGTATGGAGAGCTGTAACACCCAAGGCAATTTTTTTTTTTTTTGTCCTGTTTGCTGATTGTGAAGCAGAACTGACATTTAAGTGCTCAGAGGCTGTGAGAGGAGGAACCATGACTTCAAACTTTCATGAAACCCTTTGTTGTAGAGAAGAGCTACCTGCATAATTTACGGCTTCACATGTATCTACAGTAGGAAAATCTGAAGATTTTGTACACATCTGCATAAACAAACACAGCCGTCTGTCTCCGTGGCATCAGAAATTCCATTCTCTGTTGTTCTCCCGAAGTAAATAAATGTGGATTGTTTTCTTCTGGAGACCTGCCTGTGTTCTGGGATCGTGTTGAGGCAGAGGGCTCTAAACGAGCAGCGGCTGAAGGTGCGTTTACCATTTGTGTCAGTTTATTATAAGGTTCTTCACCCAGAGAAGCTGCTTTTAATGCCTCGACAGGCAGAGAGGAACCTGCCCACGGAGTAGCCAGCATGACTCATGCCCAGAACAGCAAAGCGCACAAACATTCAGGTTGGATTTTTTGACTTTAAAATCTTTTTTTTTTTTTGCAGTTTCAATGAAATTACTAACTTGGCCACTAACCATCAAGTGCATCATCAGCATATACAATATGTCTTCTGTCCTTCCAACTTGAGGAGTTTCAGTGGATTATTTCCACAGCACCAAATAGCCCTTGTTTTACCAGTATCCAGCTGGGAAAAATAGAAAATCAGGCACTTGCTTTGGCTTCAAACTGACATCTGGTATGAACAGAAGGGCAGGAGAAAATGGCAAAAGTCAAGAGGAAGAGTGGCTAAATTGGCTTTTGCAAGTGGAGCGGGTGCTTGTTTGTAGTGAAGGTAAGAGCAAAAATCGATATACAGAGACGCAACGACAAATGGTTCAGATTTATCCATACGCAGCAGAGACACACTGACATGTTACTGACACATTCCTCACTGAAAACAACGGGAAAAAAATGCCCCCTTAGCAGTCAAAAACTCTAAACTCCATTTCTCTCGGCGCTACTTTAGAGTTCATTTTCCTCTCAACTTTCAGTCTTGGAGCAGCTTTTTTTTTTTTTTTTTAGACCTTTTAATATGTTGGTTACGTGAGTGGACATCAGTAAGCACGAGAGCAGAGGAGTGTGACCTTTGACACGAGGACCAGGAGATGTCAGCGGATTTGTTCTTCTATTTATTCATTTTAGCAAACAAACACAAGGATCTAAGATTGAGTGTCAGTCTTCACTTTGCCTCACGAGTGTGTTTGCGCACGCATGTGTGTGTGTGTGTGTGTGTGTGTGTGTGTGTGTGTGTGTGTGTGTGTGTGGATTGTCTGAACAATTGAGTCTTTAGCGCCTGCTCTGCGGCGTCTCCCTGACCTTCACGGGTTTGGAGGGGAACTGTGCAAACAGCTCGGAGCAACCGTCATTAAGACGCACCCAAATTACAGCGTCTGTGGAGCTGGTGGACTGTTTGCCTAGTGGCCCTTAGGTGGACAGGGACTCCGCCTGAAGAAAGTTAAACACAAAAGCCCTGCAAAACTCAATTTGGACTGTCTGAATATGTCAGAACTTAACTTTGAGTTCAACTTAAACTGAAAGGTGCTCTGATGCGTTATTTGATATCAGCAGTGCCGCCCGAGGCCTCACACCGATGAGATAAGGAGCCACTCACTCTGGGAACGCCATCCTCATGCATACTAATGATGTAATCACTCATTGGCTGACCGATAAATAGCAGCAATTACGGTTGGCATTATTGGTGTGAGGTAACCATGAGTGTTCAGTAAGATGCCTATAAGTAAAATGGAAGGATTCTTTATCATTGCTCGGTGGAGGAGTGCTTTTATAGATTTTATTATTATTAGCATTGGTCATATCTCGCCATTTCAGGGCATCTTCAGATTCTCTACAAGAGGATGAGAATAAACTCTATCGTCATTAAATGCCACCAGGATTTTATAAAAGATAAGACTTCAAATGGCTGAGTGCAGAGGCCTACCGATTTGCAGGCAAAGCTGATAACATCCACACAAAACACAACTCTGGGCCATTGAAGGACAGAATTCACAAGTACGATTTAACAAATATCCAAGGTTCCCAAACAGTTGAAATGCCCCACTGGAGCTCATGTCAGCTTCTATTCTCATAGTCCAGGTTGTCCAGTTGTTACAGTCTCACATTATTCAAGTCACGTGGTCCAAAATGGCTGAAAACTCGGTGTGAGCCGCTGAATAATGACACCTTCTGACTACTTAAATGAACCGGGGCTCCTCTGGCACCTTCATGTGAAAGACGACGTCGGGTGGAGGAGCGTCGGTCCCGCGGTGTCATGGTGGAGGCAGGAGTGTGTCACCAGATAACATCACCTTAATCCACTGATGGGAAGTACAGCCTCAATGATCCCCCCCCCTCCTCCTCCTCCCCCAAGGCCCATAATAGCTTGGACCAAAAATGGACGAAAAGAATTTAGATAATGAAGTGAATCTCCAGCCCCTCAAAAAGCCGGGGCCTCAATCAGACACCCCTTGTTTCTATCTCTGCAAAAAGTAAAATTTCCTCCATTTTCCCATAAGAGGACACTTCATTAGGTGACAGCCTGACAGGAACTCACCTGGGGACGGCGGCAGTATCACAGTGGCAGAGGTGCGAAGAGCAGGCGGGAGGGAGGGCGGGAGGGGGTCCGGTGCGGCGGGGTCGGAGTGATGACCGAGCGAAAAGGAAGAACATTATCTCGCTTTATTACAGCTAATGAGCTGCAGCTGCCCGGATGCTGTGATCACACCTGAAGTGGATTGAAATAAACACAGTGTCTGCGCAGCAGCGTCGGGGCACAGGTGTGTAAGTTAATCACTCAAACCAAAAGAGGGGGGGGGGCCGTCTCACTGTTTCCTTGGCAACAAGCCCAGGTCTACTTTGTCCGTCTACCTGAAAGTTTCCTGGATGAAAGCGGGGGCGGCGACGAGGCGGAGATGGGAAGGTTGGAGACATCCGGTGCGAACGTTTCGGCCCAGGCCGTTGTGACGAGTCTCGCCACAGCGCCCGTTTCCCCCGCCCTCCATCACCATCCGTCACGACATGAGCTCACATAAACCTAAATCAGCAGATGTGTTTCCCACATTCCCATTTCCCAGTCCCATTCTTCTGCCCTCACATCGTGCATCATCTCACCTCGCGCGGTTTGTTCTCTTTTCCTCTTCCTCTGCAGCAGTACACTGAGCGGCCTTCCTTTTCGCTCCGATTAAAAACGGAGGTTTATTCAAAGGGAGGACACATTCGATTCTCTGCTCGGCACCACGGCTGTGACATCACGCCTGTCACCCAATCTGGTCTGGGGTCAACAGTTCAGCACTTCAGGCTATTTTAAAGGCGTCAGTGGGTGCAGAGGTCAGAATTAGATTCCGGACCCACTCCAGCGTCTCGGCATCTTCCTGGCTGATTTCACACTTTCTCAGAGGACCAGCTGGACCCACTCCTAAAAATCTGACTGGGTCACCTCCGATACACCTATGGTAAATGCAGTCATCAGCTCCCCGCACCTGCCACGGGATGCATCTTTCCATGCCGTCAGACCAGCCACGCCCTCTCGCACCAGATCACATTAAAGCGCTCCGTCACTGTCTGGTCACGCTGAGCACAAACGTTAGTGCTGCAGCCAGAGTGAGTCAGTCTTTATCTCAACGCAGGCAGGAGAGTTCTAACCAAACAGATGGCTGACGTACTTAATAAAAGTCAGGTTAAACGGAACACGAATCATCAGTTTAATCGGAGTTTAATTTCCCCATCGCTAATGGATTTGAGCATTTGTGTACTCAGGAAATTGAGCCCCCTGTCGCTCCGCTGGAGACGCTTCTGGCATAGCTCAGCGATCTTTTGATCTTCGGGGCGCAAAGCTGCATTAATCGCGCGACCGCGCTCTCGGGCTCCTCCCTGGAGTGACCGAAAAGGCGCCAGAGCCAGCGTTATGGACCCGGGGCCAGGATCTGCGACTCCTGGACTTCTGATATTCGGCGCCGCCGCGAGGCCCCAGCTGCGCCCGCGCTCACCTCTCATCTCGTCCATCTGTGTCTGGGACCAGGGGGACGCTCCAGTTCTCTGCTCCGATCTCCAACGCCACGGACCCCTCCATTAGCAGAGGAGATCCTGAAATAAAGATGAACCCGGGCTCCGGGTTGTCAATCAGGGAAGTATTTGACCTCATTCCAGGCCTCCACGGAGACGTGGAAGACTCTGAAGTTGTGTGTATTTCGGTCCAGATGAAGATAGACGTATCAGTGCAGGTTTTGGGCTTTAGGCTGACTCCGAGTTAGACAAACACATGAGAGCCTCGTCTATAAAAGTAAAACTAGAGTCAGTGGGGAAAAGAAAAAGCCATTTCACTGCTCTTGTGTCGTCAGTCCCACTATCAGCAACAACACTTGAAACAATTAGAGTGTAAATCTCACCTCAGTCTCCTGCAGTCCGAATGTTTGATTGGGCCTGAACATCCTCCTCCATCCCAGTCTGTGTTCAAACTTCCAAATCCTCTCCCCCGTAACTGGAGTAACATCCGAGAGCACACGCGTCTATTATGTCGATGCAGTGCTGCATCATTAGGGCATGAGGACGCGGAGGTGCTCCAACCTGCTCATTAAACTAATAAGTGAGCAGCGAGTCTCATTCTGAACATGAGCGATGTTTAAGAACAGACTGCAAGGTGCATCTGACACGGACACCTATCCGAACTGGGATAATTGGCCTCAGATAATGGGAGTTGGTGTAATTGTTGCCCACAGTAGCCTTTGAAATGATCGATAAAGCCGTAGATATTGATCTTTTCATGTTGCTGTTTTTTTAAAAGCATTATCGGAAGATTCAATCAATCAGGCCATAAATCGCTTTCTGGAATTGTGGGAACTTTTGCAATTCCCTACCCTAAAGAGGTTCTGTGCTGTCTAAAATTGGTTTATGACAGTAAACAGAGCATCATTGCAGCTTTGTTAGCCGTGATGTACGGCAAATACCAGCGAAAAGCCGCTCGGAGAGCAATAAATCCAACATCCGCGGCTTGTTTGTGAATTTAGATTTTGAACTCCCAGACGTTTCCCACCCCGCTGCAATTCCTTGTTGCGTGGTATACTGCATGTTTCCCGCAGGTTTGAAAATTCCTCAGACATTGACATGCGCGAAGGTTGCAGGTTCCTCGCTCGGCTGGTATCTCGGTCAGCGGCGGGCAGCGTGAAAGCCTTGTTCTGCCCTCTGCCACGCTGGAGCGGCGCCTCAGCTCTGTCAGATATTATCTGCAGGATATATACTTCAGAGTTTTCTTTTCTTTTTTAAAGAAAGTGGATTTAAACACATATAAGAAAGTAGTCTGGGGTTATAATCTGAGTAATACAGCCCGCAGTCAGGAATCTGCAGGCTCCGTATCGGAACTTTTTTTTTTTAATTTCACATGTCAGAGGATTAATTAACAGCGACACCTGAGCTCACGGCTCTTCATCTACGTCTGTATAGAACCGGTGTGCATTTGAGGAATATACCCGGCTATTAATTCATCTTCAGAGAATCAGTTTTCTTTCACGCTCGCATGAAGGCAACGTGGGCCGCATCAGGGACGGCCATTATAGTCAAATTAATGACGGGATCTACACTAATGTCCTTTTGTTTGAAGATTTAATGGATTTTTTTCGTCTTCCTCCTCTGGGAATCCAGTGACGCCCAACAATAAGCCTGCTAATTCCTTCCTAATTGTCTTTGTACGTTTTTTTTTTTTTTTTTGCGTCAGTCAAACATCAAAATTGCCCTGAAAATACTCTTTTTTTGTTTTGACTAAACTGTGACTATTGCAATAACGGGATAATTGGAACTGATTCTGGCTATTTCTCTGTAAATCAGATGTCTACTTTCCCTGCCCACCTCCATCCTTATTCTTAGTGATCACCCTAGTGATCACTAAGAATTTTATGTTGGCTGGTTAAAGCTCAGAGGGAGTGCTGTTGGGTTATTTAGGAGGACACGTGTAGTGCCCCCGCCTTGTGATCTTAAATCACATCACAGTGATACCCAACCATCACCCTCCATTTCCCAGCTCTGAGAGGACCAGGGCACCAGGACGTGTCTCATTAGCTTTGATTTCCTCTCTACATCCACCCATTACTTCCTAACCAGGGTCACAGTCACTGGGCCTGGGGTCACCGCACAGGTCATGGGTCCGTCACAGACATCACTGACGCCCAGTAAGGGTCTCCAGACGGTGTGACGTGCCTGTACCTTCTCCACTCATCACATGGTCAACAGTAGGACCCAGATTTTCCCAAAAGGGCACTTTTTCTTCTGTCAGGCAATTTCAAACTTTCTCACAAACCCCCCTAAATAGTTGTAATTTGATTGAAGTCCTCTGTTTGACACAGAGAGGTGGAGAACTTGTCGGGTAATCCAGTGTAGTAAATATGAACTTCACTTTCCAATAAGGGCCGCGGTGTCGCCGGAGCTTTGTAATTCCTCCTGAAACTCCAGCGTCTCTTCAGAGAGGCTGAAATAAATCCATAATAAGGAATCCAACACTGAATCAATAGTTATTACAGTGGAAGCACCGGTGTCAGCAGAGCTGTAAAAAGAAGCCCAAACTACTTCTTGGACTTTTCTTTTTTTTAACAATTATTCTATTTTTGTCAGACATCCACTAAAATATATTAATTTAGCAGAGATTATAACCAGATGACAAGTACAGTTTAGTCTAATTAAAAGAGTAACGTTATCTAGAATCAGAATTTCAACCTTCTTCTTGCTAAATCTAAAAGTGTAGCATTTTTAAAGGATACTACTATCATTTTATAAAAGGCACTTCATTCTTTTGCTGTTATGTCAGATTTTAATGTCTGTGGCCTCCAGCCAATCAGAAGCTGTCTCCCTAATGATTCTACCATTGTACATACGACTGTTGAGGACAGAGTCATAAAACATTATCCAGCTAAAAACAAAACAAACTCAGCAAAAAAAAACATTTTTAAAACTAATGATTCCTTTTTTTTTTTAATGAATTTCGAATGTGGGGGCTTCAATACAGCAATTTCTATAGGATTCCTGTTATATATTATATCTGTTAAGAAATAGCACCACAGTTGTGTGGTTATTATCACAACAATAATGTTAATTAGAGTAAAATATGCAGCCGTGTTTGTCATACATCTTCCGCTGCATGTTAATGATGGACCATACATGCATATTTGATCCTGGTGAAAAGGCCCACATTTGTTTCCGTGGCAGGCCTGATTAAATTCTGCCTGTACGTTCGGCGTCAAGGAATGCTCGAGCAGCCATGAGAAACTAATGTGATGAGGGGATGGTGGCATCAATTAGCGGCAACCACGAGGCCGCCTGAGATAACGCTTAGCCGTGCAGTATGAAAAGTCATCGAAAGTAATGGGAGCGGGGGTTAGCGCTTCCACGTGCACGTGCGTGAACAGCGGGGGTTGACAAAGAGGGGGAAAAAAACAAAATAAATGTATTCTGGAAAAAAGATGCATCAGACCGAGCCTTCAATTTCAAAAGCGGAGCGGAGGGTATTATTTTTATCTTAGTAAACGGGCCTGGAACTTGATGGATTTCCAGACTTTGAGTTATGTCCAAAGAAACTTGAGGGAACCGCCGTCGCCGCCATGTCAATGGGAAGAGGCGTGTAATGAAATTCATGGTGTGTCCGCGAGGCTGAGGCGCCGAACGTGTGTGGGGGCGGGCGGATTAAAAGTGACCCGCTGCCGACCTTCCGCGAGGCCTCAAGGTGACCATCTCACGTCGCCCGCGGAAGCTTAAATTGGTCCTTCTCTAACCGCTGACGCGGAGCCGCCGTTTCAGAGACGCGCCGCGGATGACTGAAGCGAGGCGGTCGTGACCTCGGGGTTTCCCCCCCGCGCTCCACTTTTTCTTTTTTTTTTTTTCTCCCCTCCAACTCCAAAATTGAATCCGGAGATATGAACCCAACTTCCCGGTGTAATGCGGCACTTTGTATTCAAAATAGCTCGGGTTGCTTCATCTGGTGTGCGAGTTGCGCCATTTCCCACGGGCGGGATGGATGAAGCTGGGATTCAGAGCCGCACCGCTTGAGCTTCGCTGCGTTTTTTTTTTTTTTTCCGAGAGATTTGACGTTAAAAGTCTTCTAAAACACCTGTGAGATTTGATTAGAGACTATATGAGTGCAGTAAATCATCACGCGCACAGCTGAAAGCCCCATCTCTTTCTCCAATCTCGCGCTTTTGTGCGGGCCGTTCTCCACACAATAAAGCTGCTTTCTGATTGGAGCATCGGGTCCATTATAACCCCCCGCACCCCCCCGCCCCAAGATGCCACCATTGTGTCACTACCAACAAATGTGCTCTGCCTTCTCAACTTTATGGGATCAAACGAACTGAACTGCACGTACCGCTGCAGTCAGCCAGGAGAGTCTGGGGGGGGGGTTGGGGGGGGTTGGCTCTCTGCAACTTTGATGAATAATCTGTAAATGTTATTAGCCGAGAGGCGGCCACGTTGGAGTCGGCGGCCGAGCGGTGATGGAGGACGGTGTTCACGGCTCGCGGGCCGTGAGGAAACAGGCTGCTTAGCGGGAGTGGAAGCTGGCGGGTGGCTGCTTGGCTCGGGCTGACCCCCTTTATCAGGCGTCCGCACCGAGCTGCAGACCGCCACAACGCTAATCACCCCCCCCCCCCCAACAAGCTGGCAGCAGAAGAGCGGGCCCGGGCCAAGGCTGTTTTGGCTCTATCGAGCCAAATGACGGCGTGGCAGCGGGGAAACAACCGCTCTTAGATTGGTATCGCTCATATCAGACTCTAGCCGACGGGTCTTCACCTGCGCCTGCTGCAAAACGGCCCCTTTTAAGGCGAAGGGCTAACCGGAGGAAAGAGAACACCGTCTGTGTCGGGGGGGGGGGGAGGTGATGGCAGCAGGCGTTCTATCCAGGGATCAGGTGCTGCAATGCTGTCAAAGCAGAGTCTCAAATGAGGAAATAGACACATTCCCCTAACCCCGCCCCCCCCTTTGCTTTAATCAACAAAGGCCTCATTTCGAAGAATTCCTCTTTCAACCTCTGCAAGATGGAAACGCCACTTTACCGTTAAACCGCACGTGTCACGTTGATGTCAGGCCAAGTGACTGAGGGGCCTCCTCCTGACTCAACCGATCTTCCGGGCCTGACATGCTCAGTCAGCGCCGTCAGCCAGGCGCAGTTTTCCTCGTCTGACTCCCGGTCGGAGTGATGTGAGTTCTGGGGGGGGGGGTGTTTCAGGGTCAGCGTGTGCACAGATCACGTCAAAACGTGATGACAGGAGATGAGGCGGAACAGCTGATCGTCACTCCCGGTGGGCCGCATCCCATTTCGCTCACGCAAACGCTCAAACGTTATTAAGTGGAACAGGAACGTAAAAATGATTGTTTTGAACAGAAAATAATGAAAATTGGCTTCCCCCGTCCCTTTTTTTTTTCCACTTCAGACTTTGAGCTCCGCGCAGGTCGAGTTTCTCCATTTCTGCAAAGGTTTCCACTTATATCCACACCTAGGTGTGTCCGTCGAGACACGGTTGGTCATCCCAGGTCAAAGGTGTGTCTGAGAAACGCTGAGCTGGGGGGGGAGCGTCACCCTCGTGCTGCCCCGACACATCGGACACGCTGCCTCTTTGTGCGCGGGCCATGTTAAATTAGCCCGGCGCAGCGCAGCGCAGACAGCCTCCTCCAAAGAGGATGAAAGATTACAAATCTTCCCTTTTCTCCATCCGTAGCTCTGGACGCCGCGAAGAAAAGGGGTCCCAAAGTGCACCCTTGGGAGAATTTCTCCAAGGTCCTGGGGTGAAAAGGATGCAGCAATTTTAATCCATTTATGTAGGACTGTTGGGGGGAGTGGGGGGGGGGAGCATCCGCAGTGGTTTGGCCTCGACCTGCTGCTCTCAGCAGAGGGTTGAGGGGCATCAACCTGCTTTTCCTCTAAATCACTTACCTGCGGCCCCCCCTGCCCTGACAAAAGCCCACCCTGGACCCTCTAAGCCTCCCCTCTATCACGCCTCTGCAAGAACAGGTCGCAGGCTTCTGCCGACCCGCAGGTAGGTTGATATTAAAATCCTTTAGGGGTGGCGGAGGCGGGAGGGGGGGGGGTTAGGGGTGCTGCCGCCTTTCTGTTTGTGTTTGCATCCGGGATCGTCCTCGTCAGCGGTCAGGGTCTCGCTGCGGGACGAGCGCCGTCTGCGTCAAGGCGCCCTGATTTACGGAGCACCCCGCGTGTGTGGTTCAGGTCACAGGCGGAGGCAGCAAATCATTGTGCCAAAATAATGTGATTGAATGTCAGTGCTCTTGCTGCTTCCCTCAAAGGAAATAAATGGAGCAGACGAGGAGGTTCAGGGTCCCCGGCATCAATACGCGTTACGGTCAGGATGTGCGTGGAAAGGGAAAATGGTGGAGGTGGAAATCGGTAAATTAAAAGCCATCCTATTTGCTTGAATCCGTTTTCTAACAGCGGGATGTTCCACACTTCTAAAAGGTCAGTGTGGGTTTTTTTTTTTTTTTTTTTTCCCACCTGGAACTCGATTAGCAGCCTGGCGCATTAATTAAAAACAGCAAAATCTTCATTATAGTTGAGATATCAGCGGCCAGCTTATTTAAACGTCAGCTAACGCACACCTTCTTTTCACAAGAAAGAGTCTCATTTGTGTGACGCTGACAGTGAAAGGTGGACGAGCCCAGGGCGAAACTAAAAGAAAATTGCGCGCGAACGGGAAGCCTTCATCACGCCATGTGCATAATTGAACACTGGCCACATCTGCAGCATTAAAAAAAAAAAAAAAAAAAGCCATGAAGGAGGTGGATCTCAATAAAAACCCGCTGACTGATGGAGCTGTTTCATGACCGTTCTGAGCCATCGATCATTTCCTCCCCTCTTATTGCGCTGCGTTCGAAGCCGCCTCGATGAATCCTGGGGAGGACGACGTCATCACTCAGACGGGACGGTCAGTTGTTAATCAGCACAGTTTGATCTTTCCCTCTCTCCCTCGCTCATAAACACACACACACACACACACACACACACACACACACACACACATGCACAAGCACGCGGCCGCCCATGGGTGAATTCTCACACACTTCGCTAGAGAGCTGCGCGCTAAAGGGCCCGGCGTGGCGCGGCTCCTCCGGGGTGCGCGCTGGTCCGAGACGCCGCCGCTGCTGCCAATCAAGCTCCGCGACTGAAGGCACTGGCAAAACACATCTACCACCCCCCCCAAACCCTCCACAGGGCTGCTTTTTTCTCCCTCCAGAGCTGTCACAGTGGAAACAAAGTGCAGGAGTGGGTCTGGAACAGGCTGAGGACAGGACCCCAAAACACCTCAGATGTCCTCCAAAATAAGAGGATGACGACAGTGGGCGAAATTGTAATCAACATTTTGATGAAGGTCAGCGAACATAAAATGCCTGAAGGTGTTGGAAACTGGGAAAACAGATGGAATAATAAAGATGGGCAAATAGTTCAAAAATAGCTGGAACCAGATTAAATAAGATTGAATCAAAGAGATTTAACTACACATCAAAAGCCACCCTTGGACGTAAGGGAGATCATGGCAGGGTCAAAGGTCAAACAAAGACAAAAGTTTCTAATCCAGCCCTGGAATAATAATGAAACCAGCACATGAGGGAGTTGAAGAGTTTAGAACTAAGATATTTGGGACAGAAGCGAGTTAAAAATAAAGAACAAAAGATTAACAAAACAAACGAGGCGCAGGAGGAAAATCTAAAGACAGCCTTTATCCGCTGATGAATAATTCCAAAATCAAAGCATGCTCGGCGAGTTAGGTTGGCCGCTACGGTGCACGCAAATAAACCCTTTAAATGAGGCTGTGGCGTTCTGGGAGAATAAATGAGTAAAAGAGACAGACACCTCCAAACTG
This sequence comes from Lagocephalus sceleratus, assembly GCA_911728415.1. Lineage (NCBI taxonomy): Eukaryota > Metazoa > Chordata > Actinopteri > Tetraodontiformes > Tetraodontidae > Lagocephalus > Lagocephalus sceleratus. Next base: position 7,521,166 of record CAJVRN010000126.1, read on the forward strand.
GAGTGAGGAGGCAGGAGCGGACAACGAGCCGGCGGAATGCTAATGTTTACCTGCGAGAAAGAAATATTCAAATGCACATCCGTCACTCCGAGGAGGCGAGCCGAGACCGGGCGCGGCGCGTGATTGAACATCAAAGGGGAGGACGCTATCAGCATCTATCTCCCGGCGCCGCGGCGCCGAGATAAGGCCGGCTTTAATTGTGGGTCTGTCTATTATAGGTCACCAGCGCCGCATCCATCACCGCCGCCGCATAGCCAGACTTTCAGGAAGGCAAAAGGAACTGATCAGGAATTAGGAGAAATCACTCCGGGCTGGCATTTTCCTATTTTCTTCATTAGGGGGAAAGGCGCGATAAGCCGGCGACCCACGTGCGGCAACTTTGGCATGTGATGAACTTGTTTCAGAAGCAACAGGCCCACGCGAACGCAACATTAGCACGAACTGGAAATAAAAATAACAGGCTCCACGATAAGAATGTAATAATAGATAAATCTGTTCTGGAGCTTATTAATGCAACGCTGCTGTTTGATGTATAGCTAAGTTTTGGTTCTGTGGTGGGCAACTCCCCCCCCCCCAGAGATACAGCATTCTTACAAGATAACACACATTTCCTCACGTTTGAAACGGTATATTTGTTATAGAAACGTGCATTTTAATTCCCCCCCGCCTCGTCTGGGGGAGTGGGGAGATAAGCCGCAAACACATCAGCATATTGTCATAGCTGGCGATGAACTTGACGCATCCTGAGCTCCATTAGCATTCATTTGAAGCCGCGTTTCCCTTTGTTTTGGGTCTGCTGCACCTCCCGCGGGACGTTGTTAGCTCTTGAAGGATTCGCAGTTCGTTTTCCTGCTCTAACCAGCCGTTTATAGGTCCCACAACTTATTTTCTTGGGACTCAAAAAAGGTTCTCGCCCGTGTGTCGCTGCCGCCGCAAAGACATCCGGGAGAGGATGCCGCGGAGCCAACATGGCGAACCGTTACACACGCACACACGCGCACACACACACAAACACACACACACACACACACACGTGACAGTTGGAAAAAGAAGAGGGAGCCAGAGATGAAGCTGTTTAAAGTCACTGATTACTTGTGCGGTTGACCTGTTATGGATTGTGCTGCATGAGATTGCCAATCTCAGCGCTCCCCCAGTTTTAAATAGCCAGTGGGAAAACACACACACACACACACACACACACACACACACGCCGTTGATTTCAATATGGCCGCCCGAGCGTTCAGCCGGCCGGGAACGTTTCTAACCCTTTGGAATGAGCTGCCCTCTCTCCGAGCGGAGCGGGGGGGGGGATTCCAGGGGAACATTTCCTGCAGTTAAAAAGCAGCTTTCAAAGCTGCAGATTAAACATCGGTGCAGAGCCGGCCGCTGCTTCTGGAGCCACAGAGGCAGGCTGATTATCTTAGCTTAGCATAAACAGCTGATCAATACTGCCCAGGCGGTTTTACTGTGGGTTCTCGGGTTGGTTTCCCCCAAGTTGAACGGGACAGCTTTGTTCAGATTGCTAATTAATGAGCTGGAGAAGGGCCGCGAGCTGTAATTTTAAAGGCAGGACGAAGCGAGGCGAGCCGTTTCCTGTCTGTATGCTAATGTCTGTTAAGTGACTCCAGTACAAACTGGAACCTGGCCAGAGTGTGGGGGGGAGGGGTTAAAGGGCCCTTAAAGGAGGAAGGAAGAATTAGGCAACAAATCTACATGCAAGTCAGCTGAAGTGCAAGTTCATTTGGAGTTCCGGCCTCTGAAGCGGAACGTGTGAGCGATCTTCATCACAAGATCACCGTTCGCCTCAGAGGCTTCGGGGGGTGAAACAAGACATTAGCGAGGGGGGGGGGCTGACAACAGTGCACGGGAGCCTTCCCTGAAGCCCACAGATGCATGTGACAGACAGGGTATCGTGCTCCGAAACCCTTCTTGAAAGGCTTCTGTTGCCGCCGTCGAGAGGATTAAACCAGCCTCATAATGGCCTGTGGGATTTGTGCCACTGCCGGGTGACAGCTGTCGAATTGGGTGGCGGGCAGAGATGAATTGCAACTAGAACACAGCCCTCGATCTATACGCTTGCCAATCACGGCGGCGGATCTATTGACCGGAGATAAGAGCAAATATAGAGCCGCTTCAGTGACAGGTGGAGCGCGGTGCCGCCAAGAAACGCTTCCCCAAGTTGGCGCGTCAGACTCTTGTAAATAATCCCATAAATGCTAAATTCCTTAACCGTACCAGCATCTGCCTTCCTCTCTGCTCTTGTTTTGGGGATTTGTGAGATTATATTTTTTTTTCCCCCTCTCCTTTGGAACTACTTTACATCCTACAGCCACTCTATACAGGATCTACAGTTGCCATGGCAATATCTGTTCAGAGGAGGAGAGAGGGAGAGAGAGAGAGAGGGAGAGAGAGAATGGAGGAGGGAAAAAAATAAAAGTATTCAGAGTTGACGGAAATAACTGTTTTCATTACATTCAGCCAGCTGATTCTCTCCATCAGCGGTGACGGGGGGGGCGGGCAAGCTGAAGGAGCTGTGTTTGTGTTTGAGCGTTAATAAATTAGAGCCGAGGTCAGGGCCCGATTAAACGGGACGCAACTCATACCCCTCTGACATCCACCAGTCTCCTCCTCCGGAATCCGAAGGTGCAGAGACAAATCCCATAATCCTAATTAAGCATTTCTTCTTGTTGCCACCTCACTCTTTGCACTATAGCCCCCACATTTACCCCCCCACACACACACACACACACACACATACACTTACACACACACCTCCATCCCTGCCTGTTTAAACCACGCAGGAAAGGAACCGACAAACATCGGCCCAGGCGAAGAGGTATAGAGAGAGAGGAACAGACGGATCATCCCTCTGTGGGTGCGGACCTTTTGTCTCCTGTATGAGGATGTCATCCTCGTTTCCACTGACTCACAGCGTCACGGTCAATTGAGTCTGACGGTGTGGGAGAGGCAGGATCCAGCTGCTCCTGTGGGCTCCGCTCCTCAGAAATCAGGAGAAAGATGAAGCAAGGAAAAGGAGAAAAAAACAAAAAACGAATCCGGTGCCTCAAGTGGGCACGAGCGAGGGACGGAAATGTGGTGGGACGTGACGCAAACTAGGCAAAGATAAAGGAGGAGGAGGAGAGAGATTACAAGGAGGTAACGGCGGCATAGAAATGAAGGTTTTATAATAAATGAGGATTAAAGAGGAAGAGCATAAATCTGAAGCAGCTACGCAAGTCTAATTAAAAACAAGGAGCGATAAAAACCCAACTGGGTTAACCCCCAAACTCAAGTTCAAGTGTTTGACAGGAGGTTGTTTGGAATCAACAAAAGCGAGGTGATTAAATATATATTTGTGGACAGTCAATGATTGTCAGTTGAGGATTTGTGAGACTAAGCAGCTTTTAAAAAGGGAGACCCGTAACTGTCACCAGCCAACCTCCGTGTCCTTGGAGGGCTGCGGGAAACCCGAGAATCTGCAACATGACGCAGAAACCGCGATAACGGGTCGTTCAAGGATTTCCAAAGCAAATAAGCGACCAGCCTTTTCATTTCCGGGGACTTTCAGGTTCGTGTGGAGTGACCCCCCACCCCCCCGGCCCGGAAGCCCCGACTCGACTGAACATCTTTCACCTTTGGTATCAATTCTTTCCAACCCCGGAGTGGGCATCAGTGTGACTCCCAAACGCCTCCACTCTATTACCCTTGAGCCCCAAGGAGAGCGGCGCTCCACCGCTAACTGGTCTCGGCTCCAAACAAGTGTCACTTTGAATAAAACCTGAGTCACTTTCCCTGTTTGTGCCGCCGACGCTGCGCCCCGGGACGCGCCGAGGCCATTTCAATTCCTCGCACGTGGTGGGCCGAGGGCAGGAGAAGCTGTGCGCCCCCCCCCTTACCCCAGTCAACGCTCAAGGGCGACGCGGACCTGCCTTCAGATCAACGCCGACCCAGCCGGAGAAGAAACCGGCGCGCAAGCGTCAATCAATGAGCGTGGCGGAGCCTCGCATCATCTCAGACATCCATCACGGGGACAGGTGCGCCTGTCAGGGAAGCAGATATTGTAATTAATAAACATCATCTCGGCCTCCTGCGCTGCATCAGCTCCCATCCTGCCAACCTTTCAAAAGTTGCGTTTTGGGGGAAGGAATAATTTCCGGCTGAAGCGTTTTTTTTCCGCGTCTCCGATGAGATTCGGCCGCCACGGTTGATTTGCAGTCGTCTTTAATGAGGCCGCGCCGGCAACAGGGAGGGGGTGGGGGGGGGGTTTGGGGCTGCAGGGTATCACTCAACAGGGGCGAGTTAAGCAACATCATCAGGCCAAACGAACGCCGACGTTGAGCGGCGAGAGCGCCGCGCGTAATTGTTCCACCGCCATGCCGGCGCCGGTTATTAAACGGAGCAGGAAGGGCCATCAGTCAGCCCGCACGCTGCAGGGCGGGCTGGAGGTCGGCCACTGCTCTCTCCGGGAGTCCTTTTCAGAGTCATGAAGGTCAAAGCAAAACAGAAACTAGTCCCTTTTTTTTTTTTTACCCCCCCCTCCTCCAGCACCGTCTTCGCCTGCAGGAGACGCAGGCATCTGCTCGGGAAAAACCCGCACCAATTCGACGTTTCTCATATATTCAAATCAGTAACGACTTCCTTCCATTTCGAGGTAGAAGGAGGCCAACCCTCCTAAAACTGTGCTAATTGCCGTGCGCGAGTGCACGAGAGGCAGACTCTGCCGTGTAATTTTGCTTTAGGCGGGAGAAACAGACACAATCACAAGTGTATGTAGTGCGGCGCAACAGTGAGGGTTCAGCCGCTTTAATTGGCATTTCGTTTAATGCGCCACTTTCACCGATATTTCTATTTACGAGGCGATCGCTGTTCCCGACGTGAAAACTGACACTTCAGCAAACCCACCGGTAATTAGCTTCGCCTGCTTGTGGGTTGAACTCCTGGAAGGAAGCGCAAAATGAAATGTTTTCATACTGTAGACTCATTCTGAGCTGAGGTTTTGGGGTTTTTTTTTTTTTTTGCATAACAGCAGAATCATTCCACAGATTAAAACAGGTAACGACGTCCAAACATGCTTTAATTAAAAAGGCCTTTATGCAGAAACCCAGGCGGCGAGCTTTCAGAGATGTGGGGACTTTATTTCAATCAAAAATCGCGGCAGACTGGTGGAGGATTGCAGGCATAAAAACACAATTCTCTGAAAAGGAGGAATGAAGAAAGTTCCTGCTGCCAAAATTGCTTTGCATCTCTGTTGACTTCTTCTCCTCTCGCTCCTCTAGTTGTGGCCCTGGAGAGCTTCCACCATAAACAGCTTGCCGAGATTTTGAGAGGTAAACTCCTTCACGTTCTGGCAGTAATTGTTGACTTGCCCTGTTGGAGGGAAACAACGTGGATCCAACACCCCCACGACACAAACACAGGAGCACCAACGCACGCGGTCAGAGGTGGGGGGGTCAGGGAGGGTGGCACGGAAAATAACATGAAATTAGTGCAGAGGTAGCTACAGTGGGGGGGGGTCGAGCGGCTCAAAACAGCAACGAAATGGGCGGCGGGAGTGGGCGATGGAGTCAATAAAGTTAAAGGAATGTAATTTCCAGATAATGATAAAAACAGACATGGAGCTCCTGCTGAGGGGGGGGGGGTGGGGGGGGGGGGGTTGGGGAATACCTGCAATGAGCAGCGTGTCCATGCGCGGCGGCGGCTGAGGGGGCTTGAACATTTTGCTGATGTCCTCCTCGGGCAGCGGGGGCTCGCCCCTGCTCTGCCGCTGGGTGTTCTCCTGCTGCCGCCTCTGCAGGTACTGGGGAGGGAAAAAAAAACAGGGGAAGAAAACCAGTGAAAATAGGGACGGATGGTGGTGGGGGGGCGAGATAAGGATGAAGGATTGAGACGCACAAGGAAAAATATTCGCCGAGCGAAAAGAGCGAAGTGTAAAGAAACACGGTGATTGTGGGAGAGATAGGAAGGAGGGATGGAAAGAGGAGTTTTAGGAGCTGACAGGGATGGAGTGATTTGTGGAGGGCTGACAGTTGGTAAATCAGTGAGGTGCCGCGTCTCTGGAGAACCTAAAAGCCTCGTTAATTTAGAAGGATGGAGCAGAGAATGACACGGCCCAGTGGAAAAGGAAGTTGAAGGGGGGGTGAGCGGGGGGGGGTGGGTGGGTGCTTTCAACCAAACATCCCACAGAGCACCTGGACCACAGAAGGAAAGAGACAGAGCCGACGACAAATTTAAAGAAAAGGGACCGTCAGAAATGAGTCAACACTCCTCCGGTTTCCTCCCGCCGCCGTGTCAGAGCACAACCGTGAATGATCCAAATGCAAATGCCTCCAGATTTTAGGCGCGAGCCAACAGAAACAGCTGGGCACTCCTCCTCTTCCTGGATCTCGGCGTATAACAAAAGCGATCCAGCGGTCACGCAGAAGAAAAGCGGTGGTCGGGCAGATACGCCTCGCTACAGCTCGTCTTTTGCTGCTCCAAACTGTTCAGTCTGTCACCCTTCCTGGTGACTGTGGGGCGTTCGTGATCCCTACCTCGGGCTGGGACATGACACGGTTACCGTTTTTACATATTTAAAACATGAATAGATTCAAATAACTTAAAAGCTTATAGCGGCTGGAGGATCGCATTTGTGAGAAAAACAAAGAGATGAGCCAACTACCAGGAGCCACCCGCTATTACCGTTCCTCATCCTATAGGAAGAAATGTGTTAGAAAGAATCCTCTGCTGTTCTCACATCTTAACCCCCCGACCACCATCAACACCGTTCAAAAAAAAATAGATGTGCGAGCTCTTGGTGGCTTTTCAACAGCTCCATTTTAGAATGGATCTAAAGTAGTGTAAATCACCCTCCTGCCCCCTCCAACACCGAAGCTGTGATAGGAACAATTTGTTATTTCTCCCCAACGTTCCATGATGATTAATAAGGTTCCATTTGTCTGGGAGGCGGAGGCCGAGGGGTCAGCAGCAGAGATGAGCTGCAGAGGTCTGAAAGGAATAATGAAGGCTCGCGCTCTTTGTCTTTGCGCACAGTTTGGTCACCGAGGACTGTGTGACACAAAAATTGAGTGATACATGTGACACCTCGACGTGTGCGCGCGTGCACCTGCGTGCGTGTGTGCGCCCACCCGCGCGTGTGTGTGAAAAACAGGTCTGAAGCAGAGGGGGAGTGATGAAGAAAAGGTCAGTGAAGAAGATGATGGATCAGAAGGGCTGCGGTGACACTACGCAGCAGGCGTGTCTTCCTCCCGCCACCGTCTTGTGTGAATGATGGATGACCTGGTCGCACGTGCATATTTGATTTGAGCCTGCATAACGCGTGCACGCTAAAGCGGGTGTGTTTGAGGAATAACTGGTGGGCGGATGCGGGGGTGAAACATTTGTGTTTCGGGTTCTTTGGGGAAGGATCGGTCCGAACTGGAGTTGTTTATTCCGCTCTTTTTCCTGCCTCTGGATGTGTGCGCACGCAACACGTGCATGAGCTTTACTGTCCTACACATCGGGCTAAGTGATATGTTTGGAATGAGATTTACTGGCGCGGAAAATGAAAGCGGTATTTTCCACTCTTTTTTATTATTTTAAACAGCCTGGAGTCTGGAGGGCTCCCTGGGACAGGCAGCGCTATGTGGCCAACCTCTCCATGTTCTCCTATGGAGGATAGATTACAAAATTATCCTGAAAATACATTTTCCGCAAAATCTCTCCTGCCGTCTGAGGCCGCCCTTGTTGCGCTGATGTGTGTTCAAGTGTTTGTGTCTCTGCTGAGGCCGTCATTACAGCTGAGGCGGCCGGCGGCGGCGGCGGCGGACCTCATCTCTGTGATATTTTAGGTTTTGATGGAGATCAAAATGACCGCGGCTGATGCTGCAGAAGACCCATTAAAGGTAGAAATGTGTTTCCTCCCTGCACTTTACAGTTTAATGTGCTGCAACATTAACCGATAATGTCGTACTGAGTTTTACAACACTTGAGATCCAAGTTTTAGAGGACAACTAAACATGATTAACAAAAAAAAAATCAAACCTATTTAGTATGAGTGTCAAAATATACAGCAGCTACATGAGGAAAGTTCAAAATATGCAAATCAAATGCTCAACCAAAGTGTAGAGGTCAGAGGTCTAACTGCTTCTAACTGCTCGAAGCAGTTAGACCTCTGATGTTGGCAGATACGCAAAATGTGTGAGGGCATGCTGATGGGAAGCAAGGCGATGAATTTGGAGAAGTTACATCTGGTAGTCAAATGTGCATTGATGTATGAATCTGGAGGACCACATTGCTTCTGCTTTTCTTAATTCTGAAACACTCCTGTTATTATAGGTGCAGGGGATTGAAAACATTAGACTTTGTGAGACTAGATTGAGGCTGCAGCTGTCCATGTTTCTATATATGACTGCAGGAATAAGTTGAGGTTTCTGCTCTTCGCCTACTGCATCTACAGGTGGGGTGTGGGGTGTGTGTGTGTGTGTGGTGTGTGTGTGTGTGTGTGTGTGCGTGTGTGTGCGCGTGTGCTTGAGCACTTGGAAGCTGTGTGAGAGTGTAGAGTACCTGGTGTTTCTGCTGCTGCTGCTTGCTCAGGTTGCGGCTGTAGGTGTTGAATTTGACAATTTCTTGGCTCATGTCATCCACTCTGTCCATCAGGAGCTGGAGGCTTTTCTCCAGGTGGTTACTGGAGGAAGAGACACCGTTTCACATGTTAGGAGCAAGACAGTAGCATGAGAAATACACCTGATGAAGCTTACTCTTGTACTCTTGACTTTACTCACTGCATACTTTTAATATGCAATCTGGGGCTCTGTGTGTGTGTGTGTGTGTGTGTGTGTGTGTGAGTGTGAGTGTGAGTGTGAGTGTGAGTGTGAGAGAGAGAGAGAGAGAGAGAGAGAGAGAGAGAGAGAGAGAGAGAGAGAGACAACAAATGGATGTTAGAGGCACAATGAAGGACTACATTATTTAACGGTCCATTCTGACATTCTTTTGAAAATTCCTTATTCCAGATCAGCTATATGGTTCCTGTGCATCACAGCAAACATCTCATATAAGACACGTGTCCTCAGGGATTTGAGAGCAGACCTTTTGACCTCTCTCCTGTCCCCATGCTGCCTGCCTGGCATCATATCCTGCTTCTCCTGAAGCAGCTGGGCTGACAGCACTTCACACAGGAGTCAGGACACATCCTTCCACTCTCCTCCATCTTCAACAAGATGTCCAAGAGTAAATTCAAGCTTGACGAGGCTCCACTTCAAGCCTCATGTGTGTTCCCTCTGGAATTGTCTTGTTTAATTTATGAATGTTTGGGTGCAGCATTTACTGGGGGGACTGTTTATTTAAATCAAAATTACACCTAGGAGGACTGTCGGCACGCTGTAGCTTTGATTGTGTCTGCACTTGTCTACCTTCACTCAGAGAGTGGATACCTTTCCAATATCGTAAAGAAGACAATGCTACCAGCGGAAAACAAACTCTAATAGGACCGGAATTGGCAAGGCAGGCGTGTCTGCTTTATTAATTTGAGTCTATTTGTTTTGTAATAAAATCCTCCACTGTTGGAGTTTCAGTAGGGTGTTATAAGCTTCTCCTCTTCCTCATTAGTGCATGCAGCAAAAGGCTTCACCTGCAATGAGAAACACTGTGGACAACCTCTTATTATCCTAAACTAAATATATATATATAAATATATAAAACACACACACATAAATGGAGTCCCTAAAACTCAACTGCACAGAGGGAAAATACATTCTTGTGTTGATACTTGTATTAATTTTTATTAATTTATTTGTCTTTGAAGACTCGATGTGTTGTGTTGATTCATCAGCTCCTAAAATTCAGCCTGCAAAAATGCTGGGAGCAGAAACTCCCAAATTCCTATTTTAATTGCAGAGCGAGTCCCGTCTGCCTCTGAGGACTGTTTTGTGATCAGTTTGTCAAGTCTCCACTGTGGTGTCGGAGCTGTAAACATGAAAATCGATCACCCGGGGCCAGATCTCTCCCACTGAGCCCCACTGACTGTGTCAAAATAGATTTTAGTTGATGAAAGCCCTTTAGAAACCATTTGATCAAGCAATATGTTAGATAATATGTTCTGTGCATTCATAATACATGCAAGAAAAATCACTGAGTCAGAGCAACATCCTTGAAAACAGCTGCTGTTTCTAAATGTGTCAAAGGGTGGAGTTGGATTGAAAGTGTTTGTGCATATAAGAGTGAAATTCAGTTTAATTAGCTTAGTTTCATTCCAATCAGTCGGTATTTAGGCGTTTATTTAATCAGCATGCTAACATATGTTCTTGGGTTTAACAGTACGCAAGGCATCATTTCGAATTAGCTGTTCCTAACAAGCATCTTAGGTTCAAATGCGCCTCGAACAATACTTGAATCAGACACGTATGGCAGAAAAGACACTCACTGCTTCCTGTTATAACCATGAAATCTTCTGCAGATGATCATGAAACTGCCTCAGTGGCCACGCCACTATCCCATAAACTTGCTGACAAACGTATAAACAGACCAGCCGGAACTCTCGGTCTCTTTGGTTAAGGTCTTTACGTGCTGAATAATGCACCAGAACTTGGTCGCACTTTCTAAAAATGTTCAATTATTCAGGCAGGGTGGCCAGCCTCAGGTTCAACCCTGAATTTGAAATCAAAGTCTACTGGGGGATTTCCTGTAATCACAGATTCTGTTTTAAGGCCAGGTTCAGTGGCAGCTTATACAGTCCTGATGTATGCTGAGCTCGCACCTTGATCATATTTACGTAAGCCAACAAACGACAAATTCTTCAATCTGGGGCGTTATTTAAACAGAAATCGACATCTTCACATTTAATAAAATCATAAAATGATTTAGTTGGTGTTTTACTTAAATGGAACCTTTTCAACAGACAGACTGACAGAATAATACTTCAGCAGAAGAGCCTTAGTCTTCCATTGTCCCTTTGTGATGTCAGACACTGCCTATCAAAAACTGATGTTACTCAGAACCTGACAAAGACAAAAGGAAATAAAAGACAGGGAGAACAATGGCGACCAAGGCCGAACTCAGAATAACTACCTTCACCTTCAGGACACCATTAAGGGGCAAAGAAGGACTCGGAAATTCACCATAAGTGTCATTCATAGGTCTGTGCATACACAAAGGACCTGCACGCCTTCAAAATTGTGATAATGATTCAAAAAAGATGGGACACACCAGAAAGGTTCAATTCCGGCACACTGTTGCACAGGTTATGTTTCAATAACAATTTATCAGACTGTAATGAAATGTAAAATACAGTGTGGGGTCACTTTGTTAAACTTTTATTGGAAGATAAATCAGATGAGGAGAGAGTGCCAACACTTAAGAGGGTTTTGGTGCCTGGCATCAACATGCATGCTTTGCAACGCAGAACTTCGATACTGTTAGATGAAGAACAGGGCCCCGTAAATGAATTCCCATTCACCCAATCCATCACCACCATCAACATCATCAACTCTGAGGAGAACAACAATGTTTGCCGACTGAAACCGAATTCACTCAGCCAAAGACGTGGATGACATTGACAAATGGGGCTGCAGATCGGAGAATGAGACAAAAGGAAAACATTAAGTAAAACCCATTAACATTACCTATTTCTGAAAGGGGTGGAAATGACAAGACAAGAGCGGGGCCATCAGAGCGAAATGTGGAGAGACAGATGCTACAAAACTCCTACAAACAGGAAACAATTTCATCTTTCCAGACATCCCATTGGCTGTCCTGCCAGGAAACTTATGGCAAATGCCCAGAGTGCTTCTGCCTCCATTTCAAGTTGAATAAAAAAGCTATACTTCAACTTCAGAGTGCTCATTTGAAAAATGGAACACTATCCAGGAAAAGTGAGGTGCTCTCGTTCTATATGTTTGACGCATTGTAATGAATGGCTGTGGCAGCACCGAGCTCTGGAAACTCAATAAAAAAAAAAAACAACTCAGTATGAGTCTTCATTTCTTCAAACAATCTCATTTACTTCTGCTTTGGCACAGAGCCATGTAAAGATAAACACATTTGTGTGCATGTATGTGTGCAAATTGCGACAGCGACAAGTTAGTGCGTTAATTTCTTACACCTGCCATCAGAAATCCTCACAGCTGTTGCTTCACTCGCAACAGTTTATCTCCATAAGTGATTGCTGAGAAGGTCTCTGGAGACTAATGCTGAGAGACCCTCTTGTTTAAATAGGACACTTAAAAGATCCAGGCTGAGTTTATATGCCGGTTGATATTTGCTTGTGTCTCGCTTATTAGTGCTGGGAGACCGTGTTCAAGGCAAGAGGCCTGTTTTTACAAACATTTGTGAATGTATTTGTTTTAACATGATAATGTGGCCTTTGCTGTATTGACATCTTCTGCACTGGCTGCAAGGTACACTTGTAATTTGGTTAAACAAGCCTAAAAATTACCCATGTATTGTGTGGGATTGTGACATTTGCAACGCCGACACATGCACAACTGCAATTTTAAACCATCAGCATGTACAGTGACATTTGAAAATGTCAATGAAAATGGAATAATCAGCCGATAATTCTTCATCACTGTTACATATATGGGAGATGATCTAAGCTTGATGGATAACTGCTAAATAGTATAGCACACCTACTTAATTTGCTTTCTGTTGCATTCCAGATGTAGAATTATTAGTGCTACTACCTAATGAAAACTCATTATTAGAGTGTAGAACTCATTAGAATGTGTAGAAAAGGCTTTTCTGTGTCCTGATGCCATAGTTCTTATCCATTCCACAGTTTGAAATAACAGTTATTCCTTTATGTTAAATTCACTTTAAGTAAAATGTCAATTTGCCATAATAATCAGAGGTGAGGTGTTAATTATATAATTTTCTGTCAATATGATGACTTGATTTGTTTTCAAAAATGCTCCTACTTTTTTAAAATAGCCTACATTGTTGTTTTGCAGTAAACCATGCAGGCAGTAAATGCTTAGAAATTGCATTAGAGATGCTCATTTTAGATAACATGTGAGTCTTGCATACACAACTGTTGTTTTTCTTAAGGATGTTTTATGGAGATTATATGAGATTGAAGCAATTAATCATAAAACAGAACTGAAAACAATGTGTGAATAAAGGACAGAGATCAATTCTCTTCAAGTGAGGGTTTCATTTTAGACTGATGTGGAAAACACAGATCAATGCAGAGGCATCCCTAATGTCAAATCAATTTTAATTTAGCAATGGCATTAACTCATAGAAAATAATTTTCTGCATGTTTCTGCATTGAGATGCATGTTCCATACATTTGACTCAATGTGAATGCTGTTTGAGCCGAGGTCTGACCTGCTGGAGAGGTTGAGCAGCTCGTGCTTGTCGCTGACTGTGGATTTGTCCTCCAGCTCCCACATCAGCACGTTGATAAGGTGGGAGTTCTTGATAACAATGGGCACCTCTTCAAACATGTTCTCGAAGCCGATGCTAGCCTTCTTCAAGCTGGAGAGGTAGGGACAGAAGAAGTAAAACAGTGTAACAAAGGACCCTCAGAGGGAGGAGACGGAAAGCGCAAATGACATGAATCACAATGCATCGAGTTCATTCAGCAATATATCACTGTGGTAAAAGGTCGGGACTCTATACTATAGGCATTCAGAGCAATTAATTTCAAACAAAAGGCTTGAGCTATTTTTCCTCCTTGTCTGCCTTATTAAATTGTGCAGAAAAATACAAAAGGTGGCTGTAAAACTGATCTCAACTGATCCAAAGCCATTTCCAACCATTTTTTTACCACAATTTCTCATGTATTTAACATTGGATGCAGGAAATGATCCCCTCAGGTCTGCTTTTTGACACATTCTCCCATCCATATTTACTTTTCACGTGCTTACAAACTGCAAATGGAGAGCTTTATGGTTACTGCATGTCTTGTAAATCACACCGCAGCAACACAAAAGTGTAAGGAGTCATATAAAGCATGCTGGACTCATATATCCGACAATAGTGCAATGTGAGGTGTGGATATTGCCACCTTAGGCGATGCTAAACTGGGTAGCCTAAATGACTGTTTTCTGGACTCTGCTGATAAGTGTGCGAAGCAACTGGTTTTTATCCACCTTTTATTTTGCTGGGGAAAATAAACGCAGCAACTTTCTCTGACATGGTTCTGTAAACACAAAATGGAGCCTCAAACTTTGCTTAATGCCCTCCATAAATCCACTAACATTGATTGGATGCCTTGATCCTGCCTGTCATCTGTGCAGAGTGCCTGAGCTACAAACCGATGTCTGTATATTTGTAATGTTGCCTTGTTAGACGCATCTTCCTTGTTATAGGATCAATACACTTGCTTAAATCACCGCGCGCACTCTAGCAGAAACAGATGTTTATGCTCTGCTTGTCTGGGTGATAAATACTGGTGCGGAGCATCATCTCTAGCTGAAGATAATTTTGAAAGGTTTGGCATTCTATTCCAAGTTAAGCAATGCCTCAGGCAAATTTAAAGTCAAGACAGAGGTCAGAGATAAAAAAATAACAAGGATATAAATAACAGCAGTCTTTAAAAAGACTACCCTGATGTTTGTTGCACATATTGCTGAAATTATCCATGAGTAGGCCTTCAAAACTTTGTCTTCTACGTTCTGACCTTTTCAAACATCTACAGAGTGATCTCAAAGGGGATCTAATAAAGAAATAAAAGAGTGGTGCACACAAGGCACAACAAATTGCCCAACCCTACTGCACTTGGTGCACTTAATGCCATGCTCTTTCCAAGTGAGGTCTGGTTGGCCAAAACCAAAGGTTGACTGGAGGCTGGCTAATTTGATGCATTGAATTGCGTGCCAAAGTGATAGCTATTGACCAGTGCCTCTCTAGCCCTGTGTGGAGGGCAGTTAAAAAGGATGGGTCTACTCAGCACTCATCTATTCATGCCTTTCATTTCAAAAAGGTTAACAATATTAGAATGCCCAGATAATAGGAGACTTAGCCAGATGGAAGGGACCATATTTTCCCCATTTCATTCTGGAATTTTGGAGAGTTATGTCATCAAATTTAAGTTTCTGTTCAGGAATGAAGCAAAACATGTTTCACATTCTACTTTCCTGCTCACAGTTGTTGCTTTTCAATCACCGGCTCTATTGGGAACACTGATAGCTGCAGACCGGGGGCCCAATAAATTATCGGAACTAATGAAAAGCTGCAGAACGGAGAGATCTTAACACCGGGCCATATACACCAGTTTAATGAGACAGTGGTTGAAAATGGAAACACTTCCTTCCTTTCTTCCTGCAAACAAACATGCTTTTAGTGGATTTAGGTAATAGGAAAAGGAATATAATAATAAACCTAGTGAAAGTCTTAATTTTCCTCTCCCAGTTTAGAGAAAAACAAATCCCATGCGACTGCCCATTTGCTCTTTCATGCATGTGGGAGTTTGCACAGTCAGGCAGACCTGAACTGCTGGGACAAATTGTCCCCTAATTACACCTATTTTAAGTTGCAATTTAAAAGCAATTACAAAAACCCTTGGGGTCAGTGAATATGGTATCAACACTTAAATATGGTACATTTGTTGGAGGAACAAGGGCAAATTCATTAATCATTGGCATCAATCTCCAACTCCGATTAAATTAATTGAAAATTAAATGAAACTGCGAGACACATGTTCACCAATGTAAACCAATATAAAACAATATCCCAATACATGTGCCCCTACATACTGATCCACTCACCCTTCAGGTGTGAAATCCTTCTCTTTGCAGATCTCCATGAGTTTAGGGGTAAGCCTGTAGGCTTTGAGGGACAGGGATCCTTGAGCTGTCTTTATAGGGTCTGGAATGAAAGCACAGAAGTGTTATAGTGTGCACAAACTTCAGCACAGGTCAAAACAAGCAAAGGCTTTCATTGGTTTTGACTCATTCTGCTGCTTGAGCAGATCTTTGTGGAAAAAAATAACTCACTCCAACAAAGCTGGTTAAATAAATGGAGCTCTTTGTTGTCAGACTTTATTTCCTTTTAAAGTCAGAGAGAGGACAAAACATACGATTTACTTAAAAAGCTTTCTTCTGATAAAGGCTCCTCCGCGAACCAGTAGACTCTGACTAAAAGCTTTGCATGTGTAAAGTTACCCTTCGCCTGCCCATTTTAACCTCTTCAACTGTTCACCTCATAAAAACTGTCGTCATGGTGAAGATATTTAACCAATTGGTCCAATTGATCTCATTTGGAGCTGTCATCAGACGGAAGCTATTAACCCCCTAGTTAGCCTCCAGATTGATTTATCCATCGCCATAAATCGACCAGTTGCTTAATGACAAAGAACAAAAAAGGGATCGATGTCCATTCCCACTGACGTTAAACTGAGATAATGTCGATTCCTATGAGGCATGTTGATCCATTAAGTGTGGTATTATTGACTGACATTAACAGGAGTCATCGTTTAAAATGAGAAAGGGCAAACTGACCGACTTCATTCCCTTCTGACTGACCAGGTTAAGGGAGCGGGTTCAAATGCTATGTGCTTAAAATCCGGGACCGGATATAACAAGCCTGGAGTGATTTGGGATTTAAAGAAGGCTACGGGGAGGATAACTTCACAGTCACTAGCAGTGAAAATTGATGAGATTCTGGGCTTTTTTTCCCCGACACGCTGATTGCCATCTTCCTTGGCTTGAGGTGAGAGGATAAACTATGCACTGATTAAATCACAGATTGTGATTTTGTGTCTTATAAGACTGTGTCTCACTGACACTTTCAGTTCATTAAACAGAAGGCAATGAGGAGAAAATACATTGTTATCTGGCATTTATACAGAAATTGATAATTATATTAAATATATAATTATTTGGGCTTCTTAAGTCTCATCACTGGTTGAATACAGAAAAGGACGGACTAAGAACGCAGCCATTTTTGTTGTACAGAATGCTGAAAATAACCGGCCCTCACAACTTAACTGGCAACACATGTCCCACTATGCTCTTTCAACTTCACTTTACTTCGAATATGCTTGATGTCAAGGTAGACACTTAGGTGATTTATCGTGAAAGATAACCTTTGTTTGTTGAACCTTTGTGCTAAATTCCCCAGTTTGTCCTCCACCTGTCTTTCAGATTTATTGCTGATGCTCCCTGAATGTCAACATGGTGCTACATAAGTCACCTCAGTGGCAATATTATTCCAAGATGTTTAATGATTAAAGAAAATACATTTGGTTTATGATTATTTAAACATTACTGAAAACACAGAATTATATGAAATTTAAAATGTCTTTGAAGTGGAAAAACTCCCCATCAAAAACACTATTTGTGTTCCTGTGAAGTAAACTTGAATTAACTGATTTGATTACTGAAGTGGCGGGACACAGGCTTAATATGTTGGTCTTCGATCGACAGGGTACTCTGCTCTCTAAGTCTCTCTCAATGCATTAGAAGAAACACCAACCTTTATGAGGTAATGAAGTCTGATTTATGGTTGAACATCAAATCTACACCACACCCTATGCCCTGGCTCCATCTCTTAGACAAATATCCTACTCAATCATTGTATAGTCAATGTGGATCAACTTGGAATTGCAGCATCTGTGAGGTAGCTCTGCAACAAAGATTTAAATGGAAACAAATGTTTGACTACTTACCATAAATGAGCACGACAGACTCTTCAATGGCATGTTGGTAGCTGAATTGGGAGTCGAGCAAGGCCCGACTAACAAAGGAGCCATAGAAAGTCGACTGGTACCAACCCACATGCAGATGGTCAATGTTGACGTGACGTAGGGAACGCATCATCTCCATCTGGTACTGGACTATAGAAAGAGAGATGGGTACAGGTGGTGAGAGAGGGGGGAAGTAAGACGGAAAGCATAAAAAAAAAAAGATTAAATTCATTTGTTTTCTTTCTTGGATCGGGAAATATCTGATCTCCATCTGGAACCGGACATGGCGTACAAACAGAAGGAAAGTAGAAGGTGTGAGAAACATAAAAAATACAGCAGGAAAAAAGATGAGCAAAACTTGTCAAAATGAAATTCGCAGAAAAGGAGACGACTCATCATCCTCTGTTCTCAAGTGGTTGTGGTGAAAATATATAAAACAATCACAGACTGGGATCAGCAGTCACCCTCTCATTCCTTTTGTCAGTAAATGTATCCTGGTAAAAAAAGGGGAAATAACAAGATGGATACACAGACAGGCCTCAGTGAATGGAGAGGGTAGATACATTACAAGAAGAGCCATTTCATTACCCCAGACACATCCTAAGGACGTGTAGCCAGAAATACAAACAGCCTGCCTTTCTGGCTGTAAGTAACAACCAACACAGCAAAACAGCCTCCTCATGCAGGCTCGCTGGAGGAGACTGATAAATCAGGGTGTTATTGGGCAGCTGTGGCCCTGTAGACCCCAGCCTGTAGAGCACATCCTTCTCCTGTTTGACTGTTAACAAGAACAAACTGAAGCTGTGAAAAAGACTGAAGGGTGGGAAACAGACAAATGGAAAAAGCAAAAGAGGAGAGAAAGGCGGAGAAAACCAAAAAAGTCAGGAGGGGAAGCTCTTCCCTGAGACATTGTGGAGAAAAACAACTTTTTCTTTGCATTTGACACCTCAGCTGAAAGGGTTTTTTTGGGGGGGGGGTTTCCAACGGATATTTGAATGTGTCGATCTTAGACCCATCTCTGATTTCCTGTATCACTCAAAGAAGTTTGGAAATATTAGTTTCAAACTCCCATTTTCATGTTGCACAAACATTTTAATCATAATTGATGAAAACAACCATGTGCAGAAGGAATACAAATTATGCAGCATGCAGGTAAAAGGAAAAACAAAAACAAAAATCTGAATTTTGATGGCACCAAATGAATATTAATATTCTCAACACGCCTTTACAAAGTGAAATAAAACAAATGCACAAAAACAATATAAGTATATCTTACTGAAAAGAGGTAAAATGGCTTATGTGGGAAGAATTATTTCATTTTAAGTCTACAGGAACTCAAGAGGAAGTTTCAAGTTGGCAGAAATTAATATACACGGGGAGAGGATCAAATCAGAGAAAGAAAAACAGAAAGTCAGGAGTGTTGTGATGATTTTCCGCCCTGTCATCTTACCTAAGGAGGGTGAGACGGCACGACAGGACACATGCTGCTGTTGTGTCACATGTCACATCTCTTTTGCTTCCAGAAGGCTGGCATGCAAATACACTGTTCAGCTCACAGCAGAAGAAAAAAGCCAGAAGGCTGATTCTTTCTGATGGCAGTATTCGTGGGATTGTTGCATCAAATCAGCCAGTGACAAACAAACAGAGTCAAGTAGCTGCATGACATCCAACTAGTGTACCAACCAATCAGTATGTTTTTAGTACTAACAACATGGGTGCCTGTCATGGATCAAAGCAATTGCTCTAAATTAACATGGAATTCCATTCCTTATGCAAGTTCTTATGAAAAGCTATTGCAAACATCTTTCCAAGGTTACTTGTGAATTATGAGCAATGCAGTATGAAAGTGACAAATAAAAACAGTATTATTAATGGTGTAATGTAAATAATCTCAGGCCTCGAGGAGCACTGTAAAATTAGAACATGACATATTTAAATATATGTCATCCAGTTTGATAATTCACCAAAAGATCTCTAAAAGTCAACAACAGCATTAGCCAATGCAGCCAATTTCACAATATCATCACCGAGCGGCGATGGCAGCATATACTGCCATTTACAATTCCTCACTCATTTTTGCTGCCCTATACCTCTCCTATCAATCACTGTGTGTCCCAGGGCCAGACAGGGAATGAGTCTGCCCAGAGTTGTCTCAATTTGTGTGTCTGTGTGCGGGAGACAAAGGGGAACGAGCAAGACGCTGGGATGATGACTGTGTCCAATACAGATGTGACGGCTGAGCACGAGATCACGGGATCAGACTGGGAAAGAAATAAAACAGATGGCCCAGACTGGGTTTCAAACAAGGTAAAAGAACATGGGAATGTGCTTCAGAGGGCGTTTTAATAGTAAGAAATGTGTAAAGGCAAACCATGACATTTCCACTTAACCAAATTTAGATTGGTGACTCGGCCTTAAATCTAAAAAAAGGATAGCAAATATGTATAAATTAAATATACAAAATAAAAACACATGATAAATAAAGCACCCAAATATAAAAAGAAATGTAAAACTGTCAAGAGGTTTTTGTGCAATAGCAATGGATTGTGGGGATTTATCAGCTTGGAGCAAAACCCTACACAACAGCAGGATAGTGTGTGTGTGTGTGTGTGTGTGTGTGTAAGTGAACTAGACCTGTAGCCCACGCTCTAATGTTCAATGACACGAGAGGAGAACTGCAACAGACCTTTCGTGGTGCTGCAGGCCTCAACCTCGACACAGGCAATAAACTTGTGTGCGTCAGCCTGTCTGTGAATCTGAGGAAGTTCGCATGTTGATTCAGACCACACAGACACAGACGACACACAGACACACAAAGTGTACAATGTCACTGTACAATGTGGATAAATAATGAAATTAGGTGCACAGAAAGTCAATTTCTCTGATGCACAGGAGAACATAGTTTGCTCTCTGCAAAGAAAAAAAAAGTCATGATGATAATTTTATTATGATTATAAAACTGCTAATAATATCTATCTGTATCCAAAGATGAGCTTTCTTGCCTTTTCTGCAAGTCCCAAACTATCACTCATTTTGGGTGATTGATGACACTGTCTGTTTTGGTTGCTGCTCTTAATGATTAAATCCTCCCATTTTCCCTGTGTTTGCTTACTTCTAATTCTACAAATTTCTGCAATTTACCCATATGCCTTTATGCCGGACTGCTGTCCTTTTCCTTTTATCTACCACTGACATGAATGCCGTATTGTCCTCTGCAACACATCACAAATCACAAGGGAAACCTTGTTATCCATTAATGTGTATTTTTGGGTAAATATAATTCATTTGAGAGCAAATATAATTTGTCATCGGTGAAAATACTCTGTCAAAGCAGACTGGAAATGGCTCCGCAAAGACTGGAGAGGCCACAAAAAAAAAAAAGACTGAAGTATTATCTTTTCAAGGACACTTGAAAGCTCCCATCTGCAAATGCACAGCGATGTCTGTACCTGCATCCTCAGGGGGGTGGGGGCTGTGTGTGTGTGTGTGTGGGGGGGACTGTAAAATATATATATTGCTGCTCACATCTAATCCCACCCTACACTGTCCTTGTATAACAGATTTAACATGATAAAGGGTTCTGAAAATCATATTACATAACCTTCAACAAGTTGCCCCTGCTCAGCTTCATTTCTCAAAAGGTGTGTAGTTTTGGCCCAGTGGAACAATGGAATGTGCCAATTAGACCTTGAGCTAACGGACGTCGCCCTTGAGTGGGTTTCAAAGTGCCGTCTACAGCCTATACGTGCACTGGCTGCCTGCTCACTTGCAAAGTTTCTGAAAGAAATTAGTCAGCAAGACAGATAAACAAATGGCACACTCCTGCATAATCAGGCAGCAGTGCATGCAATTTTATTCTTATCCATTTCCTGAACTGAATCAGCTGACTGATGAGATACGGACCGATCTGCAGAAGCTGGAGAACAATATTCCATATTTATTCTATATGCAGTATGTCTAAAGAAGAAAGGAAGAACTTTAATCTTTTTTTAGAGTTTCCCGTCTAAAGGTTCTGCATAATTTCAGTGAATCCAATTTATAAGCCGAGTCCTAACTTTTAGTTTTGGTTATATATTTAGCTATATTATCTAACCCATGTGGTTATTTTCATAATGATGACACGATCTCCTAATACCATTACCACATACATGCTTCATATTAGCAGTGTCTCTCCTCCACTGAAGAGAAGAAAGGCCTAACACTTTCTTTCTCCACACTGTCAAGGTCAGCTGGGACTGATGTGAAGGAGCAGGTAGCTCGTGTTGCCGTGTGTTCTCATGTTCGCCTGTCGGAAAGGAGGAGCGGTGATGAATGGGCCAGTTTGCTGGGAAGTAAATGGTGGTATCAAGGCGTGGTTGCAAGTCCAGTGTCAGGGGAGGCGAGAGGCTAATTTTGAGCAGCGCGGCTATAATGGGATGTGTGTGACCAAGTACGTGTGCGAGTCTGTGCAAGTGCTTCCACCTGGTGCGGTGGATTAGGTGCAATTAATCTTAGTTAAGTGAGCCCAGCAGAGAGTGCCCGTGTCTCGCACACACATATGAACACCGGCTGGGCACCAATAGGGAGTACAAACATACTAAGTGACGCCCTGATGCAGCGGAGAGAATGAGGCAACGGCGAAGCTGCTGTTTTGGGTGAACAACATTCTGACAAGTTCACCGTGTGCACACACAAGATGCCTGTCACGGGGACTTGTTTTGACAGAGCTAATGACGTGAACGGAAAAAGGGTGTGTGCTGCTTGTTTCTCTCAATTAAGGGGTCAGCAAACGGATCAATATGGCAATATATCGTTCTCCTTTAGACGGATATTGATATTTTAATTGAGAAAATAAAGTACGCTATTTTCTACTTTAATCACCAAGACTAGAAAAGGGCAAAAGTGTTTAATATTCTGAGGCCGGTGCTGGTTCTACAACATACAGTGCTTTCGTTATTCGTGGTGATTTTTGTACCTACACATTTAGCAGCGTTCCATTGTCCCACACCAGATGGGAACATTCTTTTTTTTTTTCTCCTCCTCCCTGTAGGATAAGAGCATCGGCTTCAACGCGTGAAAAGAATTCACACTCCTGATTGGTTTCTGTGTTCTCAGAATAGGCCGTCAGGAATTCCCTGGGTGTCCGGGCTGGCCAATCGTCGTCGAGAGCAGGCACGTTCAAAAGTGGAGCTTTGTTCTTGCTTCGCTTTTCATTCTTGTCACCTGCCTGAAGCTGCTGTTGGTTATAATTACTCCTCTGCTGGACGTGGAGGCAGGATGAGAACAAGACAATGGCTGTGATTGGTCCGCGCTTTTCCCAACTTCAACATATGCAAATTTGGGTGATGTCACTTAAAATTATTGTTTATTTAATCTTATTTTAGCATCAAAAGGTGTGCTTTCTGTTGCCGCACTCACTCTCCAGCTTTAGCATTTGATAACTGCAGCCTTTGTGCCAACGCTACCTCCTACAGAAGAACCATTTTTAGAATGTTAAAAACCTTTCAACGTTTGAATTCCAACTCCGACATTAGTTCCATTCTTGCATTTTTTGGTTTCTTTTCTCTCCATCTTTCTTGTGTTCTTTCATCCTTGTCATAACATCCATTCTTCTTTTACTCCCCACAGCTCACCTGGATTAGCATTAGCCTCCCCAAACCTCCGTGCACAAAACTTAATGTGGGGCTGAATCATGACGAGACAAAGGAGCGAATGAATAAAACAGTGGAAATGATGTGGAGGTGATGGCACCCAGAGGAATCGGCCTCTTGATTTATAGTGTGGGCTTTCAAACGCAGATATAGCCACAGCACACTGCTGACACCAGTCTCAAATCATCAGCCAGAGAGAGAAAAATGGTTTAAATAGAGAAATGGTTGGAGGGCGGACAGCCAGCCAGAAAATTCTCCAAGAAGTTTCCCAGTTTGTGGCAAAGGTTAGGATGTCATCTAATATCCTGGACACAACAGTGCGCATCTGTACTGTTTATATATTTGTGTTAAAGGTGGGCTCCCTAGTGATTTCTAATTAGCCTAACTGCAGGAGAGCAAGAGGAAAAAATGAAGGAAATCAATTTCCCATTTGGGGTAGGTACCATGATCTATTGAAAGGCTAACCCTGAGAAAGACCTTCTCAGGAAAAAAAAACAAAAAAAAACTGAGTGTGTGTTTTTGTACATACATGGTGGCACTTCAGTATCAGTGAGGACATTTACTTATTGGCCAGTGGTCATACGTTCAAAGGACTGGTTATGGTTTAGGTGAGGGTTCCGATTGGCCATTGCAGTGGCTTCGGTAAGGGGCTGGGGAGAGCATCATAATAATGAAAGTCCTCACAAAGATAGGAGTGGATGAGTGTGTGTGTGTGTGTGTGTGTGTGTGTGTGTGTGTGTGTGTGTGAGCCTGTGTGTGTGCTTGTACCATATCGATCGGCATATTTACACGAGAAAAGAGAACATGGCAGGGGCTTCATTAATACCCCTGACGTCAATTAACCCAGCATGAGAATTAGTGCAGACAACAATTACACTTGTGGAAGACACAGAATAACCATCAGGGGCATACTTAGAATTTGTCGTGATACCCATTTTTAATTTATTTGCTCTAATTTAAGAACATTCTGTTTATTTTCATACCAGGCAGTTGCTTTTACCCTTTTGTTTTGTAAAATCTGTATGGATGCTTTTCATTTTGCAGGTCAGTGAGTTCCCCAGTACAAAGAATTCTTCAAACTGACTGCAAACTGTATAAGGTCTGCACAATGTAATGTCATCTCATTCTGCACTGATAGAGTCTATGGTCAGACAAGGCACCCTACAGACTTTAATGTCTTATCATATCATTGCTACACAAAGGACGCAGAGCAAATACGATTTTTAAGAGTTAAATCTACTGGAAATGGAAGAGCCTGAGATGTATTTTGTTTGCTATATTATTTGAAGACCAACATTTTTGAAGACTTTTCTAAACTTTAGAAAGCAACAACTATGGAGCAAACTTTGCGTCCACAAAATTGCTTTGTCACAATAAAGGTCATACCTGATCTTGTCTCTGGAATGAAATCGAAAGGGGCTGAAGGAGATCCACAAGGCTAAGTCTAAACTAATAATGTAGACAGTCCAAACAACAAAGAATAACATGGACATTACATCTGATCACGGTGGTTGTTCAACTCTCAGGAAGTCTTCTCAAGCTGTTTCCCTTCAACACTTCCCACCGTCACATAATTTAGCTCCTTATATGAAACCTAATCACTCCGGAGATGAGCCCAGCGTGCTGCACATAAGTAAGTAAACAGATACGACAGGACGATTCATCTTGCGAGCAGAAAAAGTGAATAAAAACGTAAGCAACACAATTATATGGCCTAAGATTTCAAATACCTGTTAGTAAATGTCACCAGGATTTGTTTTTAGTGTTTGAGAAAAGCTGCATCAGATACTAAAACACTAATAAGAAGAAACTGCAATCTATTCAGAGATTATAACCTGCTCTGCTTAAACAAAGAGCTTTTAGTTCTTCTCAGGTAGTGAGGTATTAGCAGTAAAAAGCATATTTAGGTGGGGGATTTAGCCAGGTTTTGTTTTCCTTTCAACACAGTTTGGAATGCATCTCCTCGGTCTAGCTTATATTTACCCTTTGTCCCTTGGATCAGCTGCTGGGACGGTGGAACAGTGATGATGAAGACGGAGCGTTCTACAGCCAAGCATTCTCCTTGATCAAACATTTCCTTTAAAACCAGTATTACTATCATCATAGCAATACAGCAATGATATTAAATAACTTTACCCATCTTGCTTTGCAGGCAAAAACTGCACATAAGATATGAGGCAGAGGAAAGTTGATTTGGAAAATGTCTTGTGGGGAGAAAGGAAAAAAAAATAATGATGGCAAAGGAATGGGAGACGAAAAGTACTGCAGGAAAGGAGAGAGAGAGTCAGTTATTGCCAAGAAAGAAGAATGGGAAATGGTCACAGGGATGGATGGAGGCTGATCTCCTCTCTGCAGTGATTTAGAGGGGGGGGGGTGCTAATTTTGTTCCACCTTCAGGATACCTGCTCCTGCCGCTGGACACTGATAACACGAGCTGAATATCAAATACATTACGGACAAAAGGTAACTTTTAGCATTTCTAATGATTATCTAATCCTTGTTTCCAGTGGACAATAATGTCACTGGGAGGTCAGTGGGCAGGAATGAGAAAATGCGATATTATGCTAGATTTAATAAATAAGAATGACAGTAGAGATGGGTGCTATGACCTCACATTATTATAGTGCTGCACCATTCAATATATATTCACATATATATTAATCAGTAATGCATTTAATTTTCATTTCAGGTATACCTAATAGGAAAACAGCAACTGAACCAGTTTTCTGGTCTTAACACCTTATTTCAGTCACATAAAACAGCCTCATAAACATATTACACTTTATGGACATTAACTGCTGAAGGTTAATTACATTTAGAAGGCAAAGAACTGCGCAGGAACAGCCGAGAATGTAAAGACGGACCACAGCAATGGTGGTGGTGTCTTGTTTACGCCGGCACGTGATGCCGTAACGCACGCATCCGTCGCGCAGCGGAGCGCAGGCAGGACGGGCCGCCAGCACGCACACAGCGGCGCCGTTCGTCGAGACGGTCAATGTAGAAAATATGTCGAGATTAAAAGCTAGAAGGCATCTCGCTGCCACAGACAGTGTTGGAACAGATCTAAGGGTGATAGATTCACCATATCACGGTGGACCAAAAGGCATTTAGTGAACTTCTGGGAAACTGTATTGACAAAACTTTTATATGAGCGTGTGTCTGTGAGACCTAAAATACTTTATGAGATGGCGAATCAGCGGTTATCTCCAACAAACTTTGTAATAATACACCTCTTCTTATCATAATAATTGATACTGCAACAAACCAAGGGGAGTGAGGCAAGTTATTAACATGCTGCTTGCTTGCCTCTATTGCACAAAATGCATTGAGAATGAACTGTCTGCGGGTGTACGCATCTCCATCCAAGCATTCTGTCAATGATACAAGGACATAGCATGCAAGGACATGGTAAATGGGAAGCCTGGGGTTCAGCCAAGGTTTTATCCAAGTCCGATTTTGCTGCATGCGCTCAATTTCTTTCCTTCTCTATCTTTTCTCGCTCACATTGGTCAAATCTGCTGCTGCTGATCACGCTACACCTATAGCTCCACACTGGCACCTGTTGGTGAGAAGCAGTACTTTCTGTGCAAAGCCTAACTTTATCTTTATTGTGATGACTTTAAGTACATAAAATCACACACCGATTCAACCACGCTTACAGTGTGTGTAAAGATTTCCAGCAGTGCAGAAACTGCCTGGGGGGGCTGAGGATGATGATTTCTGCCCCTAATATCAAGGAGATGATACATTGCTGCAATGATCCATGATACTGTATTTTCAACCAAGTTTTCACATTAACCGTCCAAAATCCAACCTACAAGTGAGACCATTAACAATAACAGACTCAATAATGGACTGACGGTAGGCACGCTGAGCCCCGCTGAGAAGGCAGCCGTTCTTTTTCCTCTGAAGATGCACCATCTAAGCCAGTTGAAAATATCTGAGCAAGACAGATGACCCTGATATTGCAAGTCTGAAGTATTACAACAAACACTGCATCTTCCCGGGGACTGTCCGGACTCTCAGCAGTTTGTGGTTATCGCTGTGGCCATACACGTTTTGGGTGTTCAGATTTAATTAAAGCTTTGAATTTGACAATAGTTTGACTTTGAATGTATATTGAAATGTAAATAGTCCAGCTGTTGCCACAGAGGGACTGCCCAGACTTTCATTATATCACCAATCATGAAACTCCAGCAGTTTGTTGCAACAAGGTACCTATGAAAGATTTACAATGATACACACAGAAACTTGTCCTTTTGTGCACCAAAGTTTGAAAAGTAGATTTTAGAGACCATGAAACCATCTTTTTTCTGGGTTAACAGGCAGCGACAACCTGTGGTCTGCAGGTCAATCACAAGCCCTGCTGAAGGGGCGTCTGTTCTAACTACGTGCTTCTCCATTGTTTTCCTACGTCTAGGGGTAGATGTAAACTCCTGCACATCTGTCAATAACATGACCTTCACGTAGGTTTGCCTTTTCTGGCACGGACAATTGCCAGCTGCCTGTTTTAAAACATTTCTGACAGTTACTCGGTAGCAGATGCCTAAAACAGGATTCTGCTGTTCTCCCAACATCTGCTCACCTTCTCAACACGAGCGTACGTGTTTATTCTGTCCTAAGAAAAAGTTAACTTTAAGGATTGAGATCATGGCCTCCCTTGACAGATGCTGTTATATAATATGGATAACAACTGTGACAGTTTAACAAATCCTACATGTAAATGTTCTTTTTAAGGGGGGCATTTTTTAGCAATAGTTAGATTTCATTCATCACAAATAATTGCTACTGAAAACAGCAAATACAATAATTTCCCAATAAGTTGTGCGGTCCTCGTTGACGGTAGTTTTAATGAATATTAAATCACTGTGGTGAAACACTGGTGAATAAATTAAAATGATATGCTTATATTTTTGCTTTCTCCAGGAAAAAACAATACACGCTTGCTCGATGCTCATTAGAATCTAGTTCAAACAAAATTGCTTTCAAATTATATAAATACTTAAATTGAAGAACATAAAAACCGAAAGACATTAATATTACAGTCATAAAAGTCCCAGAAACTCAAAATTAGTAAAACTCGTTTAATAATTAACTGCTGGCCAGAGTGGACCTTTCTAATTTGTTCAACAAACACAATATATGATCAGGTAATTATTTGAGGGCCTAGTGTGATGCTGTAAAAGTGTATTCATCCTTTTTTTTTTTCCCCAGAGAACAAACAGAAAGAGTGCACCTCTCTTGTTTACCTTCATCAAAATCTGCATCGTCCTCGGTGTGCTGGGGAAAGGGGAAACAGTTGGTGATCTCCAGCCGGTCATCGACCACCAGGCCCAGGAGGACACCCTGGACCACCTCGCTTCCCTGGCCCTCTTCCTGGTAGTGCTTGATAATTTTCAGCACCACCTGCGAAAACAGAGAAAAGTTGGAGAAAAGGAGGGGGGAGGTTTAATGAGTGCTCCATGACCGTGTGTTCCGAGACTCCGTCGCTGATTAATTCTATTTAACAAAGACAAATCTCTTTTCTTCGAGGCGATACCAAGTCCTGGAAGACCCTGAACGTACACAGAATTGAAGTGGATGACAGCAAAATCCTCTCTTTGGGAAGAATAACCCTTTGACAATATCTAGACAAGACTGCAAGGGAAGTGAGAATAGTATCACTGTCAAAGTCTACAACCAAAGGAAGCCCTCCTGAATATAAAGGTATGAAAAGATATGATAGGTAACGGCCGCTATTCAACAGCAGAGGGGGAAGTGGTCCTTTCATTTTTGTAATCAGCCCCTTTTAATGTGAACGGCTAACTTCATCTGGATGGCTCCTGCGCAGCAGGGACGCGCGTGCGCGTCGCTGGCACTGGTTTGCCGCTCTACGCCGATGGCGGAGCTGCTGGGGAAAAAAAGCAGAGCGAGGACGCCTGACAAAACTCAGAATCTGCTGATGTGCGCGAGCCGCTGACAGCTCTGTAGTAAACACCCAACCAATATATGTGAAATCCTTTAAATTGATCCCACAAGTCTGCACTTGAGTCACATATTAAATGCATACATTTATTGAGGTGATTTATGGATGAAGGTGAGGAAGATGTAAAAAAAAAAAAAAAAAAAAAAAAAAAAAAAAAAAAAAAAGACGCTATCTCCTTTCAAGGAGGAGAATAACAGAAAACAAACCCTGACAAGAATCACTCAACGGCCTGAGACCACCACATGTAAAAAAACATCAGTATTTCTGAGCTCATCTTGCTTTTTTTTCTTTTGGTGGTAAGTGGGTAAACACATCCATTTTCTATTTTCCACATTTATGTTGTAGGTATTTATGATGTAGGAGCCAATTAATGTTCCCTAAGTGAATGCATTTAATATTAAAAAGTCTCTGAGTCCCCCCCCCGAGTGACATGCATATAGAACACAAGAGCCACCCACAGTCACAGCCAGACAGTAAAAAGGAAACAGCAGGAAATACATACAATTTGAATTAATTAGACTTCTCCTATAATTGAGCAGACGTCTTGTGCTTTTATAATTCCGGTGCTTTTGTTTACATGGTTCAGTTCACACCAAGTTTCTAAAACACCCCCACTCTGAAAACCAATTATAAAGTGACTCCTACTCATTCCGTTTTAGAAGGTAAAGTCAACATAAGAATTTATCACTTTAGTCAACATTTACCTAACATGACATTTTTAGTTCCAATAGTTTTTTGTTTTTTTTTTGGGGGGGGGTAATCACTCGCGGGGGCACCTGAGGAGAGTCATTTGTCATCTCTACTCATCATCTTGGTCAAAGGTGCAAATTTTCTAATACATATTTTCTAATACATATTTTTGGTGAGGCCTCATATGAGAGACGCCGCCTTCAGGTTCAGCACTTCTGCGCCTGGAGTACAAAAACAAGTTAATATTCAGCCCAGCCCGTACAATCTGGCCTTCAGAGAGGAGACGCTGGGGACAAAACATGAATATGGAGAATTCTGTGAGGAGACTTGGGTATATTTGGACCTGCAAGGCTGATGGTCCACACTGTCATGCCTCATCTGGACAGGGTGTCCATGCTTCATTGTGTGCATTTAATTTTTAATGCCAGATAAAAAATGGGCCAACAGGATAAGCCCCTGCATGATTGAGGGGCCATATTATAGGCTCTAATGTTGCTTAACCACACCAAGGGGAAGAAAGTACTACAATACACTGACTAGATACAAGACAGAAATGTTAAAGCAACATGTAAAGAACAAGATGAACTGTCTAAATGAACATGAGTTCTAAAATCTGAAAACAGTGTGGATGGGGAAGCATAAATCACAGCGATATCAGTGTGTGCAGGTCACAGCTAGAATGATTAATAATACAGACTCGCACCCCCCTCACACGCGCAAAAAAAGGAAACAGTGAGTTCCTAGGGCCAAGCGCAGAATAAAACATCCATCATCGCCACCATGAGGAAGCCTCACTGGTTTTACTGGTTCTCTCCCCAACACACACACATGCACACACACACACATCCACAGAGGTGATGTTTCTTCCGAAATTATTTATTTCAGGAGAATGTTCAAGTGTCATGCAACAAGTAACAGAGTAAAGGTTGTATGGAGTGGAGTGGTTGGGGGGATAGAATCTTCTTACTACATTGTCTACTGAGGGGTCTGAAGGAAACGTAATTGGTTTTTTATGAGGGTACTTGTCACGAGGAAGAGCAGATCACATGTAAGGCTGAATACACAAGGAAGAAATAGCAAAGAAAAACAGGAAGGGCAAAAGGGAAGAGAGGGCTGTTGTGAACATGCTTGAAGTGCCCCCCTCCCCTCCTGTTGAGCGGTGGCTCTATTTTCGGGCAGCAAATACCCTATCTAGTCTCCATCAGTGAGAGCAGATAACACTGATACACAATGCTTCTAGCTATCTAAGGCCTGGCAATCTGTTCATCAAAAGCTTGAATAGCATCCATCTCGGAAAAGGTGAGGCAGGAGACGGACAGCAGTCCCAAACATCTGGCCAAGGTCAGAAAGCACGGGCAACTTTAGCTGAATCTGCAGAATTACAGTGTGCGAAATAAAAAGAAAGGAGAAAGTGGAAATGCCTATCGCTTCAATCTCGGGGTTGTTGCGCTATATTGTAGAGTGCCGAGTAAACACCATTCACCCTGAATGCAAGTCGAGCCAGGAAAGCGCTGCGTTTGTGTTGTCCTACACAGCCGCACACGAAGGCCAATCCTCCCTCGTACCATCTTGACAGGCATGGGCACACACACACACACACACACACCGGGATGTACACACATTTATTGATCACGAGCTAGCTCAGTGTGCTTACCTCATGTGGCGAGCCCAAAGATTGATATTGGACAGCATATTATAAATCAACAAGCTTAATATTGGATTGCGCAAAATCAATCGCAGTCCAAATCCCTGATGTGATGCCTCCAAGTTTGTTTTAAAGCCTCTTTCTCGCTGAATAAAATGGCTCATATTCCTGGACAATCAAGTGATGAAATTAGTTGTTGGGTGACAGATGTGTACAATCATTAATAATGAAGAAGCAAAAGTCACAAAATTCTTAAAAACCCTGTGCTGATTTCAAAGTCTACAATTTCTACATATTCTGCAACAGCTCTTTCTCAAAATTGACATTCTTTACCTCTGTTTTTGTGAATTGGACTCAAATTGACAACAAGGGCTTTTAGGGAGTTCCAGGCAAAAATGAAGCATGAAACCCAATGTCCCACTTTTTATTTTTGTCACATTGATTCTCTGTTTTCTGCCCTCGCCTAGTGCTCGCTCAGACCATATTTGAGTTTTAATCTGAAAACTATGAGGTCTGGAGTGCGAAGTGAAAATAAAAGCACAGTGGTTGGTTCGTTTATGTACGCGCTTCCTTTTGCATCTGCAGCGATCGGAAAAGCCAGAGGGCAACAATGAACAATTTGCCACAATGTTTTCATTCAGGCTTTCAAAGAATACATCGTCTCAAAATCTACCCGGTTTTCTAAAGTTGCGAACTCTACAAAAAAAAAAAAATGAGAAAATGCGAGGCATCCAGTACGGCCTATTTTTTTGCGTGCGATTCCTGTAGGTGTTTAACGGAACCCAACAATTTGCAGCACTTGTATGGGAAACATTAAACACCAAAGCCTCTTTCAAAAGCAAGGAAACAATTGGAGTCAATTATGTAGCAGCGATGATGCTGCGTGTCGGCAGCCCTTCAGCTAAACCTCCGACAGGAGGGTCATGACGCAATACAGCAGCAACGGCGGCACATTAATGCATTCCGGCAAAACGCCTTCCTCGGCTCCACCTGAAACTGACCCCTTTCTCCTCTCGCTCTGAATACAAATGAGGGCACACCAAATGCCATCTACCTACCCAAATGATAAGATTATTTTTAGGACTGGGGCAAAATTAATTAAACTCTTAAACTGAGGCGAGGTAGTTGCATTTGAAAAGGAAGCCGATGACTGTAGGGTAGTTTTAATGAGCAAGATAAAAAGGAAAACAGCAGCTGGTGACTTAACATCCCTACGTATTCAGGCAAACCAGGCGAAGGAGGCGTTTGTCCAGTGCAACTGAGGGCAGGAGGAGGGAGAGTGAGGAGGGAGAGTGAGGATGGTGCTGACGCAAGTTTGTCCTCTGCTGTTTATTCAGTGTAACTGCAGAGAACATCTGAAACTATTGTTCACCAAAACCAGCCAAAAAACTAATAATGGTTATTGTGAGGACAGGATGCTGATATAACAGCAGATATATTTCACAAATTTGGGCTGGCAGCAATCTGCAAAATTACCTTGAGATTCAAGGAAACCTGATGGGAGGAAATACTTCCTTTAAACCGGTTTGTTTATTCTCCATGAACAGAAATAACTGCACATCAGAAAAGAACATTTGACCCATAAGGCAAATTTGTGTCTTCATGCATGGAGTTTTTAAATGTGATTCAAAAGGTATTGAAGGAAATTAGTTTGGGCGTTGGGAATGATAAAAGGTGTGTACATGTATGGAAAATGACATGAGGCATTCATGATTTACACAGTAAAGGTTTTAAAGCCGTAATATATTAAAATGTTGTGTCTTTGTAGTAAAAGATGCAGCAACAACCCCAAATATTAAAGAAAAAAATGACCACACCTAAAAAAGTCTGAGAAACAAGTGACACGTTAGGGGGACAATCCCAATAATCTGTTGCTCACGAGTATTGGAAAAAATTTAAAAGATTGTACGTAATTACGACTATATTGAATATAAAAAATAACATAAAATGTAACATTATGGTACAGATGCATTCCTCATCTGGGATTTGGCTCCCACAATTAAAGCCTCCGGAGCAGCACGGAAGCTACATTTGAGGCCAAAGTTTCTGGGGTATTAGATTTCATTCGTAATGTTAAAAAAATGTTTTGGAGTTTTTATGGGGCAAAATAAGTGGTGTGGCTTCTTAAGAAGCGTTGTTAAACCACGCAGCCTCGCTTTTTCAAAGCAGCTTCGCTTTATCAAAGCAGCTCCGCCATCATGATGCTCATATTAGCCGGCATCTGGGGACACGAAAACTCACTTTACACGGCCGATCGCGATCTAAACTCGCCGCAAAACGACACGGGGCGTATGGTAAGACTCACCAGTCCCTCGATCTGGATTTGTTTGACAGGGGAGTCCAGGGAGCCGGCCGTAGAGGCCATGACGGCGCTGGGGGCTGAAGCGGTCTCTTTGCGAGCAGCCATTGAAAACACACGCGAGGAAAAGGGGGAGCACGAACAGGACGGACACTTCCTGTGACCAAGGGGAGGGCGGTTTTATTCCCTCCGTAGTGAAACAACGAACGAGCATCAAAGGTTCTTCGCTGTTGATGGAAACGTATGCATGGCCGTGATAGGAAACGGTCGGCTTAAAGTAAATTTAACTGGCGTATAATATCCAAAATAATTGTCAAAATTAATATAAAGGCTGCTTTATAATAATGTCTCAATCCACTATGGAAATTACAAAATTACATGGAGGTAATAATAAAATTATTACATTGTAAAAATTCTCTTTGGTCACCATGTATCTGAACAAATTAGTTTCAAGAAATGTACCAAACTTGACCAGAAATAATAATAAAACAGTTAGCAAGTAGTTAAACACTTTTATTTCAAATCTTTACAGATGTCTCACAACTAGAAATTACCTGAAGACTAAAAAGGTGGATACTGAACTGTAACAAGTACATACCCTAGTTACATGATGCAAAAAGTGAATAAACAAAAAAGTTACAAAAAACAAAACCAAAGAGAATCTGGACTGAAAGCTGACTGATTTAAACATCTTTAACATGATATTGAATGTCTGGTTACAATTCTTGATTTTTTGACAGACTATTGTTTACCCAAGGACAAGTGCAACGGGGAGGAGATGGAAGAGGTTACACTTCTGAACAATACAAGTACCTTTGCAGAACAGTCAATATAGAACTGAATGAGAAAATACACGGTTCTCTGCCTAAAACTGCCATAAGGTTTAGGTGTAAGGGGGCAAAACGAAACGTTATGGAATGAACAGAAAATGAAAATTTAACTTATAAAAACAAAATGCAGTTTACATATTGATGACCGGAAAGTAATGGTTTATAAATAGAACTGTTAAACATTCTTCCTCACTCCATTTGAACCAAATGAATACTGCATGTTTCCATCTTTAGTACAGTAAAACCATTTTTTAAAGTTTCCAACCCATTCCCAACTAAGACCCCCTCCCCTTCTCAGAGTCAGAAACAGGGCTCACAGGAAAACAAAAAGGGAAAAGGCC
Organism: Lagocephalus sceleratus; assembly: GCA_911728415.1. Classification (NCBI taxonomy): domain Eukaryota; kingdom Metazoa; phylum Chordata; class Actinopteri; order Tetraodontiformes; family Tetraodontidae; genus Lagocephalus; species Lagocephalus sceleratus. The sequence goes on from CAJVRN010000126.1 coordinate 7,556,168, forward strand.
GAGTAATCTTTAAAAAAAGAAAAAAAAGGATCTGTTACAAGCAGTGTTTTTCTGTTCTTCCAATGTCTAAATAAGATGAAATCTTGGTCCTGCAGTAGCGATGATGTCACTGTAGGGGCTCGTCTGGGTGACCTCGATGGCTTGCTGCTTCTTCAGGACCAGGAAACTGTAAAACTTTGCAGCCGCCTGCTTCCTGTTGTTGTTCCGGCACAAATCAAGAAGGCTTACAGAGTCTGCACCGGTCTTAGCCATGACACGCTGTGGGGAGAGAAGCATAATGTTTCACGCCTAGTTCTTCCTTCGACAATGACGTTGATTAGATGTCTTGCCTGGCTTTAAAGAGCTAGTAATGAAGTGGAGTTGTTAATGTACCTGAAGGCCGTGTAGCATCTGCTGGGTTCTCTTGTTCCATCTCTTCTCCTCCTGATCTTGATCTCCAGCTTGACCTTCCTCCTCCTATTAAAAAGAAAAGTTGCCAGCATCTGTCACAAACTAAAGTACTCCCGAAAACCTGCTTCTAGTGGGTTACATTAACAAATGCCTGCAACACACTCCACAGCCATTGGCAAACCTCACCTCTTCATCACTTTCATCTTTCTTGTCTTTGCTCTTGTCTCCGATCAGGTCCAGCTCGGGCACGAGCTGAGTGAGATTGACGCTGCTCTCCTCTGGGGGCAGATCCACCTGAGGCATATCTAACCTCCGGGACAAGTCTGGGCACTCAGCCACCTGTTGCTGCTCCAAAGGAGCCATCTGAGAGGGGAAAAAACAAGACAAGTTAGGACACGTTGTGCTCTGCTGAATTCATCAGATTTGGGTTTACTCTGATTTAATGGCATCGCCGTTTGGTCACGTATGTTCTTTGGATATCAGGTCTACAAACCTGTAAGACCCACACATGGAAACAAAACCTGCCCCAGTTTGCAAACATTAGGATTCACCCGCTTGATGATGTGATAGAAGTAGACTGACGACAGTCTGTGATAGTGCCAACAGTGTTCAATTAATCTACCCGCCGCATCTACGTGATTATGACCTCATTAAAACAAGCAGTGAAGCGTGCATGCACGCAGAGTGAAGCTATATGCGTCAAACTGTTTTGATTGAGCATTTAATTGATCTTTTGTCGACTGTAACAACTGTGGTATGAACTCAAACAAATGTAGTTGCAGGCTAGAGTGAGATTGATCAGGTGAAATTGATCAGTTACTGGGAATTGGAGCCACAAAAAAACACTTTAAAAAGGCACACTGCTAGATGAATCACTGTTCCAAGTCAAACAGGAGCTCCTGCCCATGTGCCACTAATCTCAAGATATGTGACCAGGACGAAACAGGAGCTCAGTTCTGGGACACGCTGACATTATTTGTGTGTACTGGGAGGAGGTTCCAGAAGGACATTTGAGCTTTGTGTTGATTGTTTTAGACAAACATGGCCAGTACTCACTGGAAGTGCAGCCTCTTTGTCCATGGTTTTGCGTTTGACACCGCGGGGAGTGGATGGAGGAGGCATGACGGTCTCGTCTAGAGTTGTCCTGCTGCCCTCCATTGCCGAGGCTGCCAGCATGCTGGGCTCCTCCATGATGGTCTGATCTGGGGATCAGATCAGTTGAGATGGCATGATTATCAAAAAAAAACCCTTAAAATCCAGCCAAACATCTGCCTTTGTTGCTCCTCCACCGTCTTCCCCCCTCGCTTGGCTTACCGATGACATCTCTGTGCTGGCCCATGACCTCCTCTCTTGGCACCTCTGGATTCTCCAGCTCTTTGAGGAACTCGTCCAGACTGTCTGCTTCACCGCCCTTTCTCCTCTTCCTCAGTTCATCTGGCACCAGTGGCGTCAGGCAGCGTGTGAACATCTGAAAAAGGATATTCAGAAATCAAAAAACATACTTAAGTTGAACATGCACGTTATCTTTTTAGCACAACTGGTTTCATCTGTGTGTATATGAGACCTTCAGCAGCCTGGCATTCCAGAGGGGCTGGGCAGGCAGAGAGAACAGCTTCTCCACTCCTCCGGTCTCCTTCCACATCATGAGTTTCTTGGTTGGCGGCGCGAGATCCAAAGTGGTGACAATGTCCGAGTAGTCTGACAGCTGGGCCCTGATGGTCTTACTGTCCAGCTCCTTCACACTGTCCACAATAAGCTTCCTCTTACGTTTTGCCTTGGTCTCTTTCACTAAAAATACGAGGGAGAAAAAAGTTCTCTTACTTTCAAAAATGCTACGGCATTGATCTGAATCTTAAAACAATAAATTAACGGTATTTATCTGGGGAAAAAAAAAAAAAACCTTGTTTGTGCTTTAACTATGGAAAGTGATAGATTTTTTTCCCCCATATAATTTGGCTACTCTCACCAGTGATGTCAATGGGCTCCAAGGCAAAAGCCTCCTCCTCATTGTGCACAAGAGTGGTCTGTTCTGTCTGGTCAGCCATTGCTGGCAGAGGTTCAGCTGGGCCAGAGTCTGGGCTGTCTGGACCCGCTACGAAAAAGAAAAACATCATAAACGCCCAACGTTTGGCACGTTCCGCAAACAGCATATCACCAGAAAAACAGGCTGGATTTCCTGCAAGTGTAACACATAAACAGTTGGAGTGTTTGGCTTACGTGACTGGAGGTTGTCAAAGTCGTCCTCATCGTCTCCATGATCAGGCGGCATCATGACACTTTCTGTGATGGCTGGAGGGTCATCAAATATACCGCCCCCATCTTCAGAGCTCAGTAGCTTATCGACTGGAGGGGAAAGATTGGATGCACTTTATAAGACTCCTGTAAGAGCAGCCAGCCATGTGCAATCGTTGCTGTGAAACGAATCCAAAAGCTCACCCAGCATTCCGCCGTCACTGTTGCCCATCGCACCATCACCGAAGCCATCATACTCCATGTGGTTGGACTTGTCAGGGAGATTAGCGGGACCGGGTTCAGTCTCCAACAAAAGGTTAGATGCCGTGGCGCCGTGCATGATGTCCTCCTCAAATGTGCTGGCGTCCCGCATCATCTCTCGATCGTCCATACCAAAGTCAGCTGAAGGGAACAAAATGATTTATGTATAGAAAATATGAACATGATAATTGATTCATAATACAATAATTAAAATACAAAGCTTTACAAAGTGAAACGATCAAATTGTAAAAAAAAAACTAAAACTTTCACACATATTCATAATTACAGAACAGGTGATATAAGGATATCTTGGAGATCAGAATGTCTTACCAAAGTCATTATCCTGGAGCAGGTTAAGATTGCCAACATCTTCCCTCATGGTAATCTCTTCTACTCTGCTCTGGTTTAGTGTAAACTGCTGGGCCACATCAATGTCACTGTTGGTTCAAAATTCAGGAAAGGAATCTCAGATGGATGCATTGATGTGTGTAACATTACAAGAATGATGTAACTTCCTTTTTCTCTTATTTTATTTTATCCAGCAATGGGAGATCATATTGAAGTCTTACTTCAAGTAAAATGGTCAGCAATAAATTAAAAAGAAATAAATAGTATATAGATGACAATATATAATAACTTACTCTAGATCAGGAAGTGGCTGATCAAAGTCATGAAACTCTTCAGGCAAGGTGATGGCGTTGTAGGCTGCCTCTCTGTTTTCCTCAGGTAGATCCACCACACCTGAATCACACACAAATTTTTGCATTTTCAAAACTCACACACAAGACACATTGTCCCAGTGCAACAAGTTTAAGTCTACAGAAATCAGAACAAAAAGAAGACAACTGGAAAGACTTTCGTTTTTTTAAATTTAAAGCAAGTTTGTTACCTGGCCGAAAGGCCATCTTGATCTTGATGAAAGCTTCATTACAGTCAGCAAGCAGATACTTGGCCTTCCTGTGGTAGATTCGCACCACTCCAAGGAGCAAATGACCTGATGTACGCAAAGCCATTTTCACCTGAGAAGGAAAAAAAAATGTTAAAAATAAAAAAAACAAAACAGGAGTATTTGGTACCAAAGCTTGAATGATGACAGTGAGAATCAAATGTTACCATATTACCTTGGGTGAAATAATGCTTTCAACGCTGCTCTCCAAGTTGCACTCAAAGACGTGGGCTTTAGTCAGCTTCTTGTCCCAATGGGCCGCTAGCCATATCTTGGCCAGCGGCCCACGTTTGCTGAGGACAAAGTGGGCGTAGAACATGGCCCCAGCTACCCAGACTCAGACACACTGCCGTATAGTTTCCCTGAAATCCACACAGGTAGCAGCAGCAGATCAGGAGCAGCAAAAAGACTTATTCAATGGTTAATGCTACTTATGAAGAGGGAGCAACGGGTTGAATCCTGAACCCGCCTCTGGGTTTAAGTGGTGGACAGATCAAATGTTTTGTGTTTCAAGTTGAACCAATCACCAATATTTTAAACGTCAAAACGCAAGTCAGATAAATGCGGTGACGGAAATGGGATCAAAACCACACTGCAAATCGGTTAGTAAAAATCAGAACGTCGTTGTTCATGACGGGAAGTTTGGCTGCAAAGATGCGTTAAAAAGTTCAACTATTTCTCACGGGAATAAAGCTTTTAACAAACGTGTAATTGACTTTGTTTCCCCCTCACACATCTGTACTGACCTGTAGATGATTTGGTCTTTTGTCTGTCACGATCGATCGAACTTGAATTTTATGCCGCGGCAGCCCAATTGCACAGTCTCCTTTTTCTATTTTATTTTTATTCGGGTAAATGAGCAGCGATCGGTGAATGGAATCCTGATTTCAACGCAGTGTTGTGTATTTGCACAGCAGGAGCTGACTTTGGGGGGGGGGGGGGTTCCGCCTATTTCCCAGAGCGCGATGAAAACATCGGAAATGCACATGGGGAAACTGCTATTCTCCCGCAACTTTAGACGATTAACCCATCCATTTCACCACCGCTAAAACACCAGAATACACGCTCTCTCTGCAGCGTGCGTCGCTCTGGTTAAAAAAAAAAATCAGTGAAAGCGCCAAGAGGCTCGATCAGCGCCACTAAGTAGTCGGCGCCATCAAGTGAGAATAACTAAATTAGCCGCCAGCTAACTACAAAAGAACTAAACCCTACCCTACCAAAGTGGCTGTCATTTAAAACCCCAAAACGCTCTAAATTCTCCGGAAACAACGAAAAAAATTTCAAAAAAGACAGGTTCGGCTCACAGCGGGGGGGGTAAAACGCAACTTAAAGCGGGCGCCAATGCCGACTTTTCCCGGCTGGCGGCTAACGGCTCCTCGGAGGCCGCGGCTAACTCCTGCAAACGCTCGTCCTCGTCCCGACTCCGAACGCGGCCTCAAAAACACCAAAAACAACCTCCGGGTTCGTGCTATTTTTCGCCGTCAAGCGCACTTACCGACAGCACCCCGTTGGCGGCGGAAAGGCCGGAGCTTATGTGATGTGTCCGTGTGAATGGTGGCCTGTTGTACTCATGAAGACAGCCAAGATGGCGCCAGCCGCCTTCCTCCCGCTCGGGCCAGGATGTTTACACTCAAACGGGGAGGGGGCGGGGCCACGCCGGCCGAGGCGGCCGGGGGCGCTGCGGGCGGCCACAGGGGGCGCTGCGGCCCGGCCGCGGATGGAGGGGGGGTCCATCCATCATCCATCCATACATCCACCCATCCATGCATCCATCATCCATCCATCCATCCATGGATCCTTCGATTATCCACCCATCCATCCATCATGCATTGATCCATCCATGCATCCATCTATCCACCTGTGCATGCATTCATCCAACCATCATCCATTCATGCATCTTTCCATCCATCCATTCATCTATCCATTCATCCATCTATCCACCCATCCATCCACCCACCCATGCATCCATCCATCCACCCATCCATGCATCCATCATCCATCCATCCATCCATCCACGGATCCATCCATCATCCATCCATCCACGGATCCATCCATGCACCTGGCATCCACATATGTGGACGTTAGATTGTGGGTCACCTATAATATAACAATAATAATTCTGCTTAGTATAGGGCCAAATGTAAACATTATTATTATTATTATTATTATTACAAATTTAGATTGATTGTGGACATAATTTTTGCCCAAAACCACTTGTTTCAAAATATTGTTAAAATATTATTCTCAGTCTTCATACTTCATCAGGTCACAATAATTCTAAATAGCAAAGATAAATTAAGAATGTGTATATCAAAAAAGAGCTCGGGTCTTCGGAGGTTAAATAGAATAATCAACATCTCATTGAAACTGTGCCTCTGTTCCATCAGACAAACTCATTTTCTAAAGAGCATGATGAAAAGAATCAGTACATAGCTGAAAGAGAGGCTGAGTCGTTTGCATCAGATAGTAAAATTGGTGGTTGTAAAGCGGATTTGTGTCATAGGTCACAGCATCTGTCACAGGAGAACCTCTGCCAGTGGAGCATGTTCCTGAGTTACAGCCAGTAGAGCTCATCGGCACTGTGAGCAGGCTGGCCGCTCAACGGCAGAGCTAACGTTTAATTCATTTGTCCACGTGCTTTGTTTTCTTAACATTTAAGTTCTAATCTTTTAGTGACAAACCAGATTGGGTAGTTACAGGGCATTTGAACATATAATGAATCTTTTAAATATAATCATTAAACAGCTGCAACATATGTCACTTTTATTATATTAAATCTTTGTTGTTTTGGCCATCTAACCTTTGCAGAAGATCAATATGAGATTAAAAAAGGATGCATCTAGACTAAATTACTTAAGATGATTGCACAACTGGGGCAAAAATGAATTTATGTAACTATATTAAATAAGCTTTTTGCTGCTCAGAATTGTGCATATAACGCATTTGCAAGATGATGTTCCTTAGCCATCTTGGAGTGATGACACATTTCTGGACTGCCATCTGCTCTATCTGATAATTTTATCCAGATATAGCCAGTTGCCATCTGCAATTATCATGAGATGATTACACCAACATCGAACAGCCTTAAAGGAACCAGAGAGAGATTTTTAAAGCTGCTGTTCACATATCGGGACAGAAAAGCTGCCCAGTCTGATCTTATTAGGTTCTCTGTGGCAGTCCATTCTGTCACTGCAAATGTCTTTTGTTTATTCATTTACGCATTATTTACTGCTGTATGTGACCTTATTGTTTTATTCACCTCCACCCTGCTGAAACCTGAATCGAGCTGTTTAAGGTTTTTTTTAAAGCATGAAATAAGTTTTTGCTCTGGCTCTTTCAAGCACCATCAAGTTGGACAAGCAGGCTTGTGATACCGAATAGACCTGGACGCTTCCAAAAAAAAAAAAAAAAAACCCAAAGCAGGCTGTTTAAAGCTTTTATTCATCATAAGGTTCCACAGATTTTGACATTGGGGGCAGTTTTAGGTAGGCACAAGGGTCTGAAAGTTGCCATTCTTTTGCTGCGTCAACGAATAATTTATTCGGTGCAAGCACCGGTGTAGCTTTTGCGTCCTCCTTTTTTGCCTTAAGGGTTTAGCCTAGTTTGTTGTGTGAAACGTGTGCATTTTTTTTTTTTTTTTTTTTGGGGGGGGCAGGGGGGTAGCAATCTGTGCCATGGCTGTTGCTGCAGCTGAGTTGGCAGCTCTCATGCACCCAGGATCATCCTGGATAGATGCTGTTATTTATGCAGCGTGTCTAAACCAATCATCCTGACACAGTTTTATGTAAACGCAGTGGTTTCTTGGCACAGGCTGAGTTTCACAGACGCGCAGGGAGGAAACTGAAAAGGTAATGTTTAGTTTGACTGCTGCTCAGTCGAGTCTGCAACGATTCACACTTTCTACTTTAAAATAATTTAAAATAAAATAATAAAGGATGAGGAAATAACAACGCAGACAAGTACATTATATAAAACCTTTATTTTCTCCATTTTTAGAAAATTCTTTAACAAAATCGTCTTTCCTTTATCTTCCGATTTTAATCTCTATAAAATTAGGTCTGCATTTACAGGAGAGAGGAAAAAAAAAAAGAAACAGGCTGAGATTTGAAGACAACCCAGTCTGATAAATACTGTGTATGGATCAATCACATGAGTTTTACATTGATTACTTTACTTGTGGTCAACCAGGAAGACAGCCACAATGCAAATATTGAAATCAGTTCATATAAAAACACTTCCTACAACATAAAAGGCAGGAATGTTAACATATTTAGTGATAAGCAACTTTCCAGTGTTTGAAAAAGAAAAAAAAAAAGGGAGACGTTATGTTACTGGATAATAATTTCAAAAATAACCACAAATGAAATGAAACAGGAACTATTCTGACACAAAGCAGCCTGGGGGACGAAAAGTATTCCTCCTGAAGGCACATTAATAGATAACACCCTGCAAACGACAACACAGGGAAGCAAATGATAGAGAAAATGTCTTTTTAAATATTGCACCATGTTCATTTTGAACTCTGAAATGACTGCAGACAGTCGTATCAGGCTGCCGTGCTTGCCTTCCAGCTGACAGCACATTGTTAGAAATGTACGATAAAACAGCGTCTCTCCTTTACCCCTCCCCCCATCGTGCATTTTTTTTTTCTTTTCTTTCAAAGAAAATATATTTTTAATGATGGGAATGCATGTGGGAATGCATGGCAGTCCTCATATAAGAAGGGGGGCGGGGGAAGGATGGGAGGTCTTTTTTGGCAAAAAAAAAAAAAAAGAAGTGGGCAGCAGGGCAGGTGTGGTTACCAAACTGCACCTTACAGATTAAGATTAGAATCAATCACATGATATGACAACCGTAGCCTAATGTTCCAGTGACAGTCGTTATCGAATGTATTTGAATTATTAAGACTGATGTAAGAATGGATCAAACATTTTAGATGATAACATCAGGAACAAAATGAACCTCCCGGTTAGTTTTTGCATGAATGTTCCCAAGAATGTTAATTTCTCATAATGTTTGTTTCTTACGCGTTTGATGGTCCCCAAATAAAGCGGTTGGCCAACATGGAGAAGTTGTCCCGGCTTTGCTACTGGCCCAAACTGTCACTGGACAAATTAAAATCTGTGGCATGAAGACAATTAGGTACGTGATTAATCGGTGTTCAATGCCAAAAAGACCTGCTTCACAGAGGGGTTTGTCTTTTGAGGTCCGAATGACTCCTGGATCTTCAGGCCAGAACACATCAAAGTACCAATTCCAGCTTAGCATACGATCATTTGTGAATGAGGAAAAAAAACAACAACCCAGTCTTCGAGAGCTCTAATTAATCCTGCAGTTACATTACCTCTGAATCTCACTTGAAGATCTAGCTGGTTGTTTTCTTTTGGAAGAAACATTCAGGGTGGTACCGGTTGCTGTATTTAATACACTTTGGTGTGGAATTAACGCGACCTGAAAAATGCGGTGTTAAGTTCTGTCTTTCCATCAGTTATAAAATACACACACATACACACACACTGAAAAGCAGCATGGTCAAGGTGCTATTCGGGCACCGCGTCTTTACCTCACCCCCCCCCAAAGACCTACACATCCTTAGATAAATTTGAGGCACTGCGCACATCTGCCTCTCAACTGTTCTGCTACTTTATCTCATTAAGACATGAAGAAGGAGTAGTGCTGGCCCTTTCACATACCAAGAGCACCTACAGACAATCCAAAATAGTGTTAAGAAATATCAATAATATTCTGTCAGCATAAACTTTCTGTGCAGAGCCAGAAGGTCAGAGCAGATGTGGGCATGCTTTGGGACACTGAAGCAGCAGTGACTTTGACCGATTCATTTCAAAGTCAAGAAGTTTTGACTCTTCGGGTGTCCTTTCTTTGACGGTAGTTATTAAATACACGACCAGTGAAGTAAGATATACCCTAAAAAAATGGGTGGAAAGAAGAAATAATGGAGGGCACAATGGAGAGGAGAACAATGACTGTCTGTGGCTGATTCATTTTCCTGCTCTCCCCATGTCAAGTCCTCTAAGCATACTGTATCCTTTTCCATCCAAGGAAAGGCTCCCAATCTCTCTTCATCTCCGCCCCCTCGCTCCACCTCGCGTGTTCATTGAGCGGGGGGGCTCTGGATGGTTATAGCCTCTCTATGTCCCTGTACTTCTTCCTCAGTATGGACACCTGGTCTTTGAAAAGGACCGGGTCCAGCCTCATCTGAGAGTGGACCAGGGGCATGCTGCCAAACCAGCTGGCAAACTTGTTCATGCAGGTCTGACGCTGAGCAAAGTGGTCCGGGTCGGCCCAGCGAGACGCTCGGGAGCTCTGGGGTGGGGGTTCAGAGAGGGAAAGAAAAAGAGAAAGACACATTAATAGATGAATTATGAATTAAACATTAAACTGACCTTTCAGGCCTCCTGAGCTGCTGACTGCCATAAATTCCCAATTGCAAATGACTTACCTGTCCCATCATCGCCTCTTTGTATTGTTTCTTCTGAGTGACCTTTATGGGTGGTAGTTTGGCAACAGATGACACCAGGAAATTCATTAGAATGTCCTCGCAGTTTGACATCTGATCAACCATGGACTTCAGACTGGCTGGAAGGTAGGAGGTGTACAGGTAGTGGTAATATCTACGAGAGAAAAGGCTGATTTAGTGTGGATCTCAAACAAAAGACAGATAAAACACCATACTGCAAAAGCAGCGGTCCGCACTTGTGATAGATGGCTGCCCCCGTCAGCACCATAGAGTAGTCGTTGGTCCATTTGGAGGTGTAGCCCCACCGCTCCTTGCCGCCATCCCAGAAATGGCTGCGGGCTGGGTAACCAACAATTCGGTCTGGGAAACTCTGCCACACCGTGAAGGCAAAGTCCACCTGGGCCGAGAGCAAACAAAGGCAGCGGTGTTAATTACTATGCAAGCGTAATCAAATCTTTCTGAAGCACATAATCTCCTAAACATTTTCTGTGGTTTTCCAGTTGTCTGACCTCCGTAGACGAGAGCACAGTGTCCTCATCAAGGCTGAGTACAGCATCAGTGGGGATGGTGTCATAGGGCAAAAAACGGCTGCTTATCACCTGGTGAAGATTGGGAACGTCAGAAATGTTTGTTTAAAAAAGAATTCCATATTTTATAGTCAACAAATGTGACTGACGCACAGTAACTGTTTTAGCTGTGATTGAACAGGATCTTCTTTGTTAATCCAATTATCCATCTGACACCAAGTACAGAAATTTACCTTGTTTTCTCCTTCTATAACGGTAACAGGAACTGAAGTGGGAGGCCAGCGGTGCTTAGCGGGGAGAGGTTTGTCACAGTTCCACAGAACTATAACCTGAGAAAAAGGGGAAATTAAGGCATTTTTAAAACCTTATTTTTATCTATGCACACCATGTCAAAATGTGTTGACTGAACTGAAAATGAATGAATGCAAAGCAGAGAGCAACAGTATCAACAATAAAATCTCTTTCAACTGGTGGGACGAGAGCTTTTGGCAGCGTGAAGCCGCCCACAGCCAATCTCTCCTTAACACCATCTGGAATATTTTCAACATTTGTGAACAAGTCTGATGTTGGGAATCTCCAAAAGTGTTGCATGTCTGAACAGAGATACGGGGAAAAACTCCTGATCCGTTTCCTTCCATCATAAAGACCGGAGCTACACCATCAAATTGTTTAAAAAAAAAAAAAAAAAAAAAAAAAGAAGATTAAAAAGGTGAGCTTAAAAAGAAAAAAATTCAGACAGCTCCATTTTCTACTATTGCGTGACTTGGCGTGGGATTGGTTGTGGGGGCCAATTAGCATTCCATCATCTAATGCGCTATCGTGTGAGGGACTTTGAAATACCTGAGCACAGTACTGGGACTTGGCAACAGCCGCAAGCAGCTTCATGACCGGCTGAGACTGGGAGACCAGTGGCGTCACTACGTGAATAACGGCTGTAAACTTGGGAAAGGGCTTAACACCTAAAAAGGGCAAGGAAACAACAACGTTAAACATAAATCTTCAGATAAGTCAGGTGACAATTGAAAAAACAATCCTTTAAATGTCTTATAAGATCAATCAAAGTAAAATGTAACTTGGATTTTATTCTTCGGTTTTCTTGGCATTCCATCTAAAGAAGGACGATTTAATTCTACTCGCCAAGGAAAAGGTGCCAGTTAACCAAATTATGTCTGATTCGATATGTGCCGACACACAGACCGGTAACATGGCACGTCAGCTGCCTTCTATGGTGAGCTAATGCGGCAAATCATGATTAAATAGATTTATACTGCAGCAGTTGTGGCGATATCATTGACACACGCATTCACGGGGTTTCAACAGCTGCTGCGCACCAGCTGTTCCTGCTGTGAACTGTAAACCAGTCAATCAAAACTCAGGGTGTGCCTCCTAATATGGTTCCTTGTGTGTGTCAGCTTGCGCATGAAATATTAACTGACCCAGCTTGGCGTAGTAGAAGGGGAAATCTCCCAGGTATGTGGAGTATTGGGGCAGAGTAAAAAGGCCTCCGGGCAGACTGTTCCACATGAGGTTACTCCTTGAGGTGTGATGCAGTACACGATCCTGGATGATCTACAAAAAAAAAGAAAGCAATTTGTTTCCTTTACTTTCTGCAAATCCTACTTTCATACAAATACAGAACCCAGATTTGTTAGCTGTGATCTCATTTGTAGCTGTCAGAACCATATATTGTTCATTAAAATGGAGAGATTTCTATGGAATAATCATCCTAAAGGTCAGGTCAGATTTGGGGGGTGCAGAAGTGTCATCTTTTGCTTCATATACAGTGGAGGAATCTAAAAGACGAAAAGCTCTGAAAATGAACGTAAGTACCATATTTTTTCCCTATAAAAAACAGCATGTATATACATTTAAAATGCATTTTTTAAATTGACATAAGATGGATTTATATTCCATATTTAAAATTGCAGGTCTTTTTTGTTATCATATACATGAAGCCATATGGACCTACAGTCTTTCCCACTAGGCAGGGATACCTTAATAAAATATTAAGCACTCTGGAGTGTTGGGGCAGCTGCAGAGCAGAACAAACCCTGTTTACTTGTTGTTAAACATGATTTGAGGATACAGCTTTACTGCAAAACAGCAACTGTTTTAGACCAATGGCAACATAATGAAACAAAAACTGTAAAGTTCATTCGATATGTCATGCAGGTCATTGTTTGTATTAAAAGACTGGATCTAATTTTCCTCTGTCTGCTCAGCTTTGCCATCTGCTACACTGATTTTACCCCTTTGGGCTTCCATGAAAGACTAATATGAGAGTCAACCTAGGAAACTTAAAATGTATCCTCCTCATTGATCTGAAAATAAGATATATAAACCCCCAATGTTATCTGGTTACTATGGACAGACAAAACTTTTTTAAGTAATTATTTACACTGAAATCACATGAGCATATATTAAATGAACATTTAGGCCTGTGCTTCATTCTTTAGTTGTTCTTTAGTCTTTCTTTTGTGCTACAGTAATTGAAAATGCAGAGAACCTCAGGTGGTATGCTACGATGTGGACATACTGACATAGAAAATTATTATATTTCACACACACCTAGGAAAAGAAGTGATATTGGCTTTGCAAAGTATGTGTCATTTATGCATCAGCATTTATAAGCACGTACCTCCAGTGTGGTTCGTACTATCTTCTCTACAGAGTTGAAATAGGCCTCCCATAAAAACTGGGTCTGTTGTCTTAGGGATAAGATCCGATCCTGGTGGATGGAACGGACTGTTGATGGGATCTAAAACAAAGCAGAGATATTAGCATACAGGAATTAACCAAGACTGCATAAAATGTCCAGTCATGTACTTTTGTGTACATTATAATGTAACACAGATTGTTCAAACAAAACCAAGTTCTCTGTTTTGCCAATCTTTACATATTATCCTCAACAAAAATCAAATTTCTGCAGCATGCTGAGCAGAGTATAAATGAGACCTTCTAACTCTGAAGCATTTTTGAATAAATTATAGGTGAAAGCGGGAGGAGTTTCTACCTGTAACAGCAGCCTTTCATCCCCAATCACAGCTGCAGTATTCCAATCAATGATCTCTGAAAAGGGGAGCTCCCAGCCGTTACTCAGCATCACTGGGACACAGGCAGCCTGGAAAAGAAAACCAACCACACCCATAAACACCAACAGTTAATATGAATAAACATGCAGCCGGGGGAAAAAGGTCATCCAGCTTGTTCCAAATGACCACCCCCACCTTTCTCTACTGACTTTGTCAAATTATAATCCAGTATCAAAATTTCATTTATATGACCACTGCTGGGAGTGTTCCATACTTATACTCACTAACTAATGGCGGTTTGTGTGCAGTTGATGCAATTAAAAAATCTTGACCCAATTCAACATGTGTTGTGTCACCATATTTAGCTGCCAAGTCCTGCTTAAATTATCCTAAAACAATGAGGCTGAACTGAAAACCTTCAACAAAAGAGTACGGACATCTGCATCTGATGGAAGTTTAACCCAAATCTGTCAGGACAATCTACATTCCTCCTCCTCCAATTCCAAAGCTGTTGCCAGGAAAGTTGGGAGAAACCCCAAAAAAAAAAAAAAAGCCCTACTCAGAATCTTCTACTTCACCTCAACTCAGACTATTTGGGCTTCTAAACCTTGATATCACTGACCTGCAGCGCCTCCAAGAAGCGAAAGGAACCCAGGCGCCTTCCACGGGGTACCAGACAGAACGTGGAGTTGTACAGCATCTCTCTGTAGTCATACCTGTACCATGGCAGAAGAAAATTAAATTAAACTATTAGCAATTGAAAATGTGTAATTAAAAAGAGATGACAAAGACTGGATCTAAAACCCACAGCTGAGGTCTCAATGTTGGACTGTACAAATTGCTTGACACGAATTCCAAGAAAATCATTTGTAACATTTATGAGACAGCGGGTAATGTTTTTCATTAAAAGTTCAAATGTTAGAAAGCTTTTAGAGGGGAAAATTAAATGTTGTGAGGTGGACTTCTCTCTCCCCTCCCATTAAACCCTGTGCCCTCTCACCTGCACATCTCAACATCTCCCCTTTCTCCATTCAATCTAAGGCTCTGTCAGCACTTGTTTGGATTAAGGAGCTGCTTGGAATTCCTTCAGAGTCAATATTATACGTGTGCCTGGGAAGAGTGTGCGAGCGAGTGCACATTTTTGTGATGCCTGGTTTTCATTCACTAAATGGCAATCCATTAAATGGGATTGCACATGATGCTGCAATTCTAATGCTAATGTGTGCTCAAACATTTTACCACTTTTATCTGGGGAGTAAAAAAAGGGGGGTAATCATCTGTGCGTCTGTGTGGAAGAAATGTTTTCCTGTGTTTTTCCTTCCTTTGCTATTCCTATAAAACTGTACATATAGATTTTAGTATCGCCCATATGTCTTCCTGACAGTGAAGCTGAGTGCTTTAGCATTAGTACTATGTGAAATATCTCTGCTTCTGCAGAGCCAATGTCATTATTAATCCACTGCACAACCTGACACACATCAGCCTTGTGCCATGTCCTGCACACATCAGGCTGAAGGCAGGACAGATCGATAAAGATTAATATCCTGTCACCAGGAGTATTATATTACCTAGACCATTTTCCCTCACTCCTCCCAATAAATTTCAAATATGAAGTCCATGCTATAGGTGAGTACATACATCCAGAAGTGTCTCATTAGTGTAGTGCTGTTTTTATTGAATATATGTTACCATTTCATTATCAGATTTGTCTTAACTACATATAAACACACAAAGCATCTTTCAGACCTTTCAGCAAGAGCATCTGACAGCAAATACGTGGCGGACTGATTTCCATAACAATGTGCCCAATTTGTGCTCCAGCTTTCACTCAGACAACGCGAGTGTCAGTTTCTCCACATCCGACGACATATGAAGTATACATCAGAACACGGTAAAGTCAGTATGGATTTTCCGAGGAAGCGGTGGGGGTTGTGGGTGTGGCAGATGCCCAACAACGGAGCCTTGCTATCGCCTTCTATTTCACACAGCCAGAGGCTCACTGATAGCTTCCTCCCTCCAGCTGAAAGAGAAGCGTAAACATATCATTCCTTCGTCTCAGGGATTTGCATTTTTTGGGGCTTTTGTGTTACTCATCACGCAGCTCCAAAGGTTCAGCTTGCAAGAAAAAAACCAGACATGTATCTTTACATACACACACAGCTCCTGACAAGTCTGGATTTTCATTTCAGATATGAGGAAGGGGTGTAATTCAATGCTAAAGGGTAAAGATACTATCCTCCACCTATTCCCAGGTTTCAGAACCTCCAGCAGTGTACCGAATACATGCCAACAAGGGCTTTGTGGCAAGAAAACACATGATATGCAAGAATACATTTAATATTTTAATGGTCAGTCTTGAACTTACAAGGTTGGTTTGGTTGTTCTCTGATAAATTCTGTTAAAGGCCATGGTTGTTCTCATATTTCCGTGATATTTGTCCATAAATTTCCAACTTCCAACAACCATGACAATAACTTAAAAGATTAACAACATAAAAAGCATGCAACAACATTAATGCATTTCAGCTTTAGGTCCAGCACAATGTACATAAAAACCCATTAATGCCAAGCTCAAATCAGTGCTCAACTGTAAATGACACTAGAGACTGCAATATCAGAGATGATCTGATTTGTGCATCCATTATAAAACCACTTGATTCACCCTTCTGTTAGATATGAGAGACTATTTTTAAATGTTGGAAACAACCCCACACACGAGTATGTAATATTGGATCTTTTCCAGTCCTGTATTCACAAAAGTACAGGTTCATATCTGGCCCTAGCTGGTAATAAATCCCCCATCTTCTACATTTCCTGCCACCATGAGCACCAAAAAGACCAGATGTTGCTCTCCCTGCATACCTCCATTCTTTTTTATTCTTCCAGATGGCGGCCTGTGGGGCGGAGCGGCAGAACAGTATGCTACTGCATGCAAGGATGGAAAGGGTGAGAGTTCACAATTTGTTGGTCATAACCACTTCCAGTCTTCCAGTCTGTGTGCAACAACCCATGGCAAGATTTTGGAGTAACCTCCTCTTTAATCTAAACTACCCAAACCAATTGTTTTCTGCTTAAAGAATAAGTAATTCATCTGTAGAAAAACAGTTCATTAATGGTATTCCACTATTAATATAGAAAAAATAATAAAGTAACTAGACTACAAACCCCTACAATTAAAAAAAAAAAAAACATGGCACATGAAAGACAATCTTCTAGTGTTTTAAAATAAAAATTACTGAATGCATCCTTTTACAATACATCTCTCAAAAAATAAAGCAAGATATCTAACAAAGGAAGAGTCACCTGTAGTTGGAAAAACGTCATCATGACATCCAGATCGAGCTTTTAGAAGAAAAGCTCTGCCCAGAATTATATGCTGCTCCTTAATGTGGTTGAAATATAGAACAATGTGACAATGTGGGCCAGAAGCAAAGAATAGCATAAAATGAGCAGAGCCAAGATAAAATGATCAAACAACTAGGGTTTGGGTGAGCACAGGAGGAACCAGCATTTAGGGGGGCCTCACACATCCATGACGAAAAAGAGGCACTTCAGCTGCCGCGTGGATTTCCTCATCCTCCACTGACAACCGATCCTTTCACCTTCTCAGCCCTTGCTGCCTTATTTAAAAAAAACAAAACACTAATTGCCTATCATTAGTGCTGTTAACAGCATGGGTGTCGTGTCAAAGTACGGTCTTGTGGGGAGTGAACTGAATTACAGTTTGTGGAAGTTTAACTGTGAATGCATGTTCCCTTATAGAGGCTTCAGAGGAGGAGGGGGTGTGATAGCAGTTCTGGAACCATCACACTCTCTGTCAACCCTTTCACAATCCATATCTCATTTTATGCTTCCTTTTCTCTGTCACAATCAAGCCGAGTTGATGGGTAGTTGGCTGTTGCCAGGACTACGTCTCTAAGCCGGTGGAATTTCACTCAAAATGGCAACGAGTCAAAGACGGTGTCGGATGAAAAAGTTAAGAGGGAAGAAAAAAAAAAAGGAGTCGACAGCAGTGCATCCAAGCCGCGCTCAGTCAGAGCATGCCACGGTAAAAATGTCACACACGCGCAATATGCCACATTTTGGTCTTGCATATCAGAGAAACATCAATTTTTAGAGATGCTGCCAGGCCATTTGCAGAACAGCTTTGCTTTGATTCTCGCCAAGAGGCCGACAAGTGTGCCACATGCAGAAGTCAGAAAACTGCAATGCTTTGATATATATACACAACAGCTGCTTGAGTTCTTGTCTAGATGTTGTACCACTCATTTCCAATGGCAATAGTTCACCTAAACACCAATCAGGTGCCAAATAACTTAATTTATAGCTCATTTCTCTAAACAGTGTGGAGTGTGCAGGAGCTGTAGACATGCACTGTTATCTCTACAGCATTTATTTTGACCAGCAACAGCTGCCTTCTAATTAGCCTGAACACTGATCAAAGTTCACAGTTTATCAGTATCTCTGGGGATGATTATGAATGTACTTTTGTTCCAGTCAATATTTAGAAAGCTGGGGAAAGTAGTTAGTTGGAGGAGATGATTGGAAACACCAACACCGGACTAGAACGTCTCAGGCAAAAAGAAATGATTGTTCCTGGTCTCTGTGCTGGAATGCCTACAAAGGCCCAGGACAGAAAGATGTCCCATCAGATAAGTCATTGATTGTATGGCTCATAATGGCCAGGAAGTGTCCCAGTTAGAACACAGCTGAACAGGTAACGTTGACTGGTCTCGACCTCAATGAACTCTGTCGAACAGTCGCTGGATTTTGTTGAGACTTGAGTCAGCTTGGTGCTACTGTTGTGGAGACTGTTCTGCACCAGAGATAAGTCCACTTCAGGAATGTGTCTGTTCCCGGGCCAAGCAGAGTGGATGGAGGAAGAGATAGAAGAATGTGAGAAGACAAATGAATGGATGGGAACAGAGGATGAAAAGCTCAACCATGTACTCTTTGTAACAACTAAAATGCCTTCATTCAGGAAGATATGCTATGGAATACATTTCAAATCAGTGCGTGATCTAGTGGACCTGTATGCAAAATCAGATCTGATCCAATCCACAGCATGTGGAGGATTTATGTAAACCCTCAAGCAAGGATGTGGCAGAAAAGAAACATCCATTTAGAAGCTTTCTGTGGTCAAGTGTAGATGTGGTTTCCTCCGACATAAAAACGATGCGTGTGAAGAACTGCACAACGCATCTGCACAAAGGCGTGATGTTAAGTGTTCCTTTATAGAACAAAAGAAAAATGAAAATGAAAACAAAAATTGTTTCTTTGCCACTTACAGGTAAGGATGAGAAGAAAAACAATAGACAGGAATAGACAACAGCCCTCATCATTGATTTCATTTGCTGAGACAATGGCGAGTCTGTTTTTGGCCCAGAACATATGATTGAAAATAACTGCAAGGGGTTATGTAAATACCGAATATCCAGGAGACGGATAGAGCTGGCATTCCTTTATTGGATTTAATCCTTCAGAGATATATCTTTATAGATTGTCTCCACCATGGAAACACACAGAGATATTAAATGAAACACTAAAAACAGCTCAACAGTAATTCAATGATTTTCTTCTGTATAATTTTATTCAGAAGTTAAAGAGGCATGACTGCTTAACTTCAATTGCCTTTCTTTAAACTGATTTGTTAAACTGATGGTCGGAACCCTCAAAGATCCATCTCAAGCACAGAGAAACATGTAGAAATAAAATGTATATATCATTTAATAGATATTTATATTTTATTTATTATTATTATATTTGATTAATGCAAACTATTGTCATACTGCAAAGAATACAGAAAGAAAAACCTAATGGCTGGTGATGTTAACCTGTCTAAGCTGCACTGGAGAAAAAGAAATGGCTTTGAGTGTAAAGCTTGTGTGAAGTAATGGGAGAATCTGCTTCATTATGTCGTTGACTGAGAGAGCAAATGAATGTCTTGCCAAGTCAAGCCGCCAGGAAACAGGAACGTAGAGTAAACACAGTCTTTTAGCACTCGAGTGGGAAAAGATGATTACCTCGCAATTACGAGACCACAGAAGAGAAAGAAACCCCATTGCCTCGGTGACAGAATGAGAGATTACAGACTGGTGGTATTACTAATGATTATGGGAAAAAAGGAAATCCTGTGGTTCATCCCAGATCACACACAAAATGGTAAAAATGAACAGACCTGTGTGACAACAAGTTGAGCAAACTTTTTCAAAATAAAGGAGTTTTAATCATGAAAATGTGATGAGTTCACCGCACCCTCTCATTCTGTCACAAGCATTAAATCAAGAAAAAAATGTGCAAACATGAAACATAGAACATAGAACCAAAGCAAGTAATGCGTTTAGATGAGGTAACCTGTGCGACAATTTCTGCCTTCAACGTCATAAAGTTAACGTGATCTCTGTGAGGAACCACAAGAGCACCTCTGGGAGAACTAAACCTTTGGACAAACTGGCCCAGAACAAAGGTCCACCATCTGTTAATGACTCTTGCAGCCTGCACAGCTTCCTGCTGCAGGCAGGTAATTAGATTTCAACATTTGGTAAAACCAAGATGAACTACCTCACCCTTCCTCTTCCTCTGCCCTCTGGTTCTGACCTCCCATGTGGGAGCTGCAAACATTCCGTGGGATGAGAGAACACGCTGATTGATCATGCATCCTCTTGTTTGTAGGTTCTTCTCTCTGTTAGTTAAGCTATCATGATTCAGTCATTAATAATTTGAAAAAGGCATTTCAAGAAAGGGTTACGAGGTTTTCTCTTATTATCATAGCTGCCCCTCCTGCTCATGGAGCCAGCTGTGGGAATGAGAGACAGTTTATCTGATTATTCAAGTCACTACACAGCTAAATCGTCCAACATCATGGCTGGTAATGCTTTTGCTTCGCCAAGTGAGGTTACTTTAAACCGGCAGTTGGACACGGTGATCTAGACAAGCTGCCAGAGTCCATCTGAAGAGGGACAAGGCCGTGCTGTGGCCCAATTCAACTTCAGGAAACACAAGTCATCTCCTACTCTGAGGCTCCGTGCACATTTCTAAGTGGACCGTCATTCCTCTCCTGCACTGCAACAATACTAAAAGGAAATATTAAAAACATATTTTCTGGCACAGAGTCAACAGCCGCTGTGATTTAGAGTCTGTAGGTTTGGCAGGTCGACTCTCCGTGCTGACTGCGGGATTAAAAAGCCCACAGGATTTGGCTGGCCTCGGTTTTATGGTACTACTTTATTCAGCATGTAGCTTTTATATCATATTTTATTGTACAAGAGGGATAATTGAGAAAGCTGCCTTCATGTCTGACAAGCAACTTATCATGACCTCATGGGACACACGAATATCAGCTTGTGGAGTGATGCGCCAACAGTTCCTGGTATGTCTGCTGCATCGTCTCTGCTTGTTCTGGTTCGATTTCCTTTACTCCTTTCAATGCAACGCTTGCAGAAAATGCATAAAAAGTGTGTGTGTGAGTGTATTGGCTCACAGACCATCAACAGTGTGGGAGACGCAGGAAGATTGTATGTTGAATGCTGATTCCTGGAATGGGCCACACGCACACTATGTGCCCGGAACATCGACACCACTTTCCTTATTCCACTCACTCCACCACTCTAATAGACATCACCTGCATGTGGCAACTAAGGACAAGACATACATCATCCTGCCAGAACAGGCCACAGAGCGCCCAAGAGTGGTGAATCACTAAACAAATGGCGCGGCCTTCTGTCCTCAGAATTGAGCTTCCAAAGATTGAGCACCTTACCCCATTCCAGCAGACAGAGGGCCTTTTCCTTTGAATGTGAATAGGAGGGAGATTGGATTTGCTGCGATTGCTTAAGATCACACCAAGGAATACTCGGCTAAAATAACAGATTGTGTTAAATATACATTAGATGCACATTTGGCCCACTTCGATCGCGTGATTCAGATATTGGTGATTTTTTTCTCTTTTTTTTTTCCAAATGCTGTCTAGGTGCAGAGTAGCTACAGGGAATTAGAGTCACATGATGCACGCAAACTTCAGTTTAAATATCAGATGTCAAAGTTACTTGTCACATCTCAAATTTGCCTGTGGTGGAGACTTTGGGAGAGAAAGCACAATGTTTAGAAATTTAAAAACACTAGCCTAAGATGAGCACAAGCCAACAGGTACCTACTTTATAGAAACGGGTAAAAAGCAATGAATTAAAAGACATCAACGTTAATGTTAAGATGTCAAGTATGAACCGAGAATCATTAAAAAAAAAAAAAAGAGCCAAATATGATTAATTTAAACACAAACCGCTGTGGCACACCCACTCCACAAACTGCAGTCATTCTTGCAGCGACTGACCAACAAAAACACGTCTGAGACAGCGCTCGAAACCCCGACCACTGTAAATGATTGCATGGTCATGTACGCGTCATTTGAAGGCCCGTGTTGATGAAGAGTGGTTTTGCGGTTTACCAGCATCTACCACTGCTCGGCGTGTCCTCTGGCTCTCACAAACACGGCGAGTCATTGACGGTTTATTGCCAGAGGTGAGATTAAGAGAAGAAGCCGTCCAAACTCATGGCGAGTCCTGTTTTCCAGCCATCACACCAGTGGATGACACGTGTTCATTCTGGTTAATACCACTACATCTTTCACTGCTATAAATATCCAAGGCTTATTATGTGCAGAAACTGACATAGCTGTCTATAATAGAATAGAAAGAGAGAAGATAATGTGCAGGAACTTGATTGCCCATCCCCCAGTGATTAATAGTTTGCTGCATGGAGATGGCTACCAGCCCTCCGCCAGGGGCTTTGGCCAATACTGAGGATTAAAATCTTGCAGGCCTATAAATACACTTTGTGCACCAGTGTCAGCACCCAGTCGGCTATTGAACTTACCTCTCCCTGCTGGAGAGCTGGCACGTGGTCTTCCTTTTTTCCACTTCTTGCCTTCACTCTCAGTTTCTCACACACCCTTTGCTCCCTTTTTCCTTTCCTATTTTTCCACTAACTCACCCGCTGCTTGTCTCCCAGCCCTCCCATCTCTCCCCTCATCTCTTACTCTTCCGCTCTTGTACTTTCTCGCTTGACAGAATGTCTTAATTGGAAACAAGCTGTGAGAAGGCTCTCAGTCTGCGGTTGAAACAGCATCTGACCTGCCTCTCATGGTCTCCTTTCTTCCTGCTTTTGGCAGCGGTACAGGCTTGTGTGCAAGGGCCTGAGTGCTCATGCCTAAAAAGACGGAGCGTGGAAACAACCAGACGACACCCCGGTTGCTGAAGCAGTCAGAACAAGACAGGAAAGGATGCAAAATGGAGACTGTACGCTGTAGCCAGGTTTCACAACGGAATAATGAAATGCGACTTGACATTTTCTATTCACGCAAAAATGGCTAATCAGACCTGATCTCTGATAAACACGTGCTAGCAAGACACCAGACCAAAACTGTAAAACATCCGATCAACTGCTGACATACAAGTAAAGATTGCAAGTTTAGGAAGGATCCGTGTGATTTATGTATATTATAGATCAAAAAGCATCAAACTCAAATGTACACTCAAAGCAAAATCGGGCCTGTGTGACAAATGAACGTGGCCTTTATGTGGTAGTTGTGGTGGGTGGGTTGCTACATTCACCCCGTCATAACTTCCTTGTTGACAGTGGGAGAGGATAAGGGGGATTTGTTGCACAAAGGACTGCAGCCATACACAGAAACTATTACTTCCACCCAGTTAGACCACAGACTGTACTGTCTGCTCCAGGATGTCCAACTGAACAATAAAGTGCATTAAAAGCACGCCGCCTCAGTGAAAGTTTCGGGGAAAGCTTTGGTCAGAACCATGAAAAATTAATCCCCGCCTTATTAAATAGCAACTGGGTATCTCGAGCCCTCTGCAGCTTAGGCAACAGGGAGACTAATACCTTTATATATTTATATATTTGTAGAAGCATTTCAGTATCGCTGCAGAGTACAACATTGTCCCGTATTTAAAAACTAATGGCACTTTCATGTTAGGCACAACTGTTTGGGTGAAGTGCACTTTATTCCTGGTACCTTCATCAGAGGGCTGCATTTCAAATTTTTCATTTTTTTCCCCTGGCTTTAATTGACGAAGTGGGCTATCAGGCAGAAAGGTTACAGAAGGTATTGGCTTTGGAACTAAAACAAATTGGCGTGGGTGTAGCCAAAACTCACAATTGCTGCCACAATCTCCATTATCAATCATGTGCAACCTTGCCGCTCATGACTGCTTCGGTGCTGCACCACGTTAGCTTTTGCGTCACTGCAATAGTCTGCTACATCAAACAGAGAGAAGCAAACACTAATTACAAAAAAAATATGTAGAGCAGAGCCAAAGCAAACAGTCAGATACCACACACTTATAAAACAGTGGAGTGGAGATGCAAGATTTGATCGAATGTGGTTTCAAGAGACATGCTGACTTGTGACAAAGTAGAAAAACACAAATCCTGACACACTGTCAACATGGAATATGATACTGTTTGATCTTTAACTAACTGCAGGAGGGCTATTTTTTCCTCTGCTCAGGAGTTGGCTACACGAGCTACGTGCACTCCCACTACCGGTTTGTGTTTGCAAGAGTGATTAGAAACTGTTCATTCTGCAGACCGACAACTGGTAACAACACGGTAGATATCCATCACAGGAGCCCCCAAAATGCTATGGGGTCATACAGGACACAGATTGGGGCCGGGGGGGGGTTCCAGATTGATGTATTTGGGTTTGTCTGGGAAATGACTGAGCAAACAGGGGCCCGGGTGGCTTCCCCTTACTGGCACCAGCGCTTTGTGCTGGCTAATCCACTCCAACGAGCCGCAGTCCAACACGCAGCGCCATACTGTCACCAGTAACAACACAGCAGAGTCTGGCGGACATTAAATGAATCCCACTGCCCAAATCTGGGAGATAGATGCGGAGAAAACAGTGTGTGACTGTAGGACTAGTAGAAGACTGCAGAGGAAGTGTTACCATTCACCTCCTACATGCATCAAAGCGTAATACAAACCGATACAGGATCTCTTCACTCAAGTTTCATTTCTTACTCTTACCGATAAACCTGATGTGCATGTTATTAGTGGTTGTTACGTGACAAACTCAAACTGTCAGGACACTGAAGTTGCAGATTTCAAACATTCACAATTCAGTTAAAAGTGTTTGTTTCTTGTAGAATGAAGACAATTTATTAGTTTAAAATACAACTGGTGGGACTTACTTGTCGTACTCCATGTTGTCTCTGTCACAGCGTGCGTCCTTGTGCTTCTGCCAGTCCTTCCCGTGCTTACAAGTGGTTAAGAGCACCACATCCTCAGAATTATGGACGTGATATAAAGCGTTTCTGGTGTCGGAACCTATTCCTGTTAGGTAGCGCTTCCCTTTAAAAACTAGCATGTACTTCCTAAAGGGGGGAATGGTGTTGTGTCTCAGATAGCCCCTCTCCCCTCCTGTCCTAGGGTGATCTTTGGAGAAAAGAGGGATGGAAACGTCAAAGTTAGGCCTGAAGTTCTCTGTGCTGATGCTGGCCTTGGCCAACATCGCAAAACCGATGTCGAAGCCAAGGTCTTCTGTGTAGTCTGGCCAGGTGCCGGAGTACAAGTTGAAGATGATGTGATTTTTCCCTCCGTTCCACAGAGGAAGGCTCTGGATCCTTCCTTTCAAGTTGTGCACATACTGTGGCGAGAGCTGGTCCCTGTCCAAAGTGTCCAAACTCAGGACGAAAAGGCATGCCTGCTCGGGATCCGATGTGTAAAACCGGGACCCTTCGATGGAGGATAGGATGTTCTGATAACTCTCAGACATTTTCTCCCCTTTCTGCTGTGGGTAGACATAAACTTTAAATCCGTTCCTCTCGCACAGGGAGAAATCAAAGCAGGATTCCATCCTGCAGCGTTTTCCAGCGTACATCCCAGAGTCACCGTCCCTCTTCTGCTTAAGAGATATGTGTTGGCCAAGATCAACATTCTCATCTTCTTCTAAGGGGCTAAAGGACTGGAGGGACCCGGGGAGGCGACGCCACCGCGCCCCGGGGTGAAAGGCGGCGAGGCTGCGGTCATCACGCCGCCCGGGACCCCGTCTGGAGAGTGGGACCTGGATCCCACCGAAGCAAAAGAGCAAGATGAGACACGCACCGGCGGAGAACAGCGTCAAGTACCGTTTTTTGGCCTGCATGTGTCCTTCGATCTGGGTCCAGACGCTGGGCGATAAATCCGAGGAGTCCCCCAAGTTGTGGTCTCAGCTGCTGGAGCTCTCCGCCATCTTCCCCCGGGCTGCAAGGGCTGCGCGCTCACGTCTCCCACCTTCTGCTTCAGATGCCTTTTCCAAGTTTGGGAACTGATCCAAAGCATGTGGGCTATTTATAATGTTCCACCGCCTCGTCCGCCGCTCGTCTGAACCGAGGGGAAACACTAAAAGCGAGCGGACCCCTTCACAAAAACCGGGGATCGAACGCCCAACTCCCCTTTGTATGATCCCGAATCGGCTCTGCCCAGATCACTCATCTCTCCCCCGCAGAACGTCCCTCTCAAGCCGGGCATAATGGACCTGTGTCGGCCAGGGGGACAAACTACATCGCGCAGGTTTAAACTTAAAAACTTGTTGCCCCGAACTCAACTACCCCGCCGGCTCCCAAAACTCCTGACGCGACCGCCCGGAGACGATCATCGGCCGCGGCCACTCACTTTGACGGCGTCTGTTCTTTTTCGGAGCGTGTGGACGGACGTGGCCAGGCCGGGAGGGGAAGCTGCCGGAGCGGCTACTTCACCACAACATCCCCGGCTAGCCCCGTTAGCCCGCTAGCTAGCGCCAAAGTAGCTCTAATCACGGAGACCCTCCGAAAAGTAGGTCCCCCTCCTCTCTTCTCGCGTAGCGGGGCGAGACAACTGCCCGTAAATACTCCCCCTCCTCCCCCTTCTCCTCCCCCTTCTCCTCCCCCCCCTCTCTCTCTCTGGTGTGGAAGTGTTCGGGAGCAAGGTTTCACCCCCCTCCCTCCCTCCCGACCGACCGACAACAACGACGACGTCGAGTGGAGCCGCTGGGAGGACCGGAGTGGGGCGGAGGAGGAGCGGAGGAGCGGAGGAGCCGAGGCGGCCGCGGCGACCGCTGCTGATGGCGTCACATCCCTTCCGCCGCCGCGCCGCCCCGCCATTGGTCCAGCGTCGCCCGGGGGTGGGCGTGGCCTGCGCTCCCACTCATTCACGCCCGGAGGGAGACGAGCTCTGCAGGGACGCCGCTTGTTTGTCCACTTAATTATTTGTCATATTAATTTCAGAATCCGTTCGCCTCTCTCTGGGGCGGTTGCAAAGTGAGATTGAAGTCGCTGCATCAGCCCCCCCCCCAACCTGATATAGAGAAGGGGTCATAAATATTGATCCCAGGCTCTAATGGAATGCAAGGAATGTATTAGTGTACATCCATCCATTCATCTTCTACCGCTTGGTTGTCGGGGGACTGGAGCCCTATCCGAGGGCAAAGGGAGAGTACACCCTGAAATGGACGCCCAGTCAGTCGCAGGGCTGACACACACACAGACAAAGAACCCATTCACGTTCACACTCACCCCTGTGGACAATTTAGAGTGATCAATTTACCTAATCCCCAGTTGTGCATGTCTTTGGGCCGTGGGAGGAAGCCGGAGTACCCAGAGAGAACCCGCGCAGGCACAGGGAGAACATGCAAACTCCACAAAGATAGACCCCAGCCTCCATCCCAACCGGGACCGAACCCAAGGCCTTCTTGCTGTAAGGCGACAGTGGTAACCAACACACCACCGCGCCGCCCCATTACTGTACATATAAATATTAATCTAGTCTAAACATTCTATGCTGATGCTTCATTCGCGACATAACACATTTATAGTCCTTGTTTGCTTTTGTTTGATTTTGTCTGCAGCAGTTCCAGTATTTACCTTAAACACAATCTGCAGCCCTGTGTCGTCTGCACAGTTAAACTCATTTTCAAAAGCACCTGTGCAGCGCACTGTGGGAGCATGTTATATGATGAATTTGGGTTCAGGTCAGCGAGTCAAGTAAAACAGCAGCTGAGGCGTTGTCAGTTGAAGGTTGCTTTGTTCAAAGTCAATTGGTAAAGCGTGAGCGAGCAAAGAATTGGTAATATCAGTACTGCAGCGGTCTGCCCACGTTGATCGAAACCACCAGAAATAAAAGAGCAACGAGTTTATATTTATGAATAGGGGACTTTGTCTGATGTTTTTACTGGTATGTAACATAAGTCATGATGTGTTTTCACAGCTGCTCTGGGCTGGAACATTCAGCGAGAAGAAGGCAAAGAGCACTTCGGAATGTGAAGCCGCGTTCCTCAGATGCTGTGGACCATTTTGTGCTCAGCCTCTGTACCTCATGGTACGCTGATCAAAGACAGGGAAGGATACGAAGGCCACCTTCTCATTCTCGGCCTCCTCCCTTTGTCTCTCCGCCTTTTTCTTTTTTCCGCGTTCAGTTTATTTTTGAAGTGCCGCCGGTGGCAGACGTGAAGGGATGGATGTTTCTGACCTTTTCACTTTGCAAAGATCAGATGTGCATTGTTTATATGGCAGGGAATTTTTATCCAAGCTCTTTTGAGTTTGTCCATCCGTGCTGGCTGATGGATGCCCGAGTGCGATGGCAGACAGAGGACGAATCAGCAGTAAATGAAATCAAAGATAGAGATGAAATTCGTTTTAATCTGCAGGCTTCTGCTCTCATCTCGCCATTATCTGCAGCTTAATCAGGACGTGGATATGTTGTCCCCCTGCTGCTGCCTTGTGTTTGCTGAGCTGAGCCCTAGCCAAAGCAGCACTCCCACTATGCAGTACGTGCAACCGTGCCAGTATCTAATTTGGATGCTCACTGGTCAGCATCATTCTCCCAGCCAACCAGCGAATGAACCATCCGAGCTACTCAACCGCCAAATGGAATTTTATTTCCCTCCGAGTACATTTTGAGGTCATTAATTTGTTTTTATGCCAGTGTGGGTGATACAATGCTGTTTGGTTTTTGCATTAAACACTCAAATATGTGGTGTTTATTTTACCTTTACTCTTTTCCCTTCACCTTACCCATTACACTTATAGACTGAAAAGATTATGAATTTATATGATACAGGATTTAAAGAGAAATAGCACATGTGCTTTCAGTTTATCAGATTTAATTTTTTCATTTGGAGGTGTTTATCTGTTCTGATTATCTTTCTTTATTGACTTTCACTATAAACCTACGTTCCCCTTAGGAGCAGTGGTTGCCTGTTTTTCCCATCTCCATTTTACAGTCTTCAGGTGTTTATTCTATTGCTCACTTTAATTCTTTTCATTTAAATAGAAATAGAGATGTAAAAATATAGAGCATATATTCTCCTTTAAATTTTTGTCATTTTAGAAACATGTAAGAGAGGAAATGGTCAAAATCAGGTGGTAAATGCTGCAACAGAGGTGGTGCATTATGATTCAGACTCATGTGGATCAAAACTCCATGACTTGGTTTTTCCATTAGGAAGAGAATACATTTTGTTCAGATACATTAATTATCATGAAGACTTTTTGAGCGGAGAGAACTGAAGCACAAGGGTCCCCTTGAGAGCCCACGATCGAGAGCTTTGCATGATAAAAGCATGTTTAGATCACACACGTCCCGTGGCAGTAAATGATTAACAAACATTCAAGTTTACAAATCGGAAACACGTTTATGGAGTCTGGCTGACGACGCATCTGCAAAAAGGTTTTAGGAACGTTTGAAGAACAACACGAGTTCAAGCTTTTCCAGATTTCCATGTCAGTGGAGCTTGTGTGGAGATGTTCTAAATGTTCCACATATCTTATTTATCCATAATTGGGGTCACACGCGCGCTGGACAGGGAGAAATACCCTACGGACACAGTTTGCATAATAAAGATATATTTCACAAATAACTAGTTTCATTCATTTCAGAATTCTAATTAACTGATTTCATCAAATCCAAATTATTAGTTATTGTGAGCACGCTTGTTGTTGGCGGATGTGCTGTTGCTTCAGATGGAGGCTACTGTGTGCTGCTGTGCTGACGGTACTGCAGGCAAAAGTTGCCTTTTTAGATTCCGAAAGGCGTTTTTTTTTTTTTTTTTTTAATGCGATTCCTCAACGGTCTCCTTTGTTTCCAGCACAGCAACGTTCTCGCACACTCGCAAGTGTCACCTTTCAACGGGAGGGATTGGCCCCGTGTTCATCCGTGGGAGCTCTTCTGTGTGTGCCTGGCTCGCCACGCTCATCATTACCCTGTGTGCATATCCGCTTGCGTGCTGGAACATCTCAATCACAGAGCAGAGATCATGTTCAATTACACCTGCAATAACTTTTGGGTCTCGCTGGACAGGGAAACCATTTGTATGGTAATAAGTATGACAGTAGTAATGGCTGAGAATAAAAGCAACAGCTGCTCCTTGATCAGATCGGATATTTCAGCATTACCACCCTCGGGCTACTTGTTGGTGCTGGGAATTAGTAAGAGTTTCACCATGGAACGCTGGCTCAAGGGCACTCCAAGACAGAGATGGCAGGGGTGGTGGCGTGGCTGAGCATGATGCCAGCTCATCCACAGCAGAAATCTATACCCCCCCGCCCCTGCAAATGGACAGTCTATCAGTTGATTATGGTCCTATCTTTCAGAAATAAAAGGAACATTCACATATTCAGCTTCTATGTATTCCTGTTGCATATCTGCTGACAATGGAAACGAGAGCTATAAAGAGGGACATTTCAGGGAGAGCGGCTCGCTGTCTGCAGCTCTCAACTTCAAGGGCCTGGAAAAGATCAATGAGAAAGGACAGCGGTGGGACCAGACTACAAATTGAGTGGCCTTTAATCACCTCACACAGTTCACAGTTGTGCGAAAGTTCCCACCGCAGAATGGTCTCGTCTGTGGCCAAGCTCAATTGAGTCAACTTGCTCCTAATAAAGGACACACAGAGCCAGGAGGGACACGTGCATTATCTGAGTACACCTCAGCGTGCCCGCCAACACACTGTTCATCTTGCATCATTAACTCCTATCAATTATGACTAATTAGGGACCAAATCCTCACATGTCTTGCTTTACTGGTAATATTAATATTAATAAGTCCTTGGTCTATCTGCCTATTGGCTCAAAGTATCCCACTGGCAAAAATGTTCTCATGTCTCATTGAATTCAATGAGAATTGATAAAGGCAGAAAGTGAGTTCCATCAATGCATATAATGAGTGCAGACACGAGGATTGCTGGGCTCTTTGCGGTGACTTTTATTGTGTGGGTGCATGCAACACATTAATGCATTATAACATAGGATCTTTCATACGAAGTGTATTGATGGAATAACAGAAAGGCCCTTGAGGTTAACGATGACACATGAAGAGACCTCATTACAGGAAAGCTTTCAAGATGCATCAGGGAGCCACTATAACTGGCCCATGTGTTGGTGAGTGTGACCTTGGTTTGATGTCATACGGGTTATAAATCCTGTAACCACAGGGACAGGTCCCTAGGTTGTAGACAGCAGGGCCAACGAGGGAAAAGGCTATGAATCTAAATTGTCCCTACCTGACATTCCCAGTTGACCCCCACAGTATAATGCGTTTAAAAATTCTATTGCAGTGGCTAGTAGTATTGTAAGTGTTTTACCAAGCATTTTAAAGCCAACCTTAGATTGTCGCTAATAATATTTATATCAAGATATATAAGGAGCACGGGGGGGGGTCTAAGTAAATTATTTAATGTATATATCACAACAAACAAGATGAAGAAGGATCGGTTTGCAGTGGAAAGGGAAAGAAAGACCTTGCAAACCTCTGCACCCCCGTGCAGCCACGTCGATCGCTCAGTGGAGCGGAGCGGCGCACAACAGGAGACCCGTCAGCGGCGGCTCTTTGTCGCCATCTAGAGACACAGGCTGATCAAACATACACGCCTTTCGCCGCGCTGAGACGCCCGTCTGCACACAAAGCACCATTTAAATGTTTCATGTAAATTGAATTCTTTTAAATGAACACTGTTCACATAGATTGAAAAAAAAATGCAAAGTTTCTGCAACGCACGCTTCTTGCCCTTCAGCCGGTGTGTCAGGTGGAGAGCATCGAGGGCACCCCTCGGCGGAGTCACGTGGTTGGTCATGTGGACGGTCATGTGGTTGGTCATGAGGAAGTAAACAGGCAACAGAGGGAGCCTGAAAAAGGTAAGTTTTTCTGTTTGCGATCTCGGGCTGAATACGTTTGTAATCTCATATCCTTTTCGGCAGGGTTAACTTTAGACGCGCATGGTTTCGTATGCTGTCGTGTGCATCACCGCGGTCAATGCTGTTGATCGGCAGCTATCTATCTGTTAGTATGCTAACGTTATTTGGCTAATGAATGGCAACATTAAAAATGTTTAGATTGTCGAATGTAGACGCCTCAAAGAGATCAGAGCATAAAATGATGTTTCCGTGTAGTTGAAGGTATCTTTAACAGACCGTACGACTTCTTCCCTTAGTAATGTTGCGTTCAAACACTAAAGGTTGTAGCTCTCACTTAAAGTTTCATCGTTTTAGATGCAAGACAACCTGTATTTATCTAAATTTGTTGTATTTATTTGTTCTTCCAGCATTACACGTGCCTGAGAAACAGTGACACACCTGTAATAAAATGCGTAGCTATTCCAAGAGTGTTAAAGTTGGTCTCTTATGACCTTCTGCAGAAGAACTGATAATATCGATAATATCGACAACACTTGGTTTTAAAGTGTGTTCTTTTTCCAGTTTAAAGAGCAAACATAAAGTCAAGGTGCTGCTGCTGTCATCCTCGGACTCCTCCTCTGGGTACCATGGTGGACTTCTTAGCGGAGAACAACCTGTGTGGCCAGGCTGTCCTCAGGATCGTTTCCAGAGGAAATGCCATCATTGCTGAGCTCTTGCGTCTTTCCGACTTCATCCCTACGGTTTTCAAGCTGAAGGATAAAAGTGACCAGCAGAAATATGGAGACATTATCTGTGACTTTAGTTACTTTAAGGTGTTTGAAAGGCATTGCATCCATATTGCAGAGGTTGGTGGTGTATGTGTATATCAGCTTTAACGTTTTACATACTCTCCAGGGTCCGGAGTATTATGAAGGAAAGCTGGAAGCCAAACCTGAGCTACAAGACCTGGATGAAGAATTCAGAGAGAATAATATAGAGATTCTGTCAAGATTTTACCTGGCTTTTGAGAGTGTCCACAAATATATTGTAGATCTTAACAGGTGAGCCTTTACGTTTATTTAAACTTAGGACATATATTTGTGAAATGATTACAATACAGAATGTTTAAAGTGATATCTCCTCTTCAGATACCTGGATGATCTACACGAAGGTGTTTATATCCAACAGACCCTTGAGACTGTGCTTCTAAATGAGGATGGGAAACAGCTTTTAGTAAGTAATACAAACGCGTGTTGATGTTACTTTTGGGACGATATAAGAGCTACTACAGAAAGTGATTGTGTCTCTTTGACTCAGTGTGAGGCTCTGTACCTTTATGGAGTTATGCTGCTCGTCATTGACCATAAGATTGAAGGCGAGGTCAGAGAGAGAATGCTTGTTTCCTACTACAGATACAGGTATCTCTCTCTCTCTCTCTCTCTCTCTCTCTCTCTCTCTCTCTCTCTCTCTCTCTCTCTCTCTCTCTCACACACACACACAAACTCACACACAGTAATTTATATTCTTGCTCATGTGCTCGCACTCTACATTTTAGTTTTCTGTTTCAATTCTGAAAATACCTGAATCAGCTTTCATATATTTTATGTTAAGATGCTTGAAAAAGTACATACACTATTACACCATAATCAGTTTTTCAGTATCTATAACATTGAGTTATAGTGGTGAATGTAATGATGTAATGAAAATAAAGTAGACTCATCTGTACCTCATGATAGTCAATCTGAGTGATCCCTTGGGAAATGTAACCACTCCGCTCATCCTCCATTATATGTTAGAGGTAGTTGGGTGTAAATACAGTATTTGCCTCCCTCTTATCCAAGGGCTGTTACATGGAATTGCCTTCTGTTAATTTGCAGTTTTATGTGTTCTCCAGTGCTGCCCGTTCTTCGGCCGACTCCAACCTGGACGACATCTGCAAACTCCTGCGCAGTACAGGCTTCTCCAATCAGCCCGGAGCCAAACGGCCGGCGAATTACCCAGAAAGCTATTTCCAGAGGGTTCCCATTAGCACCACGTTTATTAGCATGGTCATTGGGAGGCTGCGTTCTGATGATATATACAACCAAGTGAGCTCGACCATCTCTCTGAACTTCTGTTGTTGTTTTGTGGGTAGTTTATTCTGCTATGCATTTTAAAATGGCAATCTTTAAGGACGTGTTTTGTTAAATGTCTGTTCACTAGGTATCTGCGTACCCTCTACCAGAGCACCGCAGCACAGCACTGGCCAACCAAGCAGCCATGCTGTATGTCTGCCTCTACTTCAGCCCCTCCATACTGCACACCCAACAGGCCAAGATGAGGGAGATAGTGGACAAGTACTTCCCCGATAACTGGGTATGATTATATTACCTTAGTAGTAAAGTCAGTTTACTTTAATCTATAGCGGCATTCGCACACCAGCAGAGTAGAAATCAATGCAGCCCATTTACGTCTGATGTCGACTCTCTGTGTTCATCCTCTCGAATTAAGGCATTTTTTCCCCAAGCGGTTTTAATTGCGGACTGTTTCTGTCGCCTGTGTGCAGGTTATCAGCATTTACATGGGGATCACAGTCAACCTGGTGGAGGCGTGGGAACCGTACAAAGCTGCCAAGACTGCGCTCAACTACACTTTAGACTCTGCCAATATCAAAGAACAGGTATTAAAAAAACCAGGATTAGATTCAATGCTGCTTGGTTTTTGTTTTTGTCAGTTTAGTGTCCTCTGCTGTGCTGTGCATTGTATGTGGGCACTGAGAGCAGCACTCGTAGAATAGAAAGTCGTCGACTGAGTGTGTGTGTGCAGAATGTAAATTGGAGGAATATTCAAATCAGCGACTTCAAAGGACATTTTAAACGCCTTTAAATGTTGAATGATGTATAACGGGGACACTGAATTATGGCTATGGACAGGCAGCAGATAACGGGACCATGCCTTCTAATGGATGATCACGGCAGCCAATAAATGAATAATTTATAGCCCGAGATAAAAGGCTTCTAATCGCAGCGCTGACATTGGTGTGTGTTTAGTCCAATCGATATGCAGGTAGCATGGAGACTCTGAGGCCTCAGATGCAGCAGGTGCTGAAGGAAGGGTTCCTGAGAGAGGAGATCATCTTGGACAACATTCCCAAGCTGCTCAACTGTCTGAGGGACGGCAATGTTGCCATTCGCTGGCTGATGCTGCACACGGCAGAGTCGGGTGAGGACGGAGAGAATGGCTGCTGCGGCATCAACGCCCCCTGAGAATGACCTGCATGATCCGATGGACTAATGATCATAAATTGCAAATGCAGTTTACTCAGTGTGTTGTTTTCCCACAGCCTACGATCCAAACAACAAACGCCTGCGTCAAATTAAAGACCAAGTGCTGAATGACTCTAAATACAACCCCCGGATCCTCTTCCAGCTCCTCCTTGACACAGCTCAGTTTGAGTTCACGCTCAAAGAGGTGAGGCTCTACCAGAGTGTGTGTGTGTCCATCAGAGTTTAGATTCTTTTTGATACGATTCCCAGAAGAATATTGATATTTGTCATCGATTTTCACTTGGAACCGTTTAAAGCTTCTTCAATCTGTCATCAACTGATTGAAAATGGATACACCACATGACTTTGAATGTTTTCTCTCTGTGCTGCTGTGTGATATCAGTGGGTTGTGTGCTTGTCGTCCTCCAGATGTTCAAGCAAATGCTGTCAGAGAAGCAGATCAAATGGGAAAACTATAAAATGGAGGGGTCAGAGAGAATGACGGAGCTGGCGGAGGTCTTCTCTGGGGTCAAACCCCTCACCAGGGTGGAGAAAAACGGTGAGTAACAAAAGGTGAAAGCTTAGCTGAAGGTCGGGCAAAGTGTTTCATGCTTTTATTTGACCGCCAGGCGTCATTCAGCGAAGGCTTCGGTCTTTGAAGCAGGTTAGGGCAACGTAGGGGAGGAAATCTCTCAACCCCTCTCAAACTTGCCTCCTGCAGAGAACTTGCAGGCGTGGTTCAGAGAGATCTCAAAGCAGATCCAGTCTCTGAACTATGAAGACTCCACTGCTGCTGGGAGGAAAACTGTTCAACTCATACAGGCTCTCGTCGAGGTGAGCCAGCTTTACGCGTTCACGTTAGATCGATCCTGGAAGTCTAAAAGCCCCTCGCCCTCACCTTATTCATTCAGGCATTGACCAGAGTTTATCCCTGTTCCCACAAACCATCTTACTGGTTAAAACAAACCCGTTGTAACGGGGATCAGCGGAACCGCCGTGTTCCTTAAAGTGTTTGTCTTCTGGTCTGTAGGTGCAGGAATTCCATCAGCTGGAATCCAACCTCCAGGTTTGCCAGTTCTTGGCTGACACCAGGAAGTTCTTACACCACATGATCCGCACGATCAACATCAAAGAAGAGGTCCTCATCACGATGCAGATAGTCGGCGACCTCTCCTACGCCTGGCAGATCATCGACAGGTACTCGGACTGTTCCTGAAACGGGTTCTCTGGCGTGAAGGTGCAAAAATCCAGTCAACAAGAATTTTTTTTTTTTTTTTTTTTTTTTTAACGCAACTCAACATCAGATATCTGCTGTTACCTTTACTCGGCTGTGTTTTTTTTTTTTTTTCTTTTTACCAGATTTCACAGCTTCTCCTTCCGCTTTATGTTTTATTCTGCAGCTTCACATCAATTATGCAGGAGAGTATCAGAGTCAGCCCTTCCATGGTAACTAAACTGAGAGCTACGTTTCTGAAGGTGAGCTCTGTCGGTGCCCCGAAACCCACACCCAGCACCTCCTCGGAGATGCTCGAAAATCTATGCGAGCGGGGTTTTTAAAGTGCCGAAGCGATTTGGCGAGGGATGGTGAACAAGTTGGTGAACGAGTTGAAATGAAACGCACGCGCTTGTGTGTGAGCAGTTGGCGTCGGCGTTGGACCTACCTTTGCTGCGCATCAACCAGGCCAACAGCGCCGACCTGCTGAGCGTCTCCCAGTTCTACTCCGGAGAGCTGGTGGCTTACGTGAGGAAGGTAGGAACGCGTTACGACGCACTTAATGTTTTTAGGCGGTGTCAGAGCTTTAACTACTGAGCTCCTCCTCCGTGTTGGTAACAGCTGCGGTTGTGATTGATGTTCCCGCTGCCATCTGCTTGGTAAATTTAGCAGAAAACAGCCGCCCAGTGGATGTGTTCCTCCTGTTGTCATTACCTTCTGGTTTCATCAGCAATGTGTTGCATTGAATCACAGCTTTTTTTTTTTTTTTTGTCAAAATGCAGACGATTATTCACCTAGAGGGTTGCGGACCTCTTGCCTTTGATGCTGAAGCCCACATTCACGCCGGATTGTTTTTTTTTTTTGGTTTTTTTTTCTGTCTTTCAAAGGTGTTGCAGATCATTCCGGAGAGCATGTTTACCTCTCTGGCCAAAATCATCAAACTTCAGATCCATGACATCATGGAGGTGCCCACACGGTTAGATAAGGATAAACTGAAGGACTTCTCCCAGCTCGGGGCTCGCTATGAGGTAATCCATCCGAACAATCAGCTTTTTGCTGTTGTGCGTGTAGGAGTGGAGTGTTGTTCAGGATGAAGGAAACATCAAATAGGGAACTGAGAATCAGACAGAGAGGTCTGTATTTGTTCTGTTTTTCACTTTGACTCATCTGCTTTCTGTGAGATGGAATCCATTGTTTTGCTGGTATTTTGGGATGTTTTTCAGTCTTGATAACTTTTGATGGGAAGGCAAATCCTTGCAATGGAAACGGGTTGCTTATTATATCACACTGATGAGAGTTTTTTCTGACTTGTTTTGAAATACTATTGATGGGTCTGAAATTTAGAATTGAAGGAATATTGTACATTAACATGTCTTTCTATGAGGATCACTGTGGGATTGATTTGTGCTTTATGTCATTCCAGGTAGCTAAACTCACCCACGACATCTCCATTTTCACCGAGGGGATCTTGATGATGAAGACGACTCTCGTTGGGATCATCAAGGTAGATTAAGTGATGCCTTCTATTTTTGTTTTTCACGAGTTGAATATAGTACATTGATAACGTGGCTTTGTTTTAGGTGGACCCAAAGCAGCTTCTAGAGGATGGCATCAGGAAGGAGCTTGTGAAGAGGGTAGCTTACGCTCTGCATAAAGGGCTGATCTTCAACCCCAAGGCTAAGGTCAGACTTTGCATCTTTTACTGATGTGACAAAGAAATGAAGAAGTAATAACAAAACTAAAATGACACACAATAACCTTATCTTTTAGCCAAGTGAGCTGATGCCCAAGTTGAAGGACATGGCTGCCACCATGGATGGATTCTACAGGTCGTTTGAGTACATCCAGGACTACGTCAGCATTTATGGCCTTAAAATCTGGCAAGAGGAGGTGTCACGTATCATCAACTACAATGTAGAACAGGAGTGCAACAGCTTCCTCAGGGCCAAGGTCAGGAAATCCAGCCTGCCGTCCCGGCCTTTTTCTGACCACATGAACGGCTGTGTGACTGTGATGGCTGTTTGTTTCTGTTGTTGTCTCGTCGCTCTCAGATCCAGGACTGGCAGAGTGTGCACCAGTCCGCCCACATCCCCATCCCCAAGTTTCCCTCTGTGGATGAGTCTGCCACATTCATCGGTCGCCTTTGCAGAGAGATACTAAGAATCACTGATCCCAAGTAATCCAGATTATATTATAGACTCTAAAATAGAAAGTATTGACTTATTCCCCCTCAGGACCACTGAGGCTTTGTGTGCTCCGTGTATTGCCGAATCTTAAGAGGTTTTCGTGACAATCGCTGGTGTGTTCTCCAGGGTAACCTGCTACATAGACCAGTTGAACACCTGGTATGACCTGAAGAACCACCAGGAGGTCACCAACAACAGGCTCTTCTCTGAGATTCAGAACACTCTCGGTACATTCGGCCTCAACGGCTTAGACCGCCTGCTCTGCTTCATGATCGTCAAGGAACTTCAGGTATTTAGTGTACAGGAGCTCTGTGGCAAGTGTAATACCTGGTGAAAGGTGTCTATTTGAGCAGCTTAGTTTGATAGGAACCTCTTTTTTTTTTTTCTTATCAGAACTTTCTGGTGATGCTTCAGAAGACCATCCTGAAGGACAAAGCTGTGGTGGATGTTTTTAAAGTAATGCTAGGTGCTGTTAACCCTATCCAAGGCATTGTGGGTAGGTTTCCATTCAAGAAAGCATACCCAGACCCCCCTTTTCCACGCAATGTTTTAAGACTGTTCATCATTATGCAACAGCTAATGCCAATAAAGTGTACGCCAGTGCTGTTGCCAAAACCCAGAAGATTTGGAGTGCCTATCTGGAGGCTATCATGAAGGTACTGTCTCATTGTAATACTCTCATGAGGTGAAACCTCAGTTACAGTTTGAATAAATGCATTTGTAGGTGGGCCAGATGCAGATCCTCAGACGGCAGATCGCCAATGAGCTGAACTACTCCTGCAAGTTTGACTCCAAACACCTCGCTGCAGCCCTGGAAAACCTTAACAAGTCAGTCTGATCACAACAATTGTAATAAAAATAAGGAAAAGGTGTGGATTTGATGTTCAGGTGTTACCAGATTGCCTTCTTTAATCTCTCCTGTAATCTGGCAGGTCTCTGCTGGCTGATATCGAAGCTCACTACCAGGATCCAACTCTGCCCTACCCCAAAGAGGACAACACTCTTCTGTATGACATCACTGCTCACCTGGAGGCCGCTGGCCTTCACAATCCACTGAACAAGGTCTGAACTATGAGACTCATCATGTGATTCATGCTGAAGAAGACTCGCTGTAAAGTCTTTTCGGAACAGGGTAATTCCACATCAATACACCAACTTCTTTTTGTCTGTCACAGATATACATCACCACAAAGCGTCTGCCGTACTTCCCCATCATCAACTTCCTGTTCATTATTGCTCAGCTGCCCAAACTTCAGTACAGCAAAAATCAAGGCAAGTTTTTTTTTTTTTTAAAAACGGTATACTCCAAATAAAAGGATTTTGCTGGCATCATCATCTACACTTGTTCCTCTTTCTCTTAAAGTCTGACACACTGCAACAGAGGGTTATTGTTAGCTCTAGTTCAGATTTGTGCTATGTCCTTTCATAATAGCCCAGTATAAAGCTATTACATTCTCTCATAAGCAGGCCCTGGTTTCCAGAGCTGTAACCCATGGGACCCTTGCAACACTAAAGGAAAATGCTCATAACTCCAAAGAACAATCAATTTCAACCATAACAGCTAAAGATAGAAACATTTATTTCCATACCTGGAGAAAGACATGCGCTATTGTGGCTTTAAAAAATATATTTGCAATAAATGCAAATTACCTCACGTGTTCTGATTCTACAGGAATGACCTGCAAGAAAGCTGCAGACCCGATCGACTGGCCTCCACTTGTGCTCGGCTTGCTAACACTGCTCAAGCAGTTCCACTCGAGGTACACGCAGCAGTTTCTGGCCCTAATCGGTCAGTACATCCGCTCGATTATGGAGCAGTGCACGAGGTAAAGATCCCTCCGTCTTCTGGTAACTGAGGCATACGTCCCCTATGTTTTCTTTTGTAAACATGGATGCTTTTGCTCTCCGTTTGCTCAGTCTCTCTATTTTTTTAACGAAATGTTCCCTCTGGTTTTAAATCTCTGAGCAAATCGAAGTTTCCATTTGATCATTTCATAGTCAGAAGATCCCTGACATTCCTTCTGATGTGGTCGGAGCTTTGATGCTCCTTGAAGACTATGTGAAATACACAAAACTGTCACGCAAGGTAAGGCATTTCTGTTACGAGTAGTGATGTAAACAGCGCTCAATTACAAGCATTTTGCATCATTTGGGGTGGGAGTCCCTGCTTTGGTTCATGGTTCAGCTCAAAAGTAATATTCTTAACAGATGTGTTGTGTTGAAATATGTACATATCAGTTGGAAGAAGCTTTTTCTGAATTAGCTGTACATTAAAGACCTGCTGATGAAAATGCATTTCCCTTATTCTGGTAAAGTAAAATATCTATTTACATGTTCTCTCTGTATTCTGAAGGTGGCTGAAGCTCACGTTCCCAGTTTCATTTTTGATGAGTTCAGGACGATACTGTGACCATCTGGATCAAGCATTTCTTAAACAGAAAAGCGATTTAGTTTTTCTTTTTTCATTTCAGTCTGCAGAAAGTTTCATATCATATTATGGGTTCATTGTCCCATTACTAATTAAATCCATGTTTGTACATGTGTATTCAGGCATCAAAATAATTCAGTTTGTCCCTGACAGTTTGTCCCTGACAAACTGAATAGTAACCAGGGCAGATGGACTAAACGTCCATTCAATTTTCATTGCCAACTGTTTTTTAATGTCATCCATGAAAGAAGCAGTTGAACGCATTTGTCGCATTTAACTAATAATGAGTGTCTTAATGTATTCATATTGTACATAGTCCGAAGTTTTAAAATAATGTATGTCTTAATTTGTACTTTGTACCACATTTATAAATAAATTTCATTGATATAAATAACAGCTCTCAATACACCCGTTTCCTTTCTCTTTATTAACGGTTTGTAATGCTTTTATTTGCAAGGAAACGGAAGTCGCTCGCAGACTTCCTGTTGTGCCTTTGTAGGCTCACCTGTGGGTTTTGCCGCTGTTTTTAAAAGAGTAAAATAGGTATTAAAGTATAGCTGAATAATAACACCACCACGTTGTAGGGGCCACCCGGCTGAAGCAACCAGAACGTAAGCAGTTTGGGGATTCGACTAACGTCACTGTAGCTAAGCATTAGCCTAGCCTAGCTTATCCTATGTTATCCTAACCTAGCCTAGCCTAGCCCTGGTGGAAGTTCCTTCGGTGTCGGGACCACCAGGATGTCCGTCAGCGCCGTCCACGGGGCGTTGTTGAGCCTCAAGGCCTGCCAGACGGACATCGGGATCGGGATGGACACACTCACAAATGTTGCTTTGGACCTCGTGGAAGCTCAGGGTAAACCCACAAATAATTTAAGTCTGTGTATTCTGCCATATTTACGTCAGGTCTGCAAACCTTAAGATCTGAAATTGTGCTTGCAAACCTGTTTTGGACGTTGTTCAAACTGTGGTAGATGTCAGATGTTAGATTTCATAATAAACTGCCGTTGCTGGTTACATCAAACTAGCGCAACAGTTGTTATCTGTACTTCTGTATGCTCTTGTATCTGTTTGAAGATCACTGTGCACTTTTCCCCAGATAAAAACATGACACCTGCCATCCAAGAGATGGAGACGATGATTCTGGAGTGTGCCAAGCTGGACAGGGAGATCAACTACTTTATTGACGTCGTCAAACAAGTCACATCACAGGTAAGAGCAACCGACTGTAACATCTTGAAATGCTTAACATCCTAATATCAGGTATTTGGTTTGAATGAAGAGAATAGAACGCCATCAGTAAAGACATGAGCCTGACATGGTCTTACCTCACAGAATCCAGAGACGATGGTGGACCTGTCTACGAAAGTAAAGGAGCAGTTCTCGGAGCTAATCGGAGGGCTGTCTGACGCTGATCTGCAGGATAACCCCAAAGTGGTGGCCTTCAAGCACAGCACCCAGAATTCTTCCAGCCAAGGTAACGACCGTGCATTGGAGAAATGGGCTGATATAACGACTTGAGGACAACAGACTCACCATAGCTTTGTAAGAAGAGGCGTTCTGGGACACTCTGCTGCTGTTGCTTTGATTCTGTGGCTGGTGATTTGGAAGCTCACCGGATGCCTTCTGTGTTCTTCAGCCAACCAAAATGCAGCTGAGAACATGGAGCTGGATGACGTCATTGCTGTTTCACAGTCCCATGTTAACTGCACCTGCCCCCTCACACAGGTGAGCCTCTCCAGTCCACTGGATCACTTCAAATTATCAACAGGCTGGACTGAAAAACAAGCCCTGCTTTGACAGCTCGCACCAAAGTTTCTGTTTACGTCACTCTACACTCTCTGTCTTCTAGGTGGAGATGGTGAACCCTGTAAGGAATAAGAAGTGCGGCCACCAATATGATGAAGGGCCCATACAGAATTTGATCAAAAACAAGAAAAAGCAGAAGAAGAATTGCCGGTAAGCCACTCTCCTTCTGAGGGTTGTTTAATGTTGAGTCGAGGGTTTTGAAGCAGTAAAACAGTCAGCAGGCTGCTGCAGTCTGTATTATACTGCTTTGGATGGGAATAAAATAGTTCTCGTCGTAAACAAGCAGGAGTGCCCTCCCAGAGTGGGTTTATTGAGACGTCAGTGAAGCTTAGGACTATTACTCTAGGGTCACTTGTATAGCAGAAACAAGTCTTTTATGACCGCGTAGATACTGTACGTGAGGACGCCTGCTTCTCCTAAATCTTTCATTTTTGTGAATTTGTACATTTCGGGAGCCTTTCAGTGTATCACGTGTCCTCTTTTCTTTGTTGTTGCTTCTCCAGTTGTCCTGTAGTGGGCTGTGAGAACCTCGATGTGAAAGAGTCAGACCTGGTTTCTGACGAGGTTCTGAAAAGACTGATCCAGAGCCAGAAGAGAACAGGCACACAAACATAATTTTTGTTTCTCTCCTAGAGGTTTAATTGCATTTTCAGGGACATTTAAAAAAAAACAAAAAAACTATTTGCTAATCTGTTTTTGTTTCAGCTGATGCTCCAGTTTTGTTGAATGGATGTAGTAAAAGTTAAACTGTTTCTTTAATAAAGATTGTGTTTAAACGTCTTTGACATAGATGATGCAGTATGGTCAATGAACCACAAGAGAGCAGCGTCAAGGGCGTCCTTTGGTCACCATCAATGACAAATTCACGTCAAAGAAGTTCTTATTTTTGCACTTTGTGGGCTTTTTAATAAAATATTTGAGGCCATCACTTCACTTTAATTAAAAAAAA
This sequence comes from Lagocephalus sceleratus, assembly GCA_911728415.1. Taxonomy (NCBI): domain Eukaryota; kingdom Metazoa; phylum Chordata; class Actinopteri; order Tetraodontiformes; family Tetraodontidae; genus Lagocephalus; species Lagocephalus sceleratus. The sequence continues at coordinate 7,600,002 of CAJVRN010000126.1, forward strand.
ACAAAACACAGTTTTTAGCGGATAGGCTGTTATTAAAACTTTACTTTCTGTGAAATCTCTTTGTTCCAAAGAGAAACAAAGGCAGTGTTCAGAAGACGTTTGTCTAATCTTTTAATAACCTTACATCAGGTACTTTGTATAAATCTCTACTTGTTGCCCGTTTCCCTCCGAGCACGGCAGCACTAAGAGCATTTTGCCGAAGAAAGAGTGAAATGCCAGAAAACGATTGTTTTTTTCCCCCAGTTTTCTGCTGAGTTATGCAGATTTAATCCAGTTTAGTGCAACAAACACATAAAAAAAAACAAAAAAAAAACTGGTAATTTCTCAAAAAGGGTCGGAATTGTGGGCGCGCAGCGGAACCGTTCAAGGTGAAGGTTAGCAAAAGAACAAGTCGATCAATCCCCTCTGGATGTTTGCTTGATTTAGTGTGTTTTCAGTGTTTGATCTAGGATTCACATTCATCTCTGAGGAGAATAAAAACTGCAGAAGGCCTGATCAGAATACACCGACGGATGGGAGCAGTGAGGACAGCCACAATATTCTGGGACCGGCCTGTTGTCTCACCCCCCCTCGAATCTCTGAAGCTCCCTGGACTGAACTCTGTGGAACAAAAGAAAAAGAAGAAAAAAAAAAAAGAGTGCTCTTCATTTGCTTGATTGTCCTGCGGGGCAGATTCCAGTCCTGATGTCACGTGTGAGGAGCAGAAAGGATGAGTGAGCTGGGGTCACCAGAGAGTCAGGCCAGGCCCTCAGAGGAGTGCCGGAGCGGGCTGGCTGCCTTTGCTGACTCCTCTGAACCCGACCGAAGGGAGACGGAGAGAGAGAGAGAGAAAGAGAGAGAGAGAGAGAATCAAACATGTCCTCTCTGATCTGTGCACGGTCATTTTCTGACACAGATCTTCCATTCAGATGGAATCAGAGATGGGTCCCAGAGACCAAGGCCCAGCGTGGCGTCATTCTACGTACACAACACCAGAACTCCAGCCTGACCGAGACGCAGGCCTTTCGGTCTCCTTCCGACTCTTTTCAGCGACGTAAACTCAAGTTTCTGGAGAAACGGAGAAAGAATCAACCCCCCCCCCCCCCTCAAGCCCCAGCTTTGCAGAAAATATGATTATTAAGCATTTGACATGAGCACGGATAAAGGAACCTCTGTTTAGGTTACACTTTAAATCCTAATCCTTCAATGACACGCTGAGGAACGTGGAGTTTCTCCATGTAATCAGATTTAAATATAAGCTCGTTGTGTCAGCTGCTCCGCTGTAAATTACAATTCTGGTTACCTCTAATGTAGAGGTTTAGTGGATGCGGTGGTCGTCACAGTCATCAATCCAGTCCTTAATTGGTGCCATTGAGTGGCATTAAATTACGATTTGGTCTAGTTCCCATGCGGTTCTGTGTTTTGCGCCATCACTGGTGTTCTCTGCTCGTTTCGTCAGGGCCAAGGTCACATTTGAAACAGCCGAATGTGTGTCAGGGACTGAAACTTGGGTTTCAGTTTGGAGGTTTGAGGGCGCTGTAGCTTTAACAGAAACGCCTCCCTGCCTGCAGCCGCCGAACGCTCGTCGAGTTTCTCCGCAACGAGCGCGGCGGCTCACACCACAGAGCACGGCACCAAGGCGCAGATCACACAGGAAACCGACGCCGTCTGCTTCTGCGCTGCAACAGGACCATGCGCGTTTGCGTGTGTGTCAGCCGAGAGGAGGAGGAGGAGGAGGAGGAGGAAGAGGAAGAGGAGGAGGAGCTGTGGTGAGCGAGCGGAGCCGCAGGTGAGTCACTCCGTCCAGAGTGCGATCTGATCCCAACAACGGCACAAACTGCAGTTTCGGAGAAGAACTGAGGAGTGCTGACCCGCGGGTCTGAAGGAAACCCTGGATGAGCCCTCCTGCCGACGCGGGTGAAGGGTCGGAGGCAGCGGATCTACCGGAGAGGGTCGGGGGAAGCCGCGGTCCAACAGGTGCGTAAAGGTCGCACCTGCGTGGAATGCAAACTGCCAAAGGTTCTCCAGGGACGCGTTGTCTCTTGTTCAACTGAGTAGTTGTCCTGTCTCCCCGCGCAGGTCGCTTTTGGACGGATTTTGGGTGTCTAATTTAGGCGGATATGGATTACCGGTGCGTGTCTTGGCGGCTGTGGATCTAACCGCCGTGCGCCCTCACCAGAAACAGGTGGATCCTGTTTGTGTTCTCAGCTCTGTCCGGCCGCCACCCTCGCACCTCTATGGGGAACCAGGTGGAGAAACTGACGCATTTGAATTACGCCGAGGTGCCAACTTCGGACCCGAACGGGTTCGAGCCCGACGACGACGACGGACCGCGAATCGGCGTCTCGTACATTTTCTCCAACGACGACGGCGACGACGACCAGGACGACAACCTGGATCACTTCCAAGCCATCCCGAATCACGAGGAGAAGCCCTTCGACCCCCAGGACGAGCTGGAGTGCGCCATCCACTACCGAGAGGAGTGCGTCTACGAGAAGAAGAGCGGAGCCGCGACGCACACGGCCGAGAGCCTCCTGAACAAGTGCAGACCCGGAGACCTGCTGGAGTTTGTAGCCACCGGACAGTACCCGCACTGGGCTGTTTATGTCGGGGACTTTCAGGTGGTCCACTTGCAAAGAGCAGAAATTAAGAACAACTTTCTCACCGATGTGAGCCAGGGCAAAAAAGGCCGAATAGTGAACAACCTGTACAGGTACCGTGCGCTCCCCACGGAGGTGATCGTGCGCAACGCCCTGGACCACGTCGGGTCCAGAGACAGAGAGCTGTACTGGAGGAACTCTGAGTGCTTCGCCGCCTGGTGCCGCTTTGGCAAGAGGGAGTTCAAAATCGGAGGTGAGATAAGGATTGGGAAGCAGCCGTACAGGTTAAAACTGCTCTTCTCGGAGAAGAACAGCCACGTGCTGGAGTTTCAGAGCCTGGAGGACGTGATCATGGAGAAGAGGAGAAACGACCAGATTGGCAAAGTTGCAGTGATGGACGAGCTGGCCAATCACCTGAACACGACGCACGAAATCAAGCAGGAGCATTTTGTCAAATGAGGGCGGGCGACAGGCCCTTTGACATAGAGAAAACCGCGAGGGCGCCCGAGTCAGGTGACGCCCGCGGACTTGGATGCGTGCGACGCACGCTGCAAGTTTTTAAAGTGAGTAAAAACTAAGGTAGAAAACAAAATTTCCTCTTTCTGATTTAAAAAAAAAAAAAAAGGAAGGTCACGGGGGGTCAAAACAAATTTCCCCATGTGTTGATTTGCTCCTGACAGCAGAAAATATTGCACCGTGACAAATTTCCTCCCTCGATTTTATCACATCCACCCCAAAATGAAAATATGCGCGTTGATGGACGAATCGCAGGAATCCGAGGTTATAATAACGGGCTCCCCTTTTTAATTGCCTGTGAGAAACAGAAACCTTTCTAATCTGATGAATCTTTGCACAGTGGAGCGAGCCCTCTCAGAAGGACTTCTGTCTGCAGAGACAGCTGAATGCCTTGCTTATGTACAACTCAGGTGCTGGAGATGGAGAGCGAGCGGAAGAGAGACGACTGCTTGTGTTGTTGTTGTTGTTGTTGTTGATGATGATGATGATGATGATGTTGTTGTTGTCATGTCCACCTTTTCATCCAGTCACGCGGCTTCGAGCGTTCCGCCCAGTGGACACTGCGGACGGCTGCAGTGCACGACTCTTTTCAACAGGTTTTTTTGTTTTTTGGGGTTTTGTTTTTTTTTTTTGGGGGGGGGGGCAAAAGTACATTTGTATGGAGGATATGAAAATAAATCTATATTTGAGCATTTAAGTTTAGTTTTTGTTCGTTTGTAGCCATTTGCCTAATGCTAACGAGGGCCTCCAAACCCAGCGTAGGCCACGCGATCGCGTTTTTTTTTTCCCCAGCGCGCCGCCGCCATCTTCGCCGCCACGTGCGCGCCACTCTACTGAAAAGCCACTTCCTGTGTCTGTTCCCCGCCACCCCGGCAGTCCTGATCCGCCAAAGCAGAAAGCGGCTTCCTCGGTTTCTGCTAAGACGCGGGTCCAAGCGGCGCTGGACAGCGTTGTTTACACCTCTGCCGGCTGAAGATAAGACACTTTTTCAAAGTTTGGCTCCAGGCTACAACTGTTCCCCGCGCTCGTGGCTGGAATCATCGCATTCATTAAACGGCACGCGCAGCCACAAATTTGGCATAATCAAGGAGGGGAGGGGAAAAAAAAAAAATCTATCGCCCAAGTTGCCTTACAAGTGAGAGAAAGACAAATACGCTGATGCGTTTAGATCCCAGCTAATCTACTTTTTTTTTTTTATTTCAAAAAAGAGGCCCTTGATGTAGATGACACGTGTAATTAGAGCTGGGAATAGATGCACAACATTCAGAGAGGCTGGAGCAGCGATGGCGGCATACTGCAGCTGTTTTTGAACTGAAACCCCCCCACCCCCCACCACCACCACCACCACCACCTCCTCCTCCTCTTCCTCCATCCTCCCTCAGTGTTTCAGAGGAAGCCGACGACTCCCCTCACAGGCAGTCAGTCAGACGAGTTACTCCGACTGTTTTCCTCTGCTATGTTTGCGCGGAGATAAGGCGCGCGCTCGCTTTGCCGCAGGTAAGGTCCCGCCGGAGCTGGAGCGGGATCACCTGTTATCAAATATGAGCGCTGCTGGACACATTTGCATTCCTTCAAACCCTCTGCGGTTCGCCACGTTAATGAAATATGAATTGTGTGTGTGTGTGTGTGTGTGTGTGTGATGCGTATTTATTATAATTAGACCATTTTTTAAAATGAAAAAATCTGGCAATACTGCAGCGCTGCGAGGAAAAAGATGCTGTCAGCGGAGTTGTGCTAATATAAATATTAACTCACGTGTGTGACACATTTCATCCCTTTCCGTCTTCCGCACCCATGCAAGCAAATCAAGCGAGCGAGCTGGATTAATGTAATCGCCAGGATAACACGCGCGCAAACAACAAAACTGTTGGTATTTGCATCACATCAGCGGCGAGATGGTTGAGGCATGAAAAATAGATTTGTTTTTCATTTGTTTCCATCCATTTAAGGCTCCTCCTCCTCACTGCGTTCTATAATTCCGGGAGGCTCGGCTTGAGGAGCCGATCTGGGCCCAGATCACAGCGGTTAAACGGGGGCGAGGTGGCGGTCGGGCCCCGGCGATGTTTCGGAGGAGGCCACCGGTGTGATCTGAAACCCAAAACCAGGTGAGACGTGACCTGGCGAGAACGATTTGCTTTGGGCCCGCGACGCGAGACGCGCGAACCCGGCAAGAGCTCTCGGGCTGACGTATTGGCTCGGTTATTCAAGCCTCTTGGCCGGCTGAGGCTGGCATGTTTCCTTTGGAGGACTGGAGGAAAGCCCGCACCCCTCGGGCTAAACTGGCAACCAGACAGAAGTTAAATCAGACCCACCCAGCCTGTTTATAAAATGTCATTATGTCCACCCCCACTCACCCCCACCCCACATATAAACATGTCTGAACTTTAGACGAGTGCTTATGAGAAGATTCTATCTGACAGGCCAGTGGGAGGCGGGGGGGAGGGTGTGTGTGTGTGTGTGTGTGTGTTTGAGATGTGGCCTCCGGCCACGGCCAGATCGTTATCCATGTGGGACAAACACTGCAGAGCACAAAATCGGAGAGTTTAAAGACTTTTCCAAATTTTGGTTATTCGGCACACGGCCGCCGCTCCCGCCGCTTTTACCAGATACCCACTTTGCGCCGTCGCGGATGGTTTGACTTTATGCGATAACATAGCGGCGACAGCGATAAGTCGAAGACTTTTCGGATCCACCACAGGATGCTGAAAAGACGGGTCATTAGGTGGGGGGTGGGGGTTGTTTCCTGGGCGCTCACCTCCGTTGTGTACACGCTGGCGTTTGGACAGAAACATTCCGCGTCTCTAAAATGACCAGCGGCGCTATTGATCGAACTTGTTTTTCCCACTTCTGACTGGCACTTTGAGCTCCGCCCACCCGCACCGGGGTTAATAATTCATACAGGACTCCCACCAGTCTAGCCTGGACTGTGTTTTCTGTTCATCTCAGACCGGCGCTGTGATTCTTTCTCGGCCAGCCACTTGTTTTTTCAGACGCACAAAGGCACGGTCCACTCCTGCGCTGCTCTGCCGCGCTCCTTTATCTCAGGGCAACAATTCCCGTAGCCTAGTTTCGCTCCCCTTTCCGCTTCTTCCGCTACTTTCCTGCGACTGGCTTTGGTCTGCACGGCCCCCACACAGACGGGCGTTCCTCTGTTCTCTCCCTCCTTTTGTGCTTTCCATGACAAATGCGGTTCGGTGGGCCCGAGGACGAGGCTGCGTAGATAACGGCGCCGGCTGAAACCTGCCGCGCTCGGAAGTGGAAGGGAGCGGACACAATGGAGGGCAGAGGAGAGACGGAGAAAATCGGAGTTTTGATTGCGGAGGCGGGAGGCGAGTTTGCTTTTTTTCGTCGAGGCTCTAAGCTGATGATGAGGGCCTTGTCTAGCCCGAGCTGTCACGGCCGGTCAGGCTGGGTTTGTTGGCTTTACATAAGCGGGCGGACCAGACGAGAGGAGAGGGCCCGGGGAACACTTCATAACAATCCCGGCCCCGCTTCCGCGGAACTGAATGGATGAATGAAAGGGAGAAAAGGTTAGGACGGCGGAGCGCGCGGCTCGACGGTGTGGGGGGGGTGGGGGGTGGGTGCAGAAAAGATCGCTGTGGCGGTTATTAAAGTCTCGTACTGGAAGCGGGACGCGGATGCGCGGGGATTGCTGCCTTTGAGCACTCTGACCTGTTTGTCGCTTCAATTATTTATGGCCGGCTGATTCAACGGCTATCAACATTCATCTGGGCCTGAGTCATCACGCGAAATCCTGACCTGCGTCTGCGGCGGATCTGTCTAATGACACGTGGGTGGCGTTGGAAGACCCACCCTTTCATTATGCCAATTATACATTCTTTTTTTGCAGCCCTGCCCTTTAGAACGCAATTAATTTTGCCATTTCGTAGGTTTCCCTAAAGTGTTTTCGTATTATTAAGTCAAAGTCTTGACCTCTCAAACAAACTATATAATAAATCTGAGCTGTTTTAGCTGTACATAGACTGGCGCAGGAGCAAGTATTGGGAAAAGGAGTCCGTTTTGGCTTCAGAGTATGCTTCCTCTGCCAGACGGAGTTGTAATTCCCTGAAGGACTCTCGGGCCTCTTTCCCATCTTGTCTTTTCAAACCTTCCTCCGTGATACCAGGTACCCGTGTTAACACTCATCAGCCCTCCTGGTCGATGCCGCTGTCATTTTAATGGTCAGAAACTTCCCCTTTTGTCTGTCACAGAAAAAGCAGGAGCCCTTAATTATATACCTTTCTCTCGGCCTCGCTCTAAAACTTTCCCTCCCTCCTGTTTTCTCGTCTGTGCTCTCCCGCCGTCTCATTCTCTCTCATGAATTGCAGATGTCAATGACTGGAGGAGGTGTTCCTTCACTCGGAGGTGTCGGCGGGACACTTAACACCACAGACCTGTGACCGAGAAGTCTTTGTTCACGTGGATAAAGTGCTTGTTTTCCTGCATAAATCATCACCAGGAGTTTTAGAAAATGCTAGCATCCACTTTGAAAGTCAAGGACGCCGTTCCTTTAGATTCCAACTGGAAACAATGTTTAAGAAAAGGACACTTGGAGGGGTCCCTTGCCTCTTTTGTGCTAATCTACACTAATAATGAACGCTCTAGGCGTATTTTTTACCCTGCCCCTATAGACCTGGATGTCTGGAACCGCACACCACCGATGGGGGATTCAGGCTGAAATCATTGATCCATTATTTGTCAGTGACTTTCAGAGCCGCCGTCCTGACTGTGGCCGCCGATGCCGAATGGAAGGAAAAGGTTATTCTCTGGGCTGAGTGGCATTTCCTGTGCGCGTACGTGTACATAATTTTAGCAAACTCAACCTTTGCTCAGAGCCTCGGTACACACGGGTCTCTTTCAGTGGCTTCCTACTCTGCGTTAGTGCTGTGTACATATAGCAGAGACGGGGGCGTTCGGATGCTAATGTCCCTCTAAGTAAATCATTACCAATCTCACTCTCTCCAGCCGTCCTCTCCCCGCCGCCCGCCGGCGCAAAGGTCTGACTCCTCGTTGCATTTCAAGCCGGCCAGCTCGCCATTGTCCTCGGTGGGCGTCTGCTACGAGGGCAGGTGTTCCTCGGCAACAACCTATACATCCCGCTGCTTTCATCAAAAGCGGGGAGAATGTGCTGCTGCGTCGGAGAGGCAGCCCTCTGGCCCTGCGCTCAAGGTGTTTGTGCTGATAATGAGGAGCTAATGGGTACACAACACAAAAGTCCGCTACTGCACCCAAATCACTATAGAGGGAGCGGGGTTGACTTAGTGCACTCACTGATAAACTGACACTGACACTAAGAAGTCATAGAAGAAGTCATAGTGTTGCATAATGAACACATATCAGACTGATGACATCACCGGTAGAGTCATTTTATTGCTTTTTCCTGATCATTGAATATATGAAAAACATGTTGATGTACTACTATGCCCTTAATAATTAATTTAAATTAAATTGTGAATAATTAACATCCTATCTAAATTCTCCAAAGGTTGATGGGATGTATTTCTTGGTTAGGCTGTACACTACTTTCCACAGTGCCTATTAGGTCAGTTCAGTGCGGTATAAATAGGCTACAACAATGTTCACTTTGCCCTACAAATTGGTGACCTCCCTACTTAGTGCAGGATTTAGGGAACAGGGAGACAAGTCACAGACGAGTCAGACCTGAGCCAGCGGTGGTGTAAAGGGCCACATGGATAGAGTCATCTGGAGATCTGGACAGCTCATTTATGCCTGTTGCTTGCACATTCTTCTAAGTGGGACAGTCCACAGCTCCACTTTGCTGCAGGAAGCCATCTTATTGGGGTAATTGGAGTCTACCAGAGACGGATCAGGCTCCCGCGTGTGCTGCAGTTTATTGCCTTATAATTATAAGGCTAATCACAAAGATGTATAACTGGCTCCCATGTGTAAGGGCCTACTGTACAGTCGGCAAACACATCAATCAGAAATACTGTAGCCACTGATTAAAATCTCAACGTGAAAATTGGAGGCAGTAATGAGCACAATGCAGCATTGACAGGCTGTTTACTCCGAAGCCGTCCTACCGCCTCACTGCCAGATCAGGAGACTTAATATCAACAAAGCTGCTGTCTCTTTGACAACACACACACACACACGACAACACCTAACTTCCCCTTAATTTCGAGTAATCAAGGCATTTGTAATTGCTTAATTTATGCTAATCTGATTTTAATGAGAATATTTTACGAACACTGTAAAATTCCCCAAACAAATTGTCAATATTTATTATGCAGCGTCAATATTTGACGCTGCATGGAATTCTCTTAGCCGATTTGCTTAACTGAATAGAGTATACGTGGTTTGCGGTGATACAGGCTCACGCAGGAGCGCTGGCGCTTAATCTAAACATGAAAAACAGATCACCTTACCATTGGAACACAGGTATTTCTAACTTATCTCAGCGCTGTGGCTCACTGCGACAGGCTAAAGGTACACAGACACTTCCTTCCTTCTTGGGAAACTCAGGACAAGGACAGGACGAGGTGTGGCCGCTCACAGCCAGAAACAAAGCAACACAGCTCCGAATGTGAGCCTCCAGCCGGGTGGATGAAGGAACATAAACAGGTGATTTTTTTTTTTTTTTTTTTTCAGGGATGTGACAGAATGGACGAGCCGGACTATTTATCTACCGGTCCCCCGAGCTTGTCTCTCGCTCCTGAGCGCTCGTCCGTATCAAGACTCCGAGGAGCGCGCCGGGGTCTCGCTGCCTGACTGTGGCCACAGATTTGCCTTCATTAAACTTTAACTGAAGTTCATCAAAGAGCATTCTGCCCCTGCAGCAAATCCAGCCGCGCTCCCGATCCGCAGCAGCGAAACAAGTATTTAACTCTTTGCAGATAAAGCCCCCATTAGCGCCGAGATAAAACAATCCCTCCATGTTTCTAAATAACAGCCTTATCTGTGCGGCGCTTCCGGTCCCACGGCGAACTGAGGCAACGCCGCTGTCACGAAAGGCCACGGTGACGCATGTTAAAAAAGTCTCTGACCGTCTCCGCGGCGCGGGACGGAAGAATGGCCTTACGCGATTAACTTCAGCAACCTTTGGTGTGTAACGCGATGAAAACAAAGGTCATCGAGGCAACAAATCTCTGCTGCATTTGTGCTGACAGGCCGACGGCACCATCTGTTTATAAGAGGAAACCCTGCAGTTTCCTGTTTAGAAAACAAGACGTGGGCCCTTTTGCCCCACAAATCACCCCTCGCTGCCTCTTGAATGCCAAATTCGGTACCTACGTGCGCTCCGGCGGCGGCCCCCACGTGCCCTCCTGCTCTGAATACTATCTTGCCGCCGCAGCGCGCTCGCACGAAAAAAAAAAAAAAAAGCGTGCGCGGATTCAAATGTATGTTTGGCATTTTCGCCGTGACTTTAGGATGAATAATTCACGCCTGGTCTGCGGAGGGTGGCGGGAGTTGAACACGCGCGCGTGTGTGAGGGCGCCTTCGCGGGGCGACCCGCAACGCGGGCCCCCTCCGGGCCCCTTTGCATCGGCTCCTAACGTCGGCGCTGGGAAGGCGAGCGCGCCGTCATTAAGAATCCGCGGCAGATCCAGGAGGGGGCGGGGGGTCAAGCAAAAAAAAAAAAAGGGACCCCAAAGTTCTGTGCTGCTTTAATAATTATATCTATAGGCATTTAAGCTCTTCATGAGTGTTGCTGGAGTGTCGGGAAGCTCTCTAATCCCCGGCTCGCTCTTTATTCTAACCGTGACGCTCATCCCCTCCGTGTCAGATCCTGAAACCTTGCTAATCCCCTGGTGGCATTGAGCGCATGGCCCCAGCTGTCAGCTCCCATTCGGCGCTTCCTCTTGCCTGGCTAATTTGTGGCCTTGCTTGGGATGCTACTGATGTCACACTACCCCCATCTAGTCCAATAACTTTCTCACCCATCGCCTCAACTCGCTCTCTTTCCCAGTTTCCCCGCTTCTTCCTCTGGAGGCTGGTGATGAAACTGCCTGCTGGCACAAAGTGAACACTTTTGTTCTTTTCGGGTTTTATAAAAGACTCTGGCCTCCTCGGCGCCTCTGCATTCTAATATGCGCCACCTCCTCCCTCCCTCCCTCCCTCCCTCCCGACGAAAGCTGAATGGACATGCCCTGGAAGGCAGACGAAATAATTGTAGCGCGCGGGCAGCCCGGAGCACCGAGACCGAGCGTTTGAATGATGGCACATTAGGAATCCTCAAGTTCAATTAAGAGTGCTTAACAATGCATCAGTATGCAGGCTGGCTTCCCGCCCCCCCCGACTTGTTGCAATGAGAGGAAAGGAGGCGGGAAGCTGCGGGGAAGGAAGGGATGGGCGCCGGGTGGAGGACGTGTGGAATAATTAGTCCTGTTTTCTTCCTAAGCTCCTCTGCTCAACGGAGCAGTGGACTGCAGGCAGGGTTTTTGGACCCCTCGGTGTCGCCCACCCAGACTGCGCCACCCACTCTGCGGCGGGGCGTCGGGGGAGTGTCACTGCTGTGATACAACAGATGAAAATAGGCCTGCGTGGGTGACTTTGTCAACATTTAGGGGGGAGATTTATGGTATCAAAGCTGTGAATCAGTATGTGTTTTTTTTTTAATAACCCTGCTTTCTTTGAGGAGCTTCCTGTGATCAAAGAGCTCAGAAGCTCCCTCTTTGGCTCCAGTTACAACAGAGAATACACTTTCTATCTTTTTTTTTTTTTTTTTTTTGGCGACACATGCTGCATGCAGGAAGGTCTGCCGCCCTGGTCTAAAGGATCACGCGTTGTCGGACTCGGTGCAACCTGCACACGCCACTTCTTCAGTTAAATAGAGTAATAAGAGAATTCACACCCAGACCGGGTTTCGAAAGATCAGAGAAACATTTCTTTTGTCAACACTACTTTGAATACATACACATTCATGAGTCAGCATGACTGGCTTGTTAGGCCTCTTCACTGGCAAACACATTGTTAGCGCGTCTGCTCCGCGGGCCCCCCCCGCTCCATTGACCCTCCGGTGCGTCTCCTCCCACCAGCCCAGACTGTCTGTGCTCGTGCCTGTGGAAACAATGTCTGTGTAGCAGGGGCGCTTGTGGAGGGATGCTTAGCAACAAACTCTACTCCTGTTTCGCTTCGGAGAAGCGCGTTTTTGAAAGGTTGCTGCAGCATTACACTTTCAATTCTCGAGAAAAAAAAAAAAAAAAAAAAAAAGGTCTCGACTAAAAACTGGGGACTTGTTTATTCATGCAGCCCGACCAGGCCGGAAAGGTCTGCAATCTGGCACGTTTGAAGCGAGGATGAGAAGATGCAGACGGGCGAATCCTGGCCAGACAAATTAACAGCGGAGAGGTGGATGGAAGTGTATTCACCGGAGTAGATTAGAGGGGAAGGGAAGTCGAATAAAAGGGCCGAGTAAATGGTGTCGGCGGAAAATGAAGTTGGAGAAGCGTGAGAGGAATCCAGCCCCGTTCCGAGCTCGTCTTGGCCGGGCCTCATCGATGTGACGTGCATTACCGCCGCCGCTCTTGTGTCTGGTCGCACTGTCCCATCCCGCCACTCACGATCCCATTGCCTCTCAACGCCGCCGCCGCCGCCATCGCTCCATTCTCCGGGGCCGCTGTCACAAAGCTAGAGAAAAGGCAAAGACGTCGAGGAGCATTTTCCGACAGTCACTCTCCCCTCAGCCAATTCCTCCCTCGCTCGCCTGCGAGGCCGAGGAGGATTATCTCGGGGAGGCTTTTTCAGGTCAAGATGAGCAATTACAGTTCCGGTACGCGGTTCTGGAACAGTGAGGAGGACAGGGCGAGAGGGGAAAGCGATCAAATAAGTGGCAAAGGTTTCACATCCCGCTGCTGGAAGTGAGACAGAGGAGGCTGAATTCATCATCTCCCAGGGAACCCGGCAGCCGGAGGACACACAAGAGGCTTTAGATCGCGTGCGTCGCCGTTGTTGTGCCCACAGAATGTATTTTGTTATATCCCGATGCACAAGTGCAACACTTCTGGCGCTCAGTGGCAGACCTGCTCTCGGAAAATCAACAAATTACAGCTCCTCTCGTCGCAGAAATTGCAAGGCTGTGATTACAGCCATTTACCAATGACAGATTGTCATTTGGGTTCAGGCCACTCAGCTGGAGGGAAATAGTCTGTAAACAACCGCGGAGGGGAAATGAAACACCTCCCTCGCTGGTCCGGCGCTTCTATCGGAAGGCCGCGGGGGTCGTTTCCATCCCGAACCCTGATGCTGAACTCAGAGATTCCTGAGAGCCGGGACTCAGACACAGAAATGTGACGCACCAGGCAGACAGACAGACAGACGGACGGACGGACGGCAGATGTGTGCCTGACAGCATGGGAAGATGACTGGTGAAGAAAATTGAAGCAAAGTCGAGACCTTTTCAGAAATGGACAGTTTTCCCTCCGTCAAATGTCAAACGCAACTGCGGCACAGATGGAATCTGCTCTGCCGGATTACTTTAGAACTGCGGCGGGTTTCGAGTTAAAAGACACAAAGTCACTCAAACGGCGATAATCTGCCGTTGTTCGGGGTATGCGACACCCTGCCTTTTGTGCTAATGCAGCGATTTCATTTGCGAAAAGATGAGAAACAACACCATTTACCCTCGCACTGTCAGGAAGTCATGGTTGAAAGGGAAGCCGGAATTATTTAGTATATTCTCTTGCATGTTGAAAAATGCAATCTCCGCCATTGTTCCAACGCGCTATTGACTCCTGGAATGACTCCTAGGTCTGCCAGCGTTCGCGCAAAGTTTCCAGATGATGAAGTTCGCTTTGGAGCAAGGTTATGAAGGGCGTGAGAGATATTAACCAGCAGAGAACACACAGCACGCCGGCGAATACCATCGGAGGGCGGCTTTTACAACCAAGCTTCCCACATGTCCTCGTTCTCCTTCTGCACCATTCAAGCACCTGATAAACGGCCCCAGTTGTGCAAACGCGAGTCACAAGCATGTCGCTCTTTTGCAGTTTGGGTTTATGAATCAGGCAGTAAAACACAGTCATTCATTATCTGTGTGTATTGTTATTTGATAGTGCTCCAGATAAGCCAGAAAATTCCGTGGAAGCGCGCAGACGTGGCAGTTAAAATCAGATTCTGGCTCTGCGGCCACTTTCATTTATTTATGTGAACGCTGAGACCGTCGAGGTGTTGCACCGCTGGCTGATAAACCCAGGGGCAGGCTCATGCCCGGCATTTCCAGGAGGCTCTCTCCGGTGGGGGGGGCTCGGCGGGTAATTTGCATCACAGCCTCCAGGCACCTCCATCTTGACCCGGCAGTACTGTTCACGTGGCGGAACCGCGGCCAGGGCTGTTGCCTGGACAACTAATCACTGGATTACAGGTTGCGAGAATGGGGCGAGCGAGAGTGAGGGAGCGAGAGAAACAAATGTGTGTGCGAGTCAGTAGGGGGTCGGATCGCTGGACGCCCCCCCGGCCATGTGTTTTTTTTTTTCCTTTTTTCTGAATAATGGAACAAAGATTTGGACCTCAGGCACCACATGATCTCTGAAAACGGGCTGCTGGTTGTGATGGTTTTCTTATTGGACGGATCAGTTTTCGGCGCACAATTAAAACAGGGTCAGGCTTCAATTTCAAATTGGAGCGATCCTGCTCCGTAGCGCCCCGCTGTTGCCCCAGTCTTTTAATTGAATCACCCTAAGGCGTCACAGGGAGAGCTGAGCACCCTTCTAAACCACACCCCCTCACCTGTTCCAAGTTCCCTATCAGTCACACCTGTTGCATATCACCTTGATCAGCAGCTATTTCAGCCCCGGTTCCCCACACGCCTGCTGCCAGATTATCCTCTGTGTCACTTTGCTACCACGCTTTTGTTTTGCCTGCCTGTTTCTGACCCTGCCTGTACCTGACTCTTCTGCTTCATCCCCAGGCAGCCGACCTGCCTTCCGTCTGCGAGACCTCGCTGCCTGCCCGTCTGCCCTTGATCCTTCCTCCCTGCCGCCTCCCGCTCCCGCCTGACTTCCGGGTACGCCTTACCGCCTCCTGCCACGGATTTCCCCAAGCGCTCCAAACCCGGTAATCTGTGATCATCAATAAAGCCGAGTTTGTTCCACTTGATTGTGCTGCTCCTGGGTCCTTGTTCGGGATGCGACGGGGTTCAGGTGAGGGTCGGGGGGGAGGTGGGGGTCAGGGTTGGGGCAAACCGCAACTGTGCAAAACCTCATTCACGCTGTTTGTCACCTAAACATAGCTGACTCAAATTGTGACTGAAGGCAGACAGAAGTGACGGCTTTTGAGTTCCTCCTCACGGGGGAAAAGCATGAAATGATGTGTGATCGCAGATCTCTTATTTGTCTTCGCCAGACTGCTGGCACCCAGACCGTGAGCGGGTGGATTAAGCCACCTACATTTAGCCTCTCTGTCACCCTGAAGAAGAGGGATTCATTAATGTCAAATGTTTTCATGTATTATATTTGGAAAGGACTGCAGGGCCTCGCTCTGTGCGAGGGTAGCTTGTGGCGTGTTTGGAGTGCATCAGCTGTTCGTCACGTAACCTTGAGGTAACCGCGTATGCATGGTGCTGCTGCGTAACACTGGAGTTTGTTCTGCAGTTTTGCCTCTTCCGACTCCGCGAATGGTCGGAATCTAAACCTTAAAAAGCACCCACCCCCTGTATTGTTTTCTGGTATCTCTTATTACCCGCCCACTAACTCAAACTGTCTTGGTCTTGTCATCCCTGGTCGCTGTGGGCCTGGTTGCCTGGCTGATGCCCGCATCACCTGAAATGATGCCCCAATGGTTCCATAAAGACCTATTTCCTCTGAATGTACTGTCTGTCTTCAATATTGGGGGCTCTGCCGAGACGTGCACCGCTCTGGGCTGGTAGCGCTGCAGGAGCACGAGTTGCAATCTTGACTGAGTGATTGTTTTTAATAAAACTGTTTTTTCCTGCACTCACATTTGTTTTAATTTAACTGTGGGGAAAATTGAGTCCCTGCATTCCTCTGTTGATCTGTTAACCTGAGAAAAGGACAGGTGGTCCTTTGTGAAAAGGAGACAAAATTTGTTGGATGTTTAAGCCCACAGTATATTACCCTCTACTGCATTCAGGCGGTCTTCATGTCTGAATAAGTCCATCATTAAACTACAGTACATTTATCAAATGGACTGACTGTTTCCTTTGTTCAGTGTGTGTGTTACCTGGGTATTTACAGCTTATTTTCTCCTGGACAGATTCAATATTTGAGGCTTACGGGGTTTCCTTTATAATAAAAGCACTGGCATAGTCAATATTTGCCCTACGTTTCCCGCAGACATCGGCAAAATCCCAAATATCTATTTTTTTTTTTTTTTTTTTTTTTTTTTTCCCCAGTGCGAGGCAAGAGGTACTGGAAAGTTTCCAACACTGTATCCTTATCCACAAATGCTCTTTTTCCCACAGCAGGTCAGGGTCAGCGCTAACTCGGCACGAGGAGGAATGTTGCTGTTCAAGAACGAGGCGGAAAGTGATTTGCTCTTCGTATATCTGACATCAAGTTTGCAGCTGTAGGGAGTGAGGGGTGAAAGGTCAAAGGGGAGCCGGGTTCTACAGCCGGACAGCGAACGCAATTATTCGATGATGCTGAAGGCTCTGATATTCAAACTGGACAGCCAGCCCTTAATCAAAACATATCCTGATGCGGGAGAACAATTTCACAATAATATCCCTGAGAGCGTTTGACTTAACACAGAAAGGTGCTGCTTGATGATGAATTTTTGATGTTGCAACCATAACTGACCCTGCACCAACGCTTGCTCCTGCATCTAACAGCTCCTCTGGTTATCAGAGGGAGCGATGGGAGCGGCTGGGACAGGAAGATAACGAAACGGCATGTCCAGAACAAACTCTGGACCAAGGCGTACTTTCACAAGGAGGAGGCATACCTCTGAATGGAGCGTTCAGTTAGATTATCCTCGGCTGCTCCTTTTTAAATAGAGTATAGAGGCGCGGAATTGGTTTGGCCCAGCGAAATGATCATCCAAGGTAAGAATGGGCTAAAGAATAGCTATAATCCTAACCTGCATTATCTAAAGCCCAATTGCTTTCCGTGGCTGGTGTTCAAATATGCGTGCCAAGGCCACGGAGGGGAGGGAGCGAGAGGCGCGAGGGGAGGGGACGAGCGGCAACAGATTTCCAGGAAAGAAGAGGCTGAGAAGAGGGAGTGCTGGAGGAGGAGAGCGCAGGCAAGAAAACAAGGGTCTGACCCCATGAAAGTTTTCAACAACTAAACCAAAGTTCCACGTCACAATGATCTCAATGACCCCCCCCCTCCGGTCACTGTCACTGAGGTGGGGGCTGAAGAACCCTTAATCCCCATCCCTCCATTGTTCTGAGGTCAGTGACACATTACATCTGCAGCTTGCAGGTCTGAATAACAACCACTGCATTCACTCTGATTTCCCTCTAAAAAAAAAAAATACAAGTTCAAAAGGATTATTGTGACTTTGGGGATATTTGTTGGTAGAATAAAATGCTGTAAACACAAGAAGGTCATAATGTGACCCTGTGGAACAAAAAAAACAGCTTTTATTTCCTAGGATTTGTTTCCAGGGGTCCCATATTTCTTCTCTTAAAGGAAGGAAGGGAAACATCCTGGTTTTAATGAACTATTTCAAATATGTGGCAATGGAACAAAAAGGTAACATTTCACCCTAGATTTAATTTTAATTTCATGTTACTTACTTCGGCTCTGCTGTGTTTTTATATAAACGGTCATGGTGATGGCTGGTGACTGATGATTTCTAGTCTAACAGCATAAATGATCGCATTTTATCTCTTTTGTAACATTTTTCTCTCTATTGGCGAATCTGCAAGTTCCATCAGTGCAACTTTAAACTGACCAGCGGTTGGGCAACGTGATTTCCACACTCTTCCTCTTCCTCCACCACTCTCTATCTGTCTGTTGTAGAGACCATAATAGATATTTTCTTTTTGCCTATTTGTGTCACATCTTCCTCTTCCCGTCTCTGTGCCTCGCTTTACTCTCTTTTTCCTCATTCACCACCTCCTGACACTTTAAAGACAGCGGCTTCAGCTTCTGCTGCACATGGAATATTAATATGTGCTGCACACACACACACACGCACATGCACGTGAACACGAGGACACGTACGTATCCACAACATCCTTCATCCACACACCACACCACCCACTTTCAGACCATGGGGCTCTGACTTGAGCGGGATAAAGGACTCTTATACACGGCGTTGCACAGCTGCATGACTGACATGTCAACAGAGAAACCTTGGGAAGCCCATACTGGAAGGCACAATGAGTCCATACAAAGAACCTTCTTCCATTTCCACATTTTCTTTTTTTCCCCCCCACCAAAGATCTTTTTTTTTCCTCTTAAAAAAGCCGACCTGCATGTGTTGGTTTCATCAGAAGAATCTTAAGCAGCTAACTGTAAGCCCTTTAAGTCCGCAATGCCGCTTGAACACATATATTCCCACCAAAAACCACCATGCCCCACACTGAGTCCCACTCCCTCCGTCTCCTCGCTCCTCCACGTCTCGCTTAAACCGTTGTTGATTTATTCTCGGACATCTTGCCATCAAAGCCAGATTACCCCTTTCAGAATTGCCTGGCTTGTCGTGTCTAAAAGCCTCTCCCTCGCAACTTATTGATTTTAGAGTTGAACACCTGAATCTTGTCAAATTGTTTTGTCTATTTGTGTTTTAGTAAATACTCAGTGCCTTTTTTTCCCCCTTTGCATTCATGGAAATATTCATGGCTAAAATGGCTGAAATAATAGAGACAACCCTTATCTCTCCAGGCTTTGTTTACTCGTTTACTTCATAGCTTTCTTGGAAGTCACAGGGGACAAAAGCGGGAGTTTCATCAGCTTGAAATTTGCAAAACATTGGCCTGACACCTAGTGGATGCAACAGAGTGGGTCTCAGTGGGAACACTGAAATGAGTTTCTCATCACCGTCTCCATCTGTTTTCTTAAAAACAACAATCACCCCAGCACCTGCATTGAGAACTGCCTTTGCAGCAACAAAATAAGTACTTAGCGTGCATGCATGTGTCTAGAAAACAGCAAAAATAGTGGCGGCGGAGCAGCACGCTCCATAGGCGAGGACTCTCCACGACGTTTCGAAACGAAGGCACCGAAATTAGGTTATCGTGCAATAAAATAAAGCGAGCTTATGAATAAAGATGATCAAATCACACTGACGCTCCTGTTGTACTAATTGCAAAAGCGGTGACACCGGTTTCCCCTCGACGCTGCTGTCAGGCCCGTTTGGGCTGTGAGTCTGAACAAGGTTGGCGAGGCGCTAAAGCAGAGGCCCGGCTCTGGGGCAGGTTATCCAAACAGACAGGAGCCAAAAGAATGGCCAGCGTCTACGTTTCAATCCAAACACTGAGAATCGTCTGTGAATAACCAAAGAGAGAGTCCCGAGGAAATGAGAATAGTTAATACAACAAGCACGCAGTCCTAACGAAGGAGGCGGTCGGCCATAAAAAACAGCATGTGCAGGATGGGTATCAGTTCCAGACTACCCTGATGAGCTTGAGCTGACCGACACAGACGGTCGTTTGCTTTCACCGTGATTTCATAAAAAAGGCCTTAATTGAGCAAACACAGATGAAGCGGGGGGGGGGTCATTATGCAGGCTTGTACAAGGATGAGTGCCTCCCTGTCCTCATTCTTCTCTGTTTACTTCAGCTCTTGTTTTGTTGGAAGCTTTTGAATAATTTCAATGGGGCTCACAGCTTTGTGTCAAAAGTGGAGGAAAAATAAAGCTTGGACTAAAGATGGTACAGTCAGACGTCAACATGATATCATCACACGCTCATGCACCACACACACACACACACACACACACACACACACACACACACACACACACATCCTCACATTTCATATCTTTATGGGGACATTACCCAGCTCTTTAGCCCAGCCCTAGACAGCCCAACTCACCTCCTGACCCTAATCCTGACTGGAACCTAATTCTAACTTTAAAACCACCTCTTAAACAAACAGTCTTTTGTGGTTGAAGGGACCAGGAAAAAGACCCCACTTGGGGAAAAATGTCCTCACTTTCCTAGTAGAATGAACACCTTTGTACTGAATATGCAGGAAATATAAGGACACACACACACACACTTACACATGCACACACACACATGCATTTGTGAGGACCGGCCAAAATAGCCTCACTTCCTAAAAATGTCCTCACTTCCCTAGTAGAATTAACACGTTTGTTCTGAATATGCAGCAAATACAAGAACACGCACACACACAAACATACACACACACACACACATACACACACACACAAACACAAACGTTTATCAGTGAAATCTACACCCTTGAGTATTCGCTGTATAGGTACTGTGTTATGGAAAAATAATCATTGGTAATATGAAGACAGCCCCCCTCCACCTCTCCATCCCAGTGGGGGGCTGGCGCGATGCTAAACAGTAATTTTGTTGCCTTAAAATACACCGCTGCAAAGCACGTTCCAAATCCAAACTTTTAATATTAACCGTGGCCTGGAGGCAGACATTAATGAGTCCTCTTTGTCCAGGTGGGGGGAACAAAGAACAGCAGACATTGATCTAAACTTTAAAAGATGCAATCAGGACCCTGATTGTATTCAAATGAAGTGGTTCTCCTTGGCAGAGATAAGTGGGATCAACATGCTACAAAAGTGCATCAGTTTGCCTCTTGCTTTTTTGGGCTCAAATTCTACAGAAAAACGATGCCATCATTCTGTGAGCTCTGCACTGACGTCCCTCATTTTAGCATTTAGTTACTGACAAATTACACTGAAATATGTAAAACACGCACATATTAATGCTTACTGTTAGTGACTGAAGAGTGTTCAGTTAAGGATGCTATTCTGTGTTTTTGTGTACACAAGCACATTATCTTCCTCGACGTGATGATAGTAAAAAATAAAATATGTCCATGGGACTCACTTTAAAGGCTTCCAGATTATCACAAACTGCCTCTATGTGGTGGCAAACACTAGATGGCGCTGTTTGACACCAATCTCTTATTAGCGCGTGTAAAACTGTGATATAAATATTGGTGTTAATGTAGGTGTAATTTAAACATTAAATGCTTCCCAAAAGGGTCCGTCAGATATTTCTTAGTCACTCCAAACAGGCACATGGTAATAGATTTTTTTTTTTAAATTGAAAAGTAAAATATAATATACAGATGGATGATACTTGCAAAGATGCAAAGACCCGATGATGTGGTAAATGGGAACAAACACTTCATCGTGTTCACCAAAGCAACTATTTATGTCTGATACTCTGAGCTCTGAAAACAAGCCTGATTGCGAGGAAAAAACATGTTACATCTATGTCTGTGACGAATGGTGCCGTTTTGTGGCTTCCATCCACCCACGTCGCTGGTGCGGCGCATCAAGCTGTGATCCTTTGATTTGACTCCAGCCTTAAGAAAGAGGCAAACAATCACCCTGACACCTTGTGGGACGTATTCCATGAAAGCTGGTGCTACGGCGAATGGGCTTAATCTGTTGCAGCTAGGATGAGACAAATGAGATGGAAATGAGCTTAACAGATACAAATGTTGGGAAACACAAGCAACTGCTGGTGATTTGCTGCTGAAGCAGAATGTGCTTTTTTTTGCTTGAAGGATGAATAGGCAGTCTTTAATGGTAGAGTAGAACACATTTAGCATCATGGCTGGAGGAAAAGCTCATGTATTTTGTGGCAAATTTGATTTGCATCATTGAACTTTTGGAGCACGGCAGCAGCCCTCATCACGTCTCCATGAGCCCCTGCTGTAACCCAATCCTGTTGTCAAAGCGGCGCTCGCAGCCAGCCATGTGAGCGCCCGGCAAACCGAGCATTATCAAGTATCACTGCTGTTTTTACGGCAAGCAGCCATGCGCCAGATGAAGGCAAGGAATAAGAGGGCAAGCCAAAGAAAATAAAACAAGAGATCGGCTCGCATCGGATCGGGAGGAAGTGTTTCCGTAAGGGTGGAAGCGTGCATGAAAAGGGTTCAGAAAGAGCGAAAGACCAAACAAGAAAGACATCGAGCATGTCACATGTGAGCCTCTGGCAGTGTTGCCAAAGAGGGTCTATTTTTAGCGGGAGGAATGTCCACAAAGGCCTCGTGGTAGCGGATCATAACAACAAACTGTCCACAACATGCGCCTACAAAGTGTTGGCCCCCCTCTGGAACATACAGTCACACAGCACCAACACGAGAGGAAAGAGGAAGACGGTACAGGAAAATGTGAAGACATCAGATTTTTGACTTTTTTTTTTTTTTTTAAAGCCAAAGTCAGAACCGGACCCCCCCCAGAACGATAAAAGAAGGACATCTGAGACATGTAAGGACTCTCCAACAGCCAGAGTTTTTAAATCTAGCGTGCTCCTGGTGTGCTTTTGATTTTAATTTATTCAAAGGCAGAAATGTTTTTTTAAAAAAAATATGTTAGGGGTCGATTTGTCTTGCTTAATGCTGTGCATTTATTTGTGACTGTCTGCATTGCCGAGACAGACGGGAAAATAATCACTGTGATTCAGTTTTAATGGCCAAACGGAGCAGGAACGCAATTACAGAAGCATCATTTGACGTGACAATTGACTGTAATTATGCAGCTTAAATGGCTGCACGAGGGTTTCTGTGCTGAAATATCCTCTGAAATGATCAGACAGGCCCTGAAATGTGTCTGTGCATTTTTTTTAACACCATAAAACTGAGTTGAACTTTTTTTTTTTTTTTAATGTTTTGACTGTCTGCAAATGAAACGCTTAGCGTGAGATGTTGGAATATTGGAATTTCAGATGTGCGGCGAATGAATCAGCCGTGTCCCTTTCGTCATTCCGGTCACGAGAGTGAGACGTCTTCATCGCTTTGTTTTCATCTGCAGCCCGTTTCTTCGCCCCCCCCCCCTGGAATGGAGCGACCTGCTGTCAAGGTGTTCCAGTTCCGAGACAAGGAGCAGTCCTCGGACCTGCTCCTGCAGCTCAACGAGCTGAGGCGGGAGGGGATCCTCACCGACGTCTCGCTGTGCTCGGACGCCGCCGAGATCCCGTGCCACCGCAACGTCCTGGTCTCCAGCAGCCCGTACTTCCGGGCCATGTTCTGCAGCGGCTTCGCCGAGAGGCGCCAGGCCAAGGTCGCTCTGAAGGGCGTCCCGTCGGCCGTCCTCAGCAGCGTCGTCGACTACGTCTACACCGGCCTCGCCAGCATCACCATGGAGATCGTGCTGCCGCTCATGCAGGCCGCGTCCATGCTGCAGTACGGACGCCTGTTCGAGGCCTGCTCCAGCTACCTCCGGGGGCAGCTGAGCCCCGACAACTGCCTGAGCATGCTGCGGCTCTCCGAGATCATGAGCTGCGACAGCCTGAAGAGCGCGGCGAAGGAGATGGCCGTCAAAAGGTTCTCGGACGTCTCGGGATCCGAGGACCTGCGCGAGCTCTCCCTGCCGGAGCTCCTGGGCTACCTGGAGGACGACGGCCTCTGCGCCGAGGAGGAGCAGGTCTTCGAGACGCTGGTGTCCTGGATCCACCACGACCCTTCGACCAGGCGCGGCGCCATCGGCGACCTCTTCAAGAAGGTCCGCCTTCGCCACATCCATCCCACCTACCTCTTTCGATTCATCGCCAACGACCCCCTGATCCAGTCGTCGGCCCTCTGCACCGAGCTCATCGAGTCCGTGAGGCGGCTGATGTTTTCGGCCGGCGCGAAATGCAGCGGCGACCAACCCGCTGACTTCAAACCCGTCTGGGTGGCCCCGAGGCGCTACGCCTCCGAGGACATGCTGGTGGTGGTGGGGGGGAGGAAGGACGGCGAGCGGACCTCGAGGGAGGCCCTCGTCTACGACGAGAAGACCGGGAGGTGGGGGCGCCTCGCCAAGGTGCCCGCCCGCCTGTACAAGGCCTCCTACGTCGCCCTTCACGGCGTCCTCTACGTCCTCGGGGGTCTGACCACGAACGCGGAGCGCGCCCGGGTCAGCGCGAGCGCCTACACGCTCTCCCTCAAGACCAACCAGTGGAGGGAGGCGGAGCCCATGCTGCTGCCACGCTTCGCCCACCAGAGCGTCTCCTACCTGCACTTCATCTTCGTCCTGGGGGGGTTCGGGCCCGACAGGCGACCGACCAGCAGCACGGAGAGGTGAAGCAGCGCCCGCCAGGCGCTCCTGGCCTAACGTCGGGCACGCGGGGACTTTCATGTTCATGGCGGTTTGTTTGTCGGCGCCTGTAGGTTCAACAGCATGTTCAACCAGTGGGAGCAGATGTCCGCCATGCCTGAGGCGGCGCTGCACCCCGCCGTGGCCGCCGCCAACCAGAGGATCTACGTGTTCGGAGGGGAGGACGCCACGCAGACCCCAGTCAGGATGATCCAGGTAAGCAGTTTTGATCTCTGGATCGTGATATCATTCCTTTCCCTTTACTGACCCCCCCTGCAGGTCTATCACATTGCGAGGAACATGTGGTGCAAGTTGGAGAACAGGATGGTGAAGAACGTGTCGGCTCCAGCCGCCATCATCGACGACAAGATCTACATCATCGGAGGTTGGGGAAATTGAGCATTGTGCTGTGGTTGTGCTTGTCATTGGTTCCTAGGGTTACATCAAGGCATCGCTGTCTCACCCCGTCACAGGATACACCCGGAGGGTAATCGCATACGACACCAAGGCCAACCGCTTCGTCAAGTGCGCCAGCCTGAAGGAGAGGAGGATGCACCACGCCGCCGCCGTCCTCAAAAACAAACTCTACATCACGGGCGGACGCTCCATCAACGGGCGCGACGCGGTGGAGGATTCGGACGGCTTCGACCTCTACGACCCCGAGACGGACTCGTGGGCATCCCAGGGAGCGCTGCCGTGTAAACTGTTTGATCACGGCTCCCTGACCCTGACGCACGTCTCTCAGACGTGGGCGAAATCATAGCTGACGCGTCGTCGTCTGACTATTACCACACCTCAAGACGTGTGACTTTGCGCATTAGATATTTCCTTTTTTTATACATTGTTGACAACCGAATGCACACACAAAAAAAAAAAACAGGCCTGCTCTCACCTTTTATGACCTCACTATTCTCAGCCTGCTGTAAATCAGGAGTTTTCTGCCGTCATGTCTAAATCCTGGGGCTTGTGTACTGTTCTCCACGGGTCAGTGTCGTGCTCAGCTGTCTGAAAACGCTGCCACGTCGAATTAAAGCCACAACACCACTGTAAAATATTGTTCAGAATATTACAGCACGACCGACGTCCATGGAAACCGATTTGGGGTTTTTGAGCTTTTTGTGGTTTTTTGCACCGATTATTTTGCACTGATGATTTTGTACTGTCTTTTATGTTTGTTTTGGTCTTTTTTATATATATATATATATATAGAGAGAGAGATATAATAAAATGTGAATCCAAGCCCGCTCATGCAGTCAAATGCTGCCAGAGTATCTCGTGTTAAGTCTGAATCATCATGACACCCATCGCACTCCTGCCCACACAGGACAGTTACAAGTCCAGACAGGTTCCTGCTCGCCTGTGCACAGGGGGATGCCTCAAATATTTTGGAAAAGTGTCTTTTCACCCAGATCAGCTTTAAATATCACCCAGCGGGCGCTGGCACCACCTGTTGAAGGTGACACCAAAACCATGAGTGCATCAGGAAGGGTCTGCTAGTTTATGTTTTAATACATATTATTACATATTTCCAGATACCAGAGGAATCACTTCTGATCTATTTGGCAGGAATAATGCCTTTCAAAGGGAAAAGTTGAAAAGATTTACGTGATTTGTTTTAAAAGTAAAGTTCAAAGTAAGAATCTGAAACAGCTAAGCAGATTACATAGTTTCATTCATCAGTGGCTTTCAGAGCAGCATCAGTGCTCCCGCGTGGAAAATAATGTGGCCGTCAGGGATTACTCCGAGTTTATGTGCATTTCTTTGAAATCAAAAGTCATTGGGTCAAAAGTTTCAGATGCCCGTCAGTGAACGGGTGCGGTGGGCGCAGGCGGGGTGGGGGGTAGGGGGGGGTCCTGGAAAAACTATAGTTGATCCGGTGTTATTTTGAGAAACAAACAAGGGGCTGAATGTTACACCACGTGAGGCATGTGGCCGCTGGGTTGCCACGCGAGGAGGCAGATGTGAGGGACGGCGAGACGCGGAGAGGCCCGTGAGCCGGGTTTCACAACAGAGCGGGCGAGTGATGAAACTCGACCAGGAGGGGCAGCGACAGGTGTGTGTGACTCGGTGCCCGTGTGACCGCCGGTGTGTTTGTGACCATGGAGTTGAGAGCGAGCAGCTGTCTCATCCGGTCTTAACATCACAACAAAAAAACATGGATGACTGACAGAGGATGGAGGAAGGAAGACGTCCCAAGAATAATAATTCAATAATAACCATTTATATGACCCCATTTGACAGACGAGGTTCAAAAACACTGACTTTACCGTGTCTCACATTGAAAATGAACATATATGTTGATCGAACAAAAACAAAAAGCAGCGCGACGTACAATGGTGTAACAGGATGCTTGCATAAAAAGAAATAGTCCCACTAAAAAGCTCAAAACACTTTATTGTATTATGATTAGTAGCTTCAAAAATAAGCTGAGTGTGTGTCTGACACATCGCTGTTTGTGATTTACTAAATTAAACTCTTTAGGTCAAAGTTTCCTTCTTACTCAACCAGTGGACACCTGACAGAACACTTGCTGGGACTTTCCCTGTCAGCCAGTGTCAAAGCTTTGGCCTACTCTGAAAATAGCCCTAATTACGCTTCAGAGACACCAAGAGTGTTACTACGGTTTACAGCCGGTGTAGTAGACAATACCTGGATCATTTTTTAAGTTCCGATTTTTATAGAGGTCGAGCTGTATAACAATACGTCTTTATTCTCCGTGATTCTCATACATCTTCCTGACAGATATGCAGAGAGGGTACGCAGCTCTGTGACCCTTCGCAAATATTACAATACCTCTGCTCAGAAGCCAAGCTGTGATGTTTTATTTAGTGTTTAATAAAGCGCTGCCACCGAGAGATAGATGCTGCGAATTCTCCGCGAATGTCAGAAATAAAGAGGGCTCAGTTACAAGAAAAGGCAGGAGAAGGAAACAAAATAAGGAAAACCACAACAGGATGGTTTAAAACTATCTGAAGCCAACACAAACACTGCTGCTTCTTGGAAGAGGGATGTACTTGTACGCCTCCTCCATGTGCTGCTGCATTTGCAGATTACACATGATGTCATTACCTATCCTCAACGCACACACACACGCACGCATGCACACATGCCCTCAGAGACTCACGTTCACACTGAACACGGTGGCAGTTTTCTCTACTTTGTATAGAACTGTGTTTCAGTTCATATGAGGAGTCACATGACACACATGTCATGTGATGCAGCTGAAACATGTCTCACTATTCCATCCTTATCTTACGGTAAAAGATCCAAATGCAAATGATTAACACTTCCTGAGTGCTTACCAGAACAATGGACAAGTAAACATTATCTCCATGACTGGTCATGGCAGTTCCAAAACAAAGCACGATTTCAAGTTGAATAACATTAGAAATGTAGACTGACTACAAACACAGATTACATACTTATACCTATAGTACATAAACTCCTTAAAGGCTTGTAAAAGAGTGTGTACATACTCCATGTGTTTTAATATGCTGATAAGGGTTGACCCAGTGGCCTGGACAGACCCAGTAACTGATTATCTCTAATGGCACATTCCAAAATAAACAGAATGGAATCAGTCTGTGGTGCTGTGGGGACATTTAAATATGATGATAGAACCCACTGCAGACACACAAACACCTATGGAATTCACAATGTAACCCAGCTCACTGGAGGAAGGGCAACTTGAACTATTTATAATACTGGTGAATGACGAATCAGGGGACTTTACAGACCCTTTACTGTTAAGATAAAAGGCTTTATTTTTCATTCTTTTAGTTTTAAAGTCACTTAGAGCAGCTACTGACACAGAGAGACAGAATACGGCCTTAATCGTAACCCTGCTATCAACAGCTGAGCACTTGCCGAGAAAAAGTAGTGAGAAACTCATGGCTGTACGTCCCTATCGTACAGTAATCAATGACCTGTAAGCTTTGAATGGAGCATTTGCTCGTGGTAAATATTGACCTGCAGAACGCAGGAGCTCTTCCAACCGCTCCTGAACATTTAACAATTTCCCCCCGAAATGGATGAAACCACTACAAGAGACCCAGTTTGACCACGTGATAACACGATATAGAGAATCATGCATTTAAACAAAAAAAAAAGCAATACTATACAAAGATGAATTTTCCATGATGAAACTGAAGCAATAGAGAGCAACTCAAAAGAACTCTAGAGGCAGCCGAAAACACATTTCAAAAACCCTAAACTGACTTATATATAGTTTTAAATACAGAACATGATGTACACAGTAACTCAGAGGGTTGATAGGTTAGGCAAGACTTAAAGATAATTAACTTTGTATCTGCTACTAGTGATTAGGAAGGGCCGTGATCTGTACATAATGTGCCCGCTTGACTTTGAAGCGTCTCACAGTGATTAAAAAAACAAACTTGGGTCCTGGGAGGAAATGTTGCTTCTTAACGGCACCAAAAAAAAAAAAGACGGTTACGTAATCAAGGAGCCCAGGAACTGTTTGACTTTTAAAGATGCCCTTTAACCAGGGCCTGAACTGGGGGGGTCGGGGGGGTCGGAGGGTCCCTCTTTTTTCCAGGAGGTGGGGGGTGTTGGGGGTGTTGGGGGGCTCAACGTGTCGCTCACGCTCTTCCCCGAGTTGATAAACAAAGCCACGTGCTGCGGGGAAGTTTCCAAAGTGGGCGGGGCCTCGCTGGTTTCCGGGTTCTGCCTCGGGTATAAAGGCGGATCTGCGGTGGCACCGGAGCAGAAACACGCACCGATCTGGTCCTTCTGCACCGACAATCCGCTTAATACCCCCGAAGGAGACGTCTCCTCGACGGTTTTTTTCCTTTTCTTTTTGCTTTACCTTGACTGTCGTGCGGCCGCGATGCCTTTCCTCGGACAGGACTGGAGGTCTCCGGGTCAGAGTTGGGTTAAAACCGAGGAGGGATGGAAAAAGACGACAGACGACAAAAACAACAATGTTTCCGACGAGAGGTTGGTCAACAAAGCAGTTTTCCGAAAGCCGAGTTCTCCACCACATCTGACATTCGCACTGCCACCCAAACGTCGATTTTCCTAGACAGATCGGATTAAGGAACTTACTTCTAGAATAAAGAAGTGCATTTAGAACCGTGTTTCTTTTCCGGTCTAATCACACAGCTATTAATAACACACGTGTGGACGGATTAACATACGTGTGCACAGGCTTGCTGTCTGTCTGAACACGGAAATCTCCAAACAGTTTGTGTCCCCAATAAAAATCACTTTGACCGTCTGTTTGATGCTGGGGGGGGTTGCATGGACAAACCCGGAAGAAAAAAAAAAGGCTCCTGCGACGTACTAAGAAAACAGGAATCTTTGTGTTCTCCCAGGTTCTGCAAAGCTGAGGAGGAGGAGGAGTGTTTCAGCAAGGAAAACTTGCTGCGTTCTCTCAACTATGACATGGCTGCCAAGAAGAGAAAGAAAGACCTCATGAACAACAACTCCAAGGTTCCATGTGAGTCTCAAACACGCCGCTTGGGTCCCTGTTTTCAGAAAAAAGTCGGGCTAGAATTCATGCAACACAAATCTACCAAACTTGGGCTCCGCGCAGGGAGGTTATGTAACCAGGGATTAGGGGGAGGTCATCCCTAATAATGCTATTTTATTATTAATTTTCCATCACTTCAGAAAGTGTTTCGATAACCGTTTTACCTCTGTGGAATGTGCATTCCTCGTAACACTTCCATTCCGCCAATATGAGGAAGGCCGCTAATATAAACACTCTGCTTTCTCCCAGATTTCCACAGGGAAAAGTGGATTTATGTTCATAAAGGAAGCACCAAGGAGGTAACAAATCGAATCATTCGCTTTCACATCAGCTCCTCGTATCATTCCTGCTAATTCTGAACGTGCTGCGAAAGCTCTGCGCTTCTTCCTAATCTAATATCCCTGATAATTGAATTCTCCCAGCGCCACGGCTATTGTACGCTGGGAGAGGCCTTCAACCGCTTGGATTTCTGCAGCGCCATCAAGGACACCAGGAGATTCAATTACGTCGTCAGAGTGAGTCCGGGCTCCTTGTCTCCTTGTTTGTTTTTCTGTGGTTGTTCGTAGCTCGTGTGTTGTCGGGGCAGAAGGTTGAGAGGGTGTGTTGGCTTAGACCGGGTGGGGGGGTGTGGGGGGAGTCTTATCAATGCTCTGCAGATAAAGGTCCGTCAGCGATTGTACCATTCCCTGTAGCACAGACGAGTACTGCTGGCGTATGGAGGGTAGTTGGAGTTGTCGAGACAATGTAAAGTGTGTTTTTCATCTCATTAGGCGTTTGTTTTTTTGTTTTTTTAAGATGTAAATTAAACTTGTATTTAGCTGTTCCGCCCCATCAAAGCTTAATACCACGTCAACAGAGACGGAGCGTTTGGAGGCTGCGATCCTCCACACGTTGTCCTGAAAGTGAAGGGAAAAGCAGCCCTCCCACATGTGCTCCCATGTGAGGCTGCATGTGGCGGTGTTCTCTTGCGCTGGAGGGTTGGTGGTGGTGGGGGCTGGTTGGGACAGCTGTGCAGTGAGCCACGAGCTCATGGTTGCGTTTATGAAACCAGACCTGGTGGTTGTCAGGTGATTCAGAGCGGCCATCACCGCCACCCCCCCACCAACACACACACACACACACACACACACACACACACACACACACACACACACTCGTCTCCTCATCCATTTAGACCCTGGCCTCCGAGTTTCTCTTTCTCCATCGGGGTATCATGATCGCTGCGTGGGAGGGGCGTGTTCACGTGGTTTGTCTCTGCTGTTGGAGCCTCTTCACACTTACCTCTGGTCTCCGTCGCAGGAGCTTGGGCCTGACCTTCTCGCTCAGGCTCCTGATAACAGCGCGTTAATCTTCTAGAACAATATGGCTGTGTAACACTAGCATCCGTCTGGACGCGGCGTCCCGGGTCACCGCCCCTCTGCCTGTGTCTGATGGCATTTGTAGGGTCATTTAGCCCCGTCTTGGTTACACGGATCAGGTTCAGACGCCAAAATGGAGGTTACTCCAAGGAGACCGGAGCTTTGGAATGAATTCTTTAAAGGAGTCTCTGAATCGATCTGGAAGTCGAACGCGAGCTCCGAGGTACGGAGCGCGGTTTAGAGAGCAGCAGGGGAGAGGGGGGGGGGCCCTAAAAGTAGATACGGAAACACACATTGTTCTGCCTGGCTGCTCCACAAAGTGCCGAACACACGAGCTGCTGAGAGGACGGCTATGGGATTAGGTTTCAGGAAAGAATGAAGTAAGACGGCCAAAAGAGAGCGAAGAAGATTTCAAAAATGGTCAGGGGAGACGAGCGTAACAACAAAGCGCCTGAGTTCAGACTTGGATCTCAGCACAGTTCGCCATATTCAGACATATTTAGGAGCCCGGCGCTCTGACCTGGTGATTTACAGAGCGCGGGGGGGGGGCCCCCGCTTTACCGCCGGCGCTGCGTTACGATGACAAAAGGTCACGGGTGGGCCTGGTGGAACACTAAAGTTCCTCCATGATGTCACATCATCTGTTACATGCCGCACATGCCAGCCCCGGTGGGTGGGGGGGCTGGACAACAGCTCTCGGACCTACGTGCGGGCACACTGGTTGGGGTGGGGGGCGGTCAGGCGGTTGTTTGTGGCGTCGACACCGAGGAGGCGCGAGCGTTGCCGCGGCCGCCGGATCCACTTTTTCCGGAGAGTAATGACCCCGCGTGGAGGGGATCCAGGCAGCATTTATCCTCAGGAGCACAAGTGCCCTTGAGGGAACGCAGCACAACAGACATAAAGTAATGAGGCAGCAGAACAGAGAGTCTCCGCACTCGACGGGATGAAATTTATGTCGGGTCTTTTCATAACATTCCCTTTCTCCGCCGCAGCTCCTGGAGCTTATCGCCAAGTCCCAGCTCCCCGCGCTCAGCGGCGTGGCGCAGAAGAACTACATGAATATTCTGGAGAGAGTGGTTCAGAAAGGTGAGCTCCGTCAATCTTTCTCCTTTTTTTTTTTTTTTTTTTAAAAAGTCACCCAGCAAGTTTGACTCGCGTCGGGGGAAACTTCCCTCCTGACCGCTCTGGTCTGGGGGGGGGGGGGGTCCTTCTTCGCGCGATCCTTCCGCTTTGCGTCGTTATCGTCCCAAAAGATGGAGCGCGAGGGGGAGAGGCGAGGGTGAAGCCGTGCCTGCTTCCCCTTGTCCCGTTTGAGCTGAAATTGGAGGAGATGAGTACCTGGGACAGGAGAGTAAACATCGCGCTGTAATGACACGGCGGGGGGAGGGTGGGGGGGCGACAGTCGCCAGACTCTCCCGTGAGCCGCCGTGTAAACAGACGCTCCCTTCGCTAAACAGTCGCTCGGGGCTGTTTAGGTTGCGCAAACCCAACGCCCCGAGGGCGCGGGCGTCCGACGAGTCGCCGCTCGGAAATATTTGGTTTAATAATCGACGCCTGGGACGAGTCAAAACAAGGTGTTTGGGTGTTTGGGTGTCCGGGCCGGCCTTAAAGCTTTGGTGCCCTCTCCTCAGTCCTGGACGACCAGCAGAACGTGCGGCCCATCAAGGAGCTGCTGCAGATGCTCTACGTGTCGCTGTGCGGCCTCGTCCAGGACATGGGCAAGTCGGTCCTGGTGGGCAACATCAACATCTGGGTGCACCGCATGGAGAACATCATGCAGTGGCAGCAGCAGCTGGACAGCATCCAGATCAAAAGAGTGAGAAGCTCCCCACTTCCCAAGATTCTGCTCTCGCCCCGAGCGCCCCTGGTTTTAACGGACCCCCCCACCCCGTGTTTGCCCCCCCCCCCAGCCCACGTCCACAGGCATGACGCTGACCGACCTGCCTGACAGCCTGCAGCTGAACATCATGCAGTGCCTGACGGACGGCAGGGACCTGGTCAGCCTGGGCCAGACCTGCCCCGACCTGGGGAGCCTCACCGAGGACCGCCTTCTGTGGAGGAAGCTCTGCCAGTACCACTTCACCGACAGACAGGTGTGTGTGTGTGTGTGTGTATGTATGAGTGTGTGAGGGGGCGTGACACTGACTCAGACTGTGATGGCAAACAAATCAGCCCTCCATCCAAAGTAATATTTTGGCCTCCTCCTCAGATCCGAAAGCGTTTGATGGTGTGCGACAAGGGTCACCTGGAGTGGAAGAAGATGTACTTCAAGCTGAGCCGCTGTTATCCTCGCAGGGAGCAGTACAGCGACACGCTGCATCTCTGCACACACTGCCACATCCTCTTCTGGAAGGTTTGTTTTGGTTTTTTTTTTTTCCACTCGATCAAAGTCGATTCCGGAGCAGAAGCTCCCGGCCGTGAACGCGGCCAAACCCATCGGAAGTAACCGCCGAACGTGTTTTTTTTTTGTGTGTTGTTTTCTTCTCCCCCGCAGGACACGAAGCATCCGTGCACGGCCAACAACCCCGAAAGCTGCACCACGTCGCTGTCGCCTCAAGACTTCATCAACCTTTTCAACTTCTGACAGCCCCCCTCTTCTCCCAAAAACATGAGTTAACTGTGTATATACTGTACATAAACATGTAAAATATTCCGTTAAATAGCACGGGCGATTCCCAGATGTGTTTTTTTTTTTTTTTTTTTTTTTTCTTGAGGTATGATTGTAAAAGGCTCAGGCAGTGGGACAATTATGCAATCGTGTGTTGTTTTGTTTGTTTTTGTAAGGGGACCCAGAGACTTCTGGGAGGATTCAGTGAAGTTGTGTGAATGTGGCTGAACCAAACTAGTGATTTCCAGGCAGTACGTTAGTGGGAAAGCGCAAAGGGAACAGTCACTCATCAAAGTTTAGTCTTAGTTCGACATTAAACCTGAACTTGGATGTGTATTCTTGTTTTTTTTTTTTTTTTTTTTAATGATTTACCTTTTTCTGTTGGGTTGTGTTTCCGTGCAGGAGAACAGAAGCGTAGTCAGACATGTCTAAAAGTTTGAATTTGTGGTTTGTTTACTGAAGTACGAGACCTGCTTGGATGGAGACGGAAGAGAACTCGTTTCCACGGTACCAAAGGGACAATCAGTGTAGGAGTTGGTATGTGTTCACGAGAGTGAGTGAGTGATATTTATGTTGACAAGCCGCAGAATGTTTACCGACTTATCTTTTCCACTTTTATAAAACTATGATGTGACTTCTTTTTTTTATCGCTTTTCTTTTCCCTTCTTGTGACCTCTAGTTGAAGAGAGTCTGACTGCAGAGTGAACCAAAGATTTCAGTCAGAAGAATATCTGTCAAAAATCCATTAGAATGATGTCAAGATCTGAGGCTCTAAAAGTTGCATTTGCACGTTTTTTTTTTTTTTTTTTAAACCATGCTCAGCTGATTAGAATTAAATTATTATACTTTGTTTTATAAGCTGCTTCTCTTGCATCATTACTTTTGTTCGGATTGGATGTATTTGATATTTCGCTCCAACGCTGCTCATTCGACACGTTAAGGTTTTCTTCTCTTGAGTTAATTAAAGAATAAACTATAATTTGCCTGCCTTGCTCATCATTTAAGACGTCACATTCGTGGGAAAAAACAAAGAAATGAACTCTCGGGAAGCGCTGCAGCGGTGTACGAGGGACACCCAGTGGACATAAGCGGAACGACACCCTGGATCGACGAAAGTAGATTTTGGTGCAGTCATGCTGCACATACCATCACGACATTCTAGTCCTTCATCAGCTTGGATGTTTTTCTTTTGATCTAGAAGACTCATGAGCGAGTGCGAATGACTACATTACTACGTTTGGTTTCTTTGAAAAACAGAACAAAACGCTCCAATAAATGTTTTAATCATATAAGTTACATAGCAAATACAGACAAATGAGAAATCATTAGTTGCTGGTTACACAATATATAAATAAACTCTGTAGTGATAAGTTTTGTTGGTTTTTTTTTTAAACCAAGAAAATAATTAGTGTGAGACAGTTTTATTTACCTCCCACTGCAGTGGCTCCAGGTTTTTGCACAATGTTTATAAAGCAGCTTAAGAGTTGAGAGGGAAAAAAAGTGCCGTAATTGTGTAACATATCTCTGCTGTCAAACCTATGCAAGCATTATTTTGATCCAAATGTAATCTTAAGAAAGAGTATGCTTTTTTTTTTTTTTTTTTAGTTCACTAACCACAAAACGAAGAATGGCATCATCTTCCCCCTTAAAGAGCGTCGTCACTGTGCGCGGATGGAGTGACAGCAGCAGGAAAAGGCGATGTCAAACGAGTGGTACTCAGCTCTGTCGTCTTTTCTATACTCTGAACGACCTGCCATCCTCACAGCGACAGCTTGCGCGCCCCTTAGAAAACAGTAATGAGCACCAGTATAATCTTCCTCCAGTCTTCTATGTAAAAGATGTCATTAAAAAAAAAATAAAAACAAAAATTAAAAAAATGGGTTGAACCTGTTATTGGACTATAAATCGTTTTATAAAAATGGCATACATTGTCGCCTCACGGCATGAAGACGGAGAAAACGATACTCTAGATCTATGTTGCATTCAGTCGCCAGCTGCGGCGTCGTCAGGGCTGTGAAAGCGCTTCTCTCGCTCTTGTTAAACGTTAATGTGTTATTTTGGACTGGCACAGCACTGAGCCACGTCGACCGGACATGGACCTGCGTCAACACACCCCCCCCTCCCCCCCCGAGGACTCGACTGTTGAGGATCCAGCGATCCGCTGCTGGGCGAGGTGAGCCCTGGGAGGGCCTGCGTACACAAACATAAAACGGGGGGCTCAGCAGGGTTGTGGGGGGGGGGTGCATGCAGAGAACAGCAAGTATTGAGAGAGAGGCATCGGGGCCGTGAAGGTGCAAAGGTCAACTGGAGAAGCGTTACCAGAGTTAGTAAACATCAGACGGGCACGTTCTCTTTTTCCGAGTTCTGAATAATCCACTCAATCGCATCCCAGCCCTACAGATTCACACGGGGGGGACAAGAGGTGGGAAGATCCAGGCGCGACCAAAGAGAGGTTAATGTCACGTTCTGTGAACAGCAGAGAAATAAGCACACATGCAAAGAAATCCTCTGTGCTGACATGCACTTCAATTCAAAACACATGCAAAAAGGAGGGGAAAAAAAAAGGAGGAGGAGACGAGAACCTACCTTTCTGGCGTTAGCCGACATTCTGCGGGCCATCATCCCCTCCAGGTAGCTGCTCAGACTCACCCCCTTGACGGTGATGATGGCCTCCTGGGTCAGGACGGTGCTGAGGGGGAGGGAGGCAGGGTGTGGGTGTGTGTTTCTAACCGCAGGAGTCAGGGGGCGAACGCAGCGGTACTTACACCTCGGGGTTGTCGGGGTGGGGTCTGTAAACAAGACGCTCGTCCACTGAGATCCAGTTGGTGAGAGTAATCTGGAAGGAGAAAAAAACATCCATCCGGTGACCACCGTCGCCCAGCGCAGCGTGCTCACCGCACAATAACGGGGGGAAGCGCCGAATGTATACATTTGTTGAGCACAGCTCCATCCTTTTCTCCTCTGGGTCGACGATGGAGTGCTCCTTCACGTACGTGTCCGTCTGACTGGTCCCCAGTATCTACAGAAACACCACGAAGAGAGGGGGAAAAAAGGCTTGTTTGCATGAAAACTGGAGGTATGGAGCACCACAGAACACACACACACACACACACACACACACACACACACACACATAAAAAACCGTGTTGAAGACTGACCGCTCGCACGATGGCTGGGAGGCCCCACTTGGTGCTGAGGAGTCTGTGGCTGTGCAGGCGTCCTCCCTCGTCCAGGTTGCGCTCCAGGACGTCCACCCCAACCACGTTCGGGTTCATTGGATTCGGGTACTTCCTCATTGCGGCCTTGATGACCGTCTCCCACGGGTAACTGCAAGTCACCCCCAGTATAAGGAGGTGGCAACTCCAAGACATGAAGATAAGCATGCGGCGGCAGCACGAAGGCGACGGGAGCCGAAAGTGAGATGCGTTCGGCGCGACCAACCTGAAGACATGCTCCGTGCTCCAAATCTTCATCTTTCCGAAGATCTCCTGGAAAACTCTCTCTCAGAACCGTGTTTCATTGCACCATTTCCCCCCTCGGGAGCTGGCTCCAGGAATCACACATCGGGGCCTTTGACAAGTGCTCACGACCGCCGCCGCGGAGAGTCCGCACGGCGCAGCCTTGCGCGTCCGTGGCGGAGCAGCCTTGCGCAAAACCTGCGCGGGATGACGCCGCCACCCGCAGGGGAAGACAGAAAAAGAGAACTTAGATACGACGATAAATCGCCGGCGCGGTGGCCTGAAGGACGAGAGAAAAGCCGGTGATCTAACGGAGCCGCCGTAGACCGAAAAAACGACGACAAGCACACACGGATGCGACAAGAGATTTTCAAAATAAAACCAGAAAAGCGCTCCAACAGTGGACCCTTTATTTTTTTAATATTTTTTTTTGGGGGGGCTTTGATCATACTCGTATGTTGAAAATGGCCCGATCTTCACAACGATAAAGAATCGTTCGTTCAAAACACCCCTTGATGGAAGATCGCCGATTCGCCGTTTCTTTCTTGTCACCTTATCGGCATTTCCTGAAAATTGCGCTTAAGTTCTTTCATATATTTTCGTTATTAACAAATAAACAGATAGACATAGAGACACATATCGGATGTAACTATTAATGCACGCTGAACTGCCTTTTAAACTCTAAAACTAACCAAACCTGCAGGAGGGCCAACGTTTTGGAAAGCCAGGTATGATTACCGAATGAAGTTTCTTTTTGCCCCTTTTTGTTTTGAAGTAACTTCCGCTCTTTTGTCCGACGTCTTCCGACAACTTGACCTGGTCGCTGCGCTCCTGCGGCGCGTCCCCCGCCTACTTTGCGCATGCGCGCCGCATCCTTCCACCATCCCCCGTCAAGTGTCACCCAAAGAGGAGACCAACATCCACTCAAGAGCGAGAAGAAGTAGGAAAACTGGCGATGCGGCTTTCAGACAGAATCTTTGGAAAGCAAATTTTTTTGTAGTAATTTTAGTTTAAACTCGAGAAAAAGCGTTTCATTCAACGCTGTATGAATAAAACTAATAATTGTTACCTCATACCGAAATGTGAACGGACTGCGAGTGTTTTTCTAGTTATACATATAAAAATCACACAGATGAAATCACCAGTACTGATTACTATTAATGTTGTTTAACATGCTCATCTTTTTTATTCTAACTGTTGTCTAGCGTTGACGTTTTTATTTTGAAGGTCTGCCCGGAAGTGTAAGACTGCGCTCTCGCCGCATCACTGCCGATGCTGATGTGGGTGATCAGAGGTTTTCATTGAGGGAGACGCGCAGCGGAGGCCGGTGTGGTCCTTCATCGACAAATTCTCTCCATCACCGTGAACGCGGCGCTCCCGCCTCTGCCCGCATCCGGAGCGCCACAGAGCTCTCGGGGAGCAAGCTCGGCCCAGAACCGGAATAACGCGCACTGGGTGACCTTGCATTGAATGTCACGGTAGACGAATTTTTTTTTCCCTCACCCCCCGTCCTCACCTCCCCCCATCCCCCCTCTTTTTTTAAGCACCGCCACGGTAAGGTACCCAGCATCCTCATCCGTGCGGAGCCGCAGCCGTCATCACTGTTGTTGTCATGTGCGTTGAAATTTCGGTCTACATTTGATGCGATGTGCGCTTCATTGCGGGAATCTACCGCGGGGTTTTATGCAATTAAACACCTTTCCCTTTCTTCCCCTCTTTTTGTCGCCGAGAGCAGCGCTGATCGTGCAGGCTGCGCGAAGGCCGGGCTGCGTGCCGCAGAACGCAAATCCGCCATTTATATTCATAAAATGCCACGAAGGCGTTTGGGCTCGGCTTTTTTTTTTTTTTTCTGGAACATAAACGTGCGTTTGAATGCGATCCGCGCAGTTTTCTTGATTTCTGCGGATGCTGCAGAGGCGCCGGAGAGAAAGGGAGGGGGCTTCGTCCACATTAGGACGCACCATGTGTGCGAGGGTGCTGCGCGGAAAGTGGGGCACTGTGGCAGCACCCCACGCGTTTATGACGAGGACCAAAAGGGCTGGCAGGTGGTCGGTCCCCAGTTTTTGAGCTCATATTTAAAAA
Organism: Lagocephalus sceleratus; assembly: GCA_911728415.1. Lineage (NCBI taxonomy): Eukaryota > Metazoa > Chordata > Actinopteri > Tetraodontiformes > Tetraodontidae > Lagocephalus > Lagocephalus sceleratus. Next base: position 7,639,208 of record CAJVRN010000126.1, read on the forward strand.
TCTGCTGACACGGGGGCTCTCCCCGCCTTTGCGCGCAATGACGCCAGGAGAGCTTCTATCGCCGTCTTTTTTTGGGGGGGGCCTCGGGAGGATCTAGACGTACCAAAGTGTAATAACAGGACTGCGTTGGTCCACAGGTCACCAGTCAGAGCCATGGAGATCGTCACACACTTAATCAACGACACCATAGAGTTCTACAAATGGACCCTGACCATCGCAGGTGAGCGATTTGAGAATCACAGCATCAGTTTGGGTTAGGGGAAGGGAGGGGAGGAGGAGGAAGGGGGGGGTCACCCGAAATGGAGCCGTTGCTGATGATGAGAACGTCTGTCACGCAGACAAACGGGTGGAGAAATGGCCTCTGATGGACAACCCGCTGCCCACGCTGGCCATCAGCACCTCCTACCTGCTGTTCCTCTGGCTGGGGCCCAAGTACATGAAGAACCGAGAGCCCTTCCAGCTCCGCAAAACCCTCATCGTGTACAACTTCAGCATGGTCTTCCTCAACTTCTTCATCTTTAAAGAGGTGCCTTATGTCTGTCTGGTGTGTGTGTGCTAGTGTGTGCTAGTGTGTGTGTGTCAGATTAGAGCAGAGACATCTGTAGTAACAGTTTGGTTCAAGCATCTCTGATTATTTCCTATTCTCTGTCTGTCTGTCTGTCTGTCTGTCTGCCTGTCTGTCTGCCTGTCTGTCTGTTTCCCTGTCTCCCTGTCTGTCTGTCTCTCTCTCAGCTGTTTATGGCCGCACGTGCGGCCAAGTACAGCTACATCTGCCAGCGAGTCGACTATTCCGACGATCCCAACGAAGTCAGGGTGAGTGTGGCCTGCAGACGCGCCCTCACGCCCGGGACATGATCATTACCCCCCCCCCTTAGTCCTCCCCTCTTGGTCACCATCCGCGTTTTCACTCGTTTGCCCTCTTCCCGACATTCCGTGGGCTTGTTTTTTTTTTTTTTTTGTGTGTTCTGACAGCAGCGAGTCTCTCACCTCCATTCTTGGCTCTGTCTACAGAGTTTTGGTTAAACGTTCCGCTCGAGGTATTTTTACTTGACCGTGTGATCTGCAGCTGTTCAACACGCAGGAGCACGAATTTGAGCAGCCTCTCTCGCTGCAATGTGACTTTTTGTTTGTTTGTTTTTTTAAATAAATCCGAGCCTTTCCTCTCATCTGTAGTTTTTCGTTCTCTTCCTGATGACTGAGTTTGCAGTCAGGTGACAGGTCAGGATTTTCCCAGGCCGGAATTGTCGGGAATCTGAATTCACGACCCCGTTGCGAGGAGCCCGGCGGCGCTCCTTTGATTTTAATAATTCACGTGCACCCAGGAGCTCGCGCGGTTCGGGAAACACGATCAGCTCCTCGAGCCAGCCGGGATATCACGGAAGGTGTTCAGTTTCACCTTTTGAGGGCATAACCGCATCTTCACAACTCCCCTTTCACCCCCTTTGCCCCCCCCCATCACCACCACCACCTTTCCGACACAGGTGGCTGGAGCGCTGTGGTGGTACTTCATCTCCAAGGGCATCGAGTATCTGGACACGGTGTTCTTCATCCTGAGGAAGAAGTTCAACCAGGTGACCTTCCTGCACGTCTACCACCACTGCACCATGTTCACGCTCTGGTGGATCGGCATCAAATGGGTGGCGGGGGGACAGTGTGAGTGGCTCATTCCGTTTATTTCTTACTTTAAACCCCCTGTGTGGAGAGATACGATGGATTTCTTTTTGTTGCTTTTTTCCGCGCAGCCTTCTTTGGCGCGCACATGAACGCAGCGATTCACGTCCTGATGTACCTGTACTATGGCCTGGCCTCCTGTGGACCCAAGATCCAGAAGTACCTGTGGTGGAAGAAGTACTTGACCATCATTCAGATGGTGAGATGTCACTCGGCTGCCAACCCGGCATCCGGGACGGCCGCCATTGTCTTGTTGGTGACCTGAGAATGGAACCGGTCCAAATATCAGCCCCAGCTTGGCTCCTTTTTAGAATACATTCAGGTTTTTTTTTTTTTTTTTTTTAATTCAGGCTGTTCAAGAGGATGATTTTTTTTTTTTACCCCTCTTTCCCCCTCAGATCCAGTTCCACGTCACCATCGGCCACACGGCCTTGTCCCTCTACGTCAACTGCGACTTCCCCCACTGGATGCACTACTCCCTCATCTGCTACGCCATCACCTTCATCATCCTCTTCGGCAACTTCTACTACCAGACCTACCGCCGCCAGCAGCCCAGGCGTGACGCCGCCTCCTCCTCCAAAGCGGGCAAGGCCGTCGCCAACGGCGCCGTCAACGGACTCAGCAAGAATGCCAACGGGGCGGCGGTGATGGGGGGCAAAGAGGAGAAACCCCAGGAGAACTCCGGGAGGAGGAAGAGGAAAGGGAGGGCTAAAAGGGATTAAAGGCAGGAGAGTGTGAGAGGTGGAGGTCATGGAGGGCGGTTCCAGCTCTGAAGGACTTAATCCACCGGAGGTTAAGAGGAGATAAGTTGATTTAAGCCATGATCTGAGTTGATAAAATTTGTGACACACCTGTGTTGATTTAGGCCGCCCGAGGCGCCGAAGGCCTCGCCGGAGGTGACCGACACTGCAGCGAAATGTCAACGCCGTAGTGTGTCCTGCAGGATAGATCCTAGTATCCCCTCTCTTTACTGCAGTGCCAAGTGCTTAAAAAAGGAAAAAAACAAAAACAACTTCCATCCACTCAAAAGTGATCCTGGAAAAAAAGAGGCAGGGGGTCAATCAGACCTGTGAGGCATGCTGGGAACGCTGCGTAAATACCCCATTTACTGCTGCTTTACTGAGACAGGAATACCCACCATAAGACCCCACAAACCTGCCAGTTTTTTTTTATTTTAAAGCCCCCAGAACTGATGATAGTGTACAGTATCATCCCCCTCCTCCACTCCTTCCAATGATGTTACATAAAGTTACAGTTCTTGTATCATTATATAAGAACCTCTGCAGTCATATATGTGCTTTCAAATGCAGAGTGTTTAAACCAGTCATGTCCCAAGCTCTTTCAGCTCTTCCCATTATTGCACATTTGAGGAAAAAATTCACTCAGTATCTAGAGATGAGACATACGTTGAAATTTAACCAGTTTAAATCCTTTAACGCTGGGATGAGATCTCTAATTGCTTTATGATGGAGGTACCATTATCTGTAGCTCATGCAAGGTTCAAAATACACATTTTTTTTTAAACGTCTGAATATGGCCGTGACGGGTTTTTTACACCCCTACTTGGATGAAACTTAAGGAAACAGCAGCTCTGGTGACGATCTCACTCCTCCCTGTTTAGTCTTTTCCGATGTTTACCTGTCTTTTTATATGACGTAGATGACTATAAGCTCTCTGGTGTCGTCATTTGTCTTACATGCTTGTGAAAATGTGTTGAAGCAGCAGTGTTCTTCTCTTACATTTGATGGACACGGACAGTTCAGGTGTCGTCCACCATCCTGAGCCGGCCTGAATGTACATTTGTCGGAGGAAACCTTGGATATAAAAGAAGAATAGGAGTTATTTGTGTCCAACAAAGAGCTGATGGACCTCTCTAGTGACCGTAGATGCCGTTAAGAACAACTGTGCTCAGCCTGAAGTCAACATACTGTAAAGCAGCTCTTAAATCCAGCTTTTTATCATCCACCAAACACATTTTGATCATTTTACTGGCTGTTTTTTTTATTTTATTTTATTTTTATGTAAATATCAATTTCCATTTAATTGAGGGTGCTTGTTTGTGTGTCTTTGTGTTGTACATACTACATCGTGACATTTTGTACTCTGCACATTTGGGAACGTTCCCAGCTTCTCTGCTCGGACTGATAGCTGTCCACGTTGCTTCTCTGTGTGCGTGTGTTTTTTAAACAGTACAAAAAAATATTATAACTTTAAGTTGTCTTTAAATTGTATTAAACTGAATGCCTCCAGAAGTTTGTGTTTTTTTCTTTAATCATTTGAAAGATGATAATTTTTTTTACAATTAAAAAGAGAAAAATGAAACTTTAAAATCAAAAGACTAGACATTACATTATTAGTAAAAACCACTAGAGGGCGCACTAGCTACATCACGCAGCATTCAAAGCCACAAAGAATATCAGATTAACAGTTAATTTGAAGAATTTAATAATGTAATATAATAACAACAAACACAGATTAACCTATAAAGTGGCTATTTTATTATTTTGGTGAATTCAATCCAATCCAATTAATCCAATACAAATAAGTACACTAAAACCCCTTTTGTGAGGCTGGATGTTTTACTATTCCAATATCTAATGAAAAAAAGAAAAGTCATTATATCTACATCGATCCTTACTTCTAGTAATCCTTATATTGAAATAAGGGTGGGGTCATGTCAGCCATATTGTTTGTTCTGTTGCGTTTCTTTGGAAAAAAAACCCCCAAAAACAAAAATCTTGCAGTGTCAAAGGTCTCTGGTTCGTGGTCACGTGATAAAAAGAGAGAAGACTTTATAAAACGTAATTTATAACACTCTAGTCAGACACTTAAGCGAGACAAAGGTATCCATGGTAACTGTATACAGCAGCTGTCTGAGCTCCCAACCCCCTCCTAAAAACTCCCACCCCTACCAACTGTCTCCTCAACCACATGGGTGCATGTGGGCAACATTATTAATGCAATAAAGCGTGTGTGCATGTGCGTCTTAAAAAGTGAGTGGGTGGGTGGACCAGTGAGTGGAGGCTTTTATTTGTGTGTTGTGTAATAGGTAGAAAATATTGAAATGTACATGTGTCTGTTGTGCTCCCCCCCCGCAGAGTTCCCACCAGCAGAGAGGCTTCAGATGTGTGGTTTGGCTTATTCGTCAAACTTCACTTCACAAGGCAGCAGAAAACCTTGCCAACAAGGTTAAGTCACAGTAACGCAGTTATGTATCACATCTATGGATCATCGTGATCTTGATGTAATTCAAGGCTCCCATTTCCATAAAAAGACACCCAGCTGGTATGACTGCAACACATAAACAGACCATTAAAGCAGAACCACAGCTACTGCAGCAAAGATATTCAGGTCTCTGGTGATGGAATCCACTTTTATTTATTATATCTGTTCATATTAAATGTGCATGGATTCCCCATCAGTCAGAAACTGGACTACAACAGAAATAAAAATTAATATTTTTGACGTCTCCTGGGGAGAATGACTGTAAATATCATAAAGTTCTGTACTGTTAACCTGCCAGAATCAACCCCTTCAGAAACATATTAAAAGGCTTTAATAAGGCAGTGGAAGCATATTCCTGTTAGCAATCGCACAATTGCACCCACCACAAGGAACCTACATATGGCCGTATGGTGATGAGGTGCAGTCCTGGGATGGTGGGAATGACAGAAAACTGGTGGGGGGGGTCAATAAATGTCTTGCTTTCACAATTCTCAGAGGAGAAATGCAATATTCACCTTAACATGCGACTCACACCAAGTAATAAGTCACAGATTTATGCAGGAATAAACAGTGTGTGTGTGTGTGTGTGTGTGTGTGTGTGCAGGAAACACACAGCTAAGGTAACTCTGAATGGACCAGGAGCATTTGAATCTAAATAAGATGTAACGCTTCAACATGTTCCACCAAGTCGACTTTTGAAACCAGCGTCGCCGTCTTCTATTTAACTTTAGCCGGAGTGGAGTCTGTCATCACCGTGACCCAGGAGGGCTCGACGATGACGACATCTGTCACATTAATGCAAACAAACGAAGGGGTGGGGGAGGCGATGGGGCACTGAAAGGGAGTGAAAGACCCCCACCCCCAAAACATCTGTTTTACTAATCTGAAAAGAAAAAAGGGCTCAGTCCTGCATTTGTGCTCACGATGGGGCCTGCAACATCTTGTTTGGTCATTTTGCTGTGATTACAATATGGCGCAGCCCTGATTGGGAATGTGAAAGCCTGCAGCCGCTGGACCAGATGGATTCCACAGACGTGCAGCAGGACTGCGAGGCTCGCTGAAACCTGAAACAGAGGCTGCAGAGCCGTGTTTGAAGAACGAATTTATTTGGATCTTTCGCTCTCAGGTTCGAGTAAACAGTAACACACGCCAGTAATAAACAAACCGTATAAAGTATTTTAGGGCTAAAATAAACCGGGCCATCTCACTAAAGTTGATGAAAAACACATTTTTCTTTCGTGTCATGCGGTCAATGTCAGTTTAAAAGGACCGAATAAGAGGTGGATGTGCAGCTGACTGCGTCCAATCGCCGCTGAGGGAGAGAGAGGGAGACAGCCAATGAGAGGAGCGGCTGCTGCGCGCACCGTCATCCGTGCGGCCCCTGCCATCCTGGCGCTGATGTAATGTCATGAATATTGAAACAGGTTGCTTGGGAGGCGCTCCAGTCAGCATCCCCATCTGCCTCCCCATCAGCACTACCCTTCAGAGTCGGACAAAAAAAAAAAAAAAAAAAAACGCCCTGAAAGGTAAGAAAGCGCTTCTATGTGTTTGGAATGAGCTGGATGAAGGGTGAATATGTGGGTGCGGAGCGTGTTTGACAGGCCTTCGCGCTTGGGTTAATTTCCTGATGAGGCTTTTTTTTTTTTTTTTTTTTAATGGAAAGCCAAGTCGGATGTGCCTTCTTTGGACTGAATTCTCCCTGTGGTGGGGGGGTTTTTTGAGGGAGTGACAACCGACAGTCTCGTTGACCATGTTTGGTGCGAAAAGAAAAGGACAATAGGCTACTTCAAACTCCACCGTTAAAAAAAAAAAAAAAATTAGAAAAATCTCGTGTCTTCTGACCTTTATGATCACAATGATCTAAATTTGTCTGAGTCATCGTGTGTTGGGACATGAGATGATGGCTGCCTGATACTTTGGCGTCCGACTTAAAGGCTGGATCATTGTTCGCTTGTTTCGATCCGACCCCGTCCGCCGTGTTCCAAACCGACTACTGCCCCACTTTCGTTGGCCGGTGTGGTCCATTGACCCTTTCGGCATCGCAGGTAATAGCCCGATCCGCGTCTGATCTCACACTATCTCATTAAACAGATCTCTGGGCGCCCCCCGTAGCCTAATTAATCCTCGTTTGCGTAAAAATAAACCGAATCTAGAGCGCAAGGCGCGCCTGACGCACCTGTCTGATGATTACCTGTAGATCATTTCTTTTCTTTTTTTTTTTTTTTTTTGGCCCGTATTCTTTATTTATGAGGTTCTGACAAATGCTTTCCAGCAGGAGGGAGGCTGATGAAGAGGACACTGAGCTGACACCACGATGAACCCCTCGGCCGCCGACTCTCCGCGGCAGACAGACAATAGCAGCCGGAAGCAGGAGCGGTCCTCGTCTCCGGCCGGCGTCAAAGACGGCGCGTCCAAAGCGCCCCAGAGGAGCGGCAATTCGTCCAAGCTCGTCACGTCCAAGCAAGGGGGAGGAGGGGGAGGCAGGAACAGCCGAGGTCACTCGCCAGTCTCTGCGTCGGGCAGGGAGCGGCAGGCCGGAGGCGCACCCGTCGGCAGAGGCGCGGCCGCTGTCCAGGCTGCCGGTGCTGAAAGCCCGACGCTGCTCCGCTCCGCGTCGGCCGACAGGGGCGGAGCGCAGGCGTCAGACGCCGCCGATCCCTCCCGCGTCGTGTCCGATCAGCCGTGCGCGTCCAAATCCCCCAAACTGAGGAGCAAAAATCCGAGGGGAGGGGAGGCGCCCGCGGCGGCCGGCAAGAAGAGCTCCAAGAGCACGGTGGGCTGCGGACCCGGCTTCTGGAAGGAAGGATGCCTGCAGTCTGAGCTGATACAGTTCCACTTGAACAAGAGCCTGGGGAAGAAAGGGGCCAAGATGCAGATGAAATCCGCGTCCCCGCCGACCTCAGAGGCGGAGCTGTCCCCGGAGCCCGACAGTCCACAGCCGGCACCGCAGCCAGGCCAGAGGATGGAGGAGGAGATGGAGAGGCTGGAGGATGAAAACGAGGATCTGAAGGTACATCTTGACCACCGGTAGTTAGGTTCTACCCTCGTTTATAATGCTGTGGTGCACCTGCTCTTGTCGCTGCTTAATAAATGACACGTCTTTGCCGTGCGCTGTTATTGCATTTCACGCGTGTTGTTAGGCGGAAATCGAGGAAATGCGGGCAGAGATGGATGAGATGCGGGACACCTTCTACGAGGAAGATGCTTGCCAGCTGCAGGACATGCGCAGAGAGCTGGAGAGGGCCAATAAGAACTGCCGGATCCTACAGTACAGGCTGAAGAAGGCTGAGCGGAAAAGACTCCGCTTCACAGAAACCGGGCAGGTGGACGGAGAGCTTCTCAGAAGTTTGGAGCAGGACCTCAAGGTTGGGCAGAAAATTCTAAATAGCACAGTCACCAAAAGCTTTCAGACAGGAGAGTTTCTCACACGTCCCCGTCGTCTCCTTCTCTTCGTAATTCTCAGGTTGCCAAAGACGTGTCTGTGCGCTTGCACCACGAGCTGGAGAATGTGGAGGAGAAGAGGATGAAGACGGAGGATGAGAACGAGAAGCTGCGGCAGCAGCTGATAGAGGTGGAGGTCACCAAGCAGGCGCTGCAGAATGAACTGGAGAAAGCCAAAGAGGTGAGGGGCTGGTGGGAAGTATTCCCTCGTGAGTTCCACCTTCTGCATGACGCATTTTGCTGAGATCATCAGACGATACAATGTTATGGAGCGACCACCTTCCCACGGCAACATCTCTTTCCGACGGTGGAGTTCCCCTGTTCAGCACAACATGTGTTAGAAGGAACGAACCAAAAAAACGAGAGTTCAGATTTTGCCATCAAAATTCTCTTGCAACCAAGCAGAAAAGACAGAAAAGAAAAGGCCATTCCTATCTAATACTGACCCAAAAACCTAAAGATCTCCTGTGTTCAATTGTTATGACTTAATATGCTTGTTAAACGTGATAATATTACTCATACACGAGACCTTATGTTCCGTCCTTTGCTTGACTTGGCTTAGAATTTGAAACATTTTCCACAGCAGGTTGTAAAATCACAAGTGTTTGGGGTTTTTTACGTCAAAACTATAAACCTCACACCATCAGCTAAATTGTTTCCTTTAAAATATGACTTGCATTTTATTCCATTGCGACCCCAACGGTCCTCACTGGATGCAGATGACATCACTGGTGTCACTGAGGGAACGGTGAGCTGATAATGATGAGGTAAACGCTGTCTCCCCTGCAGCTCTCGCTGAAAAGAAAAGGAAGCAAAGACGGACACAAAGCCGAGAAAAAGGCCCCGCAAACCCCGATTGAGGTGAGTCAGAGTAACAGTTTCTAATTGAAACCAAATGTAATCTGTGGGGCCGGGCAGCAGAGAGTCAGAGAGCCGTAAACGGGCCGGAACATGCTGGAAGATCATTTACAGCAACCACAGCGCGTGCCCTGGAAATCAGCATATGGGCAAACCCGAAGCAAACGCAAGGAAAAATGAATCTATTTTTGGCTTTTGTTGTTTCTTTATAGGAGGAAAACGATGATCTGAAATGCCAGCTGGCCTTCATCAAAGAGGAAGCCATCTTGATGAGGAAAAAAATGGCCAAGATTGACAAGGAGAAGGACCGACTGGAGCAGGAGCTGCAGAAGTATCGATCCTTCTACGGAGACGTTGACAGCCCTTTGCCTAAAGGCGAGGCTGGGGGGCCTCCCACCACCCGTGAGTCTGAGCTTAAGCTCCGCCTACGCTTGGTGGAGGAGGAGGCCAACATCCTGGGGAGGAAGATTGTGGAGCTGGAGGTGGAGAACAGGGGTCTCAAGGCCGAACTGGACGATATGAGGGAGGACAGGTAAATGAAATACATAAAAATACATTTGACTCCCCGGGTCTTTAGCTAACATGTGGCGCATGTCCTAGTCTGATGGCGGCCGGAGCGGATGGTTCCGGGGTCGGAGGTCAGCAGTGCAGGGAGCAGAGCGAGGCCCTGTCAGAGCTGAGGCAGCAGCTTCAGCTGGTAGAAGATGAAGCTGAACTCCTTCGCAGGAATTTGGCAGATGTGGAAGAGGAAAACAAGAAGGTAGAGGATTCCCTATTCCCTCAGCAGGTCCCAAACAACAGGCCGCAGCCCCCCCCCCAATCGATTATTACCCTCTGCTAGCTTTAACAGACATTGTCAGCCATGTTGACCACGATGATCTTTACCCACAGTGACACCAAAGGAGATGAGGATAACTCTGTTTTATCTTTAGGTTACAGGAGAGCTGAATAAACTGAAGTACAAGGCTGGATCTCATGAATCGAGCTCGAGACATGGAGCAGGTCAGTTTAATCCCGAAACCGTGTTTCAACAGAAGCACAAAAAGGCCCCGGTGTTGAAGGGGGTTCTCGAGCTTCCCGGGGAGCAAACGTGTTCCATTTTTCACGCCGGCGTCGTGTCAAACCCCCAGGGGCGGCCGACGCCGCTAAAGTGGAGGCCCTCCAAGAGGAGCTGAAGGCTTCTCGCCTTCAGATCAACGAACTGAGCGGCAAAGTCATGCAGCTCCAGTACGAGAACCGGGTGCTGCTGTCCAACATGCAGCGCTACGACCTGGCGTCCCACCTGGGCATCCGCAGCAGCCCGCGGGACAGCGACGCGGAGAGCGACGGGGGGCGGGACGACGACACGCCCACCGCCTCCGTCTCCACCCCTCGGCTCCTCCCGCCGCACCGCAAGCGCGAGGGCCCTATCGGAGGCGAGAGCGACTCCGATGAGGTCAGGAACATCCGCTGCCTGACCCCGACGCGCTCCCTTTACTCGCCTGTGGACAGCCGTTTTTTATCCAGGAGCCTGAAGGACCGGCAGCAGATGATAGACATCCGCATCGAGGCGGAAAGGCTGGGCCGGACCATCGACAGGCTCATCGCTGACACCAGCACTATCATCGCCGAGGCTCGGGTGTACGTCACCAACGGGGAGCTGTTTGCCAGGCTGGACGAGGACGAGGAGGGTGGCAGGTAATCGATGCACGCCCCCCCCATTAAAGGCTTCTCTATTGAACGTTTGGTATTTCGGTTCCCCTGTTTGAACGCTTGTGCAGGATCAGAGAGCATGAGCTGCTGTATCGCATCAACGCCCAGATGAAGGCGTTCAGGAAGGAGCTGCAGAGCTTCATAGACCGACTGGACGTCCCCAGGCAGGAGGACAAGCAGGCCGAGGAGCCGCTGTCTGTGAGCTCCCACACGCCGGAAGATGTTGCCGTGATGGCGATTTCTGTCATCTAACGCACTTTTCCCCTTCCGTGTCTTCTGTCGTCTCCTCCTGATGAAGATGTTTCAGCCCATTATTTTGCTGATCCTCATCCTTGTTCTGTTTTCCTCACTCTCTTACGCCACCATCTTTAAACTGGTATTCCTTTTCACCCTCTTCTTTGTTCTGTAAAGCATACCTCCATGTTGTGTTGCGTTGTGTGCTTTTTCATTTATTTGTTTATTCATTTATTTATTTCCTTTACTTACCCATTCATTTCTTTTCTGTTACGTTTTGAACACATCATGTAAGGTCATGCAAGGTACAGGACATACCCATATATATCCATATAATCCAAGCTACCGTCCACTCAGATGCTTTAACCAGAGGAGGTGGAGCAGCAGCCCGAGCTTTAGGTGAGTACGATGTTACACTCTTCGAAAGACTAGCGCCTCAAAGGGCCCGTTGTGCCCGCACAGGCCTCCTCTGTCACATGCCTGTACTGTGACTGTCCTAAATCTTTGACATAAAACTGAGGAGTCAAAAAAAAACATGTTCCGAGACATTTGAAAAACAGCCTTGTTTGTCGCTTCTCCACAACACATAGTTACAAACAATAGTGGAGTTTGTGCATTTTGTGGAGTAGAGAATCCAACCACCCAACCACCCATTTGTGCTATAATATGCATATAATCTACTCAGACATGAATGAATTGTGGTGCTTGAAAACATGCCTGGGTCCATGTCTTTCTTGAAATCGGCATACCATAGTCATGCTAGAATATCCACATGAAGACGTTATTCACACTTATATGGTGGAAAATTAAATTTTATCCACGATTTTAAGACACTACTAATCTAATCTGTTGAGCCATTGGACCAGCATTACCACCAAGATGGGAGAGCAGACCCGTTCCAGTTATTTCATTCCATGGTGGGATGGTTTACCTCACATGATATAGCCAGTTGTGAGGGAGGGAGAGAGACAGAGAGAGAGAGAGAGAGAGAGAGAGAGAGAGAGAGAGACAGAGAGAGACAGAGAGACTGAGTGAGAGGAGGGAGGGCTGCAGCTGTGGGCAGCAGCAGCTCGGCTGGGTTGCATTTCAGTCCCGACATCAGCTGGGACATTAATGCAACTTTAGAAGACGAGGTAAGAATCTCTGTTCTGAAAGTTGTTGTAGCTTGAGGAGATGTAAAGAAGAAGGGGAAAAAAAAAAACTAGGACGATTGAAATCAGTGTTGGCGCTTTTTGCAGGCTTTAACTGTCTGCAGATGATCACAACAGAGGGGAAGAATGACCTCTTTCATTAACAAAGCAGAGCTCCTAGTTTAGAAACTGGGTCAGGTCAGTAAACTACAGCACGGCGACACTCGATAGCAATATTGTTCCGTCGTTCTCTCCATCCTTAAGTCAGGGAGACAAACGCGGATCATTTGATTGGACACCGCGCCAGGTGCCCTTCCGTGACGTCATTCGCACCTCTGCGTTGATTGACAGCGGATCTCTGGCCGCTTCCGGACACCGCGACCCGGCTTCTGGGTGATAAACTGATGGTTACTGGGAGTAAAAATACTCGGCTGTTACACCAGCGCGGCCTCGTGTTATTTTTGGGAGCTTCTCCCGTTTGCGTGGTGACTGGGTGTCCGTCCTCCCCTCGCCAGATCTCAATTGTCGCTTGCGGCGACAGTGAGGAGGCGACGTGGAGAGAAAGGAGCCATTCCCCGATCCAGACATGTGAAGGGAAGCAACAGAGCAGGGCTGCAGCAGTGAGGAGGACTTTTATAGATAAAACAAACAGAGGGAGGACGACTTGAACTCACTGGCAGGATATGGAGAGGATCGTCGAGTATTTGCGCACGGCGGCTTTGCGCACTGTTGCGCGGCCAACTGGAGATTTGGCCGGGTTTGGATAACTGTCGAAATGAACTCGGGTCGGGGTTGTGTCAAAAGTCTATGTTTACAGTCGATATTCCTTAAAACAGTTTGAGGGGCAGCTTTGATCGTGCGTTTCCTTTAATGCGCTGGAGGAATGTGGAGCGCGTTTATGAACGGCGGGGGTGGCGGCGGGGGATACGTCCCCTCTCAGGGATGGGAGTTTGTGCCGTGCGCCAAGAGGGACAGAGTAGACAGAGGCAGGCGTGGAAGTTACAGCCCGTCGAGGAGGATCTCCTCTCCGCCCACCGTCTTCAGCCAGCCGCAGTTCGATGCGGGCGAAGGTGAACCGGGGACCCAGTTTGAGGTCCTCAGAGGACAAATGTGGCCGGGTCCCGAGCCCCAACAGCAGGAGCAAACCCAACACGCGCGCCTTAAAAAGAAATTAGAAGATTTGAAAAAGAGGCATGTGCAGGACAAGGAAGGATGGATTCGTGAGAAGGAGTCGTTATTGAGAGAAATGGCTGATATACAAGTAATTTGAAGCACTTCAAAAGAAATCCCAGTTATATCTATTTATATATGTTTCTTTTTATTATCTCTGGGGTCCGCAAACTGTTTTTTTTATACCAAATGAGTCTGCTTTTAGGGTTTTATTAAGAGACTTCACAACATCTAAACGTGCCCTTTTCTGTTATGTCTGACAAGACTGCAGCCAAATGTGTTTCCACACAGGGAGGGGAGAACAGGAGGATTCTCCTGGACATGAAGACAGTTTTAGAGGAAGTGCAGTTGGAAGTGAAGAGAGAGGAGGAGAAGAGGAGCGAGCTCCAGCTGCAGTACACCAGGGATAAATGCTCCTGGGATCTGGAGAAGGCTGAGCTTAAATGCAGGATTGCACAGGTAAGTCCAGCAGCAACGTGAAGTCGTCATGCTTTTTAAAAGAAATGATTTCATGATCCGGCATTTTGGTGCCGGCTTATACTGTGATTAAAGTCTTATGCCTGTGGATCCTCTAAATGTATGTGCATGATCACATGTGTGTTCTCCAGTTTGGGGTAAAGTGGGTTTGCCACCCACATGAAAGGGTGATAAGTGGCCTTGGCGCCCACCCAGCCCACAACAGCTTAGACAAAAGATCCCTCCTGAGACAAACGCCATCCCGACTCCAGACGCAGACACTGAACCTGGCTTTGAATGGCTGAAATAACATCAGACCATTGTTGCTGCGGGCCGCTACAGTTGTGTTGCTTCAAACAAGGAGAAAGTACTTTAGTTTGGTGCCACGGTGTGTCAAGCATTACATGGTTGGCTTGTGATTAATGAAAGCATCGCGGCTAAAGGGTTTAGCCTTTAGGTCGCCTTGAAGTTGAAGGGTAAACCTGATCCCTTAGAAACCCCAGTGAACTCTTTTGATTGTTCATTGTATTTTTTTTGCTTTTAATTAACCCAAAGAAGTCAGCTAAATCTGAAACTAACATTTACAGAGCAGTTCCAGAGGATTTTCTGCGAGTTTGTCAGAGATTGGAGATTTAATTGTGTTGAGTGTCTCTGCGTCTAACTGCTGGGCCTCTGTTTTGTGTTGTCGCCATGACAGTGTCCTGAGGCCAGCGCGGCTTTCCAGGCTTAAAAGTGATTTGTCATAACAAACCCAGCTTTTAATTTTTTTTCAAAGCCTCTGGAACAATCAGCAGATGATCTAAATGATGCGACAAAGCCCAAGAGTTCCATAAAGCGCTACTGTAGCTTTGAAGGTGCTGCAAGCCCGCTGCAGGGCGTCAGGCCAAGGCACGACAGGGCGACTTAGTTTCACCAGATCTCACACACAGTGTGTAACTGCCATCGATGTCCCTCTGTGGGACTGGAAAACGTGTTCAGCTCCTTTTCTGTCTCTTGCTGGCTTCATGCCATCTTGCACGGTTGTTTGTGAGAGAGAGTTGTAAAATTGGAGACATTTATAGTTCTGTTTTTGTGTTTAGAAGGTCCGGGGAGGCGTGGGGGAGTGGGAGGAAGATTAATGTGTTCTTATATGTCTCCCCACATATGACATAGATCCTAAATGTGCTGTAGTTTATCTCATGCACACATGAAATTTTGACCAAACTTTCAATCACGAGTGCAGAATGCACAAATGGGTGAAAGGGCCGAGGGGAAATCTCAACTGGGATCGAGCCATTGCCGGAGTTTGCCCAATTACAGCTGATTTGTCTAATTTCATTCAATTATACTTCCAGCGCTTAAAGTTTTGAAGTATTAAAACCTCATATGTACAGCAGATTTTTCCTCCATTTATCCAGGAGGTGTTATTATGTTGTTTCTAACATTATTATCTGGCTATATTTTCCTGCAATTTCCAATGTTGTCAGAAGCGAATGTTGCAAGTTTAGCCGAGGGAGATGAGGTGAATCGATTTGAAAAGTACTTGTGGAATTTCTATCAAAGCAGCCATGTGACTATCAATGGAAGGACTCATACCACAACAACATGATACTAATGAAATTTATTAGCATCTGCTGACAGGGAAGCTCACTGTGTACAGGCATGCCAGAAATACATTAAATATAGGCGTCATATAGAAATATATATGAAGAGTTTTTGACATCTGATATATAGTATAAGGCAGTTAGCATGCTAGATCATAAGTGCAGCACAGCTGAAGCTTAGCAGCAGCTGTATGCTTGTTCTATTCTTGAGATTTTAATTCCACATCTTTTCCCACAAGCTCATGCCTGTGAATGGGCTGCTTATTTTTGTTTGTTGTAAACCTTTTTTTGGGGGGAAATTCTACCACCAAATACCAGGCAGGCATCCATGCT